>BSBM01000976.1:5617500-6817500 GCA_027924585.1 Larix kaempferi | reverse complement strand
GTGCATCAATAGACAAGCTTCATAAATATTTCGCCAATTCGATCATCGATGCTTCTTTCATGACCAAACTAAGGGTCCTTAGCCAAGGTGAAATACATCGTCAGATGTTGAATTCCTGTCATCACCATCTATTACCCAATCCAAGTCAATGTAACCAACTAGATTTTTAGTGGTATGAGTGCAATTCTTTGTACCAAGTTGATAAGTGCCCTTTATATAATGAAAATGTGGTTGGTTTCTTTCCAATGGATTTCTCATCGGTCCCACATAAACCTAGAAACCACACTGGAAGCAAAGGAAATATCAGGTCGAATATGAGTTATGTAAATGAGACTTCCAACTAACTATTGATAAATAGTTGCATCAACTCTTATTGTATCAAAGTCTTTGGTTAATTTAAATCTCGATTGAAAACGTGTAGAATAAGCTCTATAGATAGTCATTTTAAATATGTTCAAGAGATCCATTACATGTTTGGGTTGAGGAATAAAAATTCCATCTTTCGGGTAGAACTTGAATTCCCAAAAAGAAATGCAAAAGACCAAGGTTAATCATTTCAAAGGTCTCATTCAATTGTTTCTTCAAACCCAAAATCATATCTATATTGCTACCAGTAATGATGAAATCATCTACATAAAGTGAAACAATTAAATTTTCACCCATGACATGTAAGACATATATACTATGATCATATTCACATCAATTGAACCCAAGAGTAAGAAAGAAATGATCAATCTTCTCATACCAATCCCCGGGGTCCTGTTTCAAACCATATAAGGATTTCCCCAGTCTACAAATAACACTGGTATCCTTCTCAAATATAAGAGGTTTATCTAGATAGATTTATTCATTGAGATCTCCATGAAGAAAATAACATTTCACATCCATTTGGTGTACTTCCAACCCAAGTTGAGCAACAAGTGAAAGAATCAGTCAAAAAAAGTTCATCTTTGCAACAGGGGCAAAGGTGTCAATGTAGTCGATGCATTCCTACTAAGAAAAACATATTACTACTAAGCGATCCTTATGTCTTTCAACAACACCATGAGATGTGAACTTGGTATTATAAACCCATTGAAATTTCACTATGGTTTTTCCTTGTGGTCGGGGAACTAGTTCCCAAGTTTTATTTTTCATCAAGGAATGGTATTCTTCAATCATAGCATTCAACTTCCATTCATGTTGACCATGTGCATATGCATATGTTTTTGGGTCACATGCCTCTAAAACAAGTTCCATTAGAGAAACACTACCACAATGTTTATGACTTATGAAAGGAGGCCCAACGAGGTAGAAAAGAATTATGAAAGGATGAATTTTCGATATCAACCAAACCATTAACATGTCGATATGAAACAACATGACTGGTAGTCAAGTTTGTAGTAGTAGAGGGACTACAGCTTGAAACTGGTGGTGGAGTCGATTGTTCAGTCGGAACTCCAAGATGCATTTCAATTGATCCTATATCACTATTATTTATATAAGAGGAGGAGTTAAAAAATTTGATACATGAGGTCTTCTCATAACAAACAATATCTATGTGGGTGATTATTTTTTGTTTAACTAGATCAAACAGTCGGTAGCCTTTCAATTCTTCAGAATATCCCATCATGATGCAAGAAGGACTCTTTACATCCAACTTCTTTCTATAGCCGTTCGATATATGTGCCCATGCAATATTGTTGGAAACATAATTCTCAAAATTATAATTCAAAAATCAAAACTATAAATATTATAATTATTATTGAAAATATGAAGAGCCAGAAAGAATCCAAAGAGTTGTTGGTATATGAAGACCAACAACCATATCTGAATGTATAAATAAATGTATTCTCGTTCTTTAAAATCATGAATCCGGGAATTAATTAGTCTGACATTGGTATCAGATACTGCCCCATAACTCCTGTTATGTATGCTAGACCTGGAATTCTATCTATTATGCCCTTCTGCCCAGTCCTGGCACTACCCTCCATCTCCTGCCATCTCTGTGCCTCTATGACCTCCCATTTCTTCTTTCTATGCATAAACATTTCATCCTTTACTGTGTGCTATTGAATGCCTGGAGATGATTTATTTGTTTCATTTTTTTGGTTGTTGAACGTTGGAACGTGAATTTGAAATGCTAATTCGAGTGTTATGACCTCCCATATCCCTTTTCTTTGTGATGTATATTTTTCTACTAGAGATTTGTTCTCCATTTTTCAATATGTGTCCTCAATCCTTAAAGAGGTTAGACCTCAATGCCTAAAGAGGCTCGTGCTCAATCTCTAAAGAGTTGTGACCTCATCATTGTAGAGTTGCAACTATTCTCCATCGTTGAGTGAAGACTGCTCTTGATATTAGTTTTCTCTCCATCATTGAGCTGCGACTTTCCTGGAGCTGCGTGACTGCCCCATGACCTACTTAGACTTATTGTGCAAATAAATTCAACAAAAATGCCCTTCCAATGGGACTATTGAAGACTATGGGAGTGTGTTGAAGAACGTGAATGATGATGTGTGTTGACAATTGATTTACTCCCTCTATTGTGCACTGAAGACAGTGGTCTTTGTCTCTTGTTCTCCTTATGGTGTGTAGTTTCTCTCCCACAAAATCTTTGTAAAACCTAATTCATTTCCACATGTGAAATGTTGAAGAATGTCGAAGACTGTGTGGGCCGCTACTCTCTATAACTGCCTATTGAAGACCTGGTTGCTTTATCATGGTGGTATGGAAACCTGGTAACTCTTCTTCAATTTTGTAGTAGTTGATTTGGGTGAACTAATTGTAAATTTTTTATGGTATGAATTTACAATCCCATGAGGTACATTATAGCTATTGCTCTCCATTGATGCTCTTCTAGTAATCTGACTAGCGAGATTTTTTTTCAAAAGAAATGATGGATAAAATGAATAGAGAAATAAATGAAGCATTGGGTCATGTGGACATGAAATAAAGGTGAGTGAGAAGAAATAGTTATTTCCCACTCTCCTCTTCAATATTTTAGATTGTTTTCGCACTATTGTCCACAACCTAAAACTAGTTGTTGCATATTGTTGTAAACAAGATTGGAGAGACTCAGACCTGTAGTAGTTCATACTGATTATTACAGAAACTATTTTTTTATTAGATTGTATAGAGAAATTTTGTATAGACTTAGACCTACACCTTTCATTTGTTTTTCAAAAAAAAAATATTTGCAGGTGACAGAGGTAACAAGCTATAGAAGATGCATTCATTGGAATCCATTGTTGGAATAGTCCTCACCGGCAAGGAAAACTACCCTGAGAGTTCGAGGAAGATCAAATCCAATTTCATTTGCAATTATCTGTGGAAGGGAATTTGTGAAGGAACCGTCGTTAAAATTGATGCGGTAGTGACCATAAAAACTGACCCAAATCCACCTATATCAGAAAAAGAGCGAGAGATATGGGAGACCAAAGACAACAAATCCTTGGTGATGTTTTTGCAACAGTAAGTGAAGAGGTGATTGAACACGTACTGCCTGAAAAATCATGCTTTGAATCCTTTAAAATATTGTAGTATTTGTACGACTCACATTTTGAAATGGAGGTGATTCAACTAATGTTGAAACTGTTCAATTTAGAAGTAAAGAACAATGACCCCATGCTAGTTGCTTTTGAGATCGGTGCAATCATGCATACGATTCAAACCTCTAGAATGAAGCCAAACCTTCCACTTCCCACATTTTTCAAGTCTCTCTATCCTACACATTCAAACTATTTGGAGTCACTTCAAGCCAATGATAAGTTCAAGGACCTCACCTTTGGCATATTGGTGGAGAATATTGCAGACAGAGAGAAAGCCTTTGGAAATAAGACTAGTGAGACAACTGGAGAAACTCCTTTCCTTACTAAAAAAAAAGAGCCAAACCAAATACCCCTCCAAGGGAGAAAGCAACAAAAGAGGACGAGGAAGAAGAAAATTCAGAGGAGGGTGGGAAGTGTTGGCACACTTTTACTTTGATCAAGGTTCAAACATTCAACAAAATACCAACAAAAACCACTACCACAGATACCGGCCCGAAAGGGAGTTCAATCCCTTTAGGCTACACCTGCAGAGCAGATGAAGTCTCACCCGAAGTACCTATGGAGACTGCAAGAACCAAATTTCTGCATAATGAAAGGGGAATAGCTCAACATGCAATATATTCATCATACAACCCAATAACATCGACCAATCTAGAACTATGACAGAATCAATCTTCGACAAATTCATCACTTCGATAGAACCCATGACATCGTCGGAATGACATAACTTTTTTTTAGCGAGGTGAATCGGTAACACGCGAGTCTCGTACTCGTGTGACACGGGGTCGATTCTTGCGGCTTCCACTATAAACCTCGGGCGTGAACAGTTGGGGCGTAACCTTCGTGGCCTCCTTTGTGATAGACTTGAACCTATGACTTGCTTAACAGCATGTACGCCTTAACAAGCAAACAATTTCCAATAGGCCAACATCCCTGCCCCTAGGAATGACATAACTTAAATTATATTCTTCCTTCATATTAAGTATAATTATATTGATCATGCATGCTGAAAATTGTAACTTCTAAGAATATTATATTTGTATTTTATTATTCCGGAGATGTTTCATTCCTCCGATGGGACTTTGTCATGTATTCGGAGATGTTTATTCCTCTACGGTAACTTGGGTTATTAGACTTCCCCAGTGGGGGTCGGCCCTATATGTGTTATGTGGGTTAAAGGGTTATTAGACCACCCTTGTGGGGTCGACCTTGTCACATTATGTAAAGTGGTTAAGTTGGGGCCGACCTAGCTTGTGTAAAAGACAAGTCGGAGTAGTGTATAAATAGAGGAGGCCGTGTGTTCCTCATTTATCGCACTCACTCATTATTCACTCACTTGTGAATGGTGCATAAGTGAGAGAGAGAGATCTGCTATGGAGGAGAAGGAGCTCATGTTTTGGTTATACATCTCTGTATTGTTGATCATCTATATTGAGGAAGCTTTGCTGGGTTTTCTACCCCATGAGGGTTTCCCAGGATAAATCTGTGTCTCTTGTGTTTATGTTGTGCTTGTTGTTCTTTCAGTGATCCTGTATATGCTATTGTTGTGGAATGAAATGAAATGTTGTTATTTTCTGTCTTAGCATATTGAATATTAACATGGTATCAAAGCTAGCCTGAAGGAAGGCAATGTATGGCACTTACGACACTTTCTTCACTTACGACAATTTGAAGGTTAGGGTTTTATATAGAAAAAACCAGTCATCGTGGAACTTTCCCTATAAATCCATTTTGGAAAAGGTTCAGGATCTGAAACCTTTGCAGGTCGTGTATAACGTCCCCATGTACCCTGTGTCCAAAGGACACCCTCATATTCATTGTACTTTGTGAGTTATGATCAGTACAAGTTAGGGTTTCTGCCTCTTCCAGATCTCAATCATAATCAGGTGACCTAGGATAACTTGGTCTAGGAAGCTCCAAATGAAATTTTGTAAAAAGTGACAGGTAGTGCACGGACTGTAATTTCTCGGGTAACTTTTCCAGAGGCCGAAGTTGAACCAGTGACACGTGGCACGCCGTACAAGTTCGCTCTCATGTTTTATCCCATAAAAAAGTCACGTTGCGACACTTGGAATAACTCTCTCTCGGAGAATCCAATTGAGGTCAGACCTATGGGGTTGGAAAGAGGACAGTTCAGTCTACCACAGACAGAATTGTCAGACCCTATGGATTTGGAATTTCGGAGTTACACCAGAAACAATCAGGTGCATATTTCTGTCAAAATAGATTTGGATTTTGAGCACCTTCATTCTTGAATCGTCATTGCTGTGGGAAATTAGGGTTTCAGAGAAATTTGGAATTTTTGGAATCGGAGTCCACGGCTGAATGCTCCTCATCAAAATCAAAATTTAGAGACCAAGATCAAAATTTTTGGTTGGTCAGAAGGGTGGGCTTGATCAAACCCTAGTTCGGGATTTTGATCGGAAAGGTGGAAAATAAGGGCTTCTGCAAAAGTTGGAATTTTTTAAGTATGTGACCATGGTTGGAAGCTCCTCAGAAAAATTGAAGTTTAGAGCTTTGGATCGAACCTTTTTATTGGGAAGAAGGGTGGGCTTCATCAAACCCTAGTTCGGGATCCTGTTTAGAAGATCCAGAAGTTTCAAAGGCAATTTTGAGAGGTCAAATTTTGGAGATTTCAAAATTGAAGTATGCTAGCTTGATTAGCTCAGCAAGGCGCATCTTTCCATCCATTCAGAAGTTTGAATTTTTAGGGTTTCTCTGACAAACCCTAATCCAGCTCCAGATCCGGTTTCAGCAAATCAAAGTGGATTGGGTTAAAAGCAATCCTGACAAGTATGACTTGAGGAGATACATGTATGTGTTGAAATATGTTCATGATTAAGTTTATGTTTATCTTCATATTATTTAGGTTAGTACAATATTGATTAATGTTAGACTTGTCTTATTACCCTAGTAAAAGAAAGAATGCATTGGAATGATAGAATACATTTATTGATTAGGGTTATGACACTTATGATTGTACTAATGCTCATGTGGTGTTGTATGAGGATGATGTTGTCTGTTAACCAGATACAAGTACATCAAGAAATACAAATCAAGTTCTATGACCATGATGACATGAAGACAAAGACTCATCCATAATTTTTGACCATATAGAATCTCTACTTACGAGGTATGCATGAATTTGTTCTACTATGCTTAACTTATGAGATATGCAGGTTCTAGCACAAGGTCTCTAAATCATTGAAGAGAACAAAGAAGATATTGTTTAGGTATGTTATACATAACTAAGCATGTATACTAATCCAGGTATGTTTTCTTATGTCAAGTTAGAATCCTACTTTGTGCTAGGATCTTAGTATACCCATGTATTGAATGATCATGACCATACATATTCAAGATTACTTAGAATCATAATGTTGTGATAATATTGAGCTTATACTAATGAATGTATGATTATGTATGAGATCATGATGATGACACTAGTGCACACTTAAGCATGCATAGTGGTCAAGGATGGATAGAAGCTCATGACATGGAAGGGAAATAGAGACCAAGAAGGAAGCAACCTCACAAGACATAAAAAGATAAGTATTTGAATTGTTATTCAAATTACTGAATAGTCTATGATATTGCTCGTAATAGTTGTATGCATATTTGTATTCCTAGAATATATCATGCTAAGTATTCATATAGCATTGAACAGTATACTACTAATATGCATATGATTGGTAAGTTGGACAAACATTCCATTGTTGCTTGTCTAGAATGAAACCTCTTTGTTGACATGCTGAGAGATGTGCACGCTCTCGATAGTATGTTCTGGTAGAGATGGAAGGCAACTAGATAACCACTGTATGCATACAGGATATGGAAAAGTGTTGTGCCAAAGTATTGGTCAAAATAGTTGCATAACCATGTGAATCATATTTGTATGCATAAAAGGTTATCATGTCAACATGATTTGATGATTATGAAGTATTACTAATCATGTAATTAACTTTGATTTGTAGGAAAGATCATGAAGAACGATGAACACCGAACAAGTGATGGATGTTCAACAAGAAGATTTACAAATCAAACATACTATAGAAGGCTCGTGGCTAGAAGATTCTCTTAGAAAGAGGAAGAGGATTATGATGAGTTGTTTGCTCCAAGTGGCTAGATAAGACCATTCTCTTAATGGTGTAATTGAAGAAGAAGTGGGAATCAAGAAAACTCCCAGGATTCAATTGAATAAATATATGTACGGGTACCCAGGATCAATAGTCATTTGATGAGCTTAATGATCACTGTGGGTGATGCGGATTTCAACCTTTGCTACAAGGTTGAAGATGGTTTCTATATACAGATGACATGGATGCAAGAAGGAACTCACCACAGAGTTTGAATGATCTTGAGGCTCATATCAGTAGATCCATCTGACGGGAGATGGCATAGATAGATATGCAAAAGATCACTCAATGCAGAGTGTGAATGATGTTCAGTTACAGAGGGAGAATTGATAGCTTCTTGACAAGCTTGGGCTTTACCAAAATTAAAGTTGATTCGTTACGGATGATGAACCTATCATACTATTACTGTATGTGGATGATCTCTTTCTGACAGGGAATGAGAAACAGATCATGGAAATCAAGAAGAAGCTATAGAATTTGAGATGAAAGATCTCATATTGATACATTACTTCCTAGGTCTGGAAGTATGGAAAGGCCCAGAAGGAATCTTTCTCAACCAGGGAAAGTATGCTATTGAAATCTTGAGAATATTTGATATGTTGGAATGTATAACCATGGCCACTCTCATGGGTTCCGACTTGAAACTGTTAGCTGATGACTCTTCAGAGTTAGTGGATGTAACTCTATACAGACAGATTATTGGGTCATTGATGTATCTGATGAATACAAGGCCATATATATGCTTTGTTGTGAACACCTTGAATCAGTATCTAGTGGAACCTAGGTGTGTTCACCTGATAGCTGCAAAACATGTGATGAGGTACCTGAAGGGTACGATAGACTTTGGTCTATATTATCTTGGAGATCATGATTTCAGATTGTATGGCTACACAGATGTTGATTGGGCTGGAAGTGTATCAGGCAGGAAGAGCACATCGGGTGGATGTTATTGTCTGGGGTCTACCATGATCTCGTGGTTTAGCAAGAAGCAGTCAAGTGTGGCTCTCAGCACAGCTGAAGCGGAATATATATATAGCTGCTTGCTCTGCTAGTTGTGAAGTGGTATGGCTTCGGAAGTTGTTATCAGGATTGTTTGACTTAGAGATGGACCCTACTGTGATCCTGTGTAACAACCAGAGTTGTATCAAGATGACAGAGAATCCAGTGTTCCATGATAAGTCAAAGCACATAGAGATCCGATATTTCTATATACGGGTATGGTGCAGAAAGGAGCTATCAAGCTCGAGTATGTGAGCACTGACGAACAAGTTGCTGATGTATTGACCAAACCTCTGTCTCGAGAAGAGTTTGAGTATTTCTTAGAAAAGCTTGGTGTAGTTCAGAAGGACCCTCCTTGAAAGGGGGAGTTATATGGTCGATAATGATATTTTGTGGATACTGTATCGTTAATGTGGATACTGTATTGATGAGGATACTGTATCGATGATGTGGATACTATATTGATATGGATACTTGTATCGAAGACGAGGATACTTGTATCGATGACAAGGATACTTGTATTGATGATGTGGATACTTGTATCGATGATGAGGATACTTGTATCGATGATGAGGTTACTTGTTCCGACGATGAGGTCAATGATGAGGTTACCAGTTCCGACGATGAGGTCGATATATGGTCCTTAGACTTTGTCTAAGTGGACGAGGTGGGATTGTATCATCCCTGGACACATGTCCTAAAAGAGATCCATAGACATATGTCTCCGAGAAAGTGGTCCCTAGTGGACGTGATAGGACTGCAGCGTCCCTGAAACCTTAGTTCAAAATGTACATGATAGGACTGCATCGTCCCTGAATGTTTAGTTCAAAATGTACATGATAGGACTGCATCATCCCTGAGTGTTTGGTTCAAAATGTACGTGACAGGATTGCATCGTCCCTAGACATGGTGAGATGTCTTAAATTGATAAGGACTAATCATCCTGTAAGCTGATTCGGGATTGCATCATCCCTAGACATGGTGAGATGTCTTAAATTGATAAGGACTAATCATCCTGTAAGCTTATTCGGGATTGAATCGTCCCTAGACATGGTGAGATGTCTTAAATTGATAAGGACTAATCATCATGTAAGCTTATTCAGGATTGCATCGTCCCTAGACATGGTGAGATGTATTAAATTGATAAGGACTAATAATCCTGTAAGCTGATTCAGGATTGCATCGTCCCTAGACATGGTGAGATGTCTTAAATTGATAAGGACTAATCATCCTGTAAGCTGATTCGGGATTGCATCGTCCCTAGAAATGGTGAGATGTCTTAAAGTGATAAGGATTAATCATCCTGTAAGTTGATTCGGGATTGCATCATCCCTAGACATGGTAAGGTGTCTTAAAGAGATAAGGATTGATCATTCTGTAAGTTGATCGGGATTGCATTGTCCCTAGACATGGTGAGATGTCTTAAAGTGATAAGGATTAATCATCCTGTAAGTTGATTCGGGATTGCATCATCCCTAGACATGGTGAGGTGTCTTAAAGAGATAAGGATTGATCATCCTGTAAGTTGATCTGGATTGCATCATCCATAGACATGAGAGATGTCTTAAATTGAGAGGCATTGATCATCCCGTAAGTGGATCAGGATTGTATCATCCTTGGACCTATGTCCTAAATTGAGAGGGATTGATCATCCCGTAATAGGATCTTGTACATTGCAGAGTATGCTGCTATGTTGATGTTGTTGATCGAGAGGATCCAGATGTTGATCGTGATGGTCTAGATGACGATGTTGCTGATCGTGATGGTCTAGATGACGATGCTGCTACTCATGATGGTCTAGATGATTATGATGCTAATCGTGATGGTCTAGTAGACAATGAGGTTGTTGATCGTGAGGATCCAGATGATGATGTTGATCGGTAGATCTAGACGATGAGGTTGTTGATAGAGAGATCCATATGATGATGTCGATCGGTTGATCCAAACGATGAGGTTGTTGATCGAGTGATCCAGATGATGATGTTACTATAGTTGTTTGAGTGCTGCAGAAGATGAAGACTCAGTACTGAAGATGTTGATGTTCCAGTATTGAAGATCTTAAAGATGTTCCAGTAATTGTTTGAGTTACTGATGATGTATGAAGAAAGATTCCAATGATTTATAGATGTATCATGTTGATGAATTCTTGCTCCTACAGATGTTGTTATAATATCCTTCTCGTTAAGGGGGAGTGTTGAAATATTGTAACTTCTAAGAATATTATATTTGTATTTTATTATTCTGGAGATGTTTCATTCCTCCGATGGGACTTTGTCATGTATCCGTAGATGTTTATTCCTCCATGGTAACTTGGGTTATTAGACTTCCCTAGTGGGGGTCGGCCCTATATGTGTTATGTGGGTTAAAGGGTTATTAGACCACCCTTGTGGCGTCATCCCTGTCACATTATGTAAAGTGGTTAAGTTGGGGCCGACCTAGCTTGTGTAAAAGACAAGTCGTAGTAGTGTATAAATAGAGGAGGTGTGTTCCTCATTTATCACACTCACTCATTATTCACTCACTTGTGAATGGGGCATAGGTGAGAGAGAGAGATCTGTTATGGAGGAGAAGGAGCTCATGTTTTGGTTATACATCTCTGTATTGTTGATCATCTATATTGAGGAAGCTTTGCTGGGTTTTCTACCCCATGAGGGTTTCCCGGGATAAATCTGTGTCTCTTGTGTTTATGCTATGCTTGTTGTAATTTCAGTGATCATGTATATGCTATTGTTGTGGAATGAAATGCAACGCTGTTATTTTCTGTCTTAGCATATTGAATCTTAACAATGCATTCATCTAAGCATTCAGACAGAGGAAAGAAACGCATATCACATATCGCATCACACATAACAACACATAAAGACACCATGTTTAACGGAAACCCATCCTGGGAAAAACCAAGGAAGCACTTGTCTTTATTATGATTCAGGGCCAAATAAGCACTTCAGTTAAGACTTATATATTTCTTCATGACATACAATGGATCTATGCACACAGCCTACAAATCAGCGACTTGACTTCTCCCACATAACTCCAATAGATATGGCATGATGCTTCATTAAAGACTCAAAATATGATCTGTAATGTCCCTTGTTAGGAATTTTATTAAAATGGAAATTTTCCACTTTTTTCCCTAGTTCGACCTTTGACTAGTTTTGATCTCTAGGTCCCAAATTTGCCCCAAATGATCCCAAATATTCTGAGAAGGTATATTAATGATATTAGAACATAAATATGTGTTTCAAGGATTCCTTTGGACCTTTAAAATACTTCTGCAAATCCTCTTTCAATTCTGATCAATGTAGGTAACTTTACTAGTGATTTTCCTTTGACTAGTATTGGTCTCTAGGTCTCAAATTGACTCCAAATGCCTTCAAATCTTCAAGGAAGGTGTATGAATGATATTAGAACTTGAATATGATGTTTATGTATGAAATATGTCCACCAAAAGACCTCTGCAAACTCTCTTAAGATTCTGGACCAATTATGCAATTTTACTAGTAATTTGGGGTTCAAATCCCCCTGGGGTAAGTACTGAAAATGGCTTTTCAAATGCCTCCAAACCCACTCAAATTTATGAACAGAGGTATTTAATGTGTTAAGTATTTTATTAAAGTCTCATATGCACCATTAATGGATTATTACAACTGTTCTCACCCTCTCCCATTCAACTGCAAAAATCCCCAATTCGACCCTTGGGGAAATGGCACTATTTCACCTCCCAATACAACTAAACTGAGTAAAAATGCTTCAAATGCTCAAGTACAGTACATGAAACTTGTAGAAGACATGGCAGTATATTTATCACAAATATATCATAGAATCATCCATTCATTCGAAATCATCATCAATACATTGGTTCACAACAAGGTAGTGGGGAAATGGCATTGTTCTTCCATTAAAAATGAGATTTATACATTTCTACTTGGAATTTCGACCTGAAACTTTTTGGAGATGAAGAAAAGAGTATTTAATTCATATTAAAAAATAAATGGGGCATTAAAAGCTTCCCCAAAGAGTACAATAGCTCACCAAAAACGCCCTCCCTCAAGGATCAAGAATATGCCATCAAAACATGAAATGGTTGAAGGAGTGAGCTGCAATATAAGAAACCATGAGCTGCCCTATAGATTACACCTGAAAATAAATACTCCATTAAAGCTCCAAATGAAAGGTCTGAATGGCCTTTCCAATTACCAACTTGGATGGGAATCTTTCACCCTCGAAATTGGCTAAGGCAAGAAACTAGTCATCCACTAGCTCTCCCTCTACACAAATGCAATTGCAAATTCTACAAATGATCAAAAGCTGGTTTCATTCTTTGTTATTGACATTTATAAACTTCTAATGTCCTCCATGGGTCAAATTCTTTCCAAGAGACTCATGCCAACTCAAGTTGGGAAGAGATTCCAAAGAACGCCACTTGTACAACAATTCCTAGTCTCCCACTTCCACCAAATCACATGTGGAAGCATCTTAGCTGCCCTAACACCCTTGAGCGCCCTCTTGGAGTCTATTTTTAGCCCTGACATGTCATATATGATTTCAGCCTTCAGGTCTGATTTGTGTCATAGGTGTCATAGCATCTTCATCATTGTTGTCATAGAGCTAGGGAATCTAGCCCAAGTGTCTCACTAGCTCCAAATTGCCTCTTCCTCTTCCATGGGAGTTACTCTTCCTCTATATTTCGACCTTGGATGAGTCATGCAATTAATAATACCTTTTGGACTCCCCCAAGTATGTTACCATTCACCTTGAATTCGAATTGGTGAGAGAATGATGCCAAGTGTAGTGGGGAAATCTAGCCAGATGTGGGTCCCACTTCCTCCATGTGTCTTCATGATGAAATGCCACTTTGATTTTCACTTGTATATATTTATTTAGCTCCTTTATTAAATATTTATGCCATTCTAATGTTCAAACATCATTTATTATCCCCATTATTCCAAATCCCAAAGCTTCCACCCCAAACCTAGGAAACTAGTAATTTTCCTCCTTGGCAATTATTTGACCTTTAGCATCAATTTGACAAACTCTAATGAATAGGGCCAATGTGATTAGGCCATTGTGACCCACTGCCAAATTTGGTACATGACATGATCTTACAGCATCGACTTGACAGTATCAAAATCTAGGAACCCTCTGTAACCAACTCGAACCAACCCAAAACTCTTCCCTTATTACGTATTTATAGGGTGCACTTAGTTTTCCCCGCTCCCACTAACTTAGTAACCAACTCATTATCACAATGTGGACCATTTCTAACTAACTGACTTGACTCCGACCATTTGATTTGTTCAACATAACCGTTTTTCCCAAATTCTTGGTCACTTCATCGGAGTTGGCCGCTTCATCAAACCACTTTCGTCTTTCCTTTGACCACACCAAAACTGTTTTCACCAAAATTGGTACCTCCAAAACAGTAGGCCCAACAGGACCCCAACACTCACATGTGACTCGTCCTGAGCCACTTCAAGGTTGTGAGACGGGTTCCTGTAGCTTCGAATGAAACTCCTGGAATACACTCCTTGTTACTTCGACCAACTGCTCGACTTTGTCTTTCTTTTGGGTGACAGTTTCAACCAGCTCTATAGTAACATGGGTTTTGCTTGCCTCGAGAGCCTGAGTGACTGCCAACTGGAGTGAATTATCCTTACCCCCGTTGACCTCAGATGCACGCTCAGCCTCATACTGGCGCGCCTCAACCCGTTCTGTCCATTTCCTATGCTGCATCCTTAGCTGATTGATTTCTTGTTGCAGCTCTTTGATCTTCGTAGCTCTCCTCATCCTTTAGGCTGGTGGGAAAGTATTCAACTGCTCGCGTAGTGTACTCTAAAGGCTCGGAGTAACTTCTCGAACTGCCGCATGTTGCTACTCAGATAGATCAGGTGGGGTACTCGGCATAATATTGGCCTCTAAATCTTGTAATTTTTGTCGATATCCCAAGATAAAAAAAATTCCAAATGTTGTATATTCTCCTCAGATGTCATCTCTTCAATAACTTCGCCCTCAGGTACTGCGAGCATGTGACTTCGACAACCTTCTAAACTTTATCCTTTTCCTTTTGCAGCAAGTCCTTCTCCTGTTGAAACTGAACATTCAAGTCTTTCAACGCAGCTGCATGATTCTTATATCCCTTCATTAGATCCAAGAGGGAACTCTCCCTTGACTTTACTTATTTTTATATACCTTCTTGTAACCAGTGCAATACATAAAGTGGCAATGCAGATAACTTTAATTCCACATACCCGGTGTGTGAAATCTGCACAGTTGTGCCTGGTTCATCAAAACTTAGCACTCTTGGAAAAAATTTAACCACCCCCTTTGTCGAAGAGGTTGCAAGTGTCTGGTGATGGCCTTCTTCTTCTTACCAACTTCAACCCGTGGTGGTGTGACCTGCGATGGAGGTGAAATGTGTATGCTTTAACTTCTTGGCACAACATATCTAGGACGTCTGTGACACCACTGAATATTTGGATCATCCTATCTTTTGCTTTATTGTTATTTTCCTCTACAAAATTTGTCATCCTGTCAAACCTGATGTTTATATCATCATCTATTAATGCTTGGGAATTCTCAAACTTGTTTACTTTCTATTTTTTCCTTCCTCCCTGGGAAGATGTTCCAGATTTCCGCTTATCTCCCAGACCCGAATCAGTAGGGGTCTGAATTGACTCTCCATCCTCTTGCACATCACCCCCTCCTTCAGTGTGCTACATATTTTGACTTGTATGTTGTTGTTGGCATGAGGTTCCCTCCTGTCATTGTTCTTGTTATGACGGATCTAGCAAGATGTTTTATGGTTCAATGGGTACTTGCCATTCCTCCAGCCATTCTTGGACCATATCATCCAGTTCTCCATGAGTCAACTTGAACCTACTAACTAAGCACTTCTGGTGTGGGTCTGTTGTTGATTTCACATACAAGTGGTGGGGCCCATCCTTGAACTTCGCCACACTAAAATATTTGGCCACAATAGCTTCGTCGATGTGTGGTATCTGAAACACATAATAGCGCAATGCTTCCAACTACATGTATAAAGAGATATGTTTTTCCTACTGACGACTCCTTATGTCAGAAAATGACAAGTTCATATACCGCAAGCCTTGGAATAGGATGATTGGTTGCATACGCTGATAGTTTGTTGGTTCTTCCCACCCAACAAATGAAATCAACAGCAACAACCATGAATATGCAAACGGTCAACCATTGTCATGCGCATCTGCACAATCCGCCAGAAACTCACTAAGTAGAAAGGTGGCCCAATTTATTTGCACATATTGGGCACACTGCTCTGCCGTAACAATGACAGAAGCAACAACTTGGTTCGTTCAAACCTTTCATAGAATATTAGTGGCTAACAACTTCGTAGCGAACCGAACAACCTAGTCGTTGATAGAGGCCACGTCGAAGCCTTTGTTGCTCTTCGACAAGTTATATTTCTCCTTCATCCTAGTTGCGAGATATATTTCTTTCCCGATAAAACAATGCGACTGGTCTAACCCGGCGTTAGGCAATCCCGTAATCCTGGCAATTAGGTTTGTATCTATCGACACCTTGATCTCCAACCATAGGAATTATCCATGCAGACAAATTAATAATTGCTTTACACATTCTTTTTCTTCCACAATGCGACCAAAGTGGGGAAGATGCAATAATGGTAAAAGACCGGATCTGGCCACGCCAAGATCCCACTGCTACAGTTCCAATTCCACTGGATGCCCTTCAACTAAAACAACAGTCCTCATGTAGTGCATGTAGTTAAACTCAGGAAATTTGTTGACATTGTGTTTGGAATATGACAGCTTCTGAATGTTTCTTAAAATATCACCTTTAACCATGACGCCCTTCGACATTGGCATGGTCTCTAACTAGTACCGTGCATTCTTTGACAACTTTACTAGTTTAACCCTCGAGTTCCATGGAGCGATATACTCTGGTAATATAGATGCATATCCTGACACAGATACTCCCGCATCATGGCGTGCCTTCGTTCTAGGCTATGGATTCGGACGGTTTGTATGTCGTGTTTTCCTCAACACATTGACAGGAATCTGCGAAGAAAGAAATTTTGGTTGGTCGGGGCTAATAGAAACAGAGACCGGCATCGGAACTTTCTTTATAGACCTCTAAGCCTCAATTCTAGTTGATAGATCGACTTGCATTGTAGAAATTCTACACTTACTCTGCACTCAATAGGATAAGCTTCGGCTCTAGTTCACTCACTATGCTGGAATCAGTCAAGTCGCAATAAATAACGACCAAGGGAGGGCCAAAATTTTTAATTTTACTCCCATGTGCGATCTGTATGTCATTCCCTATGTGAATTGAATGTAATCGATCTTCCAATGATGATGGTGGAAACAAAAAATCTATTGACACACTTCAGTCTTTTCAGTAATTAATATAAAAATCCCACTAATGCCTCTACTAAACCCGTCATAAAAGCAACCATAAATGCGCGAAAAAATGCAACTTTGACTGGTGGACAATTCTAGAATTTCGAAAGATCAGACTGCGACAGACCACCAACTCGACACTATAAGAAGTTGGGGTTTCTAAACGATAAACAAATAGAACCTCAACAAAATGATCCTGACAGAAGAACCTCGACATGCTAATAACTTGGGGTTTCCATGAAACTCCAACGGAACTGTACATCAACATAGACACTTTGACACAACTAACTACAACACAAAAGAAACTTGGGGTTCCCAAAAACAAATTCAAGCATGGAAATAGACATCTTCACTTCGACAAACCACAGTTGTCCCTATAGGGATCCAGTCAGTTTCCATTCACCAATCCTTGGAGGACTTTACCATCTAATTTATGTAACTACACTACACCTCTTTGTGTTATAAAGTTAATAACATATGGCCCTAACCAATGCATCTATAACTTACCAGGATGTTTGAAAAATTTACTGTCATAGAGGAGAACTAGATTTCCTCGTTGAAAGTGCTTCTTAGTAATATGTTGATCATGCCATGCTTTTTATCTATCTTTTTGCACTTGTTGATGAAAGCTTGCGACAAATATATCCTCTTCCCATTGAAGTAACTGCGCCAACCTCTCTTTGACAACACTTGTATCAGTCATGCCAGTGAAAGCAACAATTCTTAAACTAGGTAAAATATACTCCATAGGAATCACAACCTCTTGTCCATATGCCAACTTCAAAGGTGTTTGCCATGTCAACCTCTTACATGTAGTTTTGCAGGCCCACAAACTTGCACGAATCCTTAAATCCCAGTCGTCGTGGTTCACATTACATACTTTTGTTAGTGCATGTTCCAGGATCTTATTGAACGCTTCCACAGCTCCATTTGCTTATGGATGGTATGGAGTACTCTTCCAATGGTAAACATGGAATTCTTCAGTGAGAGATTCTATAGTATTATTAATAAAATGTGCACCCCGATCACTCAATAAAATTCGAGGACATCCAAATATGATGATGACATTTTCAAATAAAAATCATTCAGCATTCATAGCAGTGCAATCTCGTACTGGTGGAGATTCAACCCATCGTGTAAGATAATTTGTCACAGTAATGATGTACCTCGCACTAGTCATTTTCCCTGGTGGGTTAATGGGTCCAAAAAATCAATATCCCACTTGTCAAAATCCTGCAGCGTAACCTAAGGCACCAATCACATCTCATTTATCCTCGAGGGCTTCCCAATTATTTGACACACGTCATAGTTCTGACACTATTCTTTAGCATCCTTATGAAGGGCCGACCACCATAATCTTGCTCTTAAAATCTTCTGCATTGTAGTTTTTCCTCCATAATGACCACCTGCCACTCCATCATCGACTTTAGCTAAGATGATTGGTCGCTCGTGCTCCACAACACAGCGACACAATACTTCATCCGGTCCTAACTTATACAACTGACCGACTATCAACTAGTAGTTTTCAGATTTGACAACCAACTACTTTTTATGGGCAGTCGTGTATCCTTTTGGCGCTACTCCTATGGAAAAAAATGCCACAATATCTTAATAGTCATAGACCATTCTTACGGAAAATATTTGTGCATCTAGGATATTATCTTCTAATCTATTTGTTTCTTCACATGTTTCCAACCTCGACAGATGGTCGGGGCCCATATTCAACCTTTTGGGATTGACAATGATCTCAAAATCATATTCCTGAAACAACAATAACCATCAACGGATCTTCCCCCCCAACACTGGCTTGTTGACTAGGTAATTCAAAGTAGAGTGGTCTGTAAACATCTTAAAATGACTGCCTATCAAATAATGCCTAAACTTTTGTAATGCATACACCATGGCAAGTCCTTCCCTTTATGTTGTAGTATAATTTATTTCTGCAATGGACAATTTACCTGCTAGCAAATGCAATAGTATGGTCTATATAACCATCACCTAGCTGAGCGAGCACCACACCCAAAGTGGCAGATGAAGCATCAACATGAACATGAAATATTTTTTTTCCAGTTAGGGAATACCAAAATAGCTATTGTAACCAATGAAACTTTCCATCCTTCTCGAGTAATTTTTCCATTGGCACTGTAATTTGAGCATAGCCTTTGATAATAAAAAAAATTGTAATATCTTGTGTGCCACAGAGTTGTCCTCAATTGTCGAACTGAAGTAGGTGGAGGCAGATCAATTATAATAGCAATCTTTCCAGGATTCACTAGCAAACCTTGCTTGCAAACTAAATGTCCCAATAATATGCCAAATGGACCACATAATATGCATTTCTTCAAATTCAAAGAGATTTGATATTGTCTACAGCGTTCTAACATCAACCTTAAATTTTCAATATGATTCTTAAGCAACCCGTATATTGTCCAGTCATCAAAATACACTTCTAGAAAGTTATGAATGAATTCCTTAAATGCAATGACAACTATACGTGAGAAAATTACAGGGGCATTATTTAGGACAAAAGGCATTACCGTGTACTGAAAGCATCCCCATTCTATTGCAAATTTTGTCTTATGTCGATCCTCCTTAGCAATCTTGATTTGATGATACCCAGAAAATCCATCTGTGAAGGAATAGGCTTCCTACCCACCAACACTTTCAAGTACTTCGTTTGTAAAAGGAGTTGGAAAATTATCATGTAGTAGACAAGCATCGTTCAACTTTTGCAAGTCGACACAAATCCTAATCTCCCCGGTCTTCTTGTCTTAGAATACAATAGGAATTTTCCATTCTAATTCTTCGATAGGCTCAACAATACCTACATCAAGCATTATGTCGAGCTTTGCTCTGAATTTTTCCTTATATCATGGATTCAATCTGTACGACCTTTTATTAATGGGCTTGGCGCCCGGTTTTAGTGGGATTTTCATTTCACCCAAGTCGCCAGCAATACCTTTCATTTATGAAAACTTAGTAGGAAACAAGTCTTGAAATTCATGTAACAAGTCAGTAATTTTTCCCACCATTTCATTATCCCAATAATATCCTATATTTGCAAACTTCGGATTTTTCAAGAGAGCCTATATTTACCTTTTCGATCTTCAATGGCCTTAGAAATTTCTCAGATGTAATATCAGGTCACGAATTCCTTCAGTTTCAGGAATATGAATATCCCTCGGACCATCAATCCTCTGGTCCTCTGCTAATGTTATAACACTCCATCATTTTCTCCACTGTCGCAGTCCACTGTGGAAGATTAGACAATGGTCCCACAAGTTCTTCAAAAAAAATTCCTTAATAATCTACAGAGCCGCATCTATTGTAGGACTTTCATCCTCATAGTTGAATATTTGTTTGAAGCTCATTGTCATAGTGTCCCAATCTGCAATTCCTTGTCGCGGTTCTACCGACATATACCAATTCCTTGGTATAATTTCTAATGTATGAATGAACATATGTACCAACTCTTGCTTGGTTATATTCTACCAAATTGAACTACAGGTAGCTAAATGATCAACAAGTTTAGTTAGCCCAGTATACTTCTCACCAATATAGGGAATTCCTTCACCAATACGAATTTGTAAATATCTTCGACACTGCGACCAACTAGTTATAGTTTGCTTATGCACAGTCCACCACCTCGTCGGGGTGTATTTCAAAGCGACCTCCAGAGCTAATAAGCGTTGTTGTTTAGGTACTTGGTCTTCAAATTGTTGGAATCAATTTAATACTCAGAAGGGGTTGAATCAGTATTAACGCGGTTATCAACATTTTTTACCTTCTTTAACAGATTAGCCTTTTACTTAATCTTTATCTTTAATTATTCATCAGGTAAATAAACATCCAGATATATACATCACATAAAAAACACATAACAAAAAATATTTTTATGTGGAAACCAAAACGGGAGAAAACCACAGAATGCTTCTTTATAATGAGAAATAATACATTTGAGAAAGCACCAACTTTCTGTGTTTACCAGCACCAACTGGAAGGAGGCACCAACCCCCTGGTTTTACAGGCACCAACCTAAAGGAAGCTACAACTCCTTGTGTTTTTTCCAGCACCAACTAGAAGGAGGCATTGAGCCCTTGTCTCCTTTGTTTTAGAGGAACCAACCTGAAGAAAGCTCCAACTCCATGTCTCCTTGCCTCGTCTGATTGCTTGATGCCCAATATGTGTTGTTGTCTTACTAAAATTCAACTCCGCACACTCTTATGATCATTTGTTGATGATTATATTGTGTGTTGTCTTCGTATGCAATCTATACTCTGTGACTGTGCTACATACATCACTTGACTTCTCATTCCTCTCAAATCACACTTCTATTGATGAATTACTTCATATACTGTGTGCTTGTTGATACTGTAGACTGCATCACTGGTTATCTTAACATTCTTCTCTGCATCACTATGACACCCAATTGATACCATGGTTTCAATCAATAGTTTGCTGCTATGAAATTAGGCACCAGTAACAGATGGAACTGCAAACTTATTGATGTGTCCGTTCTGATTAAGTGGTGCGGTCTCTCATATAATCTACGACGTCATGTGCATTGAATGATTTGTCCATTTTGTTTAACACACTTGGCTCAGATCATTTGCATCATGATGCGCCTATCGGATATTGTTGTTGTTCTGTCATTGCGCATCAAATGGAGTTCTCAACTTCGTAAACTTTCACCTCTGCTCATATGCATCAACTAGACATCTGCCTATGATAAAATTTGGTTCTATCTCCGCGTCTGTCTCTACAACATCAGTGACTATCAGCGTGTTGAACATAATGTTGTCCTTCAAAACATCAAGCACTTGTGCATACTTTAGTATTTCTTGCTTTCAGTACTCGCACATTTGTCAGAGATCTACAACATCTTTCTGCGCACCATCAAAACTTCATTCTATTGCATGTGCGCATTCGGCTCTTCGCTAGATCATTTTTTTTTGTCCACGAGCCCCTTGATGCCCTGAAAATCAAACTAAAACTTACACTTGAATCACTTATGCTCTCGCCATCAAGCTTACCAAAAATCTACAACATGCATCTCTATTTATACAGGTCCTGCATGGATTGTATGTTCACAAGTTGGTCATGGAATCCCTTATTGCATACTTCACAGATTATGCATATGCCACCTGTCATCTTCTGCGTTATTGATGTGTCATCCTTGGTGTATCGAGCGCCCTTATGGTTTACAATTTAGAGAGACTTTACACCTTGGTGGTGTACCTTTTCTCTCTTGATGTACCATTGCCTTAAGGTATGTGCGCAATATTACACTACATCTTGTCTATGACCTATGTTGTACCATTCCTTGTGGGTAATGTGCCCTTGAGATATTGATACTTTACAGAACCTGCGCATTCTCCAACTTCGAATTGGTGGAATTATGACCCTTGTCACTTGTGGGTAATGCGTGCTTGGTGTATTGATACATTGCGGATTCTCCGCATACACCAACTTCTACTTGGTGGGACTTTGACTTCTGCCTCGTTATCATTTGTGCGACTTGCGCACCTGTTGTACCATCAGCTCTGGAAATTACTCACAGATGGTATTCAGTCGATGTACCCTTTAGGAACTTGTGCGCGTTCCATTTACTAAAATCATTTTCTGATTGCCTAAGTTTGCACGCTTTCGGGATTGTGCAACCATTGACTACTTGCGCACTTCCAACCATTTACCAAGCAACGCTCAGGATTACTTATTCATTCGAACAAACTTGCGCACTTATACCATTAGCTCAACCAATATCCTTGGATTCTTGAACACATGTACCATTGTCCAACCAACTCTTTTGACTGCTACCATGAAAGAGTATGACTTGGTGGACTTGCGCAATGACCACATGTTGTAGGATACATTACTTTTGTTATTTCTTTAACTGGTTTTTCATGATGTATCCCTTGAGTCACATCTTCAGATTGAATGCACTTCTAGATATACTTCAAAGTTGCATTCATATCTGTAACCTTCACCATTTGCGCGTATACTTCTGGTATTCATGTTCTTCTTCATCTTGCGCATTTACTACTTCAGAGTGGCTTCCATTACTTCTTCATACTTCTACAGGAATATTGTATCCACTTTGAATTCAACTGATATCAATGACTCAGAGTGAATCATTTGACATCCTCTTTGACATTAGTTGACATCAATGACAACCAAAGTTCAACACAAATTCATCAATAAACTTTTCCACATTAGGAAAACCTTCATAAGTAGGAATATTACATACCTTTGTTCCAACCCAACGCATTGATTTTGTCACACGGGCACACCTTCACATTGATACTTCATGTAGCCTGTTATGCATGTTCTCCAGAGCATTGACAGAATCAGATGAATAGGAACTAACACTCCGCCAACTGATCGTACCATGTGTTGTAGAATTGATATAGTCATTTATCCTGGAGGATACATCATAGATGTTGTCGAGATCTTGAGCATCATAATCTCCTTTGACAGTTTCAACATAGCGTTAACCTTCCAGTGGATCCAAAGGTGCAACAACTCTAATCTCTTAATTTTAAAATGTTACTATTATCTTCTTAAAATTGATAATGGTTTGATTCTGTATCACCCAATCAATCCCCAATAGTGCAAGATATGGATTAGTGTCATCGACAATTTCTATCACTTCGAAGTCTACAAATGTTCGTAGTCCCTCCACTTCGACGGGGACCCCAACCATTCAACCAAATGGTATAACTTTATGTTGATTGGATAACCATAACTGAATAGGCGACCATACTAGCTTTGGCTTACCCATATTTTCCCATGTCTATTTGGTCTGGATGTTCACATCTGAACCCAAATCTAAGATACAAAAATCCATGTCGTAGTCTCCATCCTACACGTTAAGTCGCAGTTCCCAACTAGTCTTGATCCTTTTCTGAACATGATTGAAAACCCTTTCGGATCTCACTTCTTCCTCAGACCCCCTAATTAACTTCTGCAATTCCCTTAATGCATTCTCATCTTTAACAAAAGATAAACAACTTTTTAGGAAAGAATGGAGAGAACTTATCTTTCCTAGATTCTTCTTTGGTGTTGGTGTGTCGAAGCGAGGTGGCATATCATATACAGGTCCTTATTCGATAACAGGTGGTGGGGAGGATATCAACGGAACCTTCACAAATTCATTACGAGCTTCAAAGAATATTCCCTTTTCCTTCTGAACATCAAACTGTGGCATCTTTTGGGCTACTGGTATCACTCTCGGATATGTCTGATTATTACAACTGTTCTTATCTCCACTCATCGTAGCTTCCCCTTTTGTTACTACAGTGACAGTAGGTTGGCTTGGATGCAGTTCTATTGAGACCTTCTGTACATTTTGATTCTGGTTCTGGTTCTGGTTCTAGTTTGATTCTGCTTTGTCTGCCATTTAACTATAAGATGCAAACAGTCTTCAATGGTACGATCTAGTGCCCTGCAATATGTGTAAGTCATGGCAGGATGCGGACACTCTCGAGCATAATGTCCAGGTGTACCACAATTATAATGTATGACTTTTCCTCTACCCCGACCAAATACTCCTCGTCCACGTACTCTGAATACACCTCGCAGTTGATTTAACTGTGCATCATTTCTCTCAGCTTGACCTTATTCCTTCATAATAAATGTGTATGCAGTGCGCTCAGTGAGCAACTGGTATGCTTGACAATTTTTCTCATCGTGTCCGATAGAGTGACAGAACTTACACCATAAATTCTGAGGAGTACTCACCATCTTCTATAATAAGTAGCATTCTAGGGTCAGTGTCCTTTAGCCTGACAAATTCTACACCATACATCAGGATTTAATGGACTCGGATTACCAGCATTGAGATAATCATGAAATGATGTACATTGATCTTTAGAATGTTCGTCCTCCTTGCATATAGTGCACCAAATGTCTTCTCTCTTTTCTTTACCTTTCTTGATATCTTGAATATGAATAGACAAGGTTGCTAACTACGACTGGATTTGAGCCATACCAGCTCCAGTCTCTTCAACGGGTGATGCTTCTAAATTCATATCCAACTCCAAGGCTTTTGCTTGTGTCAGAATATTATGTTGCATGAATGGGACTCTAATATGGGGTAGTAACACATCGATGAACCATTCCTTATGTTGTAAATCATTCATCGGAAAGCTTGCACGGACTCATTCGACGCTTGCTTGATCTCCTTCAACTCGGTAATGCACTGAGATTCAGAATTTGGATTCTTGAATTCAGTCTTAAATCCCTCCTTGACCTCTACCAAGGTGTTCGTGGGTTGAGTGTCAGTAACTTCAGAAAATTTCATAAACCAGTTTAAGGAGAGACCCCTAAAGCTCATGATCAACTGTGCTAACTTGACGTTGTCATCTTGTACTTGTTTTACAGTCCTTGTTCTATATCTTCAAATCCATTCCCACTAAAAATAAGCAACTTCATGTCATCCCCAGCCATTCTAGGCCTCTGGGGTCTTGGTTGATTCACTAATAATGGACCACTACTTGGAGCCTTCCCACTCGTCGAAGTATTATTATGATATTACCACTAGTCTGACTAGATTGAAATAAATGTGAAGAATTACTAGGTCTTACCTCAGTATCATGGGATGTACACAGGGTCGTGGGTATGTCACAACCTCGAGTCTGGAATAGTTTTGCAGATCCTTCTTTGTCTTCATAAATGAGCTGGTACTCGTCTTCCTCGTCACTATAATCCGAGTTGTGGTACTAGTTCGTAGTCTCTTATTTAAGTCGCACTACAACCCTTCTTTCATGTCGCATTTTTCCTACTCTTGTTCGACCGAAACCATCTCCCACTCCGTAGAAATCCACAATATTCATCTAATTCAATTTCTTCTCTTGTTATCATTTCAGCTCATCCCATATATCCATCCAACCCTTCCTCCACACCATACCCATGCCCACCATTCTAGTCGTCATATTCCATTTGCATCACACCCTTTTCACAAAGTAGCTTCTTCATCAACAAGTTCAATGAATTGAGTTACTTACTGCACAAACCTTCATAGAACTCACATTCCACTGCACTATATGACTTAATAGTGTCAACAACAAATTCAGTAATGTACCCTTCCACTACACTGTCTAGCAAGTAATATATTGCACGTGAAATCTTATTATTCACGCATTTCAGTCACTGTATCAATGTTGGAATCCAACGTCGAGGCTCACCTCCTTGTAAATTTATCTTCTTCTCAGTCAGCCTTAATAACCATTCATGCAATATCAGAAGGAACTCACCAAAGAAAACCTCATGAATATCAGTAAAAATATACTTATCTAACCAACTATTGTTGATGTTTTCACACCAGCACATGCAAAGATGCACCTACTAAGGGTTGTACTGGACTTAGTAAAATTTCAATGGAAAAGAAAATAAACAACTAAACTAATCGAACATGCAAATTGTATTAAAATAAATCTAAATTAATCTTTTTTTTCACTTTTTATTAAGCAAACAGATAGAAACAAAAAATAAAGAATGCTCTCTCATTATGTAAAAAATGGAATTTACAAGGATTTAATATCACCTCTGAGTTATAGTAGGAGAGGCCCCTGCCACTGTCTGAGGGAGGTTTCGCTTGGTCTCCTTGCAATACATGGTTCTCCGGCCACACATCACATACACAATCTCTAGAAGGTTGAGAATAGAACACAAAGGGATTTCTAGTCTAAGGGAGATTTTCGCAGAGTGACGACTTGAGTAATGTATTAGAGAATGGGTGTTGAGTGATGGACCTTGATGGTTCATTTATAGGCACGATGGATAGATCTAGGATAAGGATAAGGATTTTATTTCTATTTTTTATTTTTGGCTTTTGGTTTTTTAATTTTTTGCTTTTGCCTTTGATTTTGTGCCTTTCACTTTTTTATCTTTTTTTTCAAATTGGGCTATCATAAGTGTCATGCCAGGTTTCTTCTTTTTGTTGAGTGATAAAAAGGAGAAACATCCAAAAAACAAGTCAGGGCATAAGTTGCTCATTTTTTAGATAATTGAGAAAATTTATTTTGTAAAATAGCCCTTTTATGTGACACTTTGGTTTGTTGGTTTTACCAATGTAAAAATTATGGAAATGGAATGTGGTAATGATGTATAGGTGTGATGGGGATAATGACAAGATAGGCAGACAAAATTTAGGTGTTAACAGACTACCCTATGATGTGTGAGGTCAGGAACTCATCGTATGGCCGACATACATCATAGGATATTCTATTCCGGTGTGACGGTGGCATGGAGAATCAGGACTGCATCGGAGGAGCTCACCCTTCAATGGGACTGCAAGGGCCCTTACCTATAGAGACAATACTCAATATGAATGAGGTGCGTATAATCTCAAATATATGGATGAGGCAGGCATTCCCATGTTCGTATCAATGTCTCAAATTAAAAACTGGATGGAGGCCCAAAGGGGGCATGATCAATACATGGATAAACAGTTGTGTGCATCATAAATGTCCAAGATAGACTCAAATATGGAATGTACTCATGGTCCAACCATGAATTGTCTAAATAAATGGTACATGGAAACAATGGAATTCATCCCGAATGCAGTATCACAACAACTGATGCTCTGCTAGATCTAAAGGGGTCCAACAACTAGATGGACTCAACGATTGAAAGTTGGAATCGCAGAGGTGCATGGACTACATCTAAACTAGATACTTAAGGAAGCATGTGATGGGAGGGATTCCAAACACTGTTACTAGCGCAGCCCAGATATCTCAGGGAACAAAATATCATTGGGTTTCCATAAAGACTCACCAATGGAATAGAGTCAGGGGAAATCCGAGATCTTTGACCAAGAATTGAAGGGACCAATACCCTATACGATTCTCAACGGTGCGATAATGGATTTGGATGTAGTCATATGCAGTAGCAGTTGAAAGTTGAAGGTAAGGAAGAACTGCGTTGAAACATCAAGAGTTTCAACTTTCGAACGCAGTTCTTCCTTACCTTCAACATTCAATGGATTTGGAGTCGAGCATGTGAGAAAAAACCCTTCTAAAAGGCACTAAGGACTCCTCTCAAAAGGTTCATAGGAACTCATCACTAATGGTGATGAGGCCAAGGTATAGGGACCTTTGGGTCTATCCTCTGGAATAGATGTGCTGGCGTCAACAGAGGGAGACTTGCAACTACCAAGGCAATGATGTTTCCTTAATAGAAGCGTGAGGGACACAACCAAGATGTGATAGAGCTGGACATGAGACCGAAGAATTGTTCGGGGATACAAGGAAAATTGAGCAATGGGGACTCAAACTTCCTTTGTTTAGAGTATGATGGCATGGTTGACCTGGCAGCATATGTGAATGAATCTTGTGGAGGGACACAATTGGGATACCAGGAAATATGACTGCAATGGAGGACACTTATAGAGGTGGGTATTGATGACATCAGGGTGACTCCAAGGATGACTCGTCGTAAAATACTATGAACAAAGTTGACGAGGGATGCTATCATAAATAAGGGAATATATATGATCGACAAGGGTGCTAAGAAACACCATTAGGGCCTTCTTCACAGTTTAACGAGCTCAAATAAGGAATAGAAGTGTGCTCGAAACGATACCATCATGTGGATTTTGACGAGCCCAAGATGGTGAATGCTCATTGGTTTTTTCATTTTTAGAGTCTGAAAACATAAATAAGACTTCGTGAGTGGTATTTTTTGTAAGTTAGTCCCCAAATCTTGAAAAAGCATAAAAGTGTGCAATGGAGAACTCTTCTAGCAAAAGTGGCTAGAGTATTCATTTTTCATAATTAGTCCATCCAGTCCTAAAAAAGGGGTAACAGGAATAGCGAATGAATTCCCTTTCAAATACTTTAACGAGCATGAAAGAAAGCAAGTTTGCTCGACGATATTTTCATTCTTTAAGGAGTCATAAAAGAGCTTAAAAGAAACTCCATGGCGGGAGTCCACTTATAGGGATTGGCCAATGAGTTGACAATGTGAATTGAATGCATGCAAATTCATTTCTGGATGTCAATTTATGAGTGCTCGTGATCTTATGGGGATACGAACGACATGGGCACCCAATGCAGGGGGTACTAAAATGGTCACCCATGTAAGGTAGGCTCTACTAACGAGTAAAGGTGAATGCAAATATGGTTGGGCTAGGCCACTTACTCCAACAAGGGGGGTCCTATAGGCATAAAGGCGAAACTGGATCAATGCATCATATACTCTGGGGGAGAAGATGATCTATATGCCAGTTTGGAGTGTTATACCTGTAGGGAGCGATTGTCGACTGAAACAAGTGGAGTTAAACGCAGCTTGAACCTATACAAACAGAAACGATGCCCAATAGTAAAAGGTGCGTCTATAAATCAAACCAAATATACAAGTGATATGTGACCTCGAGAAATGGTTGAGATCACAAATGTGAGAAAGTGAGCATGGTAAGGTCCTGCCCCCATGCTATGGGCATGGGGCTTGTGATTCTGGATCACATATGTGTTGGGTTGAGCGAAGGGCTCATTGAAATATCGATATAGATGTGATGGGGCAGGGTCAAAATGATTGACCATGCCCCTTATCCTAAGGTTGAGGTAATATATTATGTCCCCCGTCCTAAATGTGTCAATGCGATGTGGGTGTTCTCTTAGAGAGGGATCGACAGGCAATTGATCAACTACTAGAATGGGGTGTACCATGAGGTTATTGGCCATGGTGGCACACTGAATTGATCATATGATGATGGGGGATTCCCATTGCGGGGTGGATATCCCCAGTATCGCCGAAAAGAATGGCGACGATGATGAGTTGGTAAGTTTTTGGGCCTGCCCCCATGCTATAGACATGTGATTTCCTCATTGGTTCGAAAGGATCGAACAAATAGGTTGGAGGGACTCGTATCTGTCAAACCAATCATACCGATATGGGTGGACGATGAAGGCTAATCAAGGAATGAAATGAAACAAATGGTGTTCATATCGGTCGATCAGGATTCTGGGGGATTGATTTCCTCAACAATGATGATCTGAGACTCCAAGGACATCTTACGAAGTTCATCCAGCACTGATCGATATTCTAGTAAAGCGGGGAAATAGTGGGAGTAATTGGCTTAAAGGCCACAAACTACACATGAATGATTTGTACGTAAAGATTTGTTACGTGCCTAAGGAGGGGATGACAAGTGAACAACCGATATGTTATTGCCATCATCCAACGTATGTATGTGACTGTGGAGAATAGGAAATTGTGGACAGTTTTGGGTAGCGTGACCTAATACATCGCACAAAGCGCAAGGCGAAGGTGCTCGAGTTGAGGCAAGGGAAGGGGGGGTTCACGACTTTGTTCGTAGTTGTCGAGGTGTTGGTTTTTAAGGCTTTGCCCCTAGTCTTCTTAGAAGAAGGAGGACCAGGATTGGATTCAGTTTTTGATGACACCCTAGGGGGCAGGTGATTGACGGTGTTGATGGGTTGAACCGGTTGAAGCACAACCTGTGGGGATGGAAAGGGATTCGATACGGGTAAGTACCAAACGAGAAGCCCTAATGTTAGTCTGGAGATTCAGTGTTGCCATAACAGGCATGCTCACCACTCCTGAGGGGGGAAAGAAAAAGGGAATAGTGTGGATCAGGGTGGCTCCCACATGGCTAGATACCAACGATGGTTGGGGTTGGGGTGGTCGTTGAGGTTGCGGTTGGGGTACCGGTTGGAAGGCAGGTTGTGATTCAGGGACTGATTCACTTGATGAAATAGTGCACAATTATGATACTTCAATGGCAGGAGGGTGCGGAGGTAGCGCAATAAATGTGGAGGTTGTTGGGGCCTCTGAATAAAGACCTGGACCCACAGTGGAAATCAAAGGAGTAGATGATTCAAGTATAGGTTTGTCGACCGTTGGGAGGACATTCTCTGTGTAATATCCTAATTTTGACCCCATTGCATTAAAATGTAAATGATGTAATATTGTTGCAAAAGTATGGTGAGGAGATAAAGTCCACACTACTACATTTTTGGCCTTTAGAGGAGGTTGTCTTCCGCCCCCAAAAGTGACCTACGGGGGGGGGTTTTGGATTTGGAGGCGATTTGGAAAACCACCCCTAAAGGCATCGATGTTAAAAAAATTTCCCTTTAAGGGCGGTTTTTGACGAGATTGGAACAGCCCCCAAACGTGACTTTTGGGGGCGGTTTGTGACCCCCCTCGTAGAAGTCTACGGAGGCGGTTTTAAACCCCCCTCATAGACCCCTTCATAGAGACCTACGGGGGCGGTTTTGAACCCCCTTCATAGAGACCTACGAGGGCGGTTGTGAACCCCCCTCATACAAACCTACAGGGGCGGTTTGGAACCCCCCTCGTAGAGGACTATAGGGGCGGTTTCAAACCCCCCTCGTAGAGGCCTATAGGAGTGGTTGTGAACCCCCCTCCTATAGTCCTATAGGGGCGATTTGGAACCCCCCTTGTAGAGGCCTATAGGGGTAGTTTGGAACCCCCCTTGTAGAGGCTTATAGGGGCGATTTTGAACCTCCCTCATAGAGGCCTATAGAAGCAGTTTGAAACGCCCCTCGTAGAGGCCTATAGGGGCGGTTTGGAACCCCTCTCGTAGATGCCTATAGGGTCGGTTGGTAACCCCCCTCGTAGATGCATATAGGGGCGGTTTGGAACCCCCCTCGTAGTGACATATGAAGGTGGTTTAGAACCCCCCTCGTAGCAACATACAAAGACGGTGTGAAACCCCCTATATAGCCATAATAAATCATAATAAAATATATTTTATTAAAAATACCAATATTGCAATATCAATAGGGCATCGAGGAATCGAACCACCAATCTCCTGCTTGTAAGGCAGGCGCTCTTCCATTGAGCTAGAACCCTTTCAAAATTGGGGAATTCCAAGTTAGTCAAGAATGTAATATAAGTGCTAAAAGCTACCATGCTACAACAAAAAACAAAGAGAACTCACCCATAATAACTACTTTGGTTTGCATAAGTAAAGATAAATTATACCATAAAGGATGACGATGGAGGGCATTCTCAAACCCCATACACCAGCAATAGTAGGCACATTGATAATTTGGGAAGGTAGATTCTCATTAATCACGGGTCTTGGCTGCTAAAAGTATGTTAAAGAAAGCACATGTGATGAAGATGTTGGTTGAGGCTGCTGAGAATAAGATGCAAAAGGAAACTATGATGAAGGTGTTGATAGAGGCTGCTAAGGATAAGGTGTAAAAAACACTTTTGATAAAGAAGCTAGTGGAGGTTGTTGAGGTAAGGGCACATAAATCACTTGCGAAGAAGGAGTTTGTGGTTGTTGTCCTTCAAGAAGAGGAAACTGATGAACTTGTGGAGTATACTGTGCAAGTTGTGGTTGTCTGTAGTGTACCTTGCCTATTGGAAAAAAATTCTAGGTGAATCTGTTGGCTTGCTGGGGGCATAGATTTTTGCCTTGAATGTGGTGAAATTCCACGCCGAGGCTGCAAAATGTCAACGTTAGACCACGGGAAAGTATTAATAATTTCTGTGTATGCAAGGAAGACAACAAGGAAATGGACATATAGTAAATAAATACATTTAGATCATACCTGCAATGGTTGTGGAGCCCCAAATCTCTGATGCGATTCAGAAAAATCCAAATTAGACAACAAGGGCAGGTCTGATTAGCCTAGGAGGATTAATTGCTTTGTTAACAACCAAAGACTATTGATCTCTATTCCCTTTGCCACCTCTAGTACTAGAAAATGCAAGCCTAGCCATGGCCCCGCTAAGGAAGAGAGGGATTTGGGTAAGAGTTATTGGTCTTCATTCCTATATTCCCTTGCAAATGATGACTAGACAGTAGTAAATACTCTTAGATGCTAGAAGTCTGCTACAGCCATTGGAAGTGTTACTCTTTGGAAGAGGAATTTCTACTTCAACTAGCTGAACCTGGAATGGTTTTGTTATAAGCTAGTCATGGTCATAGACTTGTTGGAACATCAAGACATGCCTATGCTAACTTGGATAAGATTCTATACAACTTTTTGTATGCCAATTTAATGGACATGTGGCTGCCTTTGTTGTACCCCGAGGGAGAAAGGATGAATGATTATTTTAGCCACCCAAACACAGGAAAAAACTTTACTTTCCAAATGGATCAATAGAGTTGTGGAAGGTAAGGAATCGTAGAAATACTTTTGTAGAAGGTAAGGAATCCTAGAAATACTTTCTCAAAAATTATATTATTTCAGGAGAATAATAGACCAAAAAACTAGAAAAAACTAAATCTACAAACCATATTGACCACATTCCAATTGTGGAGGATTTTTTTCAAAAATTATTTGGAAATATTGGGAAGCCATAAAGTATAAGTTGGTTTGGAAAACTAACTTACTCAATTCCAGGCTCTCCTTTAATGACCATTGCCTATGGGGGTCGCCATTGGTGCATTAGGAAGGGAAGCCATTGGTCAATATGTAAAATCCCAAGTCAAACTGGCTGAATTTTTTCCTCACTGACTACGTAACTTGGCTAAGAATATTTAACAAATGTTTAGCAATATACTGACTTCAAACCCCTGTACAGTGTTATATTGGTTAACTAGCAGTCCTTATTGTTTTTCATGGGTCTTGTACTCTTATAGAGCACTCCTTTAATACTGATTTTAGACTACTGGAAGTGTCCCTCTTATCAAAGACTGAGTATTGGATTTACTGTATGAGTGGAATGGTTTAAACCTTTGGTCAAATAATTTGTTGCTCACTGGTGGGTTTGACATTTCATATTCTCATTATGGAGTTGTGCACATAAAATTATACAAACAGATCTTAAACATTCACGTAAATAGAAACATAGAAACAGTAGTAAATAACTATTTAGCAAGGATTCATTACCAAAATGCCACCATTATAAAGTGAGAATACAATGATGTTTATCAGGAGTAATGAGAATATATTCAGACTTTAATGAGCTGAGAATAGAGGAAGAAGACGACTGTGTTGGTCACTTAGATGGCTGAGTTATGCAGTGCAAAACTCCTTCTTGGTCCACTTGGGCAAGATCTCTTCTCAATGCACAGTCTCAATACCCAACATTCACACCCAACTATGAAAAAGAATTCACCACAATACAATAACACAATATGACAGTCAAGTCACTAAGAGGATGGTACCCATGACTTCTGGAAGTGATGGTAGCAGAATAGCTCCTTGGGAAACCACAACTTAGTTCATAAAAATCATGTAGCAGCTTGTATGCAAGGAGTGGAAGAACTACTGAGAATGGCTCCCTTTCCTCCAACAAATAGCAGTAACAAAATGATAGGAAATGGAAGATTAAAGGTATACAAAATGATAGGAAATGCTTCCTTGCACAACCTTTGTGACGATGTTCTTTTGTTTGGAATGGGTCTTGCATAGACACGCTGAGATATAAGAAATTTTGGATTTGTACATGCATGCAATTGGAATGGAAGTAAATACCCTAAAATCCCCCTTCTCTTTCAATGGGTATCTTAAGGCCTCAACAAACAATTATAAAGGGGATTCTTCCTTTCTCAGAGGTAGATGTCAACCAAGGAATCAAGTACATGGGATTCTCCTTGAATCCAAATGGTTACGGTTTCCATGATTAGCTTTGGCTGTACACAAAGATAGAGAACAGGCTTGCTGTGTGAACTCATGGAGTAATAGGCGGCTATCCTTACATGGTAGAGTTACTTTAGTAAAAGACATTTTAGAGGCTACACCAGTTTTCTGGCACTCTCTTACTTAATTTAAGCATTGTTTATGTTATAATTGTAGGCAGTATATACACAATCTTGGATGTGTTGAATGGTAATTCTTTTGCATATATATTATGTAGATGCATTTTTATATGTCATATCCAAACTTTTCTAAGAACTTTTTTATATTCATGCCTGTATTTATATTCTAATAAGTAAGGAGAAAAGCTACAACTGCAGTGTAATATGACCTACAAGTATGGCATCCATAACCATTTTAATTCTACACACTAAGACACCGTGTAAAAGAAAAAGCTAGTTTACATGCCCGGGAGAGCAAAATTAATGGAATGCATGACAGTGGGTTGGCATCTCAATAGGTTAAACCTGACAATGGCACAATGGTGGTTGATCAAATTTTGTTTAAAGAGAAAAAGGTTGAAGTGTTAGCTGCATCTTTGCAATCAACAACAGATTCAGGCAAAGTGGCTGAACAGGAATTGCAATTGGGATCTCCAGCAGTGCTCTCCAAAGATGATATGGCTATGTTGGACGAAAAAGCAGTTTTTTTATCTAGTAACAAAGTTGTTGACTGTAAACAATCTTCTGGATATAGAAACAAAAGCAGGGCTAGCCATGAAAGTGTTAAAGTACTTGGGGAAGGTTCAGCTGCTAATGTAAAGGCAATTGACACAGAAGATAAGGGTCACTTATCCAACACCAATAATGATATTGGTGAAATGGCTGTTCAACTTCAGTTGTCTTCTTTGACTATTGAAAGTGAAGGCAAGCAGGATTTAGTAGGTAGAGTGACAAAAAAGGAGAACAAAAGTTCTTCCAATGTTTCTGCCAAGAACAATGTTACAAACATTGGTGATGCTGCCAAGATAGTTGTCAACAAGAAAACTAAAAAGAAGGATCTTTTCAGTAAGGCAAATGTTGCAGCTCCCACAGGTGATTTATACAATGCATATAAAGTTCAAGAGGAGAAGCAGGAATATTTTAACCCTCCAGAAACATCCAAGGAAGTAGTAACTGACGTTGTCAAGAGCAAGATTTCTGCAAAGGAGCCTGAGAAACAAGTCCTGAAAGAAGTGGATGATTGGGAAGCTGCAGCTGAGCTTTCAACTACTGTGAATCAAGTAGCTATATCAGTTACTAAGTGTTTAGGAAACAGAAAGTACTCCAGAGATTTTTTGTTGACTATTAAGGATCAGTGAAAAGATCTACGAATTCATTTTGATTGTCCAGAGATTATTGAATTACTTGGAAATTTTTAGGCTCTTGCAAGTCATATAGGAGAGGGCAATGCATTAACAAGCACTGCAAGAAGACTTGACAGGTATCCAAGTGGGAGTTATCGACTTGAATGTCGTGGGAGTAATATGGCCAGCTTAGATGATGATAGATGGGCCAAGCCAAGGGATGCTCCTGTTGTTGGCCGTGATATTCTAATGGATGTGCGTCCTAGTGGTTCATCTTCTGTGTTTCGACCTAGCCAAGGTTATAATACTGGTGTTGGAAGGGTTTCTCGTGGAGCACCGATGAATACGACTGGCATCCTCCATGTAGGGCCTTATGTGCAAACACCATTTCAACAAGTTGGATTGGTGAGGAAAAATTCTGATGCAGATAGATGGCAGTGTCTTTCTGGTGTGTAGAAGGGCTTGATTCCTCCTCCGCAGCCTTATTTTCCCACAATTCATAAATCAGAGAACCGATATGAAGTGGGCAAGGTTTTTTATGAGGATCAGTTGAAACAAAGACAAATTAAATCTATCCTTAATAAATTGACCCCCCAAAACATTGACAAACTCTTTGAAAAGGTTAAAGATGTGAACATTGACTCAGCACCATGTCTTTATGGTGTAATATTTCAAATATTTGACAAAGCCTTGATGGAGCCAACTTTTTGTGAAATGTATGCAAAATTCTATGTTCAGCTTCCTGCTGGATTACCAGAATTTTATGAAGATAAGAAGAAGGTTGTTTTCAAGAGAGTTCTCTTGAACAAATGTCAGGAAGAATTTGAAAGAGATGAAAGAGAACAAACGGAAGCTGAGCAAACCAAAGAGCATGGTGAAGAAAAGCTTTCAGCAAAAGAAAGACGGGCAAAGAAGGCTGCAACATGACGACGAATGCTAGGAAATATAAGGTTTATTGGTGAACTCTATAAAGAAAGTATGTTGACTGAAAGAATTATGCATGAATGCATCAAGAAATTAATTGGTGAATTTCAGCATCCAGAGGAGGAAAACGTTGAAGCTTTGTGCAAACTGATGAGCACAATTGGTCATATGATTGATCATCCAAAGGCCAAAGAACGTATTGATGCTTACTTTTTTAGGATGACAAAAATGTCCAATAACCAAGGGCTTCCCTCTCGGCTGAGGTTCGTGTTGAGGGATCTAATTGATCTGAGGAAGAATGGATGGCAAGAAAGGAGAAAAGTAGAGGGCCCCAAGAAAATAGAAGAAGTGCACTGGGATGATGTTCAAGAACTACATGGACAGGGAGGCCGCTCTCGAGGTACCAATATGGGACAATCGGGCCGAAGACTTTTGACACCACATGATCATGGTGTGCGAGGCCCTCCAGTGCCGCCTTACTCTGCAGGTACACAGATGGGTTACTTCCACATATGGGTGGGAGTAGAGGACCCCAACCCCATATGGGACCACGTGATTGTGGATTCACTAGTCAAGATGCTCGGATTGTAGATAGGTCTCATTTTCAAAATCGGACTATGCCAATCCCTTTAACACACAGAGCTTATGATGATGGCCACTTAACTCTTGGTCCTCAGGGAGGTCTTGGCAAGGGAATAGTAGGCAGGGGTCAGCCTCTGCCATATGGTAGGAGTGCTCTACCAGATGTTCCACCATTCTCGTCTGTGAGTAATAGACAAACAAGTGTTGGTCTGATTTCAGGTAGCAATTCTGACAGGATGCCACTTGGTGTGAGAGATGAAATTTTGATGAGGACTTATGGTGCAGAAAAGCCTTTATATGCAAAATCAAGTGTCTAGGAAAGAAATGTTTTTGATAACGGCAGAAGATAATTTAAGAATTCATATTCATCAGGTGATAAATGTGGGAACTGCAAATGATGAATTTCAACTTCAAGAACATTCTTCTCAAGGAATTACAAGTTCACAACTCAGCAAGGTTCAACTTAAGAAAAAGGCTGAAATGGCAATCAAGGAATTTTACAGGTGCATCCTTCTACAAAGCTTCTGTGCATTTTCATTATGTCTTCTAAACAAGTTAACAATTTTTCCTAACATTTGCTTAATTCTGCATTGACATACTGTCCAGTGTGAGAGACAAGAAGGAGGCAGCTTTTTGTGTAGACGACCTTAAAGCACCATTTTTCCATCCAACTATCGTCTCGCTTTGGATAATAGATTCTTTTGACAGGAAAGATGTTGAAGTTGATCTTCTGGGGAATCTACTTACATATTTATGCATGACTGAGCCTTTCTTGCTAAAAAAGGGACAACTTCTCAAAGGGTACTGTGAAATTTTGTATTTGTTCTTATTTTAGGCTTGAATTTGTATATGACTACTATAGGCTTTACTCATGTGCGATTTTGAATTATAACTTATATATAACTTGGATTTCTGGAGGTTGGATTCTATACTGTCTTCATTGGAGGATAACACTGTTGATGCACCTAAGGCTCCTGAATTCCTTGGTAGGATTCTTGTGAAATTGGTTGTTGAAGGAGTAATCCTTATTCAAGATATAGCGAGGGCAATCAAGGATGGAGGTACAGAGCCAGGAAGCTTATTAGAAACGGGTCATGGAGTAGAAGTTCTCGGTGTTGTTTTGGAAGATGTAAAGAGACTGAAGGGGGAGCCTGTATTATCTGATTTGTACAAAAAATCAGAAGTTCATTTAGAAAGATTCATGCCTGCAAAACCAGGGGATTTTGAGGGATTTCTCAAGAAGAAAAACATTCAATGTTTGTACCCAGTTGGCATTAGTAGACATCTGTAATTAAGAAAATTTGATTGTAGCCTTATTACAATTTTTCCTGTTTAATTTTGTGCTTATCTGTCCCCTCTGATGTTGACAAGTGAATAGTTGGTTAGTTTTTAGCTCGTGCTCTAACTAAATGTGCATAGAAATCTTACCTTCACCCATTTCCTGAACATTTTTGTCTTTCTATCCTTCACATGAATTTTGACAGAATAAAACAGTCTCTACAATTAGATGGTTAGTAATACTGCCTTTGCCTTGAAGGGAGCTCGGTGTACAAATATTTATGAAGCAAACAGAAGGAATCAAGATGAAAAATAAATTCAGTTGAAATTGTTCCAACCCCATCCATGATTCCATACCCGATAACATTTAGAATTTTTAGGTATTTGAGCATGATCAACATATTTTTTACTTCATGTCTAACACAGGTGTATTTGACACACAGGCAATTGATGAGGACATGAGGACTGATGCAAAGCTTGAAAAAGGAGTGATAAATCTGGAGAGAAACGGCATTCCAAAAGGTATGGTAACTCTGGAATATTTGTTTTCAATGTTGTTGAAAAGTTTAGATCCATACCTACCTATTTCAGTGAAGAACATCAAATCTACACTGACCTGAACATGTACACTTCACAACCTTAATTTAAGCAACATGAAGTAAATCTTCCTCTTTCGTTTGACCTATTCCCAAGGAGCAAGCTAGTATACTTCTTTGGCTGAGCTTTCACTACCCTCTTTACTGCAAAAGATGAGATAAGCAAACCATAAAAAATGTTTAGTTAGGAGAAGAGATGAAAGAGCTATGCAAGGAATCAAAACAAGTTTTGACATATTAAAAAGGAAAAAATATCGTATTTCCAAAACAAGCTTATTTAACTTATAAAAGTTGTTTACAATATGACATTTGCAACTTTAACCAAAACCATAATGATTATTTTTTGGTTTTCAGTCTGAAGAAAAAAAGTACATCATTTCATGCAACTCAATTAAGTGTTTTCATGCAAGAATAGAGGTATTTGTAAGTTATTTTAATTGCATGTTACTTTTGTTGAAGCTTTGTGGTCAGATAAGATCTGCAAATTAACAAAAAGTTAGTCCAATGGGACTCAAAAGTACAATTAATAGTGACAAAATACCTTATGCAATCCAAGCTACCTTATGCAGTGAAGGATTTTCGTAGTCAGCATATTATGAATCAAGATTCTGCAAATTGAGCCTTAAATTAGAACTTTCATATGGAATTGAATGGTGTGTTTTAAGATATAAATTTTTATTTTCCTAGAGCTTTCCCTAACATCTCCACATCTCTGGGAGAGATTCTTTCTTTGTGTTGTTGGCTTGGGTTGGTGGTTGGGATTGAACATGCAAGACCAGTATATAAATCACATTACATATGAAACAAGAGCTAACATTGTTCTAATGGGAAGAGGTTCTGTAAATTATGAAGGCCTGCATGGTGAAGGTATGAGCCTACCTTCAAAATCTGTTTCTTTCTTGATGTTTTTGGTTAAATTTATATTAAATTCTATGTTGGTACATTATAGGAAGTATATTTATTTAAATTGGGACCACTCTTCCAAATCCTTTTTAATATTTAGTCTCAACAATGCTACCACAAATACTTCAACTTTCAAGATAATGTTTGTGCCCAAACCACTTCCTTCAAAATAGAGACAAATAGAAAACTACCCCAAATCAATTGTTGTAAAAAGATTCGTATTCTCCCATATTAATTAGAGCTTCCAAATGAATATAAAAACTTTCTCCTTTCTTATGATGATTTCTCGATATTAGCTGCTTAAAGCAAGAAAGCTTGATTCGAAAGTTGTCTAAAATCTTTCACCTTCGTATCATTTCCAAGGTGATGACAATCTTCAACCTTGATGACAATCTTCAATCTGTTAAAATCTACATATCATGGATATCTTCTTTCTCATCTGTAGGGCTTGGTTCAAGAATCTCAACAAGCCAGAAAGAATTGTATATTGTGCTAATGATTTAGCCATCTTACCCATATAATAAGCATGCTTTAGTTTAAAGTATGATTCTATCTTCTTGTTCAGATTTCCCAAACCTCCTACTCTAAAATATTTATGCTTTAGTATAAAGTATGACTATCTTCTTGTTCATATTTTCCAAACCTCCTACTCTAAAATCATTTTCATATAACTATTAGAATATTAGGATCTTGATTAAAAGTAATCCACCTCCCTACCTGTAGGTAAGCATTACATCCATCACACTTGTATTTAATTTCTTCATCCAACAACTTGAATACAATAAATTGTTCCAAAGTGTCCTCTAAAAATGATTTTAAGCATTCACAACTATTGACCCCAAACTGCCAGGATGATAACTATTCAAAGTCCAATGGAAGTGTTTCTTATTGGCAAACTTCTATATTTCAAATATGAACCTCTATTTGATTTAGCATCTAAACATGACCTAAAAACTGTTGAGATGGTGGTTTTAGAATCAAAAGAATCTTACTATTACATTTCATTACACTCTTCCTCTGTTTGGTAATGATGAAGCATAGGGTTATCCAGGTGTTGCTTCCAACTCAATGGTGATGATGCACTCGCCTACTGAAACATTGTGTCCCTTGGGAAGAACAAGAGAAGATAAATGTTGGCATGATATTTCAATAATTCATGCAATGTATAGCAACTGTTATTCAACCAACAGGGAAATATCAACCAATTGTTCTTTAACTTCAAGTCATGTGTTGTCTTCATCGGGTTTCCCAACACAACAATTTCATGCACATTAAAAAAACAGTAACAATATCTCAAGAATTTCCACTTAACACATAATATTCTATATATATATTTGGTCAAAGAGGTGAAACATAAACCATAAATTAGCTGTAATATATCTCCATTTGTTCCTCCCATAAGCACCAATGATGAAAATGGAAACCAACCTCTCTTGTTGATTGACAATTTTGGTTTGGAATTACTTTAAACTATGAAAGTAATATCCTATAATCTAACAAACACTCATCATACAGACGCAAAACCTCAATTGACCATCCCAGGTACCATGATACCATACGTTTCCCATACAACTAGGTATTTCATATTTCCCACAATTGAGTTATTAGGTTGTTAGACTAAATTGTACTCAAGCAATTGACATAAATTTAGCAGAGACCAATACGGTAGTGATTCTGCCAATTTCAAGGCTTAATGAAACAAATAGGATAAACAAAGTAAAACTTTTGTCGTTCCTTTGGCACTTATTTCTAACCACTGTAATATCCTAGTGCTAGTTCCTTGAATTTTCCCCAAAGGGATTCTTCCTATAGATTTTTAACACCCATGAACATTTCATCAGGTACAATCATGAGTCGAAACTAGGGGATTTTTCTTATGTCAATCTACAAACACTTTCTATGTGCAATAGCTCTAGAGCCTGTCAAGACTCCAAAGGGACCTGGCACTGCATATAATTAATTCCACACAAGGTTCAATGGTGATCTTGTAGGCCATGTAGTTCCAACATTCACAATTACAAGAACAAGCTGGAGAACCAAAGAAGCATTCATGTACAAGGTTCTGCCTTTCTTTAGTGGGCTATCCTTCAAAAGATATGGTCAAAAAAATGAAGGGAAAGAAAAAAAACACCATACACATAAACGAGTTTATGTTGCTGCCCAACAAAGGAATGCAAAGATGATAGGATAATTTAAAGCAAGAGGTAATGAACTTCCTAGACCAGATGACATCAGTATTAAAGAGTCTGGACATAAATTACTCATGGAAACTAGCAAGTAGATAAGGATTTCAAGAGATGGGTTGTTCACAACCCGTAAAAACTGGTGGAGGATGTGCTAATCTGCCAATACGGTGGTCATCCATGCACTACTACTATCAACTATGTGCTATCTTGGCATAACTCTGATTTATAGCCGATATAGGTATGAATTGATATTTTTTGAAAAAGCTCTATGGAATCTAAATTTTGTCCAACTTCGTGAAGTCTAGTTGAAAGTTTGAGCTTTGAATAAATTTTTCTGTAATAGATGACATGAACTCAACACTCTTTGTTGTAATTGGATCTCTCCCTATCAGGAGTCATATATATATATAACTTTTTCATTTAAAAAATGAAATTGAAAAAAAAAATACTAAATTAGCATGAACAAAATTAAAATTGAATAAAAAAGGATGACATAAGCTAACCTATTTCAAATTTTCAAATAATTAAAAATGTCATTTAAAAAATGAAATTGAAAAAAAAAACAGAATTAGCATGAACAAAATTAAAATTGAATAAAAAAGGATGACATAAGCTAACATGTTTCAGACAATGAAAAATGACATGCTAACCTATTTTTCAGTATTATAAATTTCATGAAGGGATAACATGCACCAAGTTGTAATAAGAAGAATAAGCTTCATTATATAGGAAATTTCTTACATCACAACAAACTATACCAGGATGCATGTAACTGATACAAAATTGACTCTAATACTAGCATGAGTCATAACCACACATGTTATATTTGCAATCTAGATCACTAGATACTAGCAAAGGGAAGTGAAGAGTTCACACCCTCAGTCAAGGTTCCAATATAACATGCTTCATCTAGCACCATAAGGTATCCATGGGGGAATCCTGCATGTATGGGTTGAAACTTTCTAGTGATAACCTAATTATAGGCCCAAGCCCACCTCCAGATTCTCATTCAGGTTCATAACATTGACAAAGTTACATTGCCACATGGTTTTACCCGACACCTTGAGCTAGCCATGGGGGCACCTAGAGGAAGATTTTGAACTTATGCAACAAGGATTTCATGACCCATGTGTAATTTTTTTTCAGTTTTGTATCCAAGCTCACCCCCATGTTCCCCTCAAGGATTACCAAAAATTGTATTTAGTGTTAAGGTCGATTGGGAGAAGAACACCTAATATTGGCCTAGCATGAACTACTAGAAGATGTGAATCTCAACAAGCTCGAAAGTTTGATTATTTAATATTGAAGATGGCTAGAACCAAAATAACTTGGGTTCCATAGAGGGGCAAGGCATGATAATCATGCTTCCCATCATATTTTTGGTGATCTCGGGGGAGCGAGATCCACCTAACCCATATTGATAATGGAGCACATGCGGAGGTGGGTGGATCGAGCAAAAAAGTGAGAGACAATCTGGATGGGTAGGTTGGAGTCATCATTTGCTGAAAGGTTAGGATTGCAATAATTCTCAGTACAATCTCCATTAGGGTGAAAATCTGCAGACACAAGTGAGCAGGAAAATTCTAGACCTTGCTAAAATTAATTGGAGAGAGAAGGAATCACATGGTGCATCCTTTTGGAAACTTCTTGAAGGGGAAAAACAATCACTCATTATTGTTTGGCATTCCCAACCTCGGCAATCCACATCCCATAGTCAACCTCCTGTGTCTCATCTCTCACATTTCTAAATAGACAACAATGGAATTAAAACAAAGTTTTGTTCATCCTACATATGAAACCAATAGATAAGATGAAAGGAGAAGTAGAGCACTAGACCATATAGGACCTAGACAGTAAAGGGAGTGAAGAAAACTTTTAGTCTTTCCCTGACCGTCTGAATGAAAAAAATGAAGGGATCTAGAGGGAAACACAAGGAGATACCCCCTACATAAGCCAATCCATCAAAAGCATTAAAGAATCTAGGCACCTGCCTATTGAAAGGAAACTACCTAGCTACTAAGAAAAACTCACTGCTAAAACAAAATGATGCATACTGTAGATTTTATGAGGCTAACCATTCATTTATTGTTAGATAGAAAGTGTAAACTCTAGAGAGGAGAAAGAAGAATATGGAGGTAATTGAAGGATCCTCCATCTTTTCTCCCCCTTGACCCACAAAAAACTATAGGTCATCACTTGGTATTTCAATCATCATTGGATAGCCAGTGGTCACTAAAATACATGATTGCAAATATGGTGAGGGACATATGCATCCTCAAGCTTGGATGGATCAGACCCTGGTTAAGATGGATTTCGGCCAGTGTCCTCACTCAATATCCTATGCACCCATTCACCATCTATACTCAATTTACTACTACAAGTGTACACAAAGTTAAAGGATCACCGTAATCGACCTGGACTATAAAATATCATAGGTCCATCTTAACCTTGAATTTATAAACTTGCAAATAGGAATAAAAAAATCCCATGTGCAAATACATACACAACACATCTCTTCCAACCGATCTATATGGTCACCTCGGTGTAGTGACTATTTACAAATTCGTGTTTCGTAATCAAAATCTCATACGGCCATTTTACAAAATTCAAAATTGAAAAACACCCATGTGTATAATATAAAAAGAACATTTTTTTCTAGGGGTGAGACCACATACTAAATAATAAACGAAAAAATATTTACAACCATAATTTTCTCTCCAACGCACATTTTCTAGCAAAAAACTAAATGAACTAAGAAATTTCATGACTCGGATTTTCAAACACAGACTCAAACATTTGACTAAATCTTGATTAATTTCAATTTTCCTTTTTGATTCAAATAGAAGTGGTATTACAGAGCATGTAGGCCTCAAAGCATGTTAAAAACTAAGTAGCTACAGACATAAAATGAGAAATTCAAGATACCTGATCCTTAGCACAGAGTGGTAGCCTTAGATGCTTGTCATTTCAGCGTTCGTGTTTCCCGTGCCTCCGTAGAATCACAATCCCCAAAAGAGCAACAACTATTGCAATCGACCACAGAGTAGTGGGCTATCCCAGTGAATCCGCTTGACGCTTCCACCAACCCTCGCACCCAAAATATTCATTCCCAAATCCCTCATCCACCCAACCTCCATTCCCAAAACCCTATTATCCAAACTTTCATGCTTCAATTCCACATTTTCCTCAGCTTCCAAACCACAATTTCCTTCTTTGCCAGTGCCCAAATCCCTCGATTCATCAACGTCCCTCGAATTATCCTCCTCATCTCTCTGCAATTTGAACTCTAGATCTCCCAAAGGGCACTCTTCTTCATTTTCTGCATTTTTTGCTCAAATTCTCTGAACCCAATAAAGTATCTTTGATGCCATAATAGTTTTCAAATCCAATTGGTAGGACCCATGGCAGCTCAATGGGAAAATGAAGGTATCACACTCCAAACCATCTAAACCCTCTGCGCAAAACCCATTCGAACCATTTTCAGCGTATGTTAATGAAGTTGGGGAGATCCTCGAACAAAGAGATCTTTTTTTTTCAATAACAATGGCTATCACTTTCATTAAACAGAAAAAGGCAAAATTTACAAACCCATTGAGTGCAACAACCAAGGAGCCCATTATTTTACATAGTTACAGGAATAATACACTCCACAGAATCTCACGAGAGCAGAATCTGCTAGTGGCTACTGCGGGCCTAAATCACACTTACACAATACAGCTATCATCCACCCTGTAAAACCAGTTATCTGAATACAATACCACATGTGCTAACAGACTTTTTAAGCCCCTCCAATATGTTGGGCTGTTTCTAGGAGCGACTTTTGAAGGGAATGGCACGAATGATCATCACATGGTAAATAGCCGCCAAGCCAGCGCCCAAGAATGGACCCACCCAGAAAATCCAGTGGTCGTCCCAGGCGTGAGACTTGTTGTAGATGATGGCAGCTCCCAAGCTTCGGGTCGGGTTGATGCCAACTCCAGTGATGGGAATTGTCGCAGGGTGAACCAGAAAAACTGCAAACCCTATTGGAAGTGGCACTAGCAGAGGCATGTGAGAGTCCCTGGCGCTTCGTTTGGCATCAGTGGCAGAGAAAACGGTGTAAACCAAAATGAAGGTGCCCACGATCTCGGCCCCCAAGCCATCTCCCTTGGTGTATCCATGCGCCACAGAGTTAGTGCCTCCACCGTTCCATATTGTATGGATAAAAATGTCAAGTATGCCTTTAGATTTTTGGTCCATAGATATCTTCAAACCTATGGGAAATAGTCTAGGGAATTTTATAGAGGTGGATGAAAGTTATCAAAGGATGAATTCTTTAATAGTAAAGTGTATTTTGGTGGAGGTGGATCTAAAAGAGGGACTCCCAAAGGAAAATGAAATAGAGGTTGGGAATTGGAAGTATGTCCAAACCTTGTACTATGTCAATATTCTGTTGTGATTTTCGAGGTGTCATACTGTAATATCCATAGTTGGATATTCTCAATAAGTTAGGGTTGAACCCATGATTTCTGAAATAACCCACAAATCCATAGATGTAAAATGATATATAAATTGATAAGATAAGATATGATGATGTATTACAATTGAGGGTTCGTTATTTATACTTTGGAGGAAATACCCTTTCACTAATAGTCATGTCTTTTCGGAAAGACATTATTAATTATCATTATTATTATTATTATTATTATTATATGTTGATGTTTATTATTATTATTATTTTATTCATAACATTGCTTGTCTCTTAGAAAGGCTTTGTCCTCAAAGCCTTATAACGTTGTCGCACCATTCCTTGTGACGTCGTAGCTGACGAAACATGTCGGTACGAACTTCTAAGTGTAGAACATAACTTCCGATATGTTGACGGATCAATCTAGCCAAAATTGATTTGTTGCCGACTGTTGGGATTCTCTATTGATCTGTTTTCGGGAGCTTTGAGAACATTAGTACCATTATCTTTCGACAATTCCCACTTTTTAGGAAACTGGTTTATATGGTTGGGGTGTCGATAGGGAGTTATTGTTGTTTGTTTTTTTACAAGATTGACTTCCTTTTGAACTGTGTCGTGGATTGAATTTGTTTCCTCTACTTGACTTTGTTTTCCAGAGGGTTTGGATGCTTCCTCCTGGATTTACGCTAATTTGTTCTCTAATAGATTGTTATTATTCTGAATTTTCTCGAACCTTTCGTATTGCGACTTTTTGTCCTCTTTTAACTTATTGACTTGTTCCTCTAGTTCTTGATTAAACTTTTTGAGGTTTTGGTTTTCTTCTTGCTTTTCTAGTATTCTTCCTTCAAGGTCTTCATTTGAATGTTTCGTCTTCCGACTATGTTTCAGCTTCTTGATTTTCGTAAGTAATGTCTTGTTATGAATTCTTAGTCGAAATAGTTCTTCGGTATTGCTTGCTAATTCGTCCTTGATTTTCTTAATTTCCAGCTTGTGCGTATTTTTAGTAGCGTCGTATGTCTGCTGGAGTTCTTTATTCTTTTGTTGTTGTTGACCTATGTCGGATTCTTGACTTTGTAGCTTCCTCTGAACTTGAGTCAATTCATCATCTTTGTCCCAAACAAGCTAGTTTAAACGCTTTATTTCTTCTTCTAAATCATTATCACTTCCATCGGGTGACTTGTCGTCGTTTTTTTACTTTCTAATCTGGTCTTCTAGGTTTTGATTGTGGATTTTTAAACATGATATTTCTTAATCATGATCAGATAACATTTTCTTGTTATCTCTTATGGTTCATTCTAGTTGTCGATTTTCATTCCATAAGCGATGACACTCATCGTTTATCCGCTCCTTTAAGAACTTCTATGTCTCAATCTCTGCTTGAAGACGTTTACTGCTCGCTTTATATTGCTCTAATTCATCCAGTGCTGCTTGTAGCTTTGAATTCATTACTGAATATTTGTTTTCCATTGTTCCTGACTTTTTCAATGATAGCTGCTTTCCTTCGACTTGATTTCTTTGATGATAACCGATCTTCAAATTTTATTTTATTTTTTAACAATAATTGCTTTGCCCTTATAATAATTATTATTATTTAAATGTAATAATAATATTATTTTAATATTATATATTTCCCAAACAGTTGTAATATTTTACAATTATGGACTAATATTAATTAATCTCCACGTTGGTTAACCTTTTGCTTTAGATTAATTTCTTTGTGGATTGTGTGTAGATTAGGTAGTTGGGAAGAATGATTGTTACCTTCCCCACCCAAGTTTGAATCTCACTTTTGGTTTGTTGTTAGGGAATAAAACCAAACCCACTTCTCACAAAACCACGTGCGGTTTCACTTCTTACTTTTACTTTTTACTTCTACTCACTTCTAAACTTTACTTTTACTTCTTCTTCTTTTTTTTCCTTTTCACTTCTTCTCACTTCTTTTTTATTTATTTCTATATTCTTTCTTTTCTTCTTTTTATTTTCTTTTACTTTTGCCTTTTTCTTTCTTCCTCTTTTTTTTTCTTTTTTACTTCTTTGGGCCACGGGCCTGGTTTTGGACAAGGTCCTAGATTGGTGGCTACAAGCCTGGCTCTGATACCAATGTAATATCCATAGTTGGATATTCTCAATAAGTTAGGGTTGAACCCATGATTTCTGAAATAACCCACAAATCTGTAGATGTAAAATGATATATAAATTGATAAGATAAGATATGATATGATGATGTATTACAATTGAGGGTCCGTTATTTATGCTTTGGCGGAAATACCCTTTCACTAATAGTCATGTCTTTCAGAAAGACATTATTAATTATCATTATTATTATTATTATTTATTATATATATATATATATATATATATACATATGTTGATGTTTATTATTATTATTATTTTATTCATAACACATACCTATGATCATCTAGAAAGTGATTCCACACTCAAATTTTCCAAAAACATTTGGAGAAGGAAAAGCTCTAATAATTCAAAATGCATGGAGGAAATGTCAGATTTCGGATCAAGGGACTTGGGGGAAAGGGTAGAGAATAAATAGGAGTGAAAACTTGAAATGAAATGAGATTTTGGTTGTTATCAAAGACCCCAAGGAAGTACGTTGAAAGGAGTAGATTTCAATGGGATGAGAACTAAAAATGTTGAACATTGGTAATCCCAAGCACAAGGGAGGATGGATGTGGGAAAACTCGCACCAGGACATGATATAAATTGTTGACTTATCTATTGATCAGCCTCTTCAATCATCGAGTAGGTCTATAAGTTCACTTACTTCCTCTATAAATAATGAATTGGAACCCAAATATATAGCATGTGATCAATTATCAGAGTTGGGTGTACAAGGCTTTGTCCACTAAGAAATGTAGAAAAGGGAAGAAGGGAAAAGGGGTATGGGTCAAATTCCACCTACTCTAAAAACCTTTGGGGGGATGCGTTCTGTAAATGGGGGGTTAAATAGGCTTTTGTCTAATAAGGAGAACATTAGGGAGATGTTGAATTCTACCCCTCCAACTAATGTAGAGGCTCCTATAATCTAGATCATCCTAGACACCTATGAACATCCATGCAACCTACTATGGATTTCAACAAAATTGGTACTAAAGAAGGTTTAAATTTGGATGTAGCAAAGGAAGGATCTAATAATGGAAGGTGAAGGAAATCAAATTTAACAATGGCCTAGAATAAATCCCAAAGATAAATTCAACAAGAAATGCATTGGACCTTGAAATGGGCCCTTGAAGCAAGGCAAGCCCTGTAAAGGGTTTCTCCATGATTATTATGTCTTTTAATTAAAGGGGATTGGGAAACTCCTAAAAAAAGATTTCCCTTATAGGTTAATAAGCATCCACAAACATGATGTTGTTATGGTTCAAGGGACAATGGTGGAAGGGGAAAAAATTATTGGAGAGTTGTCTAACATCGTGAAGGATTGGGAATTCTTATTGGAGTACTCTGTAGGGAGATCTAATGGATTGGGTGTTGGTTGGAGGTTAATTAATTATGTGTCATTTTCCTCAGGTATAGGAGTGTACTCTATGTAGTCAAGGATATATTTGTGTTTAAGCAATAACTATGGACTTCATGAGGACAAGGTGGCCTACTAGGAGAAGCTATATCCCTTAAAGAAAGGAAATGCCTATAAGGATTTCTCCATGATTATTAAATATTTTAATGCAAGGGGATTGGGAAACTCCTCAAAAAGATTTCCCTTCTAGGTTAATAAGCCCCCACAAACATGTTGTTGTTGTGGTCCAAGAGACAATGGTGGAAGGGGAAAATTTATTGAAGAGTTGTCTAACATCATGAAGGATTGGAAATTCTTATCGGAATACTATGTATGGAGATCTAGTGGATTGGGTGTTGGTTGGAGTTTAATTAACCACGTGCCATTTGCCTCAAGTATAGGAATGTATTCTATGTAGTCAAGGAAATATTTTTATGTAGCCAATGACCATGGACTTCATGAGGACAAGGTGGCATACTAGGAGAAGCTAATAGCACATGATTTCTTACAAAATGGGAAAGTTATCATGGGAGGGGACTTAGATTTCACTATCAAGAGAGTTGATAAATGGGGGAATGCAACCAAAGTAGATCCTCTGGAAAGTTTTTTCCCTAAAGGAGATTGAGGAGGTTGGTTTAGTGGATGCATAACTAATTAAATTTGTTCTTACACGGGGAACATGAGAATAGGGGATCCAAGAGTTGCAAAAAGGCTATACAAGTTTGTAGTGTTATTGTGAATGATCTGGTAAGGATTGGGTCTTGGGTGGAGGTAGGAGGGGAGTTAGATCATCTTCTAATTATGCTTTAGATGCAAAAGAGGATTGTAAGCTCCCCAATCCATTTAAGTTGAATTCCCCTTAGCTAGAAAATGAGGATTTCCTAAACCTAAACAAAGTTAAATGGAAAAGTTACGATGGTTCTTTAAGGGAGTCGACTAGCCTTCAATTTGTTGCCAAACTTTAAAATGTCAAGAGTGTAGTATCGCCCTAGGTATTCAACAAGCATTGGAATGATGAATGACCCTTAATCACAATTGAGAACAAAATTGCAAGAGTACATGCACATGATCTCGAGGAACTCGTAAATGGGCCTTCAAGAGCAAGGTTAAGAGCTTTGGAACATCCGAAAAGGAAACTACTAAAAAAAAAAAGAGTTTTATGGAGAATAGTGAGTAGAGATTTGTGGTTATTCAAGGGAGATAAAAATGCTAAATATTTCCATAAATGATCCAAACAAGACAAATGGTTGTAAGACTCGGTACCTAAGTACAATTCCACAATTAATGAAGGTAGAAAACATGAAAAGATGGTGCAGAAAATAAAGAAAGTAAATGTGTGTGTGTGTGTGTGTGTGTGTGTGTGAGAGAGAGAGAGAGAGAGAGAGAGAGAGAGAGTTGGGGAATGGGAAATGAAAGGACATGGATAGTGGGATTTCCCATAACCCCCACTTTGCCAATCTCTTGTTGTAATTCCACTCACAAAGGCATTTTAACTAACCAAGAGGGAAGGATGCACAAGAGGAGCTATGTCAAATGTTGATGGCCATAGAGCCATGAGTTGCATCATAACCTGAGATTGGTGAAATGAAGGTTGAGTGACCATTTGTAGTTTTTTTTTTATTTGGGTCTCCAAGGTTAAAAATTTTGTATCTTATGATGTGGTTTGATTGTTGTGTTCAAAATCGTGGACTTCACTTATGGTGTGAGTGCATAGTTCAAAGCCAAACTTATTCTATTAATTGCGAGAAAGTTATGCATAGTAAGACACAATCTCTACCTAGGTGGTTAATTTAGTGGCAAACTCTAGGAAAATGATATTTGATTGTTGTTTCAATAGCTAACATTCTCACGATTTGCCAATGGAATTTGAGAGATTATTGTTCCCAATGGTCTTTGCACAATTCAAAATGAGAAGTTCCATAGCATAGATTTGATAGTTCTTACTCAATAATAATTTTCCTTTAGCATTGGGTGAATGCCAATAGTTAAAAGACATCCACAATTCATTTACTTTGTGAACTGAGATTGGGACTATCATGAGATATTTGATGTAGTTATCAAGTTGGTTTTTAATTATGCATGTAAAGAATAACAATTCATTCATAAGGGACAACAACAAAAAATTTAATGGGTCGAGCCATTGGTTGTGAGACATCCCACACTCAATGAACTCTAAGAGACATGGGTCATACACTCCTCCACCATTGAAGTGGAACCTACAGAAATTAGCTAGAGGCCATGTGTGTGCAGATGCAGGTTGTGCATTGATTTGGTAGATTGCACCTCTCTTCCTTGCCAAGCATACAATTGGTTGTTGTGTGTTTACATGTATATATGATTGGGTTGTGTGCTTAGTGGTGGGGAAATATAATTGATAATTGAAACCATAATCTATGTAGTCCCCTTCCACCCATCGCTTTGTTACTTTGTGGTTCAAGGCGTGGTTCTTTTCATTTGGATGTATCATGGCTAATCTCTTATGTTAAAAGAATTGTCACATGCCTCCTCTTAATTGTGAAAGCATGTTACTGGTGAAGCATTATATAAGATATTGCTTGTACTTGTGGAGGCATAATTAGTTATGACATTCCACTCATAATTAATGAAGATTGCATATATATATGAACATTGCCTTGCATTAAAAGCATAAGTTGAATCATGAGTACATGCTTATGATAATTGTGAGTGAGTGTTCATCGAGATGAGTTTTTATTTTATTTTAATCCAAACAATTGCCACATGAATATGAATTATGAAAATCGATATATAAGATATATAAGGTGTCTAGATATACATCACACATAAAAAATGGATCATGTCTTGAATCCTAACTCTCGAGTCATAAAAAAAATAACAAATGTATCGCATGATCATCATGAATCAATAATAATAATAAATGAAATTAATTAGTTCGACTAGGATATTGAATGCTCTACAAGGGCGGATTAATTAATGTTGTAAGAATGCTTTGAAATTAATTAATTAGTGCCATAAGAATGCACTAAAATTAATTAATTAGTGTTGTAAGAAATAAAAATGCTTTGAAATTAATTAATTAGTGTCGTAATAATGTTGTGCAAGGGAAAAATTCATAACAGGCTCCTCACACTCCACCCTCCACGAAGTCAAAATCACCTTTAGAAAAAATTGGCAATATCTCGGGATAAATCGGGAAAAAATCAGCAATAAATCGGGAAAAAAATCGGCAATATCTCGGAAAAAATCGGCCCTGGGAAAAAATCGATCGGACCGATTTTTTAGCCAATTTTTTTGAGAAAAGTTCAGCAAGCAGCAAAAATCGTGATTTCTCGGAACATCGCTATTTCTCGGTCGATGTTTGCAACACTGGTCTAGACAACCTTCAATGTATCAAGCACATGGAATTCAGGGCATTTAATCTACCACATGGGAGAGCCTTCTCGCATCTTCACTGTGGTGGGTTATTCGGCTCAAGGATTTTGTTTTATGGCACTATGGTTATGTGCTTCCAGGGCTTGAACTTCTTTCCGTAGCCCCTCTTCATGGATTATGAGTTCTCGATTACCTAGTTTTGATTTTTTACAAGCTCAAAAATCATCACTGTATGTGCACCAAAATCTTCTTGAAAAGAATCGTTTTTGAGACATATCTTCATATCTTCAGATTTATTTCTGTCGATGAAGCTCAAAGCACTCAACCATTCTAGCTAGCCTATCAGGGTCAAACTTGTTTGAAACATCTTTTCCCAACCTCATGCTCGAAGCTCAAATCACTCAACCACTCAAGAAAGCCCCACATTAAGTTACACTCCACGGCCCCGGCCAAATAGCTTCTACGGGACAATTTATTATGCAAAGAAAGAAAGTTACAAATGAGCTTCTCATAATCGATCAACTAAACAATGACCCTCCATGCTCTTTAAATAGAGATCATGGACCAATCGGGTGTTAAGCCACGGATCAAGGTTAGGTTTGATCTAAGAGAAGTTGAGCCGTCGGATCACTCTATGTCGGAAACATATCGTGACCGTCGGATTAAGTATTTACAAATGCATACTAATGCATACTAAAGAAACACACTATCCCTAACGGATATATTACACAAGTTGATCTTAACTAACTCCTAAGTGTCTAAATATCCTAACATCCCCCCTTAAGAACAACTTGGGATAGGATTGAAGGATTTACAAAAGTGACACTATTAGGAGAAGGAAGGAGGCATTAGAGCCTATCCCCCCTTAATGACAAGTTCCTGAACTCCTAACATAGATCGAAGTTTGGAAAACTTCGCTTCTGTAAGAGACTTGGTGAAGATGTCTGCAACTTGATCATCTGTAGGGCAAAAGAGCACTTCAAGAACACGATCATGAACAAGATTTCTGATGAAGTGCATATGTAGCTCAATGTGTTTGCTGCGTTGATGTAGAACTGGATCTTTGGCAAGCTTGATGGCACTTTGATTGTCGCACCAAAGTGGAGTAGGCTGCTGCTGCTCGAATCCAAACTCTGAAAGGATCTGTCGAAGCCATAAAGCTTCCTGACTGGCATTAACTGCTGCTCGATATTCTGCCTCTGCTGAAGAAAGAGCAAGAGCTTGTTGTTTCTTACAAGCCCAAGTAATAGGTCCAGATCCCAGACTGAAAACATAACCTGCAGTAGACTTTCGATCATCAGGATCGCCGACCCAATCTGAATCAGTGAAACCAACCAACAAAGGTTTCCCCCCTGTACTGTAATGAATCCCAAACTGAACTGTACCTCGAATATATCGAAGTATTCTTTTAGCTGCTTTCCAGTGACTTTCATGAGGTGTCTGCATATAACGGGCAACTCGACCAACGGCAAAGGAAAGGTCAGGACGGGAATGAGTCAAGTATAAAAGACTACCAACAAGCTGACGATACAAGGTGGCATCTACTTCAGGTGAAGTACAAGTGGCAGAAAGTTTGACTCCAGACTGGAAGGGAGAAGGGGCTGGTGTACAATCTTCCATGTGAAAGCGACGAAGAAGGTCACAAGCATACTTAGACTGAGAAAGAAATATTCCTTCTTTGGTTTGCAGAACTTGGAGGCCAAGAAAATAATGCAAATGTCCTAAGTCTGACATTTCAAAAGTTTGTTTAAGACTGGATTTCACATGGGTTATAAGATTAGGGTCACTACCAGTAAGAATAAGGTCATCAACATATAGAACAATTATGATGAGATGGTTTCCTACTTTCTTGGTATAGACATTGGGGTCAGAATGGCATCTAGAAAAACCAGTGTCAAGGAGAAAGTTATCCATTTTGGCATACCAAGCTCTAGGAGCTTGCTTAAGGCCATATAAGGATTTCTTAAGGCGGCAGACAAGGCTAGAGTTATTCTGAACATAGCCAGGAGGTTGTTCCATGTAAATTTCCTCCTGTAAATCACCATGTAAGAAGGCAGACTTGACATCCATTTGATGGACTTCCCAGTTGTGTAAGGCTGCAAGGGAAAGAACAAGGCGGATGGAGTTCATTTTGGCGACGGGAGCAAAGGTTTCATTGTAGTCAATCCCTTCAACTTGGAAAAAACCTTTGGCAACTAACCTTGCCTTAAGTCTTTCAACACTTCCATCTGATGCATACTTAGTTCTGTAGACCCATTTACATCTGACAAGTTTTCTTCCTTTTGGAAGAGGTACAAGATCCCAAGTATCGTTCGCCATTAAGGAACGATATTCTTCATCCATGGCTGCATCCCAATCTGGATTCCCTGAAGCTTCTGCAAAAGTTTCTGGATCATGATTCTCGGAAACTTGAGCCAAAAGATTAGAGGCTCGCTGAAACTGAGAACGTGTTCGACGTTGATCTCTAGGATCACCGGCAAGATCACCAGCTGCTTCACATGTTGAACGGACCCATCGAGGAAGCACTTGTGCTGGTGCAACTGGAGGAACATGAGCAGGCGGAGGTGGATTTTCATCCTCACTGTCATCATCAGAAACTGAAGTTGGAAACCTGTCAAGGAAGTTGGAAGAAGAAGAAGAAGAAGGCACAAACGCCGAATCAGGCTCGCAGGCCAAAGATGGCACACTCGCCGAATCAGGCTCGCAGGCCAAGATATTTTCATCAAATTTAACATCTCTTCTAATGATTATAGCATGAGAATGTGGTTGAAGAAGTCTATAACCTTTTACATCTTCAGAATATCCAACAAATATGCACTTTTCACTTTTAGGTTGCAATGCTTTCCGTTTTTCATCCGGAATGTGAGCCCATGCTTCACTACCAAACACACGAAAGTGACTTACATCAGGTTTAATTTTACTCCATGCTTCTTCTGGTGTTATACCTTGTAATGCTTTTGTGGGGGTGCGATTAACTATGTAATTTGCACAATTTATGGCTTCAGCCCAAAATTGAAGACTTAGTCCCTTAGATTGGATCATACAATTAGCCATTTCTTTTAAAGTGCGGTTCTTCCGCTCAGGTACACCATTTTGTTGTGGTGTATATGGAACAGTGTGCTGTTGTTGGATGCCTTGTTCAGTGCAGAAAGTAGTGAACTGTTTGTTAACATATTCTCCTCCATTGTCAGATCTTAACTTAATAATTTTATGACCAGATTGTTTTTCAACAAGGGCCTTGTAGGCCAAGAACATGTTAAATACTTCGCTCTTAAGTTTTAGGAAATAAACCCAAGTGCGTCTGGTGTAATCATCAATGAAAGTTAAGAAATACTTGAAACCAGAAAAGGAAGCAGATGGAAGAGGGCCACACAAGTCACTATGCACAAGCTCCAAGGGAACCGAGGCGTGCCAAGAGGCACGTTTGTCAAAACTGTCCCGATGATGTTTACCGAGTACACAACCGGAACAAACACCATCTCTGCAAGATACCATCGGAAGACCTGTCACCATATTTTCTTTACATAGTTGTTGCAATGAGCGATAATTTAAGTGACCAAATCGCTCATGCCAAAGTTTGCTCAAGTTATCACTATGAGCAACAAAAACTGAAGGGAAAGGTGATGACCCAAAGTTGTTAAACTTGTACAACTTGGTAATATCATCAACAATTCCGGTAGCTAGAACCTGTTGAGGATCTTTAAAATCCTTGATTACAACTTGGTGAGGTGTAAAGGTCACAGTTTTACCTTCACCAGAATGAGTGATCTGATAGACTGATAACAAATTGCAGGAAATTATTGGAACACATAGTACATCACTAAAATGACCATTATCTACTGGAACTGTTCCAGCTCCTACAACACTTAGAGATCTATCATCACCAACAAATATTTGTTTGGTGTTACATTCATGCATAGTAGAAAAGATGGCTTGATCCTTAGCCATATGATAAGATGCTCCAGAATCAATGAGCCATTCATTTGAAGTAGAAGAAGAAGATGCATTATAAGAATAACCAGATGCACAAAGTGCATGTCCATAAGAGGCAGATTCTGAAGGCGAATCTAGGCTGAAGTGGTGCTTCTTCATTGCTGCTTCCAAGGCTGCCATCTTCTTGAAACACTTAGATTCATCATGATTATATTTCCCGCAATAGTTGCAATGACGCTCAGTTTTCTTGCCTTTTGGCTTGGATCCTTTGTCATTTTTTAAAGAAGGAGTTGACTGAGAGGGTTTTGGACCCTTGTTTGACTTATTATTGCGAAAATTTTGTTTCTTGGGAGGCTTGGACTTTTCTTTCTGTTGGGACAATAAGGCTTTCCCAAATGTATCTGCATTGTTGATTATTCCAAGATGAATGAGTTTATCTTGTTCTCTAATCAGAGAATCACAAAAGGATTCAAGACTAGGCTCTTGATAGCTAGTTGCATTCAAGGACGCTTTCATGGAGTAAAATGTAGATACAAAAACAGAATATGCAGGTCCAAGTTTGGAAAGAATATGATAAATGCATTGTTTGTCTTCCCTCTCAATCTTACATTCTGCACATAAGAGCTTGAGAGTTTTGTACTTAGATAAATAATCTTGAATGCATGAAAAGTCACTTGGATTTAAAGAAATCAATTCATTTTCGAGTTGGTGACCTCGAATTTCATTGTGTTTACCAAACACAGTTTCCAATTTGTCCCAAGCAGTATTAGGTTCATCAATTCCAGATATGTGGAATCGCAAATCAGTAGAGATTGACATCCCAATCAATCCACGAGCTTCATCACATCTATTTGCCCATTTTATTTTCTTATCATCATCAGTGGGTTCTTTTTCTTTCCCTGTGGTAATTCTGAAAAGTCCCCTACTTCGTAGAACATCCTCCATACGAGATTTCCATGAGAAATAGTTGGAACTGTTAAGTAGAATATCACAATGGGCGGCCATATTTGTAAAGTAATGGATGTAAAAGCAGAAACCAATAGTCTGGATGTGAAGAGCTCGAAAAAATAGGCGGTTTCAAAAAAAACGGCACTGAAAACGGACTCTGTATGATGAAGTTATGCTTGAACAAAGAAACTGTTGAAGATGTCCCCAATAGTGACGTGGCAGCTAGAGAATGTCCAGCAAAAAAAAAGAGCCCCCCTCTTCCCAATATGAACCTTTTGACAATCACTTTTACAAAAAAGTTGCTTTAAGTGAATCACTTTTATAAAATAAGTGATTTCACTTTTACAATGATATTACTTTTTTTTTTTTTAAATAGTGCAACAATAAATAAAAAAACTTAAGTGACTCACTTGTATTTTTATTTTTTATTATTTAAGTGAGATGCACTTTTACAATAAAGTAACTTGAAAATAGAAATTGCATGCACTTTCCTTTTTAAAAGTGACTTCCTAAGACTTGAACTCAAGACCTATTAAGGAATAAAGCAACTTTGAACCAAGTGAGCTAGATTAAAAGGTATGTAAAATATGGGAATGAGGAAGGGGGCTCTTTTTTTTTTTTTTTTTTTTTTTTTTTTTACTTACTCTTCTTGCTCGGTTTGCGTGCTTGCCCTTTTTCCTGCAAAATAGACCACAAAACGAAACAAAAAAAAACTTTTCCACACTTGTGGAGTTAGATCTTGTTAGCTTGCCCGGAAAGTCTACGTTTTCTCTCTGTTTCTGATTTGCCGAGATCGCGCAAGGTGCACGGCAAAGAGCATACGCAGCCGAGAAAAACTCTTTTCCTTTCTGTTTCTGATTTGCCGAGATCGCTCAAGGTGCACGGCAAAGAGCATACGCAGACGGAAAAGCAACAATCCGAACCAAAAAAAATCTAACAGTAAAAAAAAGATGAAATATGAGATTTTTCTTTTCAAAAAACGAAATAAAAAAAATGCGTCACTGTAACATTATACCTTCAGATCTGATGAAAAACGCGTTTCTGGAGCAACCGGGGGGCATCAGGTATTATCGTGTATAGGTAGCCAAACTGTGCGTAAATAAGATCGAATTGTAGGGCTTTTAGTATGGCCTCTTCTTCGGTTTGGGTTCGTTTGGATGCCACATCCTTGGCGATAGTTAGTATGAGAGATTTCAAGAACCAATCTAAAAAGATGTGGTCGTCTAATTTGATCTTACACAAACTGTGGCATCTACGCCATTCATGGATATGGTCTGTGATATGGGTGATCGTATTATGTTTGCAAGATAGGAGAATCTCAACACCAACATTGTAACAGACTGGTAACTGTGAGAAATGCAGAAAAGTCGATGCAAGGGATGAAAAGGTGGAATGCATCCCATGGGGCTGATCAATATACCACTTGGTTGGAGTGCCAGTGAATGTCCATTGTAAGAGGCATAGGCGAATGGAGTCGCCCACTATGGAGTTAAAGGAACACCACAAGTGGAAGGACATAATGTGATTTTGGGGGTCCTCACCACCTTTCCCCTCAAACTTGGGGATGTCACAAGGGATTTTGGTAAGCATGGGAGGACACATAGAGATAGGATCATGTCGAATCGAGTCGTTGGTCAATCTAGCCAGGTCACGGAGGTTGAGACTGACTATGAATGGAAAACGTTCAGGATGATGTGACATGATAGGGATGACCTAGGTGATAGCCATAGCAGTAATAGTGGTGGCACCTCCACCGAATGGTGGATGGGTGCGGTTTGTCATGAGATGGATGGTGGAACCACCTGCAGGGGGTGGAGGAACCTCGAAAGAGGGGCATGTTCCCCCGTGGCTACCTCCAACAGTTGGAGATACGGTGGTCCTCGGGATGGGTCCGCTACTTGGGGGGATGGACCCAGTGAATGGATGTACCATAGTGGTGGGGATTGGTCAAGTGGCACCGAGGATGGTAGGTCTCGTAGATTCCATGGCTGGAATAAAGGTTGAAGTAATAATGGGGCCACCAGTGGGTCCACTGCCGACAATCCCTCCATAAAATGGGTTATGATTTATGCCGACCATAGGACTAGATGGAGGTGTATGTATGGGTGACTCGGACTCAGAGGAGTTAGATGTGAAGTAAGGGGTGTCGGGATGAAGATCTGGAGATGAAGATTTGAGTCTTAGGGGAGCGCGAAGAGTGGGTTCCAGTGGACCATACTGTGGGGACTTCCCCTGTAGACGATGGGAGTGTCTCGAGGAATCAATGGTGACAGGTGTGTAAGTGCTAAAGGGTTGTGATTAGAAAACACGCTAAAAAATACTAATGCAACTGTGCGTGCAAGTGGAGAGATATTAATAAAAATGGCATTGAGGCCAACAACAAGCTCAAAACACATTCCACAACAGCGTACTACGACAGGGGAGTAGCAACAAAATGGTTAGAATACCAACAAGAAGAACTTCTAGAAAATAAAAAGACAGACTAACCTAGGGGGTATAGGAGCATGCAAACATCTAACTAAAAGATGGAAGCTCACGCAAATCGTATCCCCTGCAGGGTGATGAAATCCGCAGTCAGGCAATACGAAATGGAGAATCAACTGGCTAAGGGATATCCCCCTACCGAGAGGGATCCCGAGTAAAATATCCCTAGAAGAATGGCTATTAGGCTACCCCGTTCATGGTACATCTGGAAAGGTGTCCCGCGGCTTCAGTTCTTTGGTCACTGGGCACCCGGTACGGGGGCCATCATGCATAACGAGAACAATTAGTTGGTGTCCTTCAGTGCAAAGTGTAGAGCGGCATTCCACTCAGACTTATGGAACCAATCTTGCCAATTGCCCTCCTAAGGGAGAGGCCCTCCGACAAATCGGTGTCAACCGTACCAATAAATACTAGGGGATTTTGGCTCCCTAAAAGACAACAACTATGTTTCAAATGTATATGACAAAGGGGGTTTTGTTTGGATGCCTAACCCCAATGTCCGAACCTAACTACTAAATTCTTTTTGGTCCTCAAGTGAGGTTAAGATTTGTTGAGTTAAGGTTAATTTTAAGGCTTCGCTGGTAGCATGAACCAAGCGATAGTTTTATTTAGGGAGTGATTGTGTGTACTAGTGGTGTGTACAATAGCTAAGAAATTAAATGCTTAAAATAAATGAACAACTTCCAAACCTAAGTATAAACCTTTTTTGTGAAAACATCATTTCAAAGTAGAAAGGTTACAACTAAGCATTTATCATTCAAAGCATAAAAATGTTTGATTCTTCAACAAGCACTTGTTGAAACAATAAATATGCAGTAAAAAAGAACCTTTAACAGAACTAAAGAAGCAACAAATATTAAAAAATAAGGTCTTTTCTTCACTGCAAGAAATGAAAAAGATTAACACGAAGACCACTACAGCAAACAAAAAAAATAAAAATAAAAACAAAAACTATTGCTTACACTTTTTTATTTTTTTATTTTTTATTTTATTTTTAAAAAAAAGGGGCGAAACCAAGATATATTTCTGTAACTTTTTATGCATAATTTACATAAATAGATTACATATTTGAATTCCCCTCAAAAAAATACATGGTTTGAAGGAAAAAAAATCACGCAAATCTGAGTCCGGGAGGAAAAGATATCTTAGTTTAAAAATTTGCAATTTTCAGCGATTTTTTGGACATACGGAAATATTGCAGAGAGGATATCTAGAAAAAACAAAGGCTCAACTTGATCAACAAGGGTAGATTCAGGCTGGTTTTAGGACTCTAATCACTCAGGCAACAACAATACAACTCAATCAATGGTTGTAAAGGTTGGGCAAGCACAACCGGAGAACGATAGAGATCGTCCCAAGTATGGTCGCCAAAACCTGTTGCTGGTGTTTTCACACCAGAACGAACAAAGATTCACCTACTAAGGGTTGTGCTAAAATTAGGTGGAGTATCAATGGAAAATAAAAATAAACAAAACATAAATTAAACAATTAAACTAATCAAACATGCAAACTGTATTAAAATAAATCTAAATTAATCTTTTTTTGCACTTTTTATTAAGCAAACAGATATAAACAAAAAATAAAGAATGCTCTTTCATTATGTAAAAAATTGCATTTACAAAGATTTAATATCACCTCTGAGTTACAGTAGGAGAGGCCCCTGGAGTTGTCTGAGGGAGGGTTCACTTGGTCTCCTTGAAATCCACGATTCTACGGCCACATGTCACGTACACATTCTCCAGAAGGTTGAGAATGGAACACAAAGGGAGTTATGGTCTCAGGGAGATTTTCGCAGAGTAACGGCTTGAGTAATGTATGGAGAATGGGTGTTGAGTGATGGACCTTGATGGTTCATTTATAGGCACGACGGATAGATCTAGGATAAGGATAAGGCTTTGATTTTTATTTTTGGCTTTTGGCTTTTGGCTTTTGGCTTTTGGCTTTTGGCTTTTTTAATTTTTTGCTTTTGCCTTTGATTTTGTGCCTTTCACTTTTTTATTATTTTCCCAAATTGGGCTATCATAAGTGTCATGGCAGGTTTCTTCTTTTTGTTGAGTGATAAAAAGAAGAAACATCCAAAAAACAAGTTAGGGCATAAGTTGCTCATTTTTTAGATAATTGAGCAAATTAATTTTGTAAAATGGTCCTTTTATGTGAGACTTTGGTTTTTTGGTTTTACCAAGGTAAAAATAATGGAAATGGAATGTGGTACTTATGTATAGGTGTGATGGGGATAATAACAAGATAGGCATACAAAATTTAGTTGTTAACACCGACCTTCGTCATCCAACCGTGGATGGGTGTTCTATTCCTTTGCGAAATCTTCTAGCTGCTAATTTACCCAATCCTGGATCTCTGGTTTAATCGAATGCCACAATATTCCGCCTTCACACAAATCCAGGTCCCGACAATGGAACCATTTGTTGGCGCACTTTTACTTCGACCAAGGTTCAAACATTCAACAAAATACCAACAAACACCACTACCATAGATACCGGCCAGAAAGGGAGTTTAATCCATTTCGGCTACACCTGCAGAGCAAATGAAGTCTCACCCGAAGTACCTATGGAGACTATAGGAACCAGATTTCTACAAAACGAAAGGGGAATAGCTCTACATGTAATTCATTCATCATACAAGCCAATAACATTGACCAACCTAGAACTATGACAGAATCAGAGCTTCGACACATTCATCACTTCGGCAGAACCCATGACATCGCCAGAATGGCATAGCTTAAATTATATTCTCCATTCATATTACATATAATTATCTTGACCATTCATTCATCTAAGCATTCGAACATAGGAAAGAAACACATATCACATATTGCATCACACATCACAACACATAAAGACACCATGTTTAACGTGGAAACCCATCCTGGGAAAAACCACGGAAGCGCTTGTCTTTATTATGAGTCACATCCAAATAAGCACTTCAGTTAAGACTTACAGATTTCTTCATGACATACAATGGATTTGCGCACACAGCCCGCATATCAACGACTCGGCTTCTCCCAGATAACTTCGATAGATATGGCATAATGCTTCATTACAAACTCAAAATATGCTCTCCAGCATCGACTTAACAGTATCAAAAACTAGTAACCCTTTGTAACCAACTCGAACCAACCCAAAATTCCTCCCTTATTACATATTTATAGTGTGCACTTAGTGTTACACAAAAATTTTGTACTCATCGTGATTACGAACCATGTACACTTTATCCTTGCCTAAATCCCTAAAGTACTTGACCAAAATCATTGGAATATGAGTCATGAGGGTTTCTCCTTGAAAAAACCCTATTTAGAGAGGCCAACGCACCTTACCTTCTAGCAAAGCGTGTCTTTCCTGATAGATGCACCTTGCTCCATTACAAAGTGTGTCACTGACGCATGTTGCTAGTGTCTAGGGTGCGTTGATGCCTGTACGGAGGGAAAAAGAGAAGTTCCGAGAAGTCTCTCGAAGGAGACCCTCGTGGAGGCTTATCCCTTCCATATAGGGTGGATTTTACTCGCCTCCCAGCTTAGTAGGATCTCACCTCCTCCTTCTCACTAATCCTCTCCTCTCCTCCTCATCTCTTTTGGCCTATAAATGAAGCTCCTCTTCATGGGATAGGGGGGTTGAAATGAGGGTAGCCAAATGCTGAAGAAATTGAGCCAGGAATCCATTCTTCCATGATTGGCAAATTGAGGCAGGGTTCCATTGGAAAGGATCTTCAACACCAAGGATTCATTGGTTGTAATTCTTTCCTCTATTTTCATTAATACATCAATGTCTTCCTTTCCCATAAATGATGTGTAATTTCATTTATAGTAGTTCTCCTTGGTCAATTGATTAGATGTATTATGTAATCTTGTAGTCTCTTGTATTTGTCCTTTTGAATCTTTTGTAGGTAATCTCTTCATCAATAAGCAGGATTGCGAAATCTTCAAGCTACGAGGACAACCTTCGTAAATAAGGTATGGACTTGACTCTTTGTATTCAAGTAATTTGATAGATATAAGGAAAGGTTTTCATTCTTGTTTTACTTTGTTGTAGATCCGAACCATTCGGACTAGGGAGATCGGTTGGTGTACGCACCGACGGATTTATCTATTAACACTTAGCTTTCCCTGCTCCCACTAACCCACTAACTTACTAACCAAATCATTATTACAATGTGGACCATTTATAACTAACTGACTTGACTCCGACCATTTTACTTGTTCAACATCCTGAATTCTTGGTTGCTTCATCGCAGTTGACCGCTTCACCGAACCACTTCCGTCTTACCTTTGTCCACACCAAAAATGTTTTCACCAAAATTAGTACCTCCAAAACACTACGCCCAATGTTGGACCTCTTGGAAATCCGTGATGGACTTGACTACGCCCAATGACATAACCAGAACAAACAAGACAAAAATAAAATCCAAGAGTCTAGTAAAGCCCCTGATTTTTCTCATTGTATTATTGCACATTGTAATCTTGGAATAAATGAAATAACATATTCTTCATCTTACAAAGATTGTTGGTTGTTTGATACTAGTGAAACATCCCATATGACCTTTAGGAAAGATTGATTTGAATAACTAAATGACATTGTAGATGGAATAATGTATTTTGTAGACAAATCTAGCCTAAAACCAAAGGGAATTGGCTCCATCAGGCTCAAGCTACATGGATTCCCTGAATTTGTGTTGAAGAATGTTCTCTATCTTTCAAAGTTGTAGAAAAGCCTATTATCCTTAGTGAAGATTCGACAACAAGGCCATTCCATCCACATTTTTTATGGAATCGCAGAGATAAGCAAGTCCTGTGACAACCAGGTCATCAAACCGGATATGAAAATAGGAAGTTGCTAAAGTTGAAGGGAACATCTACAAGAGCCAAAAACTTGTCCTACATCTTTCAGTGTGAAGAAGGTAATTTGTCATCCAGTCTTTTATGGCATACTAGATTCGGTCATCTGAATTATAACAGTCTTCACTTATTGAGAAAGAATGGTGTATTTGGTTTTCCCACCATTCCTAAGCAAAAGAACAAATGTGATGCATGCATACTAGGAAAACATAGTAAGCAGCCATTACAATAGTCAAAATTCAAAGCATGTAGAAAGTTAGAATTGGTTCACTCTAACTTATGTGGCCCCATGCTAGTTCCTTCTACCAATGGTAATAAGTATCTCATGACCTAGAATTTGTTGGGTATACTTGTTAAAGACAAAATCTAAAGCATTTCAAACATTCAAGAACTTTCATGCATGGATATAAAATCAAGCACAATCTCATATTGGCACACTTTATCATAGTAATGGAAAAGAATATAATCTGATGATTTTGAGGCATATCTTAGTCAACATGGGATTGCACATCAAACTTCAGTCCCTTGTAATCCTCGACAAAATGGCGTGGCAGAAAGAATGAACAGAATCATAATTAATATGGTACGCTCAATGATGTTTTTCAAGAGTGTAAAACTAATGTTTTGGGGTGATGCAGTAGTGTGTGCAGCATATTTGAGAAATAGAAGTCCATATGATGCTCTTGAAGACAAGACTCCACATGAAATATGGTATGGCCACCTTCCTTTAGTGAGGCATCCCAGGGTTTTTTGTTCCACATGCTATGTCTTTATACCAAAGGAGAAAAGAAACAAACTTGGTGTTAGAAGTAGAAAGTGCATTTTCTTGGGGTATTCAGACACCTCCAAGTCATGCCATCTTTATGATGTGGTAAACAATAAGTTTGTTGTTTCCAGAGATGTCATTTTTCTTGAAACTAATAAAAATGACTAGCATATTGAAAGATAGTTGATCATCTAGAGAAATTTTCCCATCTAAAGACAATTTATGAAGTTGATAATGAAATTCCAAATATTGAAGGGGGGATCCCTATCTTGGATAATCCGTGGAATTTCCTTTTGAAGCACCAACATCCCCTCATGAAAAATCTCATGAAGAAGAAGTTCCTACCACTTCACCTGAACAGGAGGTTCAATTGGATGATGTGATTGAGAGGATTGAAAGATTGAACCTTGACAAAAATGAAGCACTACGAGTTGATCAACCTAGACCATCATGGAAATTTCCTAAATGGGCCACATAGACACTTGAAAGTGTTCATCTGGATGAGGTTGGAAAGACAGGAATGAGAATATCTACTAGACAAGAAGATGGAGGAGAAGCATATAACTCAAGTGATGACATGGATGTCTCATTTGATTGAGAATTGATTTTCTCTACTAACTTTGAACAAAATTCCTTTAAAGAGGCTTCTACTCGTTATGAGTGGAAATAAGCCATGCATAATGAGTATGATGCACTCATGAAGAATGGAAATTGGAAGCTGGTTAACCCTCTAGTCGGAACCAAACCAATTGGTTGCAAGTGGGTATACAAGAACAAATAGAAATCAGATGGCTCACTTGACAGGCACAAAGCAAGGCTCGTGGCGAAAGGTTATGCACAAAAAGAATGAATTGACATTCTCCCCCAAAACAAAATGGGCTACCATCCGCACCTTACTCTCTTTGGCTGCACAAAATGGGTGGAAAGTCCACCAAATGAATGTAAAAACAACTTTCTTGAAAGGACACTTGAAAGAGAATTTCTTCATGTCTCAGCAAGAAGGCTTTGTTGTGAAGCGACAAGAACAAAGGGTATGTAAGCTCGTCAAGTACTTGTATGGCCTGAAACAAGCACCTCGAGCATGGTATGAAAAGCTAACCGAGTATATTCTAAAGTTGAATTTCAAACACTACATTCTCGATGACGCAGCATTGTTTGTAAAGAAAGCTGGAAGATATGTTGTGTTTCTTGTGGTGTATGTAGATGACCTTTTAATGACAGGGAACAATGAAAGTTACATTGCATCCATAAAGCGAGATTTGAAGAATGGATTTGAAATGAAATATATGGAACATCTTCATTACTACTTGGGAATTGAATTAACTCAACATCCTAATTACATATTCATCTCCCATAAGAAGTATGTTGGAGAATTGTTAAACATATTTTGCATGACATAATGCAACCCTCTCTTAACTTGAATGGAACAACAGTTAATTCTCACATCAATTGAAGGAAAAGTATTCAAGGATGCGCTAATTACCGACAGCTTGTAGGAAGCCATATCTACCTTACTTCCACCAAACCAGATATTTCATATGTTGTTTTCATCCTTTCAAGGTTCATGCACAAACCTTGTGAAGGACATTGGTCTGCTGCTAAAAGAGTTCTAAGGTACTTGAAAGAGACTCAAGACTTTGAACTCAAATACTCTAAGGTGGATGACTTCAAACTCATTGGCTATTCTGATTCAAACTTCGATGGTGACAAAGAGACAAGAGTGTCTACTTCTGGATACACAATGAGTCTTGGATCAACAGTTGTCTCTTGGAGATCATGCAAACAGTATGTTCATGCAGATTTGACAACAGAGGCAGAATATGTGGCTTCTACAAAAGCAACGAAAGAGATTGTGTGGCTTAGGAAGATACTTGAAGATTTGCGAGAGAATCAAGAGAACTTCGATCCCTTATTGATTCACAACACTTCTGCAATCAAATTAGCTAAGAATCCCACATTCCATGATCAAACCGAGCACATCAACACAAAGTACCATTTGATTCAACATCATGTAGAGGCTAAGACAGTTCATCTATTACATTGTTCCACAAATGAGCAAATTGTGAACATTTTCACCATAGCACTTGGAAGAGAAAAGTTCAAAATTTTTAGAACCATGATCAGACTTACAAGCAACCCTTCGGATTAAAGGGGGGGGGTTGGAAACATAATCCTCAAGATTATGATTCCAAAATCAAAACTATAACTATTGTAATTATTATTGAAAAGATGAAGATCCTGAAAGAATCCAAAGAATCGTTGGTAGATGAAAACCAATAGCCATATATGAATGTATAAATAAATGTATTTTCATTCAATAAAATCATGAATTTGGGAGTTAACTACTCAGACAAATATATCCAAACTTTTGAGGTGACGGACTGAAGGTTTTCTTCCATTCAATTTCTCGGTAGGAATCATGTTAAGAACAACTTGAGTTGGAATACGGTTTAATAGATAGTTTGAGCAATAAATAGCTTTTGCCTAGAATTTGGTCAACAAACCTTTGGCGTGAAGCAAACAGCGCACCATTTCGACCAATTCAAGTTTTTCTTTTCTGATACTCCATTATACTAAGGTGTATGAGGTACCAATATCTGCCAAGAGATTCCATTATGCAATAGATATTTTTTAAAGGTTCTGCCCACATATTCTCCACTATTGTTTGATCTTAAACATTTCACAAGTCAACCACATTGCTTTTCAACTAATACCCTAAATTCCTTGAATTTTTCAAATACATGAATCTTATTCTTCAAGAAATATACCCAAGTGTACCTAGATAAATCATCGGTGAAGGTCAGAATGTGCCTTGCACCTTCCAATGAAGGTTTTTCCATATAATAGAGATCATTATGGAATAGTTCCAAGTGAGCTTTGGCACTCTACGCCTTTCCGGTCTCAAAGGAAGATTGATGATGCTTATCAAGCATACACCCTTCACATACTCCATCAAGTGGAAAAATCATAGCAGTCCATTAACCATGTCATGTTTCACTGTCCGTTTTAAGCTTCGAAAACTTAGATGTCCGAGTCGTTCATGCCAAATTTTGTTGCGGTCATCATTTTAAGCAATGAGTGCATTTAGTCATGTATTTCTATTAGGATCATCACGGAACATGTACATTCCATCTTTGGGATCAAGGACCCCTTTAACAATAATTTTCCAATTATATATGTCTTCACAACGAACTAATCTAACCAGAATTCAACTTTCTTGCCAGTATGAGTAAGTTGAGGTACTAACAACAAATTTGCACTCAAGTTGGTACACAATGCACACTTGTAATCACACAATTTTTTCATTCAATACTAGAACAATAAAAAATAGTAAGTGCATAATCACTTGCTACAAAAAAATTGTTTTATGTAGCTTCACTCAAGGAAGAAAAGAGAGAAGCATCTTTAGCCATATGATGAGTACAACCATAATCAACTTTCCACTCACTTGAGTAGCATGGACATGTAGGGATTGAGAAGCACTAACCAAAAATGTAAAATTATTTGCCATACCTTGTTGAGTATTAGTCAATCATCTAGTCAACACGTTTACTTCAAGTCTTTGGACTTTCTCTTCCATATCATTGGTCTTCTTCTAGCAAGCCTTCTCCATATGTCCTAATTTCCAACAATACTAACATGTCTTCTTATTCTTATCATTCTTATTTGTATCATCACACTTATTCTTCTCAGTATGGTTGACAGGCTCACAAGTTTTCTCTAGATTACCCTATCGACTTCTTTCTTTGTAGTTATGTCAACATTTCCCTTCAGTAGATGGGCCTACTGCCTAATGTCTAGTTTCCCTTCATCAAGTAGTTTTTTTCCCGCTCTAATGAATAAACTATAGAAGGAATCAATGGTATAGTCCTTACCATCTTCTTTCTGAGATGCCCAACTAGCACATAATGTCAAACATAATACATCATAGGGAGTTTTTAGGTTCACAAGGATTAGTTCAATGAGTTGTATGTCTTTCTTCTTAAAATTCTTCCCACATTCTCCCAATTTCAGTTGCAGTTCCTTGATTTGTGCCAAATAGTTCTCAATCTTGTAAAATGATAGAGAATCGAGAGATATCAACTCTTTATCAATCTACATGACCTAAATTTCATCGAATTTGTAAAACATACCCTTTTGTTTCTTCCAGACACTATGAGGATAGTCGATCCCACTTGTATGAAAGTCAATCCCCATTGAAATGTAGGTGGTGATCACTCTTACAACCTCATTCTTTTTCCCGTCAAGAAGGAACTTATGTTGATCACCCTTGAAATTTGGGATCGTAGTCTTGCTAAATTGCCAAAGAGCCTCATTTTCAATCAGGTTTCCATATCTTTCACCCATATTCCATAGTTGTGACCATTCAAATCCATGATACTGATATATTAATCTATTCCTAATATAATATGCAAGTCTAAACCCACAGACAATCACAAATAGATCCAACTCAACAAAGCATGTCAAGATGACAACTCAAACAAACTTGAAGAAAATAGGTTGTGTCTCAAACCAACTGATCTGGTACCATGATGGAGAAAATTAATAGATTAGACATAAAAAGCCAGCAATGTTAAGAAATTCCAAGAAGAGGTGGTGTCTAAAGACACCATTTCAACGCTTAAGCATATAATGATAATACATCGAAATGCATTGCTCATTTCTCATAATTCTCACATATTTCACATGTTCTATTTCACACAAAAGTGATTATTCTTTTATAGCTCCAAGATGTAAGTGACTCCCTCGAAGTGAGGAATACCATGTCCACATACTTGGGTCATCGCACAAAACAGTTTCCTTGAAATATGTGCCATGGTCGATGATTCTATTCCAACGATCTATTTAGTTGGTTGGTAGGTTGGCTTGTTCACTGACCAATCAGTCTAACTAGTTGAGAGCCTAGTCGACCCGTTATTTTGTCACTTAGTTAACCTACCAGTTGAATCTTTTAGTCGACCAACACCAATCAATTGTCTATGTCCAAAAGATTTGGATATGTGGTGAACTTTCCCAATGCACCTAATACATTTATGAGGTTGATAAATGAGGTCTTGAATCCATTTATGGGAAAAAATTTCATCATGAATCTCGATGACATTTTTATCTTTAGCAAGTCCATAGAATAACATTTGGAGCATGTGAAACATGTGTTGACTAGGTTGAATAGGGAGGAACTACAAATCAATTTGAATAAGTGTACTTTCTTGCAAGAACTAGTTTACTTGGGTTTTGTGGTTTCAAAGGAAGGTTTGAAGAAGGATGTAAAAAGGTGAAATCCCTTGTGGAGTGGCCTATGCCTAGATGTACAAAGTTTCCATGGGTTGGCATGCTTTTATCGGAAATTTATTAGAAACTTTAGTGGGATTTGTACACCACTCTTGGAGTGTATGAAGAAGGAAGCTTTCAAGTGAACAACAATGACACATTATTTCGAGGCATTGAAGAAGAAAGTGACTGAACAACTAGTGTTGACACTTCTAGATGTTAAGAAGGCATTCCAAGTGGATTGTGATGCAAGTGCTTCAGCGATTGGAGCGGTCTTGAGTTAGGAAGGTAAACTGGTAGCATTATTTAGCAAGAATTTGAATGATGCTAAGAAAAAGTATTATGTTTATGATTAATAATTCTATGCTATTACTCAAGCCTTAAATAAATGGAGACATTATTTGCTACCAAAGAAATTTGTGTTGTCTACTAATCATATGGCACTACAATACATAAATAATAAAGGTAAGCTTAATCAAGAGCATATGAAATGGGTAGAGTTTTTGCAGAGTTAATAATTTGTTTTGAAACATGGGTATGGAAAGTCTAATAAGGTTGTAGATGCATTAAGTCAGAGAGTGATGTTGTTGAATACCATGTCAGTTAATATTGTTAGTTTGTATAGTGTGAAAGGGTTGTATGTAGAGGATAAATATTTTGTAGAGGCATGGAGAGCATGCAAAGAACAATGGGGTGTAGATAGGACACCATTTTTGGATTTCCACATCCAAGAGGGATTCTTGTTTAAGAATTAGAAGTTGTGTATTCCACGAAGTTCATTGAGACTTAATCTCATCCAATAACTACATAATGGAGGTTTAAGTGGACATTTTGGAGTGGATAATACTAATGCACTAGTGGATGAAAGGTATTTTTGGCCCAACATCAACAAATATGTCAAGAATTTTCTTGAGTGCTATAGAATTTGTTAATCGGCTAAAGGAAGGAGTCAAAATATCGGGTTGTATACTCCTTTACCAATACCTGAGAAGCCATAGGAGGACATAAGTATGGATTTTAATTGTGGATTTCCCAAGACACAGAGGGGTTATGATTCAGTGCTTTAATTGGTGGATATGTTTTCTAAGATGGTACTTTTCATACCATGCAAGAAGACCAATGATGTTACTCATATGGGCATATTATTTTTCCAAGAGGTTGTGGCATTACATGGGTTTCCCATTAGTATCACTTCAGACACAAATACTCGATTCCTTCGACACTTTTGGAGGACAATATGGAAGAATATGGGTTCCAAGTTATAGTATATATTAGTGTATCATCTAGAGACAATTGGTTAGCCAAAGGTGGTTAGTCAAAGTCTAGGAATATTTGTTGAGAAGTTTGATTGCAGACAAACCATGTCAATGGGATTTGGCTATAGCTCAAGTTTAATTTTCCTACATTAATTTAGTGAATAGATCCATTGGAAGAAGTCCATTTCAGGTAGTACGATAGGTCTCCAAAGGGTGTTGAAGACTTGGTTGAGTTATCGAAAGTTTAGGTTAAAATGAACGCTAATGTAGATAGTTTTGCATAGAGCAAGCAAAAGATCCATGAATATGTTAAGATGAAGTTACGTTGAAGTTGTAATAACTAAAAGCAAAATGAATATTTGTGTAGGAGATTGAAGGCTTTTGAAGAAGGTGATATAGTTATGGCACATTTGAGTAAGGATAGATTTCCTAGGGTAACATATAGCAGGCTCAAGTACAAGAAAATTGGTCCATGTAATATTTTAAGGAAGATCCCTGATAATGACTACAAGTTGGACTTTCCAAAGGCCTTTGGTATTTCTCCAAAATTTAATGTTTATGAGTTCCATGAAGGAGAAGAGGACGGTGAAATAGGCATTGTGGAAGAATGGGAAAGACAACTACCAATTAAGCCAACAAAAGGAATTGAAGAAATATTAGCAACGAGGGTTAACAAGAGGACCAAAGGTTGAGATCATTTAAAACATTTATTCAAGCGGAAGAACATGAACTTGGCGAATGCATCATGGATTACTGAAGAATAGCCTTCAATGGCCTACATCACTTGAAGGGTCCACAATTCAATCCACGTGAGTTGGATGCTTATGTTTTCTTCCCAAGGGTGTCTTATGGAGGAGCATCCTTGGGTTGACATAATCAACATCACATATTTATTTGAATATGCATTCTTTTTTTAGATCATTTAGTAGGGAAAATAAGGAGGTCAACATTGGTACAGGTGAGAGGAAACGTTAAGCTCTAATATCCATGCATTATTATTGGAGTAAAATATAAATACCTTATAAATTAATAATATTGAATCAATGAAGATCGGAAGTCACTTAAGAGAAAATGATTGCACACTAAGGATGGCAAGTTGTAGAGGCAATGTTGGGAATACAAATCATTGTAATGATTGTTGGAATCTTGGGTGAGATGAATGGCTATAGGGAAATTATAAATTGAATGTGTATGCTTGAAGAGAGGCTCAACTCTATCATGCTATAACATAAGAGGAGGAGCACAAGTATTGATTTAGGGTTTGGTGTTTGAAACTGAGAATTGTAGGCTAATTGTATAATACTAAGATTGTATGGATATTGGAAAGACAAGGGCTACATGATAACATTATTGTGTTATTCAATAAAGAGTTCTATTATGCCCCTCTCCTCTTGTCTAACTATTTACAATTTGTGCATAATTGGTTCTATAGCATTTACAACTGCATGAATGTTTAAGTGCATGAATCATGTAGTTGTCACACTCTAATAGCACCAACCTAGTTTTGTAGTTGCGTTGGTAACTTGTTGTTAGGAACCCGTGTCTGTTGAAATATTGTAACTTCTAAGAATATTATATTGTGTACTTTATTATTCCGGAGATGTTTCATTCCTCCGACGAGACTTTGTCATGTATCCGGAGATGTTTATTCCTCCGAGAGATTATGGTAACCTGGGTTATTATATTTCCCTAGTGGGGTCGGCCATGTATGTGTTATGTGGGTAAAAGGGTTATTCGACCACCCTAGAGGGGTCGGCCCAGTCAACATTATGTAAAATGGTTAAGTTGGGGCCAACCTAGTTAATGTAAAAGACAAGTCGGAGTTGTATAGAAATAGAGGAGGTGTGTTCCTCATTTAACACACATTACACTCACTTGTGAATGACGCATAGGTGAGAGAGAGAGATCTGCTATGGAGGAGAAGGAGCTCATGTTTGGGATATACATCTCTTTATTATTTATCATCTATATTGAGGAAGATTTGTTGGGTTTTCTACCCCATGAGGGTTTCCCAGGATAAATTTGTGTCTCTTGTGTTTATGATGTGCTTGTTGTTCTTTCAGTGATCCTGTATATGCTATTGTTGTGAAATGGAATGTAATGCTGATATTTTCTGTCTTAGCATACTAAATATTAACATGGTATCAGATCTATCCTGAAGGAAGGCAATGTATGGCACTTACGACAGTTGCTTCGCTTGCGACAATTTGAAGGTTAGGGTTTTATATAGCAAAAACCAGTCAACATGGCACTTTCTCTATAAATCCATTTTGGCGAAGTTTCAGGATCTGAAACCTTTACAAGTCGTAGATAACATCCCCATGTACCTTGTGTATGAAGGAAAACCTCAGATTCGTTGTACTTTGTAATTTATGATCCGTACAATTTAGGGTTTCTGCCTCTTCCAGATCTCAGTCATAAACAGGTGACCTAGGTAAAAAGGTCATATCTTGGGATAGGAAGCTCCAAATGAAATTTCATAAAAAGTAATAGGTAGGGCACGGACTATAATTTCACAGGTCCTCTTTTCAGAGACCTAAATTGAACCAGTAACACGTGGCACTCCGTACAAGTTCGCTCTCTTGTTTTATCCCATAAACAGGTCATGTTGCCACACTTGGCATAAATTTCTCTCAGAGAATCCATTTGAGGTCAGACCTGTGGGGTTGGAAAGATGACAGGTCAGGATACTACAAGCCAAAGTTTCAGACCCCGTGGATCCGAAATTTATGAGTTACATTAGAAACAATCAGGCACATATTTTTGTGAAATAGAGTTGGATTTTGAGCATTCTCATTTTTGGCTTATCACTACTGCGGGAAATTAGGGTTTCGGAGAAAGTTGGAATTCTTGGAATATGAGTCCATGGCTGGATTCTCCTCATCAAAATCAAAATTTAGAGACCAAGATCGAATTTTTTGGTTGGGCAAAATGTCGAGCTTGATCAAACCCTAGTTCGGGATTTTGATCAGAAAGGTGGAAAATTAGGGTTTCTGCAAAAGTTGAAATTTTTGGAATTCGTGACCACGGTTGGATGCTACTCAGAAAAATCAAAGTTTAGAGCACAAGATTGAGCCTTTTGGTTGGGCAGAAGATTGGGTTTGATCAAACCCTAGTTCGGGATCTTGTCTAGAAGATCCAAAAGTTTCAAGGGAAATTTTGAGGGGTCAAATTTTGCAGTTTTCAAAATTGAAGTATACCAGCCTGATCAGCTCCGCAAGTCACATCCTTTCATCCAATCAGAACTTTGAAATTCACAGTTTGAATTTTTAGGGTTTCTCTAACGAACCTTATTCCAGTTCCAAAGGGAGATGAGGCTAAGGCCTTATATAGAGAAGACTACTCGTCAGGTGTGACTTGAGAAGACACAAGTATGTTTTGAAATCTGATTCTTGATTAAGTTCATAATATATATTTGTCTTCATGTTATTGAGGTTAGTACAATTATGATTGTTTGATAATGAATGCATGTGTGTGATAGAAGACATTCATTGATTAGGATTGTACTAATGCACCTGTGGTGTTGTATGAGGATGATGTTGTTTGCTAACAAGATACATGTACATCAAGAAAGACAAATCAAGTTCTATGACCATGATGACATAAAGACAAAGACTTATCCATAGTCTTTAGAAGCTCTACTTATTAGGTATGTATGATTGGTTTCTACTATGCTTAACTTATGAGGTATGCAGGTTACTAGCACAAGGTCTCTAAATCATTGAAGAGAATAAAGATATTGTTTGCGTATGTTAGACATAACTAAACATGTATACTAATCCAGGTATGTTTTCCATGTCAAGTTAGAATCCTACTTTGTGCTAGGATCTTAGTATAACTATGTATGAAATGATTATGACCATACATACTTAAGATTACTTAGAATCATAATGTTGTGATAATATTGAGTTTATACTAATGAATGTATGATTATGTATGAGATCATGATGATGACACTAGTGCACACTTAAGCATGCATAGTGGTCGAGGATGGATAGAAGCTCATGACATGGAAGGGAAGTAGAGACCAAGAAGGAAGCAACCTCACAAGACATAAAAAGATAAGTATTTGAATTTGAAGCTAATGATATTAATAGTATATGCATAGAATCAGTAAACATATCATGCATAGGATAAGCATTCATATAAGCATTAAACAGTATACTACTAATTTGCATATGATGGGTAAGTTGGACAAACATTCTATTGTTGCTTGTCTATAATGAAACCTCTTTGCTGACATGCTGAGAGTTGTGCACGCTCTTGTTAGTATGCTCTGGTAGAGATGGAAGGCATCTAGATAGCCACTGTATGCATACAAGATATCGAAAGGTGTTGTGCCAAAGTACTGGTCAAGATAGTTGCATAAACTATGTGAATCATATCTGTATGCATAATAGATTATCATGTCAACATGATTTGATGATTATGAAGTATTACTAATCATGTAATTAACTTTGTTTTGTAGGAAAGATCATAAAGAATGATGAACACATGTTCCGAAAAACAAGTGATGAGAAGTCTTACAAATCAAATATACTATAGAAGTACAAAGCAAGGGTCGTTGCTATAAGATTCTCTTAGAAAGAAAGAAGAGGACCATGATGAGATGTTTGCTCCAGAGATAGATTACACCCCTGAATGGTGTAATTGAAAAAGTGCATATCCAGCGAACTCCTAGGATTCGATTGAAGAAAGGATTTGTATGGGTTCAGCAAGTACCCAGGATCGATAGTCATTTGATGAGCTTGATGATCACCACGGGTGATACGGATTTCAACCTTTGCTACAAGGTTGAAGATTGTTATACTTCTCTTAGATGGATGCAAGAAGGAACTCACCACATAGTTCGAATGATCTTGAGGCTCATTCCAATACAACCATCTGATGAGAGATGGCATGGATAGATATGCAGAAGATCACTCAATGTAGAGTGTGAATGATTTTCAGTCACAGAGGGAGAATTGATAGCTTCTTGACAAGCTTCAGCTTTACTAAAAGTAAAGTTGATCCTAACCTTTACCTTAAGGTTATGGATGATACTATTACTGTATATGGATGATCTCTTTCTGACAGAGAATGAGAAACAGATCATGGAAAGCAAGAAGAGTTTGAGATGAAAGATCTTAGATTGATGCATTACTTCCTAGGACTGGAAGTATGGAAAGGCTCAGAAGGAATCTTTCTCAACCAGGGAAAGTATGTTGTGGAAATCTTGAAAATATTTGATATGTTGGAATGTACAACCATGGCCACTCTCATGGATTCCAACTTGAAGCTGTTAGTTGATGACTCATCAGAGTTAGTGGGTATAACTCTGTACAGACAGATTATTGGGTCATTAATGTATCTGACAAACACTAGGCCAGATATATGCTTTGCTGTGAACACTTTGATTCAATTCACCTAATAGCCGCAAAGCATGTGATAAGGTACCTGAAGGGTATGATAGACTTTGGTCTATATTATTTTGGAGATCATGACTTCAGATTGTATGGCTACACAGATGTTGTTTGGGCAGGAAGTGTATCAAATAGGAAGTGTACATCGGGCGGATGTTATTGTCTGGGATCTACCATGATCTTGTGGTTTAGCAGGAAGCAGTCTAGTGCGGCTCTCAGCACGGCTGAAGCGGAATATATAGCTGCTTGCTCTACTAGTTGTGAAGCGATATGGCTTCAGAAGTTGTTATCAGGACTGTTTGACTTAGAGATGGAATCCACTGTGATCCTGTGTGACAACCAGAGTTGTATCAAGATGACAGAGAATCCAGTGTTCCATGATAAGTCAAAGCACATAGAGATCCGATATTTCTATATACGGGATATGGTGCAGAAAGGAGCTACAAAGCTTGAGTATGTGAGCACTAACGAACAAGTTCCTGATGTATTGACCAAACCTCTGTCTCGAGTAAAGTTTGAGTATTTCTGAGACAAGCTTGGTGTAGTTCAGAAGGACCCTCCTCGAAAGGGGGAGTGACATGGTCGATGATGATATTTGGATATTGGTATCGTTGTGGATACCTGTATCGATGATGAGGATACTTGTATCGATGACGAGGATACTTGTATTGATAATGTGGATACTTGTATCGATGATGAGGATACTTGTATTGATGATGAGGATACTTGTATCGATGACGAGGATACTTGTATTGATAATGTGGATACTTGTATCAATGATGAGGATACATGTATTGATGATGAGGTTACTTGTTCTGACGATAAGGTCGATGATGAGGTTACCTGTCCCGACGATGAGGTCGATGATATCAACGATAAGGTTGATAAGTGGTCCTAAGGATTGGTTTAAGTGGGCGAGAGGGATTGTATCATCCCAGGACTTATGTCCCTGAATTGATCCGTAGACATATGTCTCCGAGAAGTGGTCCCTAGTGGACGTGATAGGACTGCATTGTCCCTGAACTTTTGGTTCAAAATGTACGTGATAGGACTGCATCATCCCTGAATGTTTGGTTCAAAATGTACGTGATAGGACTGCATCGTCCCTGAACGTTTGGTTCAAAATGTACATGACAGGACTGCATCGTCCCTGAATGCTTGGTTCAAAATGTACGTGAGGGGATTGCATCATCCCGGAACCCTTGGTTCAAAATGTACATGATAGGACTGCATCATCCCTGAACGTTTGTTTCCAAATGTATGTGATAGGACTGCATCGTCACTGAACGTTTGGTTCAAAATGTACGTGACAGGACTGCATCATCCCTGAACGCTTGGTTCAAAATGTACGTGAGGGGATTGCATCATCTCGGAACCCTTGGTTCAAAATGTACGTGACAGGACTGCATTGTCCCTGAACGCTTGGTTCAAAATGTACGTGATGGGGATTGCATCATCCCGGAACCCTTGGTTCAAAATGTACGTGATGGGGATTGCATCATCCCGGAACCCTTGGTTCAAAATGTACGTGTTAGTATTTTATCATCCTTGGACTTATGTCCTAAAGTGAGAGGGATTGATCATCCTGAAATTGGATCATGTATATTACAGGGTATGCTGCTATGAGGTTGTTGATCGAGAGGATCCAGTGATGTTGTTGATCGAGAGGATCTAGTGATGATGATGATGATCGTGATATGACGATGTTGATGATCGTGAGATGACGATGCTGATGATCGTAAGATGACGATGTTGATGATCGTGAGATGACGATGCTGATGATTGTGAGATGACGATGCTGATCATCATGATATGACGATGTTGATGATCGTGAGATGATGATATTGATGATCACGAGGATCCAGATATTGATGTTGTTGTAGCTGTTCGAGTGTTGCAGAAGATGAAGACTCAGTACTGACGATGATGATGTTCCAGTATTGATTACGTTCCAGTAACTATTTTGAGTTACTGATGGTGATTGTAGAAAGCTTCTAATGATTTATAGATGTATCATGTATGATGTCGATGACTCCTTGCTCCTGCATATGTTGTTATAATATCCTTCTCGTTAAGGGGGAGTGTTGAAATATTATAACTTCTAAGAATATTATATTGTGTACTTTATTATTCCGAAGATGTTTCATTCCTCCGACGAGACTTTGTCATGTATCCAGAGATGTTTATTCCTCCGAGAGATTGTGGTAACCTGGGTTATTAGACTTCCCTAGTGGGGTCGGCCCTGTATGTGTTATGTGGGTAAAAAGGTTATTAGACCACCCTAGAGGGGTCGGCCCAATCATCATTATGTAAAGTGGTTAAGTTGGGGCCGACCTAGTTAATGTAAAAGACAAGTTGGAGTTGTGTATAAATAGAGGAGGCGCGTTCCTCATTTAACACACATTACACTCACTTGTGAATGGCGCATAGGTGAGAGAGAGAGATCTGCTATGGAGGAGAAGGAGCTCATGTTTGGGATATACATCTCTGTATTATTAATCATCTATATTGAGGAAGCTTTGCTGGGTTTTCTACCCCATGAGGGTTTCCCAGGATAAATTTGTGTCTCTTGTGTTTATGTTGTGCTTGTTGTTCTTTCAATGATCCTGTATATGCTATTGTTGTGAAATGGAATGTAATGTTGATATTTTCTGTCTTATCATACTAAATCTTAACAGTGTCAACCCTTCTCTTTACTTTGTTAGTATATTGTTGTTGGATGCATATGCTTTGTAAGTCGTCCCGTAGTATTTGTTGATCCATAGTTTGTATTAGCCCATGGTATTGACCCATAGTATTGGACGCATATGCTTTGTAAGTTGTCCCATAGTATTATATGTCCCATGGTATTGACCCATATTATTGGGAATAGACTTAGTATATAAGTGTTAAGTGTGTGTTGAGGCCAATGAAGGTACCGTGAAGTTAATTTTATTGAGCTTGCTCAAAGGAGGTTGCCCCCTCGAAGTGGCCTGTGATCAATAAAGTGATTCTGAGTTTTGTTCTTACTGCTATCTCGTGTATTTTCATTAATTAATTGTTGCAGGTTCCTCACATCTGGTATCCGAGCACTTTCTTGGGCTTGTTGGGTGAAATTTCTGCCAAATTTTCTTTTCGCATCTGTTGCAGGTTCAGATATAGGAATAATCCCTATCCGCTTAACTGTGGGAAGTACTTGGGCATAAGACCTAAACTCATTGTGACGAGTACCACAACAACCCCGAAGTAGTTGGCCCATTGAGAGGACCTGTCAGCGAAAAGGGCAACGACCCCTACCTTATTGACTAGTTCCCACCCATGAGGTAAACTAAGAGGTGTCATTTGTGGCAAAGCGATTATTAGTTTTACCTGAGTTGTGGAGTGAGGGGTACTGCCCCAATACGCAAGCCGTCAGACAACATTGGTGGTCGAGTGAATCCCCTGGACCATTAGGAAGCGAAGCATACCTGGGGTCCATATCTATTTTCAGCTGATAAATCGCAGATTTACTCTGCCCCGAACTGTTTCCGATCACTTCCACGTCATTGCAGATCCATCTATTGTCGATCACTTCTGCGTCGTTGCAGATCCATCTGTTGCTGATCACTTCCACGCCGTCACAGATCCATCTGTTTCCAATCCCTTCCGTGCCATCGCAGATCCATCTGTTGCCAATCACTTCCACATTGTTGCAGATCAAATTCTATTTTTCCACCATATCTCCCTTGTTTTAACTTCATTTCCCTTGAAACTTCCCTAACACCCCAACAATCCCATTCTGCATATTTCATTCCTGAGGACCCTATCCCAAATTCCACTTCCCAACCCCATAAATTCCACATTTGTCTATTTTTAGGGTTTGCCATAACTTCTTCAATTTTCACCCAATCGCCTTCAAATTTTTCCACAATGTTCATTTCATATTTTTGCTTCTTTGTCCCTCTCTGCCAAATTTTCTCATTCTTTCACCCCGCTTCTGAAATCCCCCTTTTCTGCTTCCCTGTTCCTTTGAAAGTGTCCAAAACCTAGTCAAACCCAAATTACCCATCAAATTTTTTCCCTAATCCAAATTTTCCTTTATTAAAACAATTTTTGTTTTTGTTTATCTACCCACTCAAAAAAAAAAAAAAAAACTCATGGTTATGGTTGTCACCCGCGCAGGAGCAAAACCAATGGAGGAAGCACTTGCAGCCATCCAAACCAAACTCCAGGATCTGGGTGAAAAATTTCTCAGCCTCCATCTTTAGCATTCAGCCATGAACAATAACCGACAACCAGAATCTTTTGCAGCCACTGGGTTTTCTTCTTCTAGCAATTTTCGTGGGTCGAAGCTTGATTTTCCTCGCTTCAATGGTACTGATCCGACTGGATGGATATACCGGGCAGAACAATATTTCAGTCTGCATAATACTTTTGATGTCCAGAAAGTTCCACTTGCATCTTTTAATTTGGAACAGGAAGCCCTTCAATGGTACCATTGGTACATCAAAGCTCATCACAAGCCAAACTGGACATATTTTTGCCAACTCCTTTTGCATTGATTTGGTCCTAGTGCTTTTGATGACTTCACATGAGCACTCACTAAACTTTGGCAAATTGGCACAGTGAGAGAGTATCAGACAGAATTTGAGAAACTAGTCAATCACATAGAAGGATTGTCTGATGAATTCTACAGGAGTTGTTTTATCAGTGGTCTCAAGGATGAAATCTGCTCAGAGGTCAAAATGTTATATCCCAACACAATGATGGAAGTCCTAGGGTTGGCTAATTTGGCAGAGGACAAGATTGCATCCCAACAACGCTCCAAACCCACCTTTGTTCCCTTCAGAAATATGGGTTCCCAACAACCTCCCATCGCGCCAGCTCCTCGACCAACTCCTATCAAGTATTTGTCTGAACCAGAGATGCGGGCACACCGAGAAACAAGGCTTTGTTATAATTGTGATGAGAAATTCACTTGGGTACATAGATGTGTTGAGTCTATCTCTTGGATGTGGATTCTCTGCCTGCCTCTGGACTTGGTGAAGAAGCTCCAGATACAATAGATGATCAGGTCGACATTCAACACCCGCCTGTTGACCCCCCATCTCAGGACGACCCACCAGAGATCTCTCTCCATGCTGTAACCAACGTCACCACCCCACAAATAATGTGGGTCAGGGGTTACTTCAAGAAGCTCCCTCTTACCATACTCATTGATTCTGGTAGCGCTCATAACTTCATTGACCCTAGGATTACCAAACAGGCTAATTGTTTTGTCCATCCTTGCTCCAACTTTGAAGTCATGGTTGCCAATGGGGGCACCTTACCTTGCAAGGGGAAGTGTCACAATGTGTGTATCTCTCTGGAAGATTATAACCTGCGCTCTGAAATGTTTGCCTTGTCCTTAGGAAGATGTGATGTGGTTTTGGGCGTTCAATGGTTACGCACTCTTGGCCCCATTTTATGGGATTTTGCTGAACTTTGGATGCAGTTTGCAGTCAGTGGGAAATAACACAAATTTATGGGCTTACAACCAGGGTCTCCTCGCATCATCAGTTCACATCGCCTGGAAAAGATCCTTAAGAAGAATTCACATGGTGTCATCGCTCAGCTCCATTCCATTCAGATGCACCCATCAATGATCTCCACTACTTCCTTAGATAGATATGCAGGTGTCTTTGCTGAACTAGTGGGCTTGCCGCCTTCAAGAGACCTTTCTAGTAAGAATTTAGCCGCATCTACATCTCAAAAGGAACTGATGGCTATTTTGCATGCAGTACAGAAGTGGCAGCCATCCCTATTAGGGAATTATTTCTGCATCAAGACTGGTCTCCCGAGTCTGGAACCTTTCCTGGAACAACGAGTCTCCTCCCCAGCGCACTTGAAATGGGTTATCCAACTCATGGGTTATGCCTATGTGATCACTTACAAGAAGGGTAAGGACAATCTGGTGGCAGATGCTCCTTCTCGCACACTTGATGACCCAGTTTCTTTTACAGCTATTTCTCTGCTTGTTCCACATTGGTTGCAATCTAATCAACATGGCTATCCCTTCTATGAACTCCATGCTTCTCCATCGGCAGGGCACTCTAGGTTCCTCAAAACATATGACCAGGAACAATGTAACTTCTTTTGGCAGGGACTAAAACTGACAATTCAACAGATGGTGGTTGACTGTGATACTTGCTAGGTCAACAAGGGTGAAACGACACTCCTTTCGGGACTGCTCGAACCCTTGCTCATCCCTACATAGATTTGGATAGCTATTTCTATGGATTTCCTTAAAGCGCTCTGGTGGTACAATACCACATCTAAAATGACACTATATGAAGCAGTCTATGGACAGGCACCGCCAATTCTTCTTCCATACACCCTCAACAATTTCCCAGTTCAGGCATTTGACTCGGTTCTTCGAAACCACGATCGGATTCTTCTCATTATGTAGGGAAATCTTCACATGGCAAGAATTCGACTGAAAAAACACGCTGATCAGCACCGTTCTGAGCGTCATTTTCACACAGCTGCTATGGTTCTTCTTCATTTGCAAACTTCCAAGCAATCCTCCCTGAAACTAAAAAGGTGTCATCTTCTCTCTCACTTTATCACAGAGGCATTAATTCAGTGGCACGGAATGCAACCCAAGGATGCTACAGGGGAACCACTCCTTCAGATTATGCATCAATTTCCACATCTAAAGCTTTGAGGACAAAGCTTTTTCTAAGGGAGAGGGGATGTTAGGAACCCGTGTCAACCCTTCTCTTTACTTTGTTAGTATATTGTTGTTGGACGCATATGCTTTGTAAGTCGTCCCGTAGTATTTGTTGATCCATAGTTTGTATTAGCCCATGGTATTGACCCATAGTATTGGATGCATATGCTTTGTAAGTCGTTTCGTAGTATTAGATGTCCCATGGTATTGACCCATAGTATTGGGCATAGACTTAGTATATAAGTGTGTGTTGAGTCCAATGAAGGTACTGTGAAGTTATTTGTATTGAGCTTGCTCAAAGGAGGTTGCCCCCTCGAAGTGGCTTGTGATCAATAAAGTGATTATGAGTTATGTTCTTACTGCTATCTCGTGTATTTTCATTAATTAATTGTTGCAGGTTCCTCATATATGCAGATCTTGGTTGTGCTTCAACTTCCCCTCATTTTATAAATGTGGGCCACTTTTTTTAAAAGTAACTTATTTGTAAAAGAGAGTTTATAAACAAAGTTAGTGGAGGAAGGGAAATATTTATTACCCAATAACCTCATGTGCACCCATCGCCAAAAATGCATGAACCTCTACTTGCGATGTGGCTCCTTGGTTCCATTTTATACTTTTCTTCAAAAAGGCATAACTTTGACATTCAAAATATGTTTTTAGTGCCTTGCTTTTTAATTGCCTATTTTTTTTAGAAGTTTGCATCTAAACTATAAGTTTCTATTTTGTAGCCATCTTACTTGCATATTATAATATGTCTAGTCCATGTGATCATCTGCTTACCACTACCAACTACTTCTCATGTAAATCCTGTATGGAGGATATCATACAAAGTAAAGGACTTTATTGGATTACCTTGGGATGATAAACTACCTCCACTTATGCTTCAAAGAAATCCAAATGGGACAATACAAATTACGAAGCACATGGATCCACTAGGATGTCCATCTCTAATGATTTATGTTTTCACCTTCAAGGAATTGACTAACCAACCGTGGCTTGAAAAAATCTAGAAACCATATTTGGTGAACACAATGAGATTCGAGTTCACCACCTCGACAACAAGTGGATTACTTTAAATCTTGGTGATTTGTCTTGCATTAAAGACCACCTATCTAAATTTAAAACACTTAACTCTTAGTTGAAGAATGTAAGATACCTAAGATGAATATCATGTGTATTTATGCCATTCATGGTAAGCCTTCTAGACCATTTTTTTTTGTATATGATTTTCCCGCCATTTAAGAAGCTTTAGGGGCTGCTGACAAACCACCCACTCTTGAAGAATTTTGTAATTCTTTGATTATAGAGCAATATAAGCTCTTGCATCTTGGTGTGATCAACATTGTAGGTACATCTAACAAAGCCTTGGTGGAAAAATATAAGGGTAACATGAAGAATCCAAAGAAGCAACATCCTTGCAATGATAAACAAAACAAGGGCCCCAAACCCTCTTAGCAAGTTCCTACTCCCAACGGTGATAAACACACTAAATTGAAAGGTAAGAATATTGAGTGACACTGCAGTTTTTGTGAGCAATATGTTCATGTGGAGTCTAAGTGCTTTAAGAAAATGGAAGCCTTCTAAAGAGCAATGAAGAAGCACAACATCAATCTTGACTCTTCTTCTAACTTGTATTCTCATAAACATGCACTTTTTGCTTCTAGTTTTTCCTTCAATGCATCATCCACTTCTTATTCTAATGTGTGGCTAATTGATTTGGGAGAGTCTTATCATATGGCTAAGGATAAAACCATTTTTTTCTCTTAATGAATGTAACACCAAACAAATATTTGTTGGCGACGATATGTCCCTTAGTGTTGTTGGGTATGGAATAGTTTAACTAAATGATGGTCATTTCAATGAGGTATTATGCATTCCAAGTTTTTCCTGGAATATTTTATCAGTCTCTCAGATGACTCATTCAGGTGAGGTAACATTGTAGAGTTTTCACCTCGTCGAGTTATAATCAAGGATTTAAAATATCTTATGCATGTCCTAGCAACTAGAATTGTTGATGATATTACAAACTTGTACAGATTTGACAACTTTGAGTCATCATCATTTCCATAAATTTTTATTACTCATAGCAAAGATTTTAAAAAACTTTGGAATGGAAAATTTGGTTACCTTAACTATCCCTCGTTGAAATAGTTATGTAATCATAAAATGGTGATTGGTCTTCCTCTCATTTCTTACATAGATGGTGTTTGTCCTGAGTGTGTTCTCAACAAACATCATTAGGACAATTTTGAAAAATGTGCCACTTGGAATGCCTCAACCCCCTTGTAGCTTGTTCACAGTGATTTGTATGGTTCACTTCCTTCTACTCTTTCTTTAGGTTCAAGTACTTCTTACATTTCATTTATGACTTCTCAAGGTGCATTTGGGTTTATTTCTTAAAACTTAAGAGTGACATTTTTGACATATTTTTGGCCTAGGAGGCCCCTGCAAAAAAAACAATATGGACATCAACATCAAAAGTTAAGAATATACAATGGAGACAATACGTTAACAACAAATTTACCACTTACTGCATTGCACAAGGCATTCAAATGCAACATACTTTTCCATTCACACGACAACAAAATGCAATTACTGAGAGAAAGAATCACACACTAAATGAAATAACAAATTATATGGTCCAATCTAAGGGATTAAGTCCTCATTTTTTGGCAAAAACCATTAATTATGGCAATTATGTAGTTAATCACACTCTCATAGAGGCTTTAAAAAAAATAACACAAGAAGAAGCATGTAGTAAAATTAAACTAGATGTAAACCACTTTTGTGTGTTTGGTAGTGAATCATGGGCTCACATTGCCGATGAAAAAAGGAAAGCATTGCAACCTAAGAGTGAGAATAACATTTTTATTGGATATTACAAAGATGTAAAAGATTATGCACTTCTTCATCGTCATTCCAATGAAATTATTATTAGGAAAGATGTTGACTTTGATAAAAATATTTTGGCCTACGAGCCTAATTTGACATTTATGCCATCTTCTATTCCAAACTTTTTTGGTAGTGATCCTATTATATTTTCTTCTTCAAATGATGACAGTGAGGATGAAAATCCACTTCCACTTCCTTACCTTCCTCCAGTCAAGTCCATTGAACATGAAAATGTACTAGCACCATCGCTTCATGGATGGGTTCGTACAACAGGAGAAGCAGTGAGTGATCTTGTTGGTGATCCTATAGATCGGTATTGTACACCTTCATAGTTCCTGTGAGCCTCCTCCCTTCCGACTCAAGTTTTAGAGACCCATGATCTAGATACATTTGCAAAATATTTTGGCCATCCATATTGGGATGCGACAATGAATGAAGAATATTGATCCCTAATGGAAAACAATATTTGTGATCTTGTACCTCTTTTAAAAGGAATAAAACTTGTCATATATAAATGGGTGCATAAAACTAAGTATTTACCAGGTGGAAATGTTGAAAAACATAAGGCCCGGGTAGTTGTGAAAGGATTTTCTCAATTTGAAGAGATTGATTATAACAAAACCTTTGCACCCATAGCCAAAATGAATTATATTAGCCTTATTCTAGTCCTTGCCACTTCACATAGATGGGGGGTCCATCAAACGGATGTCAAATCTACCTTCCTCTATGGGGATTTTCTAGAATAAATTTACATGGAACAACATATTGGCTATGTTTAAAATGATTCCATCCTTGTTTGTCTCCTTAATAAATCTCTCTATGGCCTTGAACAAGATCCTTGAGGTTGGTATGCTAAATTGATATCTTTCTTCTTGACGTCAATTTTTCTAGATGCCATTTTGACCCTAATGCCCATGCCAAAAAAGCATGAAACCATTTCATTCTACTTGTTGATGACCTTATTATCACTGGTAGCGACCCTAAACTTTTAACCCATGCGAAATCCAACATTAAGGAGAAATATGAAATGATTGACTTAGGACATTTGCATTATTTTCTTGGCCTCCAAGTCTTGCAAACCAAATAATGATTTTTTCTTTCTTAGTATAAGTATGCTTGTGACCTTCTTTGTTGATTTCACATGGAACATTTTAAACTAGCCCCATCTCCCTTCCAATCCAAAGTCAAACTTGTTGCCACCTGCACTACTCCCGAAGTCAATATCACTTTGTACCTTTAGTTAGTAGGTAACCTTTTTTATTTGGCTCATGTCCATCATAATATTTCTTTTGTTGTTGGTCTTGTTGCATGGTATATGAAAACACTCCATGAAAGCCATTAGAAAGCAACAAAAATAATACTTTGGTATATTTGGGATATAATTTAGTTTGATATTCATCATAGTTTAGGGGGGACTCCTTTGTTGGTTGATTTCATTGATTCTGATTGGCTTGGTAACCTTGATGATCAAAAGTCTACTGTAGTTTTTTTTTTAATCTTATCTTCATACCTGTCACTTGGGCTTGTAAGAAACAACATAGAATCAAGATGTAGTTATTGCAAGTCAAGAAGCCACACCTTGTGGCTTCAATAGATCCTTTTAGAATTTGGATTCTGGTAGCAACATTCAACTACCCTTTGGTGTGACAATCAAAGTGCCATCAAGCTCACCAAAGATCTAGTTTAACATCAATTAATCAAACACATTGAGCTACAGATGCACTTCATCAGAAAGCTTATCTAGAATCACATTCTCAAAGTGCTCTTTTGCCTTACAGATGATCAAGTTGTTGGCATTTTCACAAAGTCTCTTATAGAAGTGAAGTTTTCCCAACTTCGATCTATGTTAGGAGTTTAAGAAGGTGTCATTAAGGGGGGACAGGCTTTATTGTCTCCTTCCCTTTACTATTGTGTTACCTTTGTAAATCCTTCAATCCTATCCCAAGTTGTTCTTAATGGGGATGCTAGCATATTTATACACTCAGCAGTTAGTTAAGATCAACTTGGTCTAATGTGTTTTTAGGTAGAGCGTGTTTCTTTCACAAGCATTTGTACTTATGTAATATGATGATCACAATATGTTCTAGACATAAAGTGATCCAATGCTTAATCTTCTCCTTGATTTTAATGGCTATATTAATCCATGGCTTAACACTTGATTGTCCACAATCTCTATTTAAAGAGCACGGAGGGTCATCTGCTGATGAATGATTATGAAAAATTCATATATAAATCTTTTTCTTTTTGCATTAATATATTGCCTCAAGCGGTTGTTTGATTGGGGCCATGGATTGTTTCCCTCTTTGAAGATCTTAAACACATAATATGTGTCATTTTATTATTTGTTTGTGTGAGCGGTTGCTTAAGCTGTTTAACTTGTGTGGAAATACCCTGTTTTCTTTTCATCGAACAATCCCGTTGAATTGGCTCGTGTATAAGTATTGGACACACACACACATAACTTGTAAGTCTACCTACATTGGTGAGCTTGGTAGTATTATGCTTTAGTGCATATTAACAAATACAATGCTTAGATTGGTGAATTTGGCAAATGTTATGTTTTAGTACACATTAATATATATGAATGTTTCGATTGTTTTTTTTAATAATAGAAAAATTTGAAACTTTTTTACAAAATATTTCAATCTAACTTGGTGCACATATTAGGGTTATTCCCTAGCATAGTTAAATCTATTGTGTGTACTATCTTTTACAAATTATAAATTACAAACCTGCCATGGTGCGCGTAACGGTTACACACCAATGTTATTTAATATATTGGGTTCACCGATAAGGATTTATTTAAAAATGGTTGATATTTTTTAATAAAACGTATTTACTTGGTGGTGAGGTTACTCACCCATACAAGTGTTAATTAAGTGCCCAAGTGCAACAATACGGTTAAAGTAACTAAACAAAAGAGACATATGCTAAAACTTCCCACCGCACATTTCCGTTGGAAATGGTTAAAGTAACTAAACAAAAGAGACCTATTTTTTTTCTCAAATCAAAAGATACTATACTTTATTAAGTTTAAGAATAATGTACTGTCACAACCACACTTTTTCGCTAGTCACCAGCGTCCAAATGTGGTGTGCGACACTGCCTGGGAACGACTTGAGGGCGTGACCAACTCAAGCGTTGCACCAACAGACTACGCCTAACTTGCGGAACTCGTTTCAACTTAACACTTGCAAAAATTTACTTGTTTAACCAGTTTAACATGTAAGTCTAACATCCAACACTTAGACAATTTTACACATGCATGAACATCAAGTAAATAACACATAAGTATAAGTTGGGTTTGCAAACCAACAAACCTTAATCTTTGTATAATCAATCATTTACAACAGATGGAGTTGCCCTAGCAGAGCTCCGACGTGTGCCAAACTAGCAGCACACCTTACAACAAATATACAAATTACAAAGGTTGAGTAAACCCTTCCAGCAGGCGTCTAACTCATGAAACTGCCCACTTTTGCAACCCCTTGCTGCTGCTGCGAAACTGTCTCACTGTGCAAACGGAATTCATGCGAACCTGCCAAATTCTGCACTGCTGCAGCACCTTGCTGCCACTAGATTTCACTGGAACAGACTGTGCAAAGTGCAGATCTCAGATAGCCTCCCTAGCTCTGAACTTCTCCTTGTCCGAATTTCCAACTTGCTACCTTATTGTCTATTTGCCTTAGCCTTTTTATATGATGTTGTGTGGGAGGGTGCGACCCCACCTTGGGCACATCCTTGCTTGGTGCCCACGTCAACTCCTTGCCGATGTACCACTTCAAACAGTCTTGGTACAAGTCTTCCGCAATCCGCCCATCGTTGGTCCGTTCGTTGGGCGACGTCCCATGAATTCCGACCCGTGCAGCTGCCGAGCTCCCAACCCATCTTCGCTGCTAAGCTTCCAAGTGGTGTTTGCGCGGGCTCCCAACCCGAGTTCGCGAACTACCTTCGCGGGCTTTATCTCGACTTCGCGGGCTTCCAACCCGAGTTCAAACGGGCTTCAAACTTGAGCTTGTTTGGCTCCCAACACAAGCTCATTTTCCTGGGCTTCCAACATTAGCTCGTTTCCTGGGATCCCAACGTGAGCTCGTTTCCCGGGCTCCCAATGTGAGCTTGCTGCCCAAGCTAACTTTTGCAGCTAAGTGTTAGACACTTGGGCGTTTGCTTCTTTGGAGTGTATGTGGGCACTTGGTTCGTCGTGCCACTACTCCCACGTCCGTTTGGTCCAAGGGTGCACCCGAAGCCCCTTCATCTTGCCAACTTGTCGTTTTGCAACCGCACCCAACTCTTGGGCTTGCCATGCGTCGATGGGTGAGTGTGGCGTCGTTTCTGGGAGTGCGCCCAAGCATGGTTCGTGCACCCCTTCGTTCGGTCCATCGCTTGCCTCCTCACCAAGTCTCGTGCAAACAAACATCGTTTTTCCCAACTGGGCGCCCAATCCAGTCTCTTGGGCGGGAGTGCAAGACTCCCACAAACTTGAGGGTGTTGCGGCAAAACATGGTCGTGAGATCCTCCCCCACTTAAGCTTGTTGTCGTCCCGACAACGTCTCCAAGTAACATCTCTACTCAGAAACATGCTGCAATCGCTGCGTGTCATCCTTATTGCCTCCTCGCATTCAGAAAGTATGGAACTGTCATTGTAATCGTGCGAGCTTCCTAAGAAACTCGTCTTCATGCAACTGATGCTTCTAACCACTTACTTCACAACCTGTACTCCATTCATTTCTTCCAGCTTCTATTCGTTGGGCCCTTATGAGTAGACAAGTTGGGTAGCTAGTCCAACTTCACGTCCACCTCACAAGATGAACTTCTTCGTTCCGAAACCATCTTTCCTAAGTTCTTTTCAGCATCCTCAGCCAACTACGTTTTTCCACAAGTCTGTCAAACTCATTTTTCCTTGGGAAATTTTTTCTTTAATGCCACCTTGCCAAGGTGCCTAGGGCCTCACTGTCGCTGCCCAAGACAGTGAGCCCGTTTGCTGCTTCCTCAAGCCATGCAAAGTGGCTGGCGTTGCCATAGGCCACCACCATCAAAATATGTGTTGCACAAGTGCCGTAGTATAACTTCTATTTCTGCATCGCTGCAACCCAACTCTTCCAACTGCGTATGAGTTAGTTCAGACCCATCACATCTAAACACAAGCGTGCTCACATCTGATGAAACCGCGTTGCTATCCTGTGAACTTGCGGAGAACGTTTCCTCCGTCTCCGTTCGTCGCAGCCTTCTCTTGGCTCTTCTCTTCGCACCCTTGCTCAAACCCCTGAACGGATCACTTGCCTTGATCTCACAAGCCTCCTGGTGCATCGAACCATCTAAAATGCCAACGATTCTTTCCCATGCTACGTTTGAAGAATGCTTATTTTTGCCACTGCATACTTGGTCTCTTCTTTGTTTGCAACCTTAGGCAAACGTTCACTTTCCAAGTGAACAAGGACTGCCTCCACCTCTTCTGGACTGCAACCCACTTGTGCCAACTTTTCCTGGGATAACTGCAATTCTGGAATGCCTATGGCGTGCGTGCAGAAAGCCACAATGTCTGTCGCATCATGTGAAGGGTAATCTTCACTGGTGTTTTCGTCAAACTCCTTGGCCTCCTCCAAAATATGCATTTCACTACAACACCTCCTCATGTTGTACCGTGTCAAGACTTGGCTTGACTGAAACATCACTGTCTTGGCTACTGCTCAACGACGTCTCCTGCGTGCTTCCTGCGGTGACTCTTGCAGACTGTGTTGGTGCAAGCTCCACCTTGCGTCCATGCTGTCGCGAAGTGTCTCCTGAAATGCACAACGACTCAATCTCCCTGCGGACTAAGTTTGCTCATTCTTCCAACGAAGCCAACTTCTTTATTGAAGAATGGCTAACCCCCTGGCTTACACTTGGCCTGTTCTTTTTAACCGAATCCAGATTCTGCCCCATGCTATGTTGCGGCAAGTCCTTGGACGTGCCCGGTTCTTTAAGTAACTGTACCGAAGACACCTGTGGTCTGTATCCTAACTTGTTTTTTCTGCGTCATAGGCATACTCCATGCTCCAGATTCTTCCAAGAACACCAAACGACCAACGTGTGGAACCGGCACGGCTCGGGCCACTCGACGAAAGTCTTGTCCAAGGATCACCGAATGATCATCTAACGGAATGACTCTCAAATCTATGTTTCCATACCATCTTCCAACTTTCAAAGGAGCTGCGTTTATCCTTCCCGTCACTACCCTCACTTCTGAATTCACTGCCTTAAACTTGGCTTGGATGAACTCTAGTGCACTGTGTAAGGATGTTGCAGTCCTGCTGCTCACCAAACTATGAGTTGCGCCTGTGTCAACCAATGCAGAAACTCGTAAACCACTTACCGTCGCTTCCACGAAACCCAGGCCATGCTGCATTTCTTGCATACTTGCGTCTCGACTTCTAGCCGATTCGCTAAGGCATGCCTCCACTGCCTTAATCATTTCAGAAATCTCGTTTGAACTTTGCGGTGCATCCAACACTGTCATGGCTGCCATCCGCGCTATTGGCACCCTTTGTGCAACTACGGTTGTCTTGAACGAATAGTTCTTCACATAGTGGTCACCTTTGCAGATGTAATAGTCAATTCGTTTCTTCTTTGACGCATCCGGTTGCAACTTGCTTGACTCCCCTTGAGTGTCTTGCAAAATTTGACTTAGTCTTTCTCCCAGCCGTCTGGTTCAAAAGCTCCTGCAACCGAAGTGCTTCTTGCTTGGTCTGCTCATGGTACATCTTATTAAAGAAATATCCCATCTCTCGCAAACACTTCGTTGTTTCCTCCAGCGCATCAGACAAACGTTCGCAGCATGCTCCTGCCATGTTCATCTTCTTAACCGATTCGCAACTTCTCCAATGAATCCTTGCAACCATCCAACTTTCAACACATTGTCAGCTTTCAGCGACACTCTAACGCAGTAGCTTGCCAAGCCAAACTGCGAATGTCCTTCCAACCGAACTGCGGTTCTGTTCTGCGATCGCAACGGAGGTGCCCAACAAACACACTCCTGAGAGATTGCAATTAGCTCTCCTTGACTTCGACGACCAAGGCTCAAGCTGCCCAGTTTTCTGCGATCCTGTCAGCGGACTTCCCAAACTGTTGTTGCAACTGCAACAACTCGTTTGCTACTGCAATCCAAATGACCGTTCTGCGTCAAACTTGCGACTGCTCCTGCGGAACCTTTCACCGTCCACCGATTTCATGCACCCTGTGCACACCACTGTGCCTGCGCTTCTGCGGCCCTGCAACTGCGAATTTGCGGTCTTGCGGCACTACGGACCTGCGACTGTGGTTCTGCCACCCTACGACACTGCGATTCTGCGAACTTGTGACCTTCCATGCAACCCTTTCTCCAAAACGAGCTTTAGCGAGCTTAACCAAGCTCTGAAACGAAGAGCTTTCTTCACAAACCCTTCAACCATCGCAACAATTGCGTGTGACAACTTTAACACATTGGTGCAATAGGATCAGAGACGAAATGGAGTAGTTCAACAACATTATACTCAAACATATTTATTGAGAGTATAATTACTTGGCAGACAAGATGTCTAAACAAGCATTTGATGGTGAAGATGGTATTTTATTTTGGGATGAATATTTTGACAAGTCGAGCCAAGGAAATGGATCATTATATTTTCTGGACTAATATGTATATTTTGGTCAGAAAATTCAATTTTGACTGATGAAGAAATGTATGTTGGGAGATACTGAAAATTATGAAATTTTGTAATGTTATCTGGATTGTAAAGATGTCGTATGAGATCAGTATCAGGTGATGACTGATCTATCATGTACTGTTTGATTCATATTTTTTGAATATCAATAGTACGCTTTTTTTTGCTGGAAAAAAAATGTCAATACAACATCCAACAACGACAACAATGATAAAGCGCCCACCAAGGCAAAACAAAAGAGACCTATGCTAAAACTTCCCACCGCACATTTCCGTTGAAAATCTCCATTAAAAATGAAGAATAGAGAAATGGCTTTGCAAAAGCTTTTACTAATTGATATTTTCTTTATAATGCAAATATCTCTAAATACCTCTAAATATTTAATGTTTTCTTTATAATGTATACTTTTAAATATATACACATATTCGACATACATTTTTAAATAATACAATAAATTTAATTTCTTATAAAATTCTAAGTCTTAATACGTTGTGTTAAGAAAATGAAGTATAGTGATAGCACTTGCAAGCCAACAAACCAAATGAGAGCACTTGCAAGCCAATAAATCAAATGGGTAGTTTCTTGGAAATACTTTTTTAAATTCAATACTTGGTACAAAGGGAATTAGGAGAGATATTCAACGCCATGATGTCACTACAATTAATAATAATGTGTTTTCTAGAAGATCTACCTACATTAAGTATTAAAATAAGAGATTATTAATACATTGACCACCTTAATCAATAAAACATAATTATGTTTTTTATTTTTATATAAATTATTATAATTTATGAGTTTTATATAAATTATTTTTGTCTTCTTAATAAATAAATAAGATATTATTTTTATATCGTTTGAAATAAATTTATTTTTATAATTTAACAATCATAATTCAAAATCAACGTCTATAAATATAAAAATTGATAATTTTAAAGTTAATAAATTATTTAATAAAAACTTCAAAATATATATATACATAAATTATGTTTTTTTACACCCACCCGATCATTAAAAAAATATGAAAATAATCTCCTTACCAATATATGATCACAATTATAACATCCCTTTCCTAGAGACAAAAAAAAATAAAGGATGCTACTTTTGAATAATGATGAAAATAATCTCCTTACCAATATATGATCACAATTATAACATCCCTTTCCTAGAGACAAAAAAATAAAGGATGTTACTTTTGAATAATGATCATGTTTTTACAATACATATGACAAGGCATATTACATTTCCACAAACCCAAGGAATTTGTTCTCAATAATGGCTTATTCTTTGGAAGTATCTTTGTAAGACGTCCACATTTGTGAGAAGAAATGTAGGTGGAAAGAATTCTATTGAGGTTCAATGTTTAGGGTATTGAGGTTCAATGTTTAGGGTTTTTGGTGTTATAACATGGATTTAGATTAAATATAAAGATTAGCGTTCAAATCTTTTTCAAATTGGATAATTTGTAAGCATGGTTGGATTTTTTTAAATTCAAAGAATATTAACATTAAAATAAAAAATAAAAACAAAATTTTAACATTATTATAGAGAATTGTAAACATGGTTGGGGCGTTTTTTAACTTTTAAAAGATAAGGAAGTGACCATGTGGTTTGATCTCAAGGTTAGCTTTTGGACATAGAAAGACTTTGGTAATAATAATAATAATAATATATTTTTAACGTCACAATTAAGCAAGACACCAAATTGGTGTATGAGACCCCCTTGTTTATGGGATAAGGGACCTCCCTCCCAATGATGTAGCTGTTAAAGTTTATAAAGGTGTACATACCCTACCCCCTTTGGATTTGAACCTATAACCTACTAAGAAGAAAAACATGTTTTTATCTATTAAGCCCAATTAAGCTCTATTATTATTTTTTTGGACAGAAACGGTTAGAGTTTTTATATTAAGAAAACACCAGTTGCCCAAGCACTGGAAAAAATATAGAAAGGCCTCAAGGGCTCCAAGAGGTCTTCCAATACCAGAAGTCCAAGCTTAAATCTACCGATACCTAAATACTTTGATTCCAAAATTCTAGCGATTGCCAGCTTGCTAACTATTCGCCTAATACACACAAACTGCTTCAACAAAATGCAATAAAACATAGGAAACCTATCAAATGTTAATTGCAGATTTCTATTTTAAAGTTCAACTTCGACTTCTTGTCATCACGGCCTGTCTAGCTTGAGAGGCCTTTTTCTTTTTTGTCACTGTTTTCCAATTCTTGTTTTGTTCTTCAACTGCTTGATTGTCTGGAGAAGAAAGGGAAGGGTCTTCTTCTTCTACTTGATCCGCCCAACTGGGAGATTGGGTATGCTCTGGATTCTTGGGTGTAGATGGAGTGGAAGGCACCTTATGCTCCTCAACAAAAGGAGCTTGTTCCTTCCTCTAAGGGGAATATTTGATTTCTTCGTCGGCTGGGGTTTCTTTAGCCGGTTCCTTGCTTATGCTTTGGTGGCTCGGGAGTGCTCCATCCCACCATGTGGGCTTGCGATGACTCTTGGGTGTTCTATTTTTCTGTTGGGATTTCTAACAATTGAGGGCTAAATGCCCTGTTTCAAAACAATTTCTGCATCTAAAATGAAGGTTCTCATAATTGAGCTTCTGATTCCAAGAATAACCATTACCTTGTAGGGTGATTTGCGCTGGGAATCCTTTACTGAAATCCATTTCCACACAGATTTGGGCATAGGTGGAGAAGACATTCTTATTTTCAGGAGAACTACTACGAAACTTGCCAAGAGCATTTCCAATAGAACGAAGAGAAGAAACACCCCAAAAATGAAGAGGCAAGGCAGGAAGTCTAAACTAAACAGGTGCCGTAGGAATGGCATCTGAAGAGGGATCGAAAGTAGGGGTCCAAAGCTGCATAGACAGACCCAATTTGCCCCAGACTCAAGGCCCAGAACTGAAGATCAAGTCCCTATCATGAGAAGAAGCAATAACCACGATGAAAAACCCTTTTGCACAAGGGAAAATCACAGCTCCGTCCTCCAGAAAGGGGGTTCCATTCGGTTGAGATCCAAGAATGCAGATCTGCAAGACGAGGCCACAAGCCATTAAATCTGCAGAACAGAGCATGAGAACTGTAAAACTCTTCATGAATGACGGCTTCCTGAGGCACAGGGATGACGATGGCGGGGGCTTCTTTAACCATGAGAGAGGAGGAGGAGCCGCGACCCTTTGAGACCACGTCTCTGAAAGAGACTGGCCTTTGCTTCGAAGGAAGATCAGAAATCGAAGCTGCAGCTGGAACCGCCTGAGATCGGGGGGGGAACTCCTGTCAAAGAGACGCAGGAGCCGCCGATGTGTAGAGAGGAACTAATCCCATGGAGCAGAGAGGCCGGAGGCCGAGAGGGGCCGGACTCAAGGGGAGGACGAATGACGAAGGAGGTCGCCGCCATCCAGGAAACCCTAGTAACCGTGATTACTTTCTTTTATCACAATGTCTTTTCCATATTCCTTGGCTTCAATTAAGCTCTATTATTAACCAACATAAATCTATCTTAATTCCAAATTAAGACCAAAAGAGATTGAATCCCTTGAAGTATATATTTTTTAATAATGGGCAAAATTTTTTTTCCACTGAAGACCGCGCACGAGAAACCCACCAATACTTCCCCACATATCATGGATGGTAAGGATGGTAAACCGTCGGCCAACAACAACAGCTGGCCTAACCCCTTAGGACTCAAGGTTTGAACTCGTGACCTCCCCTGTACCGAGAGAGTGTTCGCACGTCTTACCAATTGAGCTAACCCTTGGGGCTTTTTTTTCTAGCGAAGACGGCATACGGGAAACCCACCAATACTTCCCCACATTTCATGGATGGTAAGGATGGTAAACCGTCGGCCAACAACAGCGGCTGGCCTAACCCCTTAGGACGCAAGGCTTGAACTCATGACCTCCCCCCGTACCGAGAGAGTGTTCGCACGTCTTACCAATTGAGCTAACCCTTGGGACTAATAATGAGCAAAATTACACAAATTTAATCCATCTCCATATCAATAAAATTTACATTATTAAAATATATTATTAATTTTCTTTATAAAAATAAATATTACATTCACTCACTTGTAACAATCTCCCTTCTTACAAAATATACCTCTCAATATGAGAACGCACAATTAAAAAATAAATATAAATATAAATGTAAATCAAATTCGCAACATAAAAACCGTTATTGTAAAAATAGCTTGTTATGTCACTTAAAAACACAAACAAACAGCTTGTTATGCGTCACTTAAAAACCCAAACAAACATTTGACACCAAACCTACCGACAAGATTAACAATGAAGCGAGACCATATGAACACTCGAGTGAGGAAGGTTGCTCCATGAATTCCAGCCCCCCAAAACCGTATTCCTTACGTATTTGCAATAAAAATACAGAACTATAAAATACCAAAAACTCGTGAATGGTGCAAGCACATATTTACCTTTTTTTTCCGCGAAAGCACATATTTACCTTTTTTTTCCGCGAAAGCACATATTTATTTAACTTATGCATTGAGTATATACACCCAAAATTGCATACTGCTCTTTTAAGTGGGGAAAAAATGATGTTCCTCGCCTCGTGGAAAATAATATTTTGAACGAACATTTGTTTCTGAATTCCACACGGACTGTCCGAATTCATTCAGACCAGAGGGGCATGGATCCCGGATCTTATCCTCTTTGTATCGATCTCTCTTAAATCTCAAATCATTTATTCTGCTGCAAATCCTGCGATCGAATCACATGGCGCTCAACATGAAGAGCCTGACACAAGCCCTGGCAAAAACCGCAGCAGTAATAGAGAAAACGGTGCAGACAACGGTACAGGAAGTGACTGGACCCAAGGCTCTACAGGACTACGAGCTCCTGGATCAGGTCGGCTCAGGCGGACCGGGGTTAGCGTGGAAGCTTTATTCGGCTCGGCCTAGAAATAAAGGACCCGCACAGGGGCAGTATCCCCTTGTCTGCGTATGGTTTTTAGACAAGAAGGCTCTCTCGGAAGCCAGGCAGAGGGCCGGGCTTTCGAAAACTGCGGAGGACGCGTTTCTCGACTTAATTAGGGTTGATGCGACTAAGCTGGTTAGGTTGAGGCACCCTGGCGTGGTTCATGTTGTTCAGGGTTTGGATGAGAGTAAAGGAGCCATGGCTATGGTTACGGAGCCAATTTTCGCGTCCGTGGCCAATACATTGGGCAGGTTCGATAATGTCACCAAGTTGCCGAAGGATCTGAAGGGCCTGGTAAGGCTTTGGCTTTTAATAATTCTTTCCGTCAAAAAATTATATTCCGATTTTCTGTAATTTAAATGGAGAAATTTCTGTAAACGAGAAAGCAATGTTAAAGAATTAGATGACAGGCGTGCTAAAGATTTAAATGGCTGAGCATAAAAATTCAAGGTTATTTTGATCACTCTGGAATAAATTAAAGTGAAAAATGGTAATATTGATGAATGCCTTTCGTTTTATGAGATTTATATGACAAAGTATGCGCAATTTGGGGTATCTCTTAATTAAGGAATGATGCCTTTTCCCCCGGAAGTGCACCTTCTGTTGGACCTTTACACGATTCTCGTTCTCCATGAGATTTGGATGAACTAGGAAATTTTACATGTGAGATATTCAATCACAGAAATGAAATCTAAAAATCCTGACAGTATAATCAAAACATTGATTGAATTCTTATTAAATTCACTCTCGATTTTGATTCTTAATTTCTGATTAAATCCAAGTCTCAATTTTGGTTCCAACGAAAGAATTCGTTTAGTTCAGATAGGTCTCAAAAGATGTTAAATGAAAAACAAATATTGATGATTAGTTTATGTTATTTTATACAGCTGCTGATCCGAGTTTCTGTAATATTTAAATAACTCTGTAAAATAATCAGGTTTAGCTTTAAAGAGATTGTATTTTTATCTGGAAGTGCAATATACTCTGGCATAAACTATAAAGTATTACTAACTGGCATATATTAAGTGGGTTTTATTGATTATTTTACCCAAGGACCAAAACACAACAATGAACACCTTTTATAGATTCATCTTTCTTATTCTTGGCTTATGTAGAAAAATATTACTGAAGGTTAGAGATTATGCAGCTTCGCAGGAAGCATTTTTATCTGAAATTAATTCACATGCTATTGGTTAGGAGCACGGCTTATATATTAGTTAGTTTTACCATGCAAGGAAATGGTGAACGAAAAACATGCATATCAAAATTACTAAGTGTTGCTCAACCAGTGGTATCTTTCCCATTGAGTCTTCTATCATGTTTTTCATCTGTTCCAGCGAATTTCTCTATGTATGTGAAGCACATATTTTGGATCCATATCATTGATTAAAAGAGACGGTCAATTTACAGATGAAAAGAAAGCTGATAATTAGGGGATCTAATAGCAAAAATGCAAGATCAGATAAGATAATTTTATTTATGTCCGACAAATGACCACAAAAGTAGGTCAATAGGGCTAAGATAGTATATCCAGTGCTGGTACAAAGTGGGAGTGCGAAAGCATCTCCTGGATCAATGCTAAAAGCAGAAAGATATTAAGATCTAAGAACATTCTAGAAGCTAAATGCTAAATGCCTAGCTAAGAGAACTTAACTTCAGATACTGGAAGATATTATTTTAGTTTAATGCAACTAAGAAGTCTAAGTGGCAAGCGAAAATAAATAAATAAATAAAGTATTCTAAATTCTTGAAGTAAATATCAGAGCAGAGTCCAAAGATGATATAATTGTATCAGAAGGAGAAGGATGGATGAGTTGTATTATTCCAGTTGACTAACAATGCATGGTGCCTCATGAGTCATAACTCATAACCAGACTGCAATCTATTTAAGGCTACAATATCGCATATGCTATTTCCGTAATTTGATCAATTTGGCTTGCACATTTTCCATTATTAGAACTTCAAAGATCTCTTTACTTGTATCTGCTATGTCTTCTCATGGTGTGCTCTGAAGATGAATATTAAATTTCTGCAAGATCTTGTCAGGTCTGTGAACAAACTTATAGAAGTTTTTCTTTACAATCCAGTCCTTAAGATGGATAATCTTATGGAGGAAAAATGATAATTTCAAATTAATTTGGTTAGTAAGGCACCATATTTGTTCTAAATTTATTGCATGTCTCCATGATTTCTAAGTGCCCGATGCCCAGAATAACGTGCCCTGTTATCTATACTATATAGGGATATTTTGGTAACCTGGTATACATCTCTTTATAGCAGGTATTGCAATGAGAATATGTATTATCATTCTAAATTATAAGAAGTTGCAACTGTGTAAATATGCCAAGAAAAATACGGAAAAGCCAGAAATTTTAATTCCGAAAGTGAATTGTTTTAAAGAGAATCCTTAAGAGGGAAGCACATAAAAATAAAATCATGAAATGTCCTAAAATTGACTGAATCAGAAATCCAGTCATGGCCTGCAATCAAGTACAGGGGAATAAATACTCTAGAATTGCTTAAGAAAGCATCAGACACTTGAGAAAGCACGTCATATTGCAGTAATGATATTTGCTGCAGGTAGATGTCATTAAGGGGTGGTGCTGAGATAATGCCACTTTCATATATCGTCCAGATTGTGTTTAAGGGAGGCTGTGAAAATATTTAATGTAAACCCAACTTGAGAGGTTTATTGCAGTATTGGACCCTTTGATCATTCCTTCGTTTATGGTTAACCACGCTAGTGGTTATTGCTGCCCCACCCTTTGGGGTTTTAGGGGTAAACCCTCAATCTATTTAATTGGTGAAGCTCTAGCTTCATTCGACACACATTGCATACACAATGCATTGTGATATTTGGGAGCTTCTTATGTGTTGAAATTTCGTTAAAACCCATAAACTATTTCCAGTTCCAATAAATTATTTTTGCACTCAGATTTATTGCATGGAAAACTAAATATTCCAAATCTGAAAATTTATGAATGGAAACACACTGAGATTTAAACTGGAAAATGCAGCGAAAAACTGAACAGTAAAACACACATTCAACCACACGTTTGACATAGAGATTTTCTGGGCAATGCCCCTAGAAAAACCCCGAAGGGAAAACTAGTCGATTAGAGAATTTTATTAAGCAGCCCACAGAGAAATTCTGGAAAATTACAGCAATAAATCACAGCATTCAATGCACCTAGAAAAATGTGCCAAACTCAGAAAACTGTGGCAAACAGCAGTATGGCCACCTCAAATTTCATGCCCAGCAAAATTGTATGGCCTGTACGGACATCCGTATGGACTGTCCCAAAACGAGAAAATCGTACATTGATTTCTGTGCCATGTCTGTATGGCCTGTCCCTTGATTTCTTGCTCTATGAGCTGCCTCGAAATTCATGCCATGAACAGTCAGCCTGAACGGTCTGCTACCTTGAATTCTGTGCATAAACTCTGCTGTATGGATTTCTTGGGAAGTGTGCCCTCTCTCCTCTCCTTGGGATATGCGCCCTTCCTCCTTGCTGCAATCTCTCTCCCTCTTCTTCTATTCAGCTCTTCAAAACTCTCTTATTCACAAATGTGTGTCTAAACTCTCATAGAATTCTCTTTTTATTAAATAAGAGAACGACTTTGTCTCTTTATTTTCTAAGTGACTTTGTCTCATCATCTTCCAAGTCAATGGATGAGACAAATTGCACTTAATGAATTAAAAAATAATTTTCATTCACCAATTAATAAAAAGTCACATTAACTTTATAACACTAAAATTAATGTTTAAGAAAGTCACTTAGGTCCTTTCTACATGCCTAGACACCAAGCCTATGTAGAAGACCTCCTGAGCTATAAAATCTAACATTATGAAGATGTGCTCCATTTAAACTTTAAAGGTGTTTCTGAACACCACCATATCTCTCGGTTACCTTGGGCTCATGATAATTCATCCTCAAACCCTATCGTTTAGCGATAATTTGGTAACTTGGCATACACCATTGTATAGCAGGCATTGTAATGAGAATATGTAATATCATTTTCAATTATAAGAAGGTGCAACCATATTAATAAGCCAAGGAAAAACTGGAAAAGCCAGAAATTCTTGTCAAAAGTGAAATGGTTTAAAGAGAATCCTTAAGAGGGAAGCACATAAAAACAAAATCATGAAATTTTCTGAACCTGATTGAAACAGAAACCCAGCCATGGCCTGCAATCAAGTACATGGGACTAAATACTCTAGAATTGCTAGACATTGCTAAATAAGCAAAAAACTGCTTCAAATTGGATAAATGAGATGGTTCAATTATAGAGCCTTTATCCATTATAACTTAGATCCAAATTTTTATTTGCCAGTACTGTAAATGAACTAAATAAACTATAAAGTCAGTTGAAGACCTGTTAGAAGAAGTCAAATGGAAGTTTTGGCATGGAATGTTTGGTCCAAAGATATAAGGTGACATTGTCCAAGTGTTTTAAAATGGGGGTGGACTCTGGAGTGAGAGGAGGCTTGGGTGATTAACTGGAAATCTTTTCGATCTTCATCCAAACATTGAAGAACATTTTTCTCTTGAATTGTCTAAAATGCTGTACACTAAGTATGCAACTGTTTGTCTTATACAGTGAAAAGAATTTGCGTCTATTGCCAAAATAATCAGATGGACCTGGAATAGCCCAACCCATGACCACTATATTAAATTTTTAATGTGCATGGTGATTTTGAACACAAAGAGGCTGATATTGATACATGCCCCAAATGCTGCAGGACAATTAATCTTTCCTAGTGAGTGTAGCTGAGGAATAAATTTTGTAATATCTTAGAATAATTTTTTGGCAGAAACTATTTTACAACAACAATAACATAACAAACAAATTAGATTTGTTTGGCATGTCGAAAAAGATTTAATCATGGAATGTTTCGGTGCCTGTTATTATGATCACGTCTGCATATACAATACTGAGGCATTTTGAGAACCCCATTAAATAAAAGGCTTTTTAATGTCATTGAAGGACTACCTTTCTTGTTCAGAAGATATTGCATTCAGATGTTTTCTTATTTTAGTTAAGTCTTCCATGGGTAACCTGAATATGTGGCTAATTTGGTTCTCGTGGTTTTTTACAGGAGATGGGACAGTTGGAAATAAAGCATGGTTTGCTGCAATTAGCAGAATCACTGGGATTTCTTCACAATAATGCTCGACTGATTCATCGCGCCATATCACCTGAGGTTGGTTGTTGGTGCATGCTTTTGTTTTTTAACTTGTCAGTTGCTTCAAGCTTGTTAATATGCAGGAGTTCATAGCAACTTTGTATTTACAAAATTCCAATGGATCTTGGAGAAATGTTAATCATGTACATAAGAAAGACATGAGATTTTGTACTAAAAAAGCCTGAATGGATATTGTAATTTGTAATTTGTAATTTGTAATTTGTATGGATATGAAAAGTCTGTAAGTAGCCAAGTTGAATTTCTAGGAAATTTAAGCTAGGGAACTTAAATCTTAGAATGCAGATTTTCAGTCAGTCATATTGTATAAGAATTCTGGATTGAATTGTGTTAGGATTTAGTATTCCCAATAAAACGTTTCGAGTGGACACTCCACCTGTCGTCCGGGGTGGTATAGAGTCGTAGACATAGTGCATCAAGCTGTAGAAAAGAGTGTAGTTTAGGTGAATGAATAGAGTTAAGAATAATGACCGTTGAAGATTTGTTAGGACAGATGTAATAAATTATGGAGGATTAGTTATATGAGGGGTAGGCAAGAATAAAGATTAATAAATAAAATAAAAGATGTTAATGAGAAAAAAACAACGTTACCAGATTCAGCCACCCAGGCTCTGTATCTGTATCTGATCCATAGAGGAAACGGAGAATCGGGTAATCAGTTTGGATCCGAGGAGATTTGGTTCAGAGAAGATTTGGATTCAAGAAGGTATGGAGCAAAGATCGTTGGCAGCAAGTAAGTGAAGAGTTATATATGTAACGGAAATGTCGTAGTTTGTGAAGAGCATAGAAAGAACTGCTTTCTTGTTTGTTGTTTTCAGTAGAACTGCCTATCCAAGCTGTTTGATGGAGCTGACAATCTTGCGACACCATTGGGTCGTGAACACTTCCGTAAATCTTTAATCTCTTCCAGTTCTTGGAGATTCACATATCTGGTAACGTCGACCGTGGATATGCACCAAACAAGCTCGTGGGCTGGTGACAATGCGGATTTGAGGTTACAGATGGATCGGAACAAACCGTTGTAACATACAAAACCTCTTAATGCATCAAATCTGGACGAAATCAAGCAGACCTGTAGTCAATAGTTTGTTGTTGTCCAGGGTCTTTGATTGGTGCCTTTTAAATTTGCAGTCGGATTTCAGGTTTGGTGTCTTGAAATCTAACTTTCCAGAGCTGCCGCCGATTACCATTCGAATAGATCCACCAGAGAATTGTGGGTAGTGGAGCTGAGAACGGGTGCTTGAAAACAAGAAAAGTCTGAGAGTGATCGTGCTGTCCCATGCTTGAATCCTTGTAATGACAATCACACAGGCACTGGCAGTGAAAGATGAAATTTTCACACTCAACTTGCTTGAAGATGAAGCTGCATGTGATAGGTTCTTCAATAGAGCTCCCGCAAGTAACAAGAGAGATTGCTATTAGTATTAATATTGTTTGATGGTCAACTTTTTAAACAATTGAGTTATTAACTATATTGTTAGTTATGTTTAAATACATTTGAAAGAACATCAACATCAATATATATATATATATATATATATAAAATTAGGGTTAGGGTTCCAAATCTCTGATTCCTAATTTTGGGATGAGTGCCAAATCCGTATTGGATTCTTCAGCCGATTCCGATCGCACCCATGGTTCGTGTAACTTTGGATAAAAATAATCAAGTTTTATTTTCAAGATGAAACTAAAAAGAGAATAAAAGGGGCTAGGTGCGGGAAATTGTGAAGGGTGGATAAGTAAAAGATGAGGAGTGTATCCATTAGCGCTTAAATAGGGGAGCAGATTGAAAGAAAAGAGTGGAAAAGCTTGGGGTAATCATGAAAAAAATAAACAAGTAACCGAATAAGGAAAGTAAGTAAAAGTGAAGGGTTGAGAGAATGCTGGAATTAAGGTTAAGTCAATTAATGGGAGCACAACTGATGGATTATAGGTTTCCAAGACTGACTCAGTTTGTAACCATCCTCCCTATTAAAATTGTGTGGATGTTTTTCGATTTCCAGGGCTTCTCTGATGAGGTGAGTTGAGTAGTGTGGGGTGGGAGCTATGATTTTCGCTTGGTCAAAACAAATGAGGTGTTTGGTGGCAAAGGAATGTTTGGTAATAGCAGATTTGGAGAGGGATTATGAAAGGTGTCTGCCATGTGTTCTTTCAGATGGGTTTGGAAGGATCTTCCTGTCTGTCTGATGTAGGATTTCCCACATGGGCAAGGGATTTGGTAGATGCCTTGGGAGAGGAGTGTTAATTTTCTGACCCCAACCCGGTTTCAAGTCTCAATAAAATTCATGGTTTAATGCCCAAACCCCATTTCAGTGACTGCTGAAAATAACTTTTTGCATAAACTAAATTTCATAACAAGAAACACATGGAATCTTTAACAGCTACAGAACAGAAATTAATATGTCACGCACAGGAAATTTTGCATAGGGATTTTTGGGCAAATAACCCTTGGAAAAATCCCCCAAGGGAGCGCGGAGCGGCAGCGGAAAGCGAAATTTTCAAAAGCTTCCGTTTTGGGAGCGTTTTTTATATAATACATATTTTAATAGATTTTGATGCATATATATTAAAAAAACACATATTATGCCAAATTAGCTATAGAAAACATGAAAACATAGATATAACCATTTAGTACACATATAACATCAATAATCTAGGAGCTATAACTTATAACATTGTCATTAAATGATCAATGATCAATCATCAACAACATCAACCTTCAAATTTCAACATATAATATTTGCCATCAACTAATAGATAACATCAACCATGAAATGAAACAAAGCATCATAATATCATATTCAATACCAAAGAGTTGTAAGATGCAAAATACAATTTAAAGTTTAACTTCAAAGGTAGGTTCAACCATTCAAGATTCAAAGGTCAAAGTTCAAAGTAGGCCATAATGTTTATAAAATAGTCCATAATAAACATGAAATACAAAGTACTATGATACTATCTACTAAGCTTTCCGCTTGCCACGAGAAACTTCCAATTTCTTTTCTCGTGGTCTAGGTGGAATAGGAGCTGCTGGAAGTGATCGTGGAATATGAGAAGAAGATGAATGGACCCCACGGATTGTTGGACGTTGTGAAGCTAAAGGCAAAACTCCCGCATCTGGAAACCTGCTGCTGGTCGGGGGTGGCATATCTGTTGTATGAATTGGATCACCATCATGATCACCCAATAGTTTAGCCTCCAAGTGCTTTAATGCTATGGCTCCATCCTCCACATTAGCCTCCTCTGGATTGTTGTCCCAAGTCAAAAATGTTCTATCATTCTTGGCTGCCTCACACTAATGGGACAACAACCTTAAGTTGTAGTGCACATAAACAAAGCTTTTTGCGCATTTTACAGTCAAACTTTTTCTCTTGACACTGTGGATGAAGTTGTAGGTGCTCCAACACCTCTCTGTAGAAGAACTATTAACAACCTGTGAAAGCACCCTCACCGCCAACTTATGCAAATATGTGGTACTGGAGCCATACATGTGTTAATTTTTAGTGCAGCTGCGAGACCCATTCTCAGAGAGAATGGTACCCTAGTCAGTTAACTAGGGTTCCTGGTCAAGTTAACCAGGCAGAGTAATGAGTAAGACCCTAGAAGGTACCCTAGGGCCCCTAGTTGTCTCCTGGGGTTCTTGGTCAAGGACCAAGCAGGTTGATACCATGGCAAAGTCCCTAGCATGTGGCTAGGGCCCCTATTTGTCTCTAGGGTATTTTGGTCCAGAACCAGACGGTTTCTTGGTCACAATGACCAAGCAGATCCTGCAGGTTGAGACAGAGACTTCCTAGGTCCTGTAGATGGTTGATCAACATTCAGCCTAGGACTGAATGCTCACCTTGAGGTTGAGGACCATTCTCTGGGAGAATGGAGATCCTGGTCATGGACCAGATGGTTGATCAACATGTCCCAGTCTAGGACTGAGGTTCAGCCTTGAGCTGAAAGCCATTCATTGAGAATGGAAGATATTGTTGTTCCCTCTCCTAATCGGTTATTGCTAGGTTGCTTCTCAAGGGACTGGCCACCCCTTGACGATGTCCCTAGTATCTAACTCTTAGGAGCAGTATTAAGGACAAAAGGATTGTACCATCCGTTTGGATCTTCTCCCTTATACAGTGATGAAAATATATAAACTATGTATCTTGAGAGAGAGAAAAGTCTTTGGTCTTTATTGGTCCTATTTGATTGCTTGTCCACTTTGATCTTGTGGTTGTTGACTCATGGTCCTATTCTTACTTGGTCCTAGCACTCTCACTTGTGTGCATATTTGACTATGATGACTCCTACTTTATGGAGTATTTTTACTTAAAGGTATAGTATAAATCATTGGACCATGTATTATTTTTAGGGCCTTTTGTCCCACTCATGTTTTTGGTTTATTTACTTTATGTTGGACCCTTTGGACTTTCACTTTATGATAAATTCATTAAATATTTATTTTTAGTCTTATTAATAAAATCTTCATGATTTTATTAATAAAGACTTTATGAGTTTATTAATAGAGTTTTTTAATTTTTTATTTAACCATTTAAGTCTTATTCTAATTTTTTCTATTTGAAAACTTTGGACCATTGGTACCCTACCTTTTTATTTTTTTATTTATCCTTTTTATTTACTTTATTCCTTTTTTTTAATCCTAAGTTTTTATAAGTCTAATTCTATATAAATGTTATTAAACTTATGCTCTCAAAAATCTCACATAAGCTCACTCTTCACCTTTTCGTTTGCTTCTTCTTGGGTAATATTTTCGGGTATGTTCCTATTCGGATTTCACGAGTCCACTCATATTTTTTTGCTCCATGCTTCTTTGTTCACGTGTCTGCTCCAGCCACTACGCTTCTGCTGTTCCTCAATTTTTTTGTTCTTGCTTGGGGCTCACTGCACGAGATTGCTGCTCAAATTTTTGTCCTCGATTTTTTCAGTTTGTTCACGGCTCACCCTGTCCACGATTTGTCTCACGTGCTTGTTGCTCTCTCATGGGTCCATCCCTTCTCAGCTTGCTTCACGGGCTCATCCATTCTCAGCTTGTCTCACGGGTTCATCCTCTCACAGTCTATCTCACGTGATTGTTCTCTGCTCAGGTTTATCTCTGCATTTCTTTTCTTACTTGGGCATGTCTCATGAGATTGATCTCTACTTAGACCTTTCTTACCTCTACAATTTACTTCAGCTGTGATTACGGTTTTGACTTGTCTCTGTGTGAGTTCTTACGGGTGAGTGATTGCTTATGGGTTTTACTGATCTTTGTAGCACCTGTGTATCTGTGTTTTTTACTTACCCTTGGTCACTTGCATAATTTTATGACTGAGATTCTAAATTGATTGAAGAACCTGAGTTCTGTTTATTTTATGCCCGAACCTTCTCTCTCTCTCAAGAAACGCATATGGTTTAACCAGTTTGACTTGTCCTTTCAATGACAAGATCAAACTCAGAACAATCTGAGTATAAGGTGGATCCAAATAATGGTTATAATTCTTTAAACAAAGTTTTTCTTGTACATGGTTATTTTGCTGTAAATGATTCTTGAGATTTATATTTCTGAACTTAGCAATTGATGATTCTCGAGGACCAACATTAATGTAGTTACCAAATGGAGCATTAAGTTGAAAGAGATGAAAATTATATTATTTCTGTTTTAATTCAGTTTAAATCTAATTAAGCATTACGTTTGTTTACATGTTCTTGTATCAGGGTTTTATATGTGATAAAAACATATCTAACCTGTATTTTCAGCATGGTATCAGAGCTTTAGGGTGTAGCTAATTCTGGTTTGCAGCCAATAGAAACTACATCGATCCTAAGACAAGATCTCTACTTCACAGAAGCTTACTTGGCAAGTTGACTATAAGGGTTTGAAATGGCTTCTAACTCTGTAAAGGCAGAAGATAGGCTTGAAGGAGCCTCAAACTTTAATGCATGGAGGCCAGGGTCTTAAATATATTGGAGGAAAATGATTTGGATGAATTGGTCACTAATGTTGTGGAAGAACCCACAATAGCTCAAGGAAGAGCAGCATTTAAGAAAAAACAAGCTAAAACAAAGAGGGTGATTTTTGACTTAGTCAAAGATAATTTGATGCCTATGATAGCTCCTCTAAGGACAGCTAAGGAATGTTTTGATGCCCTAGCTAATCTCTATGAGAAGAAGGCACCTACTCAAAAGAGGGTCTTGAAAAAGCAGCTCCGTTCATTAAAGATGGAGGATAAAAAAACAGTTGCCTCCTTCTCAAAGATTGCTCAGTTAAAAGATCAACTCATGGCAATTGGAGTTGAAGTAGATGATGATGATCTTGTGCAAACAACTGTAGATGGCCTCCCTACATCTTGGGAGACATTCCTTTCAGCAGTGAATGGAAGAGAAACTCAACCAAGCTTTGATAGATTATGGCATGATTGCCTAGAAGAAGAAGGCAGAATCCAGAGTAGATCTGGACCTCAAACTGAAAAGAACCTTGCTCTTACTGCCAAGACAAGGAGAGAAAAAGAAGTTTCCCTCAGCACCAGAACAAAGGTAAGAGACCTTAAGGTAATCACTCTCATAAGTCAAAAGTAAGTTGTTTTAAATGTAACAAGCTCGGTCATTATGCCAATGTTTGTAGAAATCCTCCTAACAAGAATTGGCATAAAGGGAAGCACCATGCTTCAACTGCTATAGAAGAAGAAGAGCCTCATCAAAAGAAATCTAAAGTTGAGACCAAAGAAAAAGATCAAAAAGAGTACTACCTTATTTCAGCGCTCTCAGATTCCATCTCCAACTCATCAGACTCATGGTGGATTGACAGTGGGGCCACCAAGCATATGACTGGATACAAAAGGCACTTGTAGGTTACAAGGCCAAGAAGTTTAATACAAAAGTGGAGATGGGAAACAGAAGTACCCTTGAAATAAAAGGAGTTGGTTCAACAGCCTTAAAGCTCGATTCAGGTACGTTAATTCATGTTGAAGAAATTTTATATGTTCCTGGTTTAAAGAGGAATGTTCTTTCAGTGGCAATTTTAGAAGACAGGGGGTTCTCTATAGCCTTCTCAGAAGGAAAAGCTTTAGTATGGACTAAAGGTGGAAATATGAACTCAGCTTTTGAAATTGGTGTCCGTGAAGGAGACCTTTACAAGGTTTCAGGACATGTTGTTAAAGCTCTATTGAATAACCCTTGTCAAGTTTCAGAGATCAAGAGGGAGTCTTACAATGACTCAGACATAGAAGTCCATGAGACTTCTCATTCAGAGAAACAGAGGGAGAAGGCCAAGAAGCCTTCAGTTGATCTCACTAAGGAACCTTTTGTGGGGTTTCAAGGTTGCTCCAGTGGGAGCCATGTCACTGATTCAAGTTCAACCATGAATGTGGAGTTAGCCAAACTTCAAGTTTGGAACAATGTTTTTCAGTTGAAATTGGATAATGATATATGGAAAGTGATTCTCAGACAACAAGGGAAGTCAAGTGTAACTTCCATTTGGATCTTTAAGATCAAAGTGTTTGCTGACATTCAGAGTTCTTTGAAGCTCTCAGAAATTCCTGTATTCTATGACAGGTTGTTTCACCATGACAAGGACATGGTGCAGTTATCAGTTATGTGGACTAAGCCTCTGTCCTTGACAAGCTTAGCGTTGCTGAGAATGCCTCTCTTGCTGAGAGGGAGTGTTAATTTTTAGTGCAGCTGCGAGACCCATTCTCAGAGAGAATGGTACCCTAGTCAGTTAACTAGGGTTCCTGGTCAAGTTAACCAGGCAGAGTAATGAGTAAGACCCTAGAAGGTACCCTAGGGCCCCCAGTTGTCTCCTGGGGTTCTTGGTCGAGGACCAAGCAGGTTGATGCCATGGCAAAGTCCCTAGCATGTGGCTAGGGCCCTTATTTGTCTCTAGGGTATTCTGGTCCAGAACCAGACGGTTTCTTGGTCACGATGAACAAGCAGATCCTGCAGGTTGAGACAGAGACTTCCTAGGTCCTGCAGATGGTTGATCAACATTCAGCCTAGGACTGAATGCTTAGCTTGAGGCTGAGGACCATTCTCTGGGAGAGTGGAGATCCTGGTCATGGACCAGATGGTTGATCAACATGTCCCAGTCTAGGACTGAGGTTCAGCCTTGAGCTGAAAGCCATTCATTGAGAATGGAAGATATTGTTGTCCCCTCTCCTAATCGGTTATTGCTAGGTTGCTTCTCAAGGGACTGGCCACCCCTTGACGATGTCCCTAGTATCTAACTCTTAGGAGCAGTATTAAGGACAAAAGGATTGTACCATCCGTTTGGATCTTCTCCCTTATACAGTGATGAAAATATATAAACTATGTATCTTGAGAGAGAGAAAAGTCTTTGGTCTTTATTGGTCCTATTTGATTGCTTGTCCACTTTGATCTTGTGGTTGTTGACTCATGGTCCTATTCTTACTTGGTCCTAGCACTCTCACTTGTGTGCATATTTGACTATGATGACTCCTACTTTATGGAGTATTTTTACCTAAAGGTATAGTATAAACCATTGGACCATGTATTATTTTTAGAGCCTTTTGTCCCACTCATGTTTTTGGTTTATTTACTTTATGTTGGACCCTTTGGACTTTCACTTTATGATAAATTCATTAAATATTTATTTTTAGTCTTATTAATAAAATCTTCATGATTTTTTTAATAAAGACTTTATGAGTTTATTAATAGAGTTTTTTTTATTTTTTATTTAACCATTTAAGTCTTATTCTAATTTTTTCTATTTGAAAACTTTGGACCATTGGTACCCTACCTTTTTATTTTTTTATTATTTTATTTATCCTTTTTATTTACTTTATTCCTTTTTTTTTATCCTAAGTTTTTATAACTCTAATTCTATATAAATGTTATTAAACTTATGCTCTCAAAAATCTCACGTAAGCTCACTCTTCACCTTTTCGTTTGCTTCTTCTTGGGTAATATTTTCGGGTGTGCTCCTATTCAAATTTCACGAGTCCACGCATATTTTTTTGCTCCATGCTTCTTTGTTCACGTGTCTGCTCCAGCCACTACGCTTTTGCTGTTCCTCAATTTTTTTGTTCTTGCTTGGGGCTCACTGCACGAGATTGCTGCTCAAATTTTTGTCCTCGATTTTTTCAACCTGTTCACGGCTCACCCAGTCCACGATCTGTCTCACGTGCTTGTTGCTCTCTCACGGGTCCATCCCTTCTCAGCTTGCTTCACGGGCTCATCCATTCTCAGCTTGTCTCACGGGTTCATCCTCTCACAGTCTGTCTCACGTGATTGTTCTCTGCTCAGGTTTATCTCTGCATTTCTTTTCTTACTCGGGCATGTCTCATGAGATTGATCTCTACTCATACCTTTCTTACCTCTGCAATTTACTTCAGCTGTGACTGCGATTTACTTCAGCTGTGATTACGGTTTTGACTTGTCTCTGTGTGAGTTCTTATGGGTGAGTGATTGCTTATGGGTTTTATTGATCTTTGCAGCACCTGTGTATCTGTGTTTTTTACTTACCCTTGGTCACTTGCATAATTTTATGACTGAGATTCTAAATTGATTGAAGAACCTGAGTTCTGTTTATTTTATGCCCGAACCTTCTCTCTCTCTCAAGAAACGCATATGGTTTAACCAGTTTGACTTGTCCTTTCAATGACAAGATCAAACTCAGAACTATCTGATTTTAAGGTGGATCCAAATAATGGTTATAATTCTTTAAATAAAGTTTTTCTTGTACATGGTTATTTTTCTATAAATGATTCTTGAGATTTATATTTCTGAACTTAGCAATTGATGATTCTTGAGGACCAACATTAATGTAGTTACCAAATGGAGCATTAAGTTGAAAGAGATGAAAATTATATTATTTCTGTTTTAATTCAGTTTAAATCTAATTAAGCATTACGTTTGTTTACATGTTCTTGTATCAGGGTTTTATATGTGATAAAAACGTATCTAACCTGTATTTTCAGCAACATGTTCCACTAGCTGATAGGATCCAACCTACCTCGATCTTTGGTTGCATGTAGGGTTCCAAAGACTCCATTTTCACTGATGTATTGGCTCAATTCACTCCGTACTTGAGCACACTCCTCCTCATCAGGGACCAACTTGTCTAATGCAAGCATATACCCACTTTGCACCTCTGGATCTGTGTGTGGTTTTTTCCTAACTCCACCCCCAGGTGCAAGTTGGGCCAACCAAATAGGAGAATAATATTTTGGGGTAAGGACATATGCAAGGGCATGGAGTGGAACATTTAGATTATCCCACCTTTTGACCACATGTTTATGAATATGGTCATACAGGATTGCATCTCTTTGCTCAACAATATCTTTGATTTGACCAAGCATGCTATCCATTTGCTCATATACCTCCCCAATCACCGGTTGATATGTATTTGCAAAACGAATCATACTATAAATAGGCTTGGTGAATTGCAGAACATACCTAACCTGTGCCCAAAACTGACCATCAAGAACGATGTTCTCTACCTCCTGAAAGTCATGTCTATCAACTATGCTTGCCGCTGTGTCTTTCAATTCTTGCCATGAATCACTTGAGACCATACTAGCCAATGCCTCTCTTACCTTCAAAAGCCTCCTGAAGGTGAGGTAGTAGCTAGCAAATCTAGTCTTGGCAATCTTCAATAGCTCCAACCTAGAGTGATTGCTAAAAATGTGGTGGGCCATGCTATGATTGGTAATAAATTTTGTCATTTTCTTACCTCTCTTGTACAAGGCACCAATCCATCGGTAACTAGGGTCCTTCATCTTAACAATATCATGCATCAAAAGGTCCAATATGTGAACCAAACACCCTGACCAAAATATGTTGGGATACTTATCCTCAATGATTGCTTCTGCTGCCTTACAATTAGCAGCATTATCGGTGATGACTTGAATGACATTGTATGGCCCAATCTCTTGAATGGTTTTAAGTAAAGGTTGTGCAATATTAATACTGATCTTGTAGCGATCTGAGTAGTCATGGGCTGAAAGGAAGATTGCACCGCTAGCAGACACACCAAGAATATTTATCAATGGATTGCCTTTAACATTTGTCCACCCATCAGATATAATGGATACCCCATAGTTGGACCAATCATTTGTAAACTTTCCAAGAGCACTATTGATTTTGGCTCTTTCACTATCAAGTCCCACAGTTCTAGCTTTGTCATACCCAAGGCTCCTATATCCTTTAGGGGCACCATTGATGGCTTGTACCATTTCATGCCAATAAGGTGAGTGAAGAACATTGAATGGCACACCACATGCATACAGAAACCTATAAACTTTTGAATCCACATCATCTCTACAACCTTGGTCAAGGAAATATGATAATGTTCTTTGCATAGTCGAGAATCCAGGGGATGAGGATCCCGATGGAGCCGATGATGATCCACTAGCAAACATTCTATGTGAGTGAGAGGATTCAGATTCAACCCTTGATCTCTTGGAAGTGTTTTGAGTGGCCCATTCTTCCATCTTGTATGTGTTTCTCTCTTTAGTTGGCACTTTGTCATAGGTTTTGACTCCAACAACCTTACCTTGATCACATGGCATAAGCCCACACAAATGATTTCTCACCCGGGTATATGAACCAGTGTAAGTTTTAGTACAATGGGGGCATATAAACTTTGTGGTTCCACCCCCTCTCCCTCCCCCAAGCCTTGTCACATACTTCCACAAAGGTGTTGTGTCTTTTTGTTTTTGCCCCTCGTTACTCTCAATCGCATCATTATCATCATACTCTTCTCCTTCCTCCTCCTCTTTATGGTATGTGTCACTCTCTACCTCTTCGCCCTCATCATTGCCATCACCATATCTGCTTCCCAACACCATCATAATGAGAAGAAGTGGAACCAAAAGCCAAAACCACATACCCATCATGCTTCTTGAATCAAGATGAGAATCACTTGTTGCCTGCAATAGAATGATGGAGAAGAAGAAATTGGAAAGAGTAGGAGAAGAGAACATTGCAAGATTTAAATTTTTTAGCATAGTGAAATATTTTTTCAAAAACAAACAAATAGTGGGGTTGGAGCTTACCTCTTTAGCTCTCCAATGGTGGTTGAATGTCTCTACAGAAGCCTTCAATCTCCCTTCCAAGCTCTCACAAATAGTAGCCTTCAATCTCCCCTTTAGTCTCTCTTCCAAGTGTTATCACCTATTTTGTACAAGTAGTTGGATTATCTGAGGAGCCGCCATTTGACAAGCATAATAAGTGTTTGACTCCAGTGTATCAGATGATCCAGCATTTGTGACTAGCTAGTTTTGTTTTTCAGTCAACATGACCATGGCCCCATGGGGGTTTGTAATAAAGTGTGCTAGTAGGATCTGAGTGTCTCGGTTCCCCATGACTTGATTAAGCAACTAAGGTATTCCAGGGAGTTTTTTCCCTTGTGAATTATACTTTGCCTATAGCCGAGCTATAATCGATGAGGTTTTCTCCTGCTCCTCCAAAGCTGGAATGCTCGATTTTGAAAATTTTAGCCATGGGGGGTTATTAGAGTCCAACTGATGTATATAAGCCTACTAGACACTGTTAGAATAGGTGTTGGTCATGTCCCAAGTCTCTAGGACCCTCAGAAAAAATTTCGAAATTTTTTTATCGGGTTTGTCGAATTTGGATTTTTAATTATTTTTTAAATTTAATAAATTTCTCTATAGTTTAAATAGAGAAATATTAATTTGTAATATGTCAGTCGTCCGGGTTCCGAATTCAGTGATTGATGGCTTGTTTCATAAGCTAAAAATCACACATGACCTATGGACCAGCTAAACCCAACTTTCGGATGTCAATTCAGCCTCGTAATTAATATTTTCTCTAAAAAGCCATTTACAGAGAAATTATTAATTAAAATAATAAATTTGAATATTTTGGAGAAATCCAAATCTCTCCAAAATAATCAGAAATGAATAAAGTAAAAGGCTAAATGACATGGCATCAGTCATTAATGAAGATTCCAGTCAACTCCCAGTGCTTTCAGTGAGTTATCCAGTCACTAGTAGAAGATCCTCTTGGAGAAATTCGCCCACCTTCATGCAAATTCGTTTTTGGTGATGTGGATAAGTTATTAAATGGAAATTGGATAGAGTTTGAGTTGTATTTATTACAAAGTGGGCGCCCTCCTAAAAAGATGCAATCACCAAGACTTGGCTCCTTTATAAGTCGAGTTAGCACCTACCACAACTCACACTTTATCTCCCAATTGGCTCACGTCATCCTCTTGAAGACTCACGCAGATTACACTTGGCAAACTTGAGTTTGATGGTGGGTTATGGCTCCAAGCTTGATTTGATTGGAGTTAACATGGATTTGATTGGTTTTTGACTATGTTATTGGTTCTCTTCTAAGCCAATTCGAATTAGGGTTTTGGCTTTGAGTTTTGTTATACAAAGAAGCCATTTGGGCTCTTTTCTTCATGGAGATTTTGAGCATGAACACTCTGCCAAAATATTGTTGTAATATCTGTTTAACATTGAATAAAGTTTAGACTTTGGAGGTCCATGCTGGAGCAATTGGGATGTACTTCACACTATTGGTGACACCTCTTTCATTTTGTCTATTGATCATGCAATTTCAATATTAGATGTATGTTTTAGCTTTGATTAAAAATATATCTTTCGGTTCTTGCATGCTTCATTAACAAGGTTTTTGCAGGGGTTTCCCAAGGTGGAGAAAGGCTTATTAAAGACTAAGTCACTCTTCATTCAACAGTGGTTATTGGCATCTAATCAATCTGTCTTGCAGGTCTTCATGGTCTTTTCTTCACTTCAAGGAAAGAAACGCTTAACTAAGAGAGTTTGGTCTCTTCCTCCATCAACAAAAGTTTTCTCAAACACCTTGGTTACTTAGCTTTGAGCTTTTTTCTTCTAGCTCCCATCCTCTTCTTCATCTCGTCCATCTCTCCTCTCCTTGCCACCCTTCTTCATTCTTTTCTCCAATCGTTTTTGTCCTCTAGGCTCCTCTCATCCACCTTCCCAAAAAGCCCTAAAATCAAAATAAACTCCAAAAAACGATTTGATCTTCAAGAGTATGGTTAGTAAGTGTTATTTTCATTTTTCCAAGAGAGAATAAAGTTAGAGTTATTTCCATGATTTAGATCTTATCTTATATTTTTAGATCTCATATTTTGTTTTGGAAAGGTTAGACTTTAGAGCAATATAGATCACACTTCTACATTAGTATAGCTTCCATAGTTTAAATTTCCAAGTTTCCTTGTTAAAGATAGAAAATTTCTCAAAAAATTTCTTAAAATTTTTATAGCTTAGATCTTATTTCTAGTGATTTTTAAGCCACTTTTGTTCGCTGGTCCGTTTTCCCATACAAACTTTTTCGAACAAAAATCTCATATTTTTCATGTTTTAGGCTTTAAATTTTTATACTAGATTTAGTAGTTTTTCATATCAAATTTGTTTGATTTTTTCTAACACTAATGGGTGCATGAGTTTGTTGTTTTATCTTTGGCTGTAGGTTGTGGCAAAAGGAGATTGCTTTTGGAAAGCAAGATCAAAACAAAGAGAGGAAGTAGAAACCAAGTACCAAAAGACAAGGGGATCCAAACTGTGAAATTTCAAACGAAGAGAAGACAAACTTAATACATGTTCTCTTATCCTTTGTAAAAGCCATTAAGGGCTTCAAGTTTTTCCTTTCATACTTTGTTTTAGTTTATATCAGAAGACCTTTCAAGGGTTGAATTCCCAAAGGCAGTTGTACAAGAATTAATAAAATTTTCAAGTGGAGGAGGCCTCCACTTTTTTGGCTTTCTTCCCCATTTGGGGAAGAGTGTTGTGATTGGTTAGATTAGATCATTTGCTTTCTACTTTAGAGTAGTCTTTTATTTCATTTTGTAATTCTCTTCCAAGCCTTTGACCGGAATCTGTATCCTTGGGATTTCGTCTCAAGGGCAGGACCACAGAATTTTGTAGTTACTCTTTCTTCTCCGTTGGTTTCCTTGGTAGAGCTTTCAGCTAGCTGGGAGTTTTCAAGTGTAGGCGGTTCTTAGAGGTCGACCTTGTTCGGAGGTTGATCCCACCATTAGTGTAAAACTGCTTGGTAGAAAACTAAATCCTTTATTTATTTCATTTTATCTTGCAAGTAGCATGCTAGCTGTGTTTCATATCTATTGAGCTACCACATGATTTAAATTTTACAAAGTTTCAACATTCTGCTTTCACAACTGCTTTACTTCTTCCTAAAATAAACAAAGCCTCTTGAACTTGGCCAAATCCAAGTCAAGAGCACTCTCTGTCGGAGAGCATATAGATTTGCACTTTCCCCTTGCATTAGGCATTTTAGAATAGAAAGTCTCTTGAACTGTGGTCTTAAGACTAAGTCAAGAGCGCTCTCTGTCGGAGGGTTGAACAAGTGCTTGTAATAATTAAAATATTTCAATCCACATTCCCCCTAATTAATTTACTTTGGTCGTGTGTCCAACACCCGTATGCTCTGCCAACTGGAAACGGTTGGACTAGTACTCAGAAAGGTGAAGGACTTGATAAGTTCATAAGTGATAATTAATTAAAACTTTCACCCCCATAACCAACGAACTGGCGTTGTTCAAAAAGTATTCAAAGCAGTTCTCAGGGGAGGCGCCGTGTTGCCCAATCTGTGACACAGTGGCTGGTTAGCATTGCGCACCTCGTTGTGATCCAGACAGGTCCGACATGTCTCTTAAAGGAGCCACTTTGAATGTCTTTCCGGACACTCTTTTGATATCCTTGGTTTTAGCTTAATAATCAAGACCACTAAAATCTTTAATTTACCAAGATAAGCTGCAAAACGATCTCACAAACATTTATCTCGAACACTTGTATCAAGCATTTCAAATCACTCATACATTTTTTGACTCCATAAGGCTCTGGTCCTTAATCACATATTTTATTTGCTTATTATCAATCTGGAGTACTTGTGTTAATTTTCGTAAATAGTGATTTATATCTGATTCAGTGTATCTCTTATATTCTTTTGCAACGTGGATTGCGTTATCTTGGTTTTATTTAAAGCATTATTGTGTCTCTCACCTTCAAAACTCCTAAACAACACCCATCCGCATCACAACACTAAAAAACATTTTAAAACACAAGAGCCTTAGACAACTCTTTGTAGGGACTACCCCCCTTGGCTTTGTTAGGAGTTAGCCTAAACGGAGGAGCTGGGATTCAGGTGACAGTACCCGGCTCATTGCTTGCCCCCAAGGTCACACCTCTCCCCACTTTCCAGTGAGGGAGACAGCTTTCGAAAGATTTCTACTGCTGGTGTGCAGTTTGGTGGACAACACCAAGCTCCCACAAATTTGCTCTTAAACAACTAGCAAACCCACTCAAGAACCCTAGAAAAGAGAAGTGAAATGCATGAAATGAGAAATAGAATGAGAGCAAATGCATGAAATGAGAAATTAACCCGAAGCAAGTAAAAAACCCAAGTGGAACCATGCATTGGTTCTACAAGCCAAAAAAAATTTGGTTCGCCCTTGCTCGCCGAAGTGCTGAGGAAGCGTTTTCAAGAGTGTTTTTTTGCACTCGGGAGCGCTTAGGGAGCAATGAGGAGTCGCTTTGGGAGCGAAGCTTCCTCATCACTCTCGAAAAAACCAAGAAGCGTTTTTTTTAAAGGAAGCTCGATTTCGGAAAACGCTCCAAAGAGGAAGCGATGAGGAATCACGCTTCCGAGGCTGATTCCTCCTCCCTTCCTCTGGGAGTGAACTGGGGGGGGGGGGGGCGCTTCCCCGCAGCCTTGGTACAATTTCCCTCCTCAATTTTTGTACAGTAGTACGGTCTTGCAGCCTTAGAATATGTGCCAACAACTCAGCAGTTAAATCTCTTGATTTTTGTGCCCACTTATGTGTGGAAAATTGTGTTGGTATTGACTGCTCTCCTCCTGTACGATACTGTTGCAATTAAAGCTTGTACGGCCTCAATAAATGCTGGAATAGTCCTCGGATATTGTGCTTGGCGCGTTGGGAATCATGCCTCTCTTTTTTGTTGTATGGAATGCTTGGGAAATCATGCCCCTTCCTTCTCTCTTGCTCTCAACCTCTCTTCTCCAAATGCCCATGAAGAATAATGTGTCTTTTCCCTTGCCTTGGCCTTTTTGTTCATTAAGAGGGTAGGTGAACCAACTCTTAGGTCCAAGGGCCCATATTAGATCTAGAGTCTCTTAAATCCACGATTGAGAAAAAATCACTTTTTCTCACCTTAAAAAATAATTTAAGTCACTTTCTTTTTAAATGATAAAAAAGTCACTTTATATCTCATAAAGTGAAAATTAACTTTACATCTCGTAAAATTAATGCCAAGGGTCATGTTGAACGTTTCCCCTCTTTAGCTAGGCACCAAGCCACATATGGGAACACTTCTCCAAGTTACAAATTTCAACACTTCCTCTTACTAAGGAAAGTGTTCTTCACCACTCCCAACTTGTCTTTGAAGAAAACAAACCTGCCTCTCCCTAAAGATTTCGTAAGGAGATCTACTACCTACTCATTAGTGGATATATACTGTAGCTCAACTGCTCCTCTCTTAGCATAGTTGCGGATGAAATGGTATCTAATCTCAATATGCTTTGACCTATCATGGAAAACCAGATTCTCAGAGAGCTTGATGCAACTTTGATTGTCATAATAAATCACCATAGGCCTCAACTGTTGACCAAATAATCCACCAATAACTTGCGAAACCATAAGGCCTCACAACTAGCTCGACTAGTTGCCATATACTCCACCTCAATAGAATTCAGTGCAATTGACTTTTGCTTCCGATTGAACCACGCCACAACTGCTGAGCCCAAATTGAAACAACATCCGGAAGTGCTCTTCTAGTTTGTTACACAACCTGCCCAATCAGAATCTGTGTATCCAACCAAACTAACTCCATTTCCTCTCCTATAGTCCAGACCATAATCCATCGTACCACTAAGATACAAGAGCACATGTTTTCTAGCTACCCAATGCTCTGTCCTCGCATCAACCATATATTGACTAAGAGTGTTCACTACATTACACAAATCTGTCTTGGTGTTGACCAGTTACATCAACGAGCCAATGAGCTGACGATACAAAGTAGGATCCACCAACTTACTCTCAGAAGCATTAAGCTTCTTCTAGTTGGTGATCATAGGTGTGGACATCGGCCTGCAATCCTCCATCTGAAATCTCCTCAAGATGTCTACTGCATATTTTCCTTGCCCCAGGAAAATGTGACCAGGGTCTTGCCAAACTTCCAATCCCAGAAAATAATGCATCAACCCAATATCTTTCATCTCAAATTCTGAAGCAAGGTCTCTCTTGCACTTTGCAATGAGTTTCTCTGAACCTGTAATGAACAAATCATCCACATAGAGCAAAAGAATAAGAGGATCTCCACCCACCACAATGAATTATCGGTTAGGATCCACCTCACTCTTTTGAAATCTCACCCGCAACAAGTAAGAATCAATCCTAGAGTACCGTGCTCTGGCGGCTTGCTTCAGTCCATAAAGTGCATTCTTCAACCTGCAAACATGAGAATCTCTCCCATGTATCTCAAATCCCTGTGGTTGCTCGACATACACCTCCTCTTGTATAAGTCCATTTATATATGCTGTCTTCACATCCATCTGGTGGATCTTCCAACCCATCTCCGCTGTAATGGAGATCACTGTTTTGATCGAAGAGTATCTAGCAACTGGTGCAAAGGTCTCATCATAATCAACTCCCTCTACTTGAGAGAAACCCTATGCTACAAATTGAGCTTTGTACTTCTCGATGTTGCCATCCGCAACATGTTTGATCTTGTAAAGCCACCTAGAAGTCACCACTGACTTCCCTTCCGGTCTCGAAACCACTTCCCAAACATCATGCTTCATGATGGAATTGTACTCTTCCACCATGGCATCTCTTCATACCTGATGCTCTGCTGCCTCCTCCAAAGTAGAAGGCTCGTACTCACGAATACTGCTCACCAATGTTGAAAATTTACCAAGGAAGTGTTGTTCACCTTGTGATGCCTTGGGGTGGACAAGAACACATTAAAAGTGGTCCCTAGTCAATTTTAATAAAGTGTGAAGTACTTTATTTTTATAAAGTCACTTTATTAAATTTTTAAGTCATGGTTTCATCCTAAGTTCATTTAAGTGAGTGATAAATTAAAAGGTTCTCACATAATTAAATGATACTTGTGCACTAAATATCATTTAATTATTATTTTAATGAGCATTTATTGAGAGCCTTTGATCTAATCTAATGTTGACCATTGGCTGAAGAGGAGGAAGTTGACATCAACAAAAAGGGAGGAATTAGGGATTGAAGGCATTCATTCACCCAAAGAGATTTTGGAGAGGAAGAGAAGAGAAGAAGAAACCCTAGAAGAATTTCAGGCTGAGCATGAGCATGAATTCTGAGAAGAAGGGCACAATTTTCAAGACAAATTGTACAGCAGGAGGGCTTGATTTCCAAGACAATTTTTTTTGTAGATTACACGCATTTCAAAGCAGTCCGTACAACAATTAATGAGGTCGTACATGCACAGTTTTCAAGGCATTGTTTAGATTAGTCCGTACATCATTTAATGCAGCCGTACATCATGGATTTCGAGGCAGAAATCTGACAGTCCGTACAATAGTTTTGGCACCGTTTTCGAGATAGAGTTTGGATCGAATGTCAAGGAGGCCGTACTGCATTTAATGTAGGCCATATTGCTGTGTTTTCTGGTCACGATTCCCAAGGAAGTTGGCACGTGTGGTTGAGATAAGTACTGCTGTTGTAATTTTTATAATTTGTCTCTGAAGAAATAAAAATCTCTCTCTCTCAAATAGGTTTTCTCTTCGGGGTTTTATCCTGGACCATTTGGTCAAAAATATTGAGTCTAAAATTTCATGTGTGTGGCTGTCATAATTTTATAAGGAAGAAAACTTAGGTTGCAAGTTAATTTTTTGAGTTGTTTAGGTTGAAAGAATTTCATGTGTTTCAAGCAATTTTTTTTTTTATATATGTGGAGTATATGCATGTTGGGGTTTGGGCATTAAACTGCATGCAAAGAAGTTAAAAACTTGAAACTGGGTTGGGGTTCTAAAATTTTCATGGTATCAGAGCGGAGATAAAGGGTAGAAATAAAACACTCAATTTTTTTTTCAGACTTGGGAGAGAAGAGGGTTTGTGAAGAAAACAAGTTCTTGAATAGGTTGTAGTCATGGTCACTGGACTTAGACTAGAAGACCAGTTGGATGGGGCTGCAAATTTTAGCCCATGGAAGGCTAGGATAATGTTGATACTGGAGGAGAATGAACTATGGGAAATAGTAAACAGTACAACAGCAAATCCAGTCACCATTCCCACCGATGCTACAGATAGGGCCGATTTTATGAAAAAGGATATGAAAGCAAGAAGGATCACGTGAAGAACTTGCAACAATTAATTGTTGAATACACGATATATCAGATCACATAATACTTTTATTGATCATAGGCCACTTCGAGGGGGCAACCTTCTTTGAGCAAGCTCAATACAAAATAACTTCACGGTCCTTCATTGGCCTCAACACAAACTTATATACTAAGTTTAGGTGCCAATACTATGGGTCAAAACCATGGGCCAGTACAAACTATGGATCAACAAATACTACGAGACGACTTACAAAGCATATGCGTCCAGCAACAATAATACAAACTATGGATCAACAAATACCATGGGACGACTTACAAAGCATATGCGTCTAACAACAATATACTAACAAAGTAAAGAGAAGGGTTGACATGGGTTCCTAACATTCCCTCCCCCTTAGAGAAAGCTTTGTCCTCAAAGCTTTAGATGTGGAAATTGTTGCTGAATTTGAAGGAGTGGTTCCCATGTAGCATCCTCTGGTTGCATTTCGTGCCACTGAATTAAGACCTTTGTGATAGAGTGAGAGCGAAGCTGACGAGTGCGCTTATTGAGGACGGCCTCTGGCTCCAAAAGGATGGATCCTTCATTATCCAATTTTGGTAAAATAGTTTGTCCTCTGATGTTGGTGCCAAGAACTTTCTTCAGACAAGAGACATGAAATACTGGATGAATGCAGGAAGGAGGAGGAAGTTCCAATTTATAAGCAACGGACCCAATCTTCTGAAGAATCCTATATCGCCCATAGAACTTTGGAGCGAGCTTATGACGCCCTTTGAGTTTCAGGGAGGATTGCTTGTAAGGCTGGAGACGAAGAAAAATTATATCACCTGCTTCAAAAGTGATCTCAGAACGGTGCTGATCGGCTTGTTGCTTCATGCGATTTCTTGCCATGTGAAGATTTTCCCGCAAAATGCGAAGAATCTGATTGTGGTTTCGGAGGACCGTGTCAACTTCCTGAACTGGTGAACTGCTGGGGGTGTATGGAAGAAGAACTGGCGGTGCCTGACCATAAATTGCTTCATATGGAGTCATTTTAGAGGCAGTGTGGTAAGAGGTATTGTACCACCATTCAGCGAGAGGGAGCCACTTTGCCCACTGATGTTGTTGTTTAGAGGTGAAGCAACGAAGATAAGTTTCCAAGCATTTATTGATAATGTCAGTTTGACCATCTGTTTGTGGGTGATACCCTGAACTCATCTTCAGTTTGGTGCCAGTGTGGCGAAATAGTTTTGTCCAAAAATGACTAGTGAAAGTCGCATCACGATATGAGACAATGGAAGAAGGGATTCCATGAAGACGAAAGATCTGGTCCAGGAAAATTTGAGCGACTGAGGAGGCTGTATAGGGATGGCTGAGAGCACAAAAATGACTATATTTGGAGAGGCGATCAACCACAACCAAAATCACTGTCTTCCCTCCAGATTTAGGGAGCCCTTCAACGAAATCCGTAGAAATATCTGTCCAAATCCGTGTAGGTATGGGCAAGGGTTCGAGCAATCCCGCAAGGAGTGTCGTTTCACCTTTATTGCCCTGGCAGGTATCACATTCAGCCACCATCTGTTGAATTGTCCTTTTCATTCCCTGCCAAAAGAAGTTACGTCGTGCCCGCTCATACGTTTTGAGGAACCCAGAGTGCCTTGCCGATGGAGAAGCATGGAGTTCATAGAAGACAGCCTGTTGAAGATCTCTGCTCTGGGGAAGCACTAGACGACCCTTGTATCTCAGGGAAGCACCATCCCAAGAGTAATGTGGTACAGTAGAAGGGTTGTTGGCTAAGCGTTGGATGATTTGAGATAATGAAAAGTCATTGACATAGCCCTGTTGAACAGATTGCAACCAAATTTGGAACAAGCATAGAAAGAGCTGAAAGAGAACCTTGGTCATCAAATGTGCGAAAAAGAGCATCCGCCACAATATTGTCCTTACCCTTCTTGTAAGTGATCTCAAAGTCATAACCCATGAGTTTGCTAACCCATTTCTGTTGTGCTGGGGAGGATACACACTGTTCCAGGAAATATTTCAGACTTTGGTGATTAGTCTTGATGCAGAAATGATTCCCTAATAGGCATGGTCGCCACTTCTGTATTGCATGCAAAATAGCCATCATTTCCTTCTCATATGTAGAGGCGGCTAAATTCTTACTTGAAAGGGCTTTGCTGGTGAACGCAATGGGGTGTTCATCTTGAAGGAGAACAACACCAAGTCCATTGCCGCAAGCATTACTCTCAATAGTGAAGGGCTTGGAAAAATCGGGCATAGCTAGAATAGGTGTAGTACATATAACTTGTTTCAATTTGTCAAATGCACACTCAGTAGCATGTGTCCATGTAAAAGCATCCTTTTTCAATAGAGTAGTTAATGGAGCGGCAATCTTCCCATAATCCTTGACAAACTTGCGGTAGTAGCTAGTCAACCCCAAAAAACCACGAAGGCTCTTGAGTGTCTGAGGATGCGGCCAATTGTTCATGGCAGCGATTTTGGCAGGATCCACGTGAACCCCTTGTGTTGAGATAATGTGCCTGAGATACTCGACGTCCTTCTATCCGAAAACACATTTAGACTGTTTGGCGTGGAGATGATGGTCAGAGAAAAGTTGCATTACAAGATCCAGGTGTTAGAGATGTTCAGCCCATGTTTTACTATAGATGAGGATATGATCAAAGAATACCAGAATGAATTTCCGCAAGTAGGGCCGGAATATTTGATTCATCAAGGTCTGGAATGTGGAAGGAGCATTAGTGAGGCCAAAGGGCATGACCAAAAATTCATAGTGGCCATCATGTGTGCGGAAAGCTGTTTTAGGGATATCATCCTCATGAACCCGAATTTGATGATACCCAGAACGAAGATCCAACTTGGAAAAAAATTGAGCACCATGAAGCTCATCAACAACAGGAATTGGAAACTTATCCTTGATGGTGAGGTGATTAAGTGCTTGGAAGTCGATGCAGAGGCGCCATGACCCATCTTTTTTGCAGACAAGAAGAATTGGTGAAGAAAAGGAACTAGTGCTTGGGCAAATAATACCTTGCTTCAGTAAGTCCCGAACAAGCATTTCAATCTCTGTTTTTTGGGGAAATGGGTAGTGATAGGGCCTGTTGTTGGGAGGAACGCTTCCAGGAAGGAGCTGAATATGATGGTCCTCTGGCCTTGAAGGTGGCAATCCCACTGATTCAGCAAAGACACCTGTATATCGATCCAGAATTTGTTGGAGATCCAAAGGAGTAGTGGAGACCGCTGATGGTTGCATCTGAATGGAATGGATTTGAGCGATGACACCATGTGAATTCTTCTTAAGGAGTTTTTCCATGCGATGTGAACTGATGATGCTGAGAGACCCTGGTTGTAAGCCTATCAATGTGTGTTTTTGTCCATTGGGGGAAAACTGCATCCAAAATTCAGCAAAATCCCATAAGATGGGGCCAAGTGTGTGTAGCCATTGAGCGCCCAAAACCACATCACATACGCCTAAGGTCAAGGCAAACATGTCACAGCGCAGGTTATAATCTCCCATAGAGATACGCACATTACGGCACTTCCCTTTGCAAGGTAAGGTGCCCCCATTGGCAACCATGACTTCAGAGTTGGAGCAAGGATGGATAAAACAATTAGCCTGTTTGGCGATCCGAGAGTCAATGAAATTATGAGTGCTACTAGAATCAATGAGTATTGTAAGAGGAAGCTTCTTGAAGTAACCCCTGACCCGCATTGTTTGGGGGGTGGTGATTCCAGCTAAAGCATGGAGAGATATCTCTGGCTGGTCGTCCTGAGACAGAGGGTCAATAGGTGGCTTCTGAATGTCGACCTGAGCATCCATTCTATCTAGAGTTTCTTCACGCATTTCAGAGGCAGGTGAAGAGTCCACATCCAAGAGATAGAGCTTTTGCTGAACACATCTATGTCCTCGAGTGAATTTCTCATCACAATTATAACAAAGCCCTTTTTCTCTGCGTGCCTGCATCTCTGTTTCAGAGAAATGCTTGATAGGAGTTGGTCGAGGAGCTGGCGGGATGGGAGGTTGTTGAGAACCCATATTTCGGAAGGGAACAAAAGTGGGTTTGGAGCGTTGTTGGGCCGCAATCTTGTCTTCTGCCAACTTAGCTAACCCCAGGGCTTCCATCATTGTGTTGGGATAGAACATTTTGACCTCAGAGCAGATTGCATCCTTTAGACCACTGATAAAACAACTCCTGTAGAAGTCATCAGGCAATCCTTCGGTGTGGTTGGCTAGTTTCTCAAATTCGGTTTGATACTTTCTCACAGTACCAATTTGGCGAAGTTTAGTGAGGGCTCTTGTGAAGTCATCAAAAGCACTAGGAGCAAATCGTTGCAAAAGGAGTTGGCAAAAATCTGGTCATTTTGGCTCTTCATGAGCTTTGATGTACCAACAGTACCATTGAAGGGCTTCCTGTTCCAAATGAAAAGATGCAAGTGGAACTTTGTTGACATCAAAAGTATTATGCAGACTGAAATACTGTTCTGCACGATAGATCCATCCAGTCGGATCAGTACCATTGAAGCGAGGAAAATCAAGCTTCGGACCACGAAAATTGCTGGAAAAAGAGAACCCATTGTCTGATGAAGACTCGGACTGTCGTTTGTTGTTCATGGTTGAATGCTCAAGATGGAGGCTAAGAAATTTTTCATCCAGATCCTGGAGTTTGGTTTGGATCGCTGCAAGTGCTTCCTCCATGGTTTTTGCTCCTGTGCGGGTGACAACCATAACCAGGATTTTTTTTTTTTAGTGGGTAGAAAAACAAAAACAAAAACTATTTCAGTAAAGGAAAATTTGGATTTGGGAAAAAAGCTGAAGGGTAATTTGGGTTTGACTAGGTTTTGGACACTGTCGAATGGATAGGGAAGCAGAAAAGAAGGATTTCAGAAGCGGGGTGAAAGAATGAGAAAATTTGGCAGAGAGGGACAAAGAAGCAGAATTGGGGAAGGAACTCTGTGGTCAAATTTGAAGGCAATTGGGTGAAAGGCGAAGAAGCTATGGCAAACCCTAAAAATAGACAAATGTGAGATTTGTGGCTTTGGGAAGGGGAATTTGGGATAGGGTCCCTAGGAATGAAATATGCAGAATGGGATTACAGGGGTGTTAGGGAAGTTTCAAGGGAAACAGAGTGGAAACAAGGGAGATATGGCGAAAAAATATATATATATATACATATATATATATTTTTAGGAATGGATCTGCAACGGCGCGGAAGAGATCAGAAACAGATAGATCTGCAACGACGCGGAAGTGATCAGAAATAGAGGGATCTGCAACGACACAAAAGTGATCGGCAACAGATGGATCTGCAATGGTGCGGAAGTGATCGACAATAGTTCTGGACAGAGGAAATCAACGATTTTGCAACTGAAAATAGATATGGACCCTAGGTATGCTCGGCTTCCTAATGGTTCAGGGGATTCACTCGGCCACCAATGCTGTCTGACGGCTTGCGTATTGGGGCAGTACCCCTTACTCCACGGCTCAAGTAAAACTGATAATTGCTTTGCCACAAACGACAGCTCTTGGTTTACCTCACGGGTGGGAACTAGTCAATCAGGTAGGGGTCGTTGCCCTTTTCGCTGGCAGGTCCTCTCAATGGGCTAGCTACTTCGGGGTTCCTGTGATACTCCTCACAATGAGTTTTAGGGCTTATGCCCAAGTACTTCCCACAGTTAAGCAAATAGAGATTATTCCTAGATCCGAACTTGCAACAGATGCGAAAAAAAAATTTGGCAGAAATTTCACCCAACAAGCCCAAGAAAGTGCTATGATACCAGATGTGAAGAACCTGCAACAATTAATTGATGAATACATGATATATCAGATCACCTAATACTTTTATTGATCGCAGGCCACTTCGAGGGGGCAACCTCCTTTGAGCAAGTTCAATACAAAATAACTTCACGGTCCTTCATTGGCCTCAACACAAACTTATATGCTAAGTCTAGGCGCCAATACTATGGGTCACAACCATGGGCCAGTACAAACTATGGATCAACAAATACTACGGGATGACTTACAAAGCATATGCGTCCAACAACAATAATACAAACTATGGATCAACAAATACTACGGGACGACTTACAAAGCATATGCGTCCAACAACAATATACTAACAAAGTAAAGAGAAGGGTTGACATGGTTTTCTAACAGATCATTCTTGATGCCGTGAAGGATCATGTCATCCCACACATCTCAACAAAAGCACATCCTTTTCAGATGTGGACAACTTTAACTAATCTTCACCAAAGTTCGAATGAAAACATGAAGATGGTGTTGAGGGAAAAGTTGAAGAGTGTTCGCATGACTAAGGGTGAAAGCATGGCTTCCTACCTTACTAAGATTACACAGGTGAGAGATGAACTTGCAGCTGTTGGGGAGGTTGTATAGGGTAGTGAGATGGTACGGACAACTTTGAATGGCGTGACATCGCCATGGGGTATATTTGTATAGTCCATGGTTGCTTGTGAGCACATGTCTTCCTGGGATCATCTTTGGGACTATTTCATTTAGGAGGAGACTCGAAGAAGATATATACAGGGTAGTTCGTCTCAGAGTAGGGAGGATGAAGACAATGTGGCGTTGGTAGTGAAGGGAAAGAAAAAAAAGTTCAAGAAGGGTCCTAAGGGTGGGACCAAACAACAGACAGTTGAGCAAAAGAAACACATGAGCAATGTCAAGTGCTTTGCTTGCCAAAAGTTTGGACACTATGCTGGACATTGTCTGAACAAGAAGAAAAAGGGACAACAAACGACAACAGCAACATATATTGATGATTTTGCTTCACGTTTTGAGGGAGAGTTTTCTCTTTATGATGGTTGTACAGAGAGGGCATCTATCACCAACAGTCATGTGGAGGATCAGATACAATATTCTTTATTGGTTGTTCATTCGTTTATTGCTTCCACCACTCCTCCCACTTGGTACATTGACAGTGGGGCTTCAAGCCATATGATAGGTGCTCGTGATATGTTTTCCGTAATGACTGAGACCGGCTTGAGCCTAGACGTAGTGTTGGGTGATGACACTGTTGTGAGAGCAGTTGGGCGTGGGACTATCATCTTTGAGAGGGAGTCCATGTAGCCCACGACATTGAGGGATGTCTTGTTCGCCCTCGGGTTGAAGAAGAACTTTGTTTTAGTTTCCACTTTTGAGGACAGGGGCTTTGGAGTGTATGTCTTAGATGGGAAAGTGTGTTTTTCCCAGAGCAGGAGGACCATCTACTTCATATGCCATTGGAGTTAGATGTGGGAAATTGTACAAGCTTCTATTCCAGCCTCATCATGCATTGGCCCACACTAGCAGTAGCAGTGAGATGTGTGAGTTATGGCACAGGAGGATGGCCCACCTTCATCATTCAACTTTGACATTGCTGAGGGAGATGTCTACAGGTTTACCGTAGTTCATCATAGAGTAGAGTGGTGTGTGCAGAGGGTGTGCTTTGGGAAAGTACACCAAGACTGCTTTTTCGAGCAGTGACACCAGATCGGGAGGAGTACCGGATTTGATGCATTTTGATTTATGTGTACCCATGTTTTCTGCTTCGTTGACGGGTTTTGAGTATTATATCAGTTTCATTTATGATCACTCCAGGAAGACTTGGATCTACTTCCTGAGAAACAAGAAGTCTTAGGAAGTCTTGAAGAGGTTCCAAGAGTTCAAAGCTCTTGTGGAGAACCAAATAGGGAGGAAGATTCAGACACTTAGGTCAGACAATGGGGGTGAGTATACCTCTAAGGAGTTTGATGAGTTTTGTAGACAGGAGGGCATCAGGAGGCAGTTGACAATTCCATATACTCCATAGCAAAAATGGAGTTGCCGAAAGGAAGAACAGAGCTATAGTGGGAGCAGCTAGAGCTATGCTGCATGATTAGAGTCTTCCTTTCTCTCTATGGGCCGAGGCCTGTAGTACTGTTGTTTATGTGCAGAATAGGAGTCCACACCGTGCATTGGGTTGTAAAACTCCTGAGGAGATGTTCACCGGGATGAGGCCTGAGATAGGCCACTTCCGCATATTTGGATGCCTTACATATTCTCATGTCCCTTCTGAGAAGAGCACAAAGTTAGATCCTACTGGAGAGAAATGCATCTTTATTGGCTATGATGAGACTTCGAAGGCTTTCCGCTTATACCTTCCTGCATAAAGGAAAGTTGTGGTGAGGAGGGAAGTGAGATTTGAGGAGGAGAAGGCCTTCAGGAAGTCTTGTGAGTCAGAGATGGAGCAGCAACAGGTTACTGCTCCACAAGTGACAGTATCTCAGAGTTCAGCGAGTTAGAGCATAGGGTCACAGGTCTCAGGGGTGACTGGGTCACAGGTTACAAGTTCATCAGTTTCAGGTACTCAGTCTACAGGGACTTCTGGCACAAGGACAGGTTCACGGATCACAGGTTCACAGGTTCACAGGTTTTACCGTCATGTGATTCAGGCACATATGGTACAGGTTCAAGTTCACCAGGTACAGGATCTCAGGCCACATGTACTTCTTCAGGGAGACAGTTGTTAGATGAGGAGGTTGAGGAGGAGGGTCTGCCATAGGAAGGTACTTCCAGGAAAAGAAAGCCAAGTTGGCTTAAGGAGCTTGTGAAGGAAGCTGAGGAGTCTGTGGGGCCACCCAAGAGGGAGGTCAGAGAGAGCAGGGCACCAAAGAGGTTTTCCAGTTACATGGCAGTGGTGACCAGCTTGTGTGAGTCCAACCCTACTACTTATGAGGAGGCATCCATAGATCAGGTTTGGAGAGATGCCATGATGGAAGAGTACAATTCCATCATGAAGAATGGTTTGTGGGAGATTGTTCCGAGACCGGAGGGGAAGTCAACGGTGACTTCCAAGTGGCTCTATAAAATCAAGCATGCTGCGGATGACAGCATCGAGAAGTACAAAGCTCGGTTTGTAGCGCTAGGATTCACACAGGTAGAGGAAGTTGATTATGATGAGACCTTTGTGCCGATTGCTAGATTTTCTTTAATCAGAGCAGTGATCTCCATTGTTGCAAAGATGGGTTGGAGGATTCATCAGATGGATGTGAAGACCGCTTTTCTAAATGGTCTTTTATAGGAGGAGGTATATCTGGAGTAGCCGTAGGGCTTTGAGATTCATGGGAGAGAGTCTCATGTGTGTATGCTGAAAAAGGCCTTGTATGGACTGAAGCAAACTCCTCGAGCTTGGTATTCGAGGATTGATTCTTACTTGTTGTCGATTGGATTTCATAAGAGTGAGGCTGATCCCAACCTATACTTCATTGTGGTTGGAGGTGTCCACTCAATCTTCTGCTGTATGTTGATGATTTATTCATCACAGGAGGAGAGCACCTGATTGAAGCATGCAAGAAAGATCTTGCTTCAGAGTTTGAGATGACTGACCTTGGGCTGATGCATTACTATTTGGGGATGGAGATTTGGCAAGAGGATGGACATGTGTTCCTAGGGCAAGGAAAATATGCTGCAGATGTTCTGAAGAGATTTCGGATGGAGGAGTGCAAACCCATGCCCACACCCATGATCACCAACTGGAAGAAGCTTCATGCTTCTGAGGGAGAGTTGGTGGATCCTACTTTGTACCGTCAGCTTATAGGTTCGTTGATGTATTTGGTCAACACCAGACCAGATATGAGCTTTGTGGTGAACACTCTCAGTCAGTTCATGGTGGAGCCTAGGAGAGTGCACTGGATTGCCGCAAAACACAGTTTGAGATATCTTGTGAGGACAGTAGATTATGGTCTGGACTACAGGAGGTCAAATGGAGTGGGCTTGATTGGTTTCACAGATTCAGATTGGGGAGGCAGTGCTTTGGACCAAAAGAGCACTTCCGGTTGTTGTTTCAGTTTGGGCTCGACAGTAGTGTCGTGGTTCAGTTGGAAGCAAAAGTCCGTTGCCTTGAGTTCTGCAAAGGCTGAATACATGGCAGCCAGTCAGGCTAGTTGTGAGGCTTTGTGGCTTCGCAAGTTATTGGTTGGTTTATTTGATCAGGAGTTGAGACCTATAATGGTTTATTGTGATAATCAGAGTTGCATCAAGCTCTCTGAGAATCTGGTATTTCATGACAGGTCAACGCATATTGAGATGAACTATCACGTCATCAGGGATTATGTTCAGAGAGGAGCTGTTAAGTTGCAATACATTTCTATTGATGAGCAAGTTGCATATATCCTAACAAAGTCTTTGGGTAGAGGGAAGCATGTTTACTTTAGAGACAAGTTGGGAGTGGTGAAGAACACCTTCCTCGGTAAGAGGGAGTGTTTAAAATTTACCAAGGAAGTGTTGTTCACCTTGTGATGCCTTGGGGTGGACAAGAACACATTAAAAGTTGTCCCTAGTCAATTTTAATAAAGTGTGAAGTACTTTATTTTTATAAAGTCACTTTATTAAATTTTTAAGTCATGGTTTCATCCTAAGTTCATTTAAGTGAGTGATAAATTAAAAGGTTCTCATGTAATTAAATGATACATGTGCACTAAATATCATTTAATTATTATTTTAATGAGTATTTATTGAGAACCTTTGATCTAATCTAATTTTGACCATTGGATGAAGAGGAGGAAGTTGCCATGAACAAAAAGGGAGGAATTAGGGATTGAAGGCATTCATTCATTCACCCAAAGAGATTTTGGAGAGGAAGAGAAGACAAGAAGAAAAGACTTCTTAAAGGCTTGCTCCTCCTCAAATCTCACCTCCCACCTCACAACCACTTTCTTCCAGGTGGGAATGTATATGCGAAAGGCCTTCGAAGTGTCATCATACCCATCAAAAATGCCCTTTTCTATTGTGGGCTCCAACTTTGTCCTCTTCTCTGACGGGACGTGTGAGTAAGTCAGGCATCCAAATATCCTAAAATGCCCAACCTCAGGTTTCTTCTCTGTAAAATCCTCCTCATGAGTTTTACCCCAAAGCCCTATGGGGACTCCTATTCTAAATGTACATAGTTGTATTTCTAGACTCGGCCCAAAGAAAGAATGGCAAACTCTGATCATGAAGCATAGCTCTCGTTGCACCCACAATGTAATGTCCCTTTTTATAAATTTATTGAAATGGTGAAAATTTCAATTTTTCCACTAGTTCGACCCTTAACTAGTAATGGTTTTGTTATCACATATATAGTAGCCGGGCTACCATATATTATTTTTCTCATTCCAGTACACTATTCAGCCAGTTCCCTTACATTTGAGATGCCGAGATGAGCATCTATATTGGATCACTATCAGATGGTGGACAGCAGTTGCATTCCCCATGCCATGACTGAGTTTCAGGACACTCAGAGAGATGACCGATGTAGCCATTATACCATTGGTACAGAGCAGTCAGTAGTGCCCAGAGTTACAGCAGCAGTTTCAGAGGACAGATGATGGTACAGGTTGATGTGCATTCAGGTATATGACTCAGCAGGTATATTACGGTGTTATGGTTAGATTGCTTTTATACTTATTCTTATAGCATGTCATAGCACTTAGTGTCATGATCTGGCGATCATATAGATACATGGACCTGGTTGACCTATTATATATATATATTACTGTCCCTACTCAGACTTAGAAGTTCACTATTCATACTCATTGGTATTTACCCTCCTTAGGGAGAATAGAGGTGATCATTCCACCATACCATGGCTTGCTAGTGTTGGCTCCATCATTTCATTGTCTTCATCCATCCATGGCCTACCTTTTAGATTATCACCCTGATTTGCTACTTGACTAGTGACATGGAGGACCTTTCCCCACTGTAGCCTCTGTATTGGATGAGCCTCCCTGTTTATTGTGTCTCGGCTCTGAGTTGGTGACAAAACTTACCTATGGTGAGTTGGAGTTCCTTGAGAATTCCCCCTAGTCACTAAAGTTGTGTTGGCTAAACCTGAAACTTTTAGTGCTGCCATGAATACAAAATCTGAAAAATGAAATGCTATATCTTGTATGTGAAAGAAATGCCAATTGAAAATGGCCATGAAAAATAAAATGTTATATCTTTTGGAAAAATAAATACCTAGGTAAACAAGTTATCCATGACACACCTAGAAGTGCTCAGGTAAACAAGTGCCTTAAAAACACACCTGCAGCAGAAAGCCTAAAAAATAAATGTAAATCTATGCAATGTGTTTGTAAACACACATAGATCAAGGCTATGGAAACTTCAGGCCCAAAAAGCAATGGAACTTAAATGTTATATCTAAACAATTGCTGGCCTTATTTGTATTATGGATTGTGCGCATCTGTGAAGGTGAATAAACCCTCTTCAAACAACTCATCCATTTGTGAGACACCGCCATTCCCTGTGTTATTGCTCATTCAGTATATACTATGGTGTGTATTCCCTTTCCCTTGCCAAAGTGTCACAAAGTCAAGTCAGTCAAGTCATCCCTTGCCCTAGCCAGTTAATTTAAGCCTTCACCCTTCACTAGCAAATTGATCACAACTATGAAGTGAGTATGGTCCTGAAAGTCTAGTCTGAGTAATAATAATAATTAATGACACTATATATGTGGATTTAGATCGCCAGTCATGATTACTCTGTGTTATAATTGTTATTCGAATAAGTTGTAGAGCATGTATTAACCTTGACACCTTGCAGCAGCTATGGATGATGGTCTGAGTTGTATTTGGTCTTGGTTAGACCTAGTTTGACCATGGAGGACCATGGGACATGAGATGTTAGACCTTATGATGATATGGATAGATGATATATGGTCTATGTACACATACAGGATGATTCTACGCAGCAGCTATAGGGTTATGATGATGATTCTTGGGATACAGCAGTGTTTGGTCATTTACAGATCATTATTATTGGCCTTGTTCCGGTACATTGGATATTTATTTTGAGCATGCAGAGATTCATATGGTGTATGAGTACATATCTTGGATGGATTTGGACCTTCTGAGTCCAATGGGACAGTTTGTTTTCAGTTCCGGGCACTTACAGTGATGATTTAGCCTCAGTAGGCTGTCCTAGTGCAGTTTTGGTCTGTTGGAGGCCCTGTCGGAGCAGAGATGACTTTTATCCGGTTGACCTAGGGCGCTGATGATGGAGGGGGTGGTCCAGCCACTTGTTTTTACCATATTACCCCCCTCCCGGACACATTGGTGCCCTCACCTTGACAGCGCCATCACTCCAGGAGGCTGTTTGGGCAGTTTCACGCTTCCCGAGGCATTTTAGGATTGGTAGAAATGGCTATTGAGGAAATCGATTTGGGCTACTGAGGCAAAGTTATGGCATGGGATGATCAGTGATGATAGATCGGGACCTTTCACACCTTCTCCAGCAGTTTCAGCTTCATCGGGGCCCGCATCCATCACTTATGGCATTTTCTGTGGATTTTTGAGGTCTTTTGAGGACCACGACTTCACTAGGGAGGCACGATTTGGTACTTTCATGATTATTTATTGGTTGTTGTGCCATGGGGATTGACCAAGGAGGGATAAAATTACCCCTTGGACCCACCATGAGCCTCTTATGATATTTTGTCATCATGATTTGGTGGGATTCCCCTCTCCTAGGGCGACTTTGTCCACTTATGTTATATTTTATGTGTGATCCATGTATTATATTGTTGAGCTCATCTCAACCATTGATTAGACTTTTGTATCTTATAATCTTAGCCACTCATTCAAAAAGTGGTTAGGGTTTTGGTGCCTCTCCTTCCTATTTAAAGGAGAGAGCCTCTCATTGTAAGGGGTCTTTGGCTCTTGGATTATTGGTATAGAAAAATATTCTTGTGGAAATTCTTGTGGTCTCCTTTGCATCTGGTGTTCTTAGATGGTGATTGGAAAGTCTATTGCAACCTAGCATTTGGAAATTGTGGTAAGATCTATCTTTTTTGGAAATCATTGTTTGTCTACAGGAGGGCGACTTCAACAAGGGCGATTTTGCAAGGCTTCTTCAAATCGACTTTCTTGGCATTCGCTTGTATCAGGGGGTTATCATTAGTATCATTGTGATCTATGCTATCTTTCTGTTACTTCTTTTGTGGCATTAGTCTTATCTCTTGATGCATCAAATCTGATATTGTTGACGTTTGTTGTGCAGGAGAGAGGGCGCATTGGCTTCTTGGACAAAATCGATTTGCATAGAAACTGCCTCAAAGCTTCCAAATTGATCGGGATTGCATAGATCATCATCATCAAGGCATCTACAAGGTTACCCAGGTAAGATCCACAGGTTTGTTTCTCTTTCCTCTATCCAATCCATTGACATAACTCATAAATTGTTAAAACCCTAAATATTTCAAAACCCCCATTTTACATTTTCTCAGATCTACTTAGATCTAGTGGGTTGTTGGGCATGATATTGAAAACCCACCTCTATAGCATCCACGGCATCCCGGATCTATAGTTTGGTGAGGATTGGCTTCCGTTTGACCCCTCTCCCAAGCCAACTTAGCTTCTCCCAAGGAAGGCGCACTTCACCATTTGAGCAAGTTGACCTAGATCTAGTTGATGGGTGTTTGAGATTCCACTTGATTTGACATCTACACATCAAATAACATACACCCAGGTTGTCCCTTTCTTGAAATTTACCTTGTGGGCCCCATTCCACATTTTAAGGGATTTAATCCCCATTTTGGACCACTTGGAACACTTAAACTCAGATCTACTAAGATCTAACCGGTGGATTGCCACGAAATTATAGATCCATACTCCTACCTAACCGATCTACTAGGATCTAAAGTTTGGATGCCATCCGACATGATTTGACCCACCTAAACCCCAATTGAAGCCTCCTTGGGTAAAGTCGCACCACCTTGGAGAAGTGAGTTCACTCACTTCTAGGAACTGGGTGCTTGAGATTATTGCAGATCTGAAACCGGAATAATTCAAAACCTAGGTCTAGACTGTCACTTTGTCAAATCTTGCCTTGGGGACTGCATTCCTTGTTTTTAGGGATTGTGGTCCACTTGGGTTAAACCTAGATCTAGGCACATTTAACCATCAAGACCTATACTGTCCACTTATCTCATGTTGTAGGAGTCCTAACCATAAGTCAACCCCACTTTGACTCCACTTCCCAATTCCCAAGGCACTGGTTTCTCTACAAGGTAATTCAACTTTCCTAGATTGTTGGATTGACTTGTGGTTTGACTTAGGCATGGTAAACTATACCTTTGAAGACATCATGAACCATGGTCAAGCTTGTCTCATGTACTAGTTAGCCCCAATATAACCCTTTAACTATCCTGCATTGGACACGGTTCCCAAGGCAGTGGATCTTTTGACATTGAACTAGTACACTAGCCCTAGATCTCACTACAAACATTATAAGTCACTCTTACATTCAACTATGAACCAAAGCTATATCTGTTGAACCCTCACTTGGCTTGTGACTTCATCCTTAGGTCTAGGAAAAACCATACACCTAACTTCACTTGGAAATACCCTGATTTGGTGTCTTGGTTTTGATCTCTCCTATCGGGAGTAGATTGGGTCTCCCCCTTTGTTGTCTGGGCTAGATAACATAAAGCGAAGGTTGCCTCGACTGGCGTGACAACCATACATATTGGAGGTCGAGGTGATCGTGGTTGCACCTTTCAAGTTGCCCTTCCCTATTGCCATCCATGACTGGATCCATCCATAGGGGTAACTACAGTTTAGGTGATAACAGGTTTCTTGGTCTCCAATTGGCTCCAAATGCTCCCAACTTGTCACAGAAGGTATATGGATGGTATTAGGACATGATTATGAGGTTCAGGGATGCTTTAGAGTCTTCAAAAGGCTTCTGCAACTCTCCTTTGAATTCTGTCCAAGGTAGGGGATTTGACTAGCAATTAGGGGTTCAATTCCCTCTTGGGTAGGTGCTAGAGATGGCTCTCCAAATGCTATTGGACTCTCTCGAATTTCAGGCCAGAAGTAGGGGACATCTAGGGGACATAATTATGGTCTCATATGCATCACCATTCAGTTTATTAAGTCTTCTACAACCCTCTCAAATCAGATACAGAAAGACTAGTTTCGACCGTGGGGGAAATGATAGGCAATCTTCTCCAAATGCTATGAAATTGAACAATATGACTCCAAAAGCTTATGCAATGAACATGAAACTTGTATAACACATTATTAACAGTCCATACATCATTAATTCATCAGTGTTTCACTTGTCCATTCGAATATATCAATATATCATTGGCATACATCAACATAGTGGGGAAAATGGCACCATTTGCTCATTAATGATCAGATTTACATAGTTCCATGCAGTGAACGTATCCGTTCACTAGGTGAAGAAACGAATCCGTCTTCCATATTTGAGATAAATGATAATAATATATTGATAGATGGTGATAAAGTTACAATAAGCTCGCCTGTATAGGGCTTGAGCAAGAATAGCGAAGGGTTACACCCTTTCGCTTATTAACCTAATAATCTATTTAATATCTAAATAATAATATTGATTAAATATTCACAGCATTGCCTTCCCCTTTTGGAAAGCTTTGTCCTCAAAGCTTGACTATTTTCCTAATGTCGTCCTTCATTCAGATTCAGTGTCGGTATTAGAATTGGATGCAATTTCTTGTGTAGAGACTTGCGTTTCCTTTCCATTGATGATTTTGCACTGTATTGTCTGATTGTTCCTACATTTATGGCCTGGGATCCAATCATCACCGCATCGACGATATATGTTTTTCTTCTTCTTTCTATTATCAGAGTAACTGTTAGATGGCTTTGATCTATTTTCCATTTCATAGGCATATGATTGAGGTTTGTGGCATTGATGGCTAGGTGACCACGTATCTTCACAGTACCTACATTGTGTCTCTTTTTCTTGTCGATAATGGTTGTCGCCTCTTGTTTTTATTCCTTCTAGTTTGCGTTCTGTGGCTTTTGCTTTATGTCTTGCTACCTCTACGTTAGGTATGTCGTGTAACTTTAACTCTTTTTGGAGGTACGGTTTAAGACCTCCTAAATAGGTTTCGAGTCTTTGCTTGTCAGACAACCCAAATACTCTTGTCGACAAGGATTCCCACTGATGTGTGAATTCCTCAACACTTCCAACTTGTTGTAATCTCGTAAGTTTACTGAAAAATTCATCTTCCTTGATTCCTTGAAACCTATTAAAAAAATCATTTCTGAACAAGTTCCAGGTGTAGGCAAAATTGTCTCTCTTCCACCATAAGTACCAATTATAGGCGTACCCTTCCATATGCATTGACGCATATTTCACCTTCTCCTCGTCATATTGAATATTGTAAATGTCGAAGTATTCTTCTGCTTTGTTTAGCCAAGCAACGCATTGGTCTTCACTTCCATTGTATTTCGACAACTCTATTTTTGCCTTAGGTGGGTACACTATGTAAGGGTGATATTGATTCCCTTTTGCTTTATGGTTTGATGGTGTATCAAAACTACTGGACGATGTAAGTGACATATTTGAACTGCTTCGTTGTTGGCGGTGATTTTTATCTTTTTTATTCTCTACTATCTTACTGATAGCTTCTATTTGGCTGTTTAATCGTGCCTCCAAATCTGGCAGTACTTTTGTTTCTATCTCTTGCTTAAGCGTCGCATTGTTAATTTTTATTTCTTTTTGCAATTCTTCTTGATTCTTGGCAAGTGCTTCCTGTGTGAAAATATGAAATGAGGCATCTAGCATGTCTGGACTGCTGACTTGGTCTGTCTTAAGCGTTAGTCTTTGTAACGCCTCCATTAATGTATTATGGTTCTGCGTCATGGTGCTCAAGTTCTGGGTTATGGTGTTTATGTTTTGAGTCATAGCACTCATTTTGTCATCCAAGTCTTTTTGTTTTTCGTTCAGAGTGTCAAATTTTTCACTCAACCTTCTTTCTAGTACCAGAACAACTTCATCTTTGATTTCTTTTTTAAGCACGGCATTGTTATTTTTCATCTCTTCCTTTAAATCTTCTCGAAACACTTTCTCAAGTTCGTCCATTCTAGAGTTTAGACCTTCGACGATTTTTAAATCTCTAATTTGGTCATTTTCTAATTTTTCTAGTTGGTCTCATAACTCGGCCATGGTTCTTGACCTAGTGTGGGGAGGTGAATATTTGAAATCAATCTTGGAATCAGGATAAGAGTTAGGGTTAGAGATAAAATAATACAATAAATATTATTAAATTATAATAATAATTTATTATATATATTAAAAATAATAATACAATAATTATTATTTTAAATTATAATAATTTATTATGTAAGAAAAAAAATATAATAATAAAAAATTTATTATTAATTTTTTTTTGTTTGTTTGAATTTTTGCAGGTCGTTGGTCGTTGGGGATGGCGGGAAGTGATGGTGGGGAGGCGGTGGTGAGGGAGCAGAGGAGGGCGAGCAGGAGGTGGGTGGAAGGGCAGGAAGGCGGGGGTGAAGAGATGAAGCTGGGGAGAGGGAGGGCGAGTAGGAGAGCACGGCATGAGGGAGTAGGAGAGCGCGAGTAGGGAGGGCACGACGTGAGGGAGCAGGAGAGCGCGAGCAGGGAGGGCACGGTGTGAGGGAGCAGGAGAGCGTGAGCAGGGAGGGTGCGGCGTGAGTGAGCAGGGAGGGCAAACAGGAGGTGGGTGGAAGGGCAGGAAGTAGGGGGAGGCGGACGTGGATGAGGTGAAGGCAGGCGGATGAAGAGAGGAGGTGTGGAGGGGGCGGTGTGGGAGCTGCAGAAGCGGATGGTGGAGGTGGCGGGAGCGTGGGCGCACAAAGGAGAGCAGAGATGGACGAGTGCGAAGGGAGATGGGGAAGGTGCTGGGCGGTGGAGTGTTGCAGTGCGGGCAGGAGTGGAGTGGAGATGGAAATTGCTGGTGGAGATCGCTGGTGTGGAATGGAGAACCCTGGAACAGATTTCCGCGGAGAGAACTTCACGCAGTGAGTACTGGAGCGAAAATGTGCTGAGCGCCGAAACTGAGCTCAGAGGAGCGAGACTGCCGCAACCGTATCCGGTTGGATTTGAAGGGAGAGTCGAAACTGAGCTTTGATACCAAATGCAGTGAACATATCCGTTCACTAGGTTAAGAAACGAATCCATCTTCCATATTTGAGATAAATGATAATAATATATTGATAGATGGTGATAAAGTTACAATAAGCTCGCCTTTATAGGGCTTGAGCAAGAATAGCGAAGGGTTACACCCTTTCGCTTATTAACCTAATAATCTATTTAATATCTAAATAATAATATTGATTAAATATTCACGGCATTCCACTTGGACTCTCGACTTGAAACTATTATGAGTATGAAGAACAGAGCATTTACATCAAATGACAAAAGAATGGGGCATTAGAAGCTCCCCCAAAGAGAACAACAGCTCACCAAGTGCGTCCCACTTCAAGGATCATGATATGTTGAGAAAACTTGAAATGGTTGGAGAAACCAGCTGAACTAGAAGTGATCACGACCTGCCCTATAGCTTGCATCTGCAACATATGACTCCATTGAAGCTCCAAATGAAAGGTCTGAATAGCCTTTCCAATTACCAACTAGGATGGGAATCTTTCACCCTCAAAACTGGTGCTAAGGCAAGTAGAGTAGCACTCCACTAGCTCTCCTCTCAAATGCAATTGTGAAAATGATCAAAAGCTACCCTCCTTCTTTGTTCTTGTCTTTTATAAACTTCTCAAGTCCTCCATGGGTCGAATTCCTTCCAAAAGATTCATGCCAACTCAAGTTGGGAAGAGATTCCAATGTGTGCCACTTGTCCAACAATTCCTAGACACCATCTTCCCTCATTTCGAATGGGTGTCTCTTTGGCTGCCCTGACTCCTTTGTGTGCCTTCTTGGAGGCTATTTTTAGCTCTGACATGTCATATATGTCATATGTTAGCATTCAGGTCTGATTTGTGTCATAGGTGTCATAGCATCTTCATCATTATTGTCATAGAAGCTAGGGAATCTAGCCCAAGTGTCACAATTCTTCTAAGATGCCTCTTCCTCTTCCATGGGAGTTATTCTTCCACTCCAATTCGACCTTACATGATTCATTGGGGAGAGAATCGTGCCAAGTGTAGTGGGGAATCTTGCCACATGCGGGTCCTACAACCTCTTATGTGCCCTCATGATCCAATGCCACCTTATTTTCTTTTAATTATTATTTATTTGACCCATTTAATGTAAATTTATAATTCTAAGGTCACTTTGGGTCTTGTAGCTCCTTTATCCCAACTTTTAATGCTTCCACCCCCAACCTAGGGAACTAGTAATTTTCCTCCATGACAGTTCATTTGGATGGGTATATTACAAACTTTGAATTGAGAATTTCTCTTAATGTGACCCACCTTGTCCATTTGGATCTAATTTCACATTATTAATCACTTGGACATCATTCTTGGCAATTATTTGACCCTTAGCATCAATTTGACAAACTATCGTGAGTATGGCCAAGGGGCTTAGGCCATTGTGACCCAATGCAAAATTTTGGGACATGAAACACAATGGTCCGGTTCTTTCTCTCTGCAACCCCATTCTGCTGTGGGGTATATGGAACTGTCAATTGTCTCCTGATCCCCTCCTGTGCACATAACTCATTAAATGCCTTGGAGGTATACTCAACCCCATTGTCTGATCGCAACACTTGGATCTTTCTTTTTGTTTGGTTCTCCACAAGAGCTTTAAACTCTTGGAACCTTTGCAAGAATTTTTTGACTCTTTGCTCTTCAGGAAATAGATGCAGGTCATCCTGGAGAAGTCATCAATGAATGTCACATAATACTCACAAACTGTCAATGATACAGAAGACATCAGACCACAAATCAAAATGAACCAAATCAAGTATCCTTGTCGATCTGCTGTCATTGCTCGGAAAGACAGTCTTGGTGTACTTTCCGAGAGCACACCCGTTGCACACATCACTATGCTCTGTGCTAAAATATGGCAAACCTTTAACCATATCTCTCAACATCCTTAGAACTCGATGGTGCAAGTGGGCCATCCTCCTATGCCATAACTCGCATAAATCACAATCATTGCTGTTGCTATGTGTCGAGGCATGAAGGGGCTAAAACATGAGCTTGTATAGTTTTCCACATTGGATGCCAATCACTGTAGCTGTAGTGTCACTCGCTCCCTTGGGATGAATGAGTATATGCCCATCTCAGAACAGTACCACCAATCCCCTATCCTCGATAGTGGAAATTGATATCAAGTTCTTCTTCAACCCAAGGACATACAAGACATCCCTCACTGTCATGGACTCCCTAGATTCCCTCTGAAAGGTAACAGTCCCTTGTCCAATTGCCCTGTAAGTAATGCCATCTCCAAGCATCACCTCAAGATCCAGGCCAGTCTCAGTGAACTCTGTGAAAAGACCATGAACACTTGTCATATGGCTGGAAGCCCCACTATCAATGTACCAAGTGCAGGTGGTAGATGGAGTCGATGAATGGCCTACAAACAGGGAAAACTCCTTTTCATACTCTTACTCTGTGCTGGTAGTAGATGTACTCAATGGATGACCAACAAATAGGGAAAACTTCTTTTCAAACTTCGCTGCATATTCATCAACTTCAGCCAAAGCTGCAGTCTGCTGCTTCTTCTTTTTCTTGTTAGGACACTGTCCAACATAGTGTCCAAACTTCTGACAAGCAAAGCATTTCAGTTTGCTCATATATTTCTTTTGATCACCCTTCTGCTTAGCCCCACCCTTGGGACCCTTCTTGGACTTCTTCTTGCCTTTAGCTGTGAGTGCTACATTCTCCCCTTTTTCCTTACTATTGGATGAACTCCCTTGCACTTATCCTCTTCGAGTTTCCTCCTGAATGAAGTCATTCCAAAGATGATCCCAAGAAGACAAATTTTCTCTTTCTACAACTCCCTATACAAAAACAACCCATTGTTTGGTCACCCCATTCAAAGCTGTCTCACAAGCTCGTTGCCTGCAACGACCTTCCCAATGACACCTAGTTCATCCCTCATCTGAGTTATCTTGGTAAGGTAAGAGACAACATTTTTAGTTTTGGTCATTCTGATGCTTTTCAATTTCTCCTTTAGCACCATCTTCCGATTCTCATTGGAACTTTGGTAAAGTCTGGTTAAAGCATCCCACATTTGATAAGCATTGTCCTTACTTGTCACATGTGGAATCACATGGTCCTTGATAGCATCAAGGATGATCCTTTTGGCCTTGATGTTCTTTTTATTGTAGGCTGTCAAGGTTGTAGCATCTGTAGGCACTGTCACGGGATTTGCTTGTGTGCCGTTCACTATGTCCCACATCTCACACTCCTGCGGAAGCAAAACAATCCTCTCTTTCCACGGACTGAAATTGGCAACCCCATCCAATCTGTCCTCAACCCTTAAACCTGTACCAACCCTTAAAGTCTGGTTAAGGCATCCCACATCTGAGAAGCATTGTCCTTACCTGTCACATGTGGAATCACATGGTCCTTGATAGCATCAAGGATGATCCTTTTGGCCTTGATGTTCTTTTTATTGTAGGCTGCCAAGGTTGTAGCATATGTAGGCACCATCACGGGATTTGCTTGTGTGCCGTTCACTATGTCCCACATCTCACACTCCTGCAGATGCAAAACAATCCTCTCTTTCCACGGACTGAAATTTTCAGCCCCATCCAATCTGTCCTCAACCCTTAAACCTGTAGCCATTGACCTTCACACTGAAAACAAGTCCAAATTTCTGCCTGGTGAACAAAGCAGTCCCTCACTTTTAAATCTGAAAGTGTCATGGTGTATTCTGCTCTGATGTTTTATGCAGGCTCTGGTACCATGTTAATTTTCTGACTCCAACCCGGTTTCAAGTCTCAATGAAATTCATGGTTTAATGCCCAAACCCCATTTCAGTGACTGCTGAAAATATTTTTTTGCATAAACCAAATTTCATAACACGAAACACATGGAAGTTTTAACAGCTGCAGAACAGATTAACATGCCACACACAGGAAGCTTCGCACAGGGATTTTTGGGCAAATAGCCCTGGAAAACCCCCCTAAGGGGAAAGCCATTGAGAGAGAGATTTTAGTTTTTAAGAAAATATTTACAGCAGTATAATATCGGCAATATATATCCAACTTATCTCGACAACAGTGACCACAATCTGCCTCAAAAACCGTGCCTTCTCTGCTTTGAAATCTGTGCCAGAATTTCTGTGCACAGGCTGTACGGTACAGTACAAATTCCCTCCTTGATTTCTGTGCTGTAGTATGGTCTTACAGCCTCGAAATGCATGTCAGCAACTCATCAGTTAAATCCCTTGATTTTTGTGCCCATTTCTGCATGGGAAATTGTGCTGTACGGACTGCTCTCATCATGTACAGTACTGCTACAATTAAAGCCTGTACGGCCTCAATAAATGCTGGAATATACATCGTCAAATACTGTGCCTGTTGCATTGGGAATCGTGCCTCTCTTTTCTGCTGTATGGAATGCTTGGGAAATCGTGCCCCTTCCTTCTCTCTTGCTCTCGACCTCTCTTCTCGAAATGCTCATGAAGAATAATATGTCTTTTCCCTTTCCTTGGCCTTTTTGTTTATTAAGAGGGTAGGTGAACCAACTATTAGATCCAAGGGCCCAGATTACATCTAGAGTCTCTTAAATGCATGGTTGAAAAAAAAATCACTTTTTCTCAACTTAAAAATTAATTTAAGTCACTTTCTCATTAAATGATCAAAAGTCACTTTATATCTCATAAAGTGAAAATTAACTTTACATCTCATAAAATTAATGCCAAGGGTCATGTTGAACATTTCCCCTCTTTAACTAGACACCAAGCCACCTAGGGGAACACTTGTCCAAGGTACAAATTTCAATAAGGAGTGGGTCGGATTTATCTTAACACTATGGAATAATTGTTTCAGAGTTTTGTGGCTTGAAAATGGTTTTGATATTCTTTTTGGATAAGAATTTGGTGATGTGATCAGTGATGCCATGAATACAAGGGAAGGGGATAAAAGAGGAGGGAGGGTTGTTAAGGGTTTTCTTGTGTTTAGGATGAAGGGCTAAATGAAAGGCCTTGTTCATTTGAGAAAGGGAATAGCCATTAGCTAGGAAGGCTTTGGTAAGATGGGTCCTGTTACGATGGTACTGACACCAGCGTACCTGTAGAGGTTCCCTAGGGAGAGGGTGTCTTTTTCCTGACCAGGAGGGGTGTTTAGCTAGCTCATTCGGAGGTAGGGGCATGGCCAGACCCTATGGTTTCTCTTCTGGAAGTACTATGGCTTAATGGCATCGCTGACTACCTCATGAAAGGGTTTGAAACCTTGAGGTTGGTGTCCGGGTCTTCCAGGGGTGGGTCACTGGGTCACATGCCCCCCACCTTGTTTTGACGCTCCAACAGCAGTTGTTCTAGCACTGAGACTCATTCTTATCTTCCGGAGCACATCCAACACCCTCCTGGTCCTCCAGTTCAACAACACCCTCCCTCTGGGCCCTCCTTTAGAGGATGACGTCATCCTCCTGGCAGACTACTTGATTTGTTAAAAAGGGCGGGATGTTGAGGGTTTTCATCACTGTTGGGGTTAGTTGGGGCATGACGACCTCCCCCTGTACAGTCTGGTCTTTCGTTTCGTCAAATTTGGCTTTGTTTAGCCATTTTTACTCAAGTAGGGGTCAAATATGGGAAAACACCCAATTTACCCACTACTTTGATTATTTTTATATTATTTTAATTCTAATTTTAAGTTGACATTTTTAATGTTAAATTTTCCTTACTTTATGTAAAAGTGAGTGTGAGATCATATAAATTAGATCTCCTCACTTCATTTTTAGACATCAACTTTTGGGATAAGATCATTATGTCTGCTATTTGCCCTAACTAGGGCTCTCCTTGATGAAGGATATTTTGCAAGTTTGAAGCATTTCTTTTGTTCATGCCATTGCTAAGGTGAAGCTAGAGTTGTTTGCTTAACACATGTACTTGGAGGTATCTATTATTTTTTGTTTGATGTCTCTATGTCAAGTATATGAAAGTGATGCTTGTTAGGGTTGAATGGAAGCCATTGTTGCTTTATTTTGTCTTGATTTGCAATTCATTTTTGTTATTGGTCACCCTAGCATTCAAGCTTGAGCTTTAGGTCTTCAAGTCTTGCCAAGACTAGGTTTCCTCAATGAATCCTAGAGATTATTGAGGTTAGCCCTAGTTGAGAAGCTTGTCAAGTACCATCTCAAGGAGAGTACCTCCTCTCATTGATGCCCTAGGGTTTGGTAGCTAGTTTTCTATTGATGCCCTAGTTGTTCAACTTGTTCAAGTACCATCTCAAGGAGAGTACCTCCTCTCATTGATGCCCTAGGGTTTGGTAGCTAGTTTTCTATTGATGCCCCAGTTGTTCAACTTTTTCATTCAACCCTATTTTCTGAGTTGTAAATTTGTAAATATTGTGTTAATTAGTTTACATTTCTAATTATCCTTGTTTTCTATGTTTATTAGTCTTTGTATTTTAACTTTTCGGAGTTAGTAGTTTGTTAATTCATGGTTAAAACCTAAACCAAAACCCTAAAACCCTGAAAATTCATAAAATTTCAAAAATCCATTTTTTGGCCATTTTGGGGCCTCTTGAAATTTTCGGCCCCTAAAATTTTGGGCCCAAAAATGCCGGCCCCTAAAATTTCGGCTCCAATAATTTCGGCGCCTAAAATTCCAACCCTAAAATTTCGGCCCCTAAAATTCCGACCCTAAAATTTCGGGCCTTATAATTTCGGCTCTAAAATTTCGGGCCCCATAATTTCGGCCCACCTCTTCTCTGCTACTATAGATCATTCAAGTTGTGGTTGTTTACTTTCTCAGATTGAAGCACTTTTGATCTATTGAATGATAAATGCTTATGAATGATTGGTTAATCATTGATGATAAAAGTGTTTAGGTCATCTATCAAATTGATGTTGATTATTGGTTGAATAACGAACATTGGTAAAAGGAAATCAATTGAATACATGACATTGACACATATCATTTACATATTTTGTTAGTGAACGACATTGAAAGACTATCACTTAATGTATGTTTGGTTATTGGTTAGTGTATTGGCAATATAGTCTTTTGATCCAATATTGATTATCTTGATATACGTGTATGTATTCTTACATTTCGTTGGTTCATTGACTGAAGTTGACTCCATTAGGCATTGGTCTAACTAACACTTGCATAGAAAATATAGTTTGGTGTTTGTTCTAGTGTCTTACAGGGTTCCACAAGGACACTTCTCCTTGGAGGTTTCGACTTCCGAAGAAGTTAGAACGGTGACCGAGGTGACATTGGGTCACTATTCTCATTTGTGCTTACTGGGAATTAGCCCTGCTAATTTGCCCGGTAACAGGTCCTTTCGAGATGGAGATGTTGTGGATCAGAGATGTGAATGGCTCTCGAGATAAGGGTTTTGACTCTTTAAGAATGCCAGATTTCTGAGCTGGATGGTGATGGGAATGAGCATGCAGGTATCTGTCGGTGTGGGAATACTAAATCCTAACACAGTTCAATCTAGAATTCTTATACAACTTAGATCTTATTGCCCCCATTTAGGTTGTAAGTCTCATATCAAGTGAATTTGCTATTATCATAACTCGGAGGGAAACTTGATTATTTGTGTCTTCAAAATAGAAATAAAAAATCATGGGATCAAGTCCTGAAACTGCCTGATTTAATAGTATTAAAGATGCATAAGAATAGGTGGGATCTTTTAGCTAGGCAGCACCTAGATTGCATGAATTTCCAGGATAGGATGGGGACTAGTTACGGGTACAGCTGGAAATTACCCCCAAAATTTCTAGGGGATGACAAAAAATACTAAAGAAATTCATAAATTCTAAAAAAAAATCTAAGAAATAATAAAATATTCATAACTCCCAGAAAAACTACCAAGGAATTTTAAAAATAAGGAGGATAAATAATAAATGCCATTAATGATTCTTTAAATAGTATATAAATATTAAAACCTAAGATGCTAATCTATCTAATACAAGTGAGCAAATACATAGCCCAAATTGGCAAAATGCCTAAAATATAAAGTATTACATTCTCCAAATTGGCAAAATGCCTAAAATATAAAGTATTACATTCTCCAAATTGGCTGTCCACTTCAAGTCTCTACTCCACATGATTGAATCTCCGATACAACACTCTCCATATGGACCATATCTTGGAAATGACTGATATGAATGCTCCGAAGGCCAAATAATGAATACAGATACCTTGATGGTTTGTTTATGTGCTTAGCAGACGAACTGCAACTCTCTTCTTGCCTCCAAAACATGTCAAATGGTTTAAAAATGATGGGGAGGCATTTTTCTATTGTTGGGCTTAGGGTTAGTTTTTTTTTCCAGTTTTTTGCTGTTTTTATTGTTCTTTTCCTTCATTTTCCAAGTTGGACCAAAAGGGCCACCCTCGGCCAGGTGGGTGTCAAAACAAGCATTTTATAGGTCTGTTTTGGCACCTATTGGGGCACAGCAGGCCAAGGGATGGCCAGATGTCCCTGATTCTGGCAGGGGATTCCCGAGTTCATGATTTCCCCAGTGCCCACTTTCTTGAAGCTATTCCAGTCAAAAGAGGACATCCCCTACCCTTCCCAAAGTACCCTGTGACGGGTTCCCATTTCACATACAGGATAGAACAGTTCCTCATAACCATCATAAAGGCTGCAGTTCCTTGTATTTGAATTTTAAGCTATGTTGGTCAGGTAGTTTGGCAATAAAATCAATTCATATACAGAGGTTGTGCATGGAATAACTGTCCTAGTGTCTCTAGAGGTCACTGAACATTAGAGATATTCATTTATTTTCTTGATTTTCACTTTTTGGTGTGTAGATGATATTATTCTAAGATGCGAACTTTTCAATTTATTACTCTTCTCTCTGGTTTTCCTTATTGCTATTTTTGATTGTTCAGTGGGAATAATAACTTTGACATGCTCCTTGCCTATCAATGTTTTCCAGTATATTCCAATGACGAGTTGTATCAATTGGCACAGTTTTTTAACTATCTAAGCTGCATTTATGTTCATTGTGTCTTTCCTTAATATGACAGATTGTGGCAGTACTGAGCTTACGATCTCTTATTTTAGTTTGGTGGATAGATAGCAGGGTTTACTTACTCATTCTGTATTAAGCATCGTAAACAACCTTAGGTTTAGATTTTCTATGTTACCACTCATGGTAGTTTTTGATGCCTAAATGCAGACAGTTTTTATCACTTCCAGTGGAGCATGGAAGCTTGGTGGTTTTGGCTTTGCGATTGCTATTGATCAGGTTTCAGGAGACACAAGTACATTTCAGGCTTTTCATTTCCCAGTATGTACATTTCTGATACTGATAACTTTATTTGAATTTTTATGAAACAGTGTAAGAAAGACAATGATATTCCTTGAATGGTCAACATTGCTTTTAATTTTATATACTATGCCACACTATGTTATCTGGCTCGATAGTCCACTGATTCGGTGTACTTAATGGTCTCTAGCATTGAAACTGTTAATGTTCAACGAGTCCTAAGTGGGATATCTGTTCCAATAAGTTCATACTGTCCCACGCATTGTTAGCTTGTTTTGTAAAGAATTAATTGGGACCATATTCTAGTACAATGGAAGTATTACGCTTGCATCTATTTTTGCTTCAAGTGTAGCACTGAAAGTATTACACTTGCATCTAACTTTTCTTGAAGTGTAGCATTGGAAGTTTTGTTTCACATCTTGGTAAAAAACTTTTTAAGTCTTTGGTTCCACATCACACCCTGCTTTAAGTGGTTGTCTCATAACTAACATTTTAATTAATAAGATATAAAATAAATAGCAATTTATTAGTAGGTGAAACCTCCATAAATTAATATTGGGGATGGATATGCTTTCACCTACTACTCCAGTCCGCAGGAGGCTGAGGTGGCTTTTCCCAGATATTATAGGATGGACAGGTGCATGTGGAAGTGCTATATGTACTCTTGTTGAGGAGGAGGATAGGAGACACCTTGCACTTGTGGGAGACAAGTGTTGAAGTCCAGGTGGATTTGCTTGTGTTGATGCTTATTTGTTAACATCTTTGGTGGTGGCTAGGGTTTTCTTGGTTTTCCCTAACTAGGGTTTTGGAGGGCTTGAAGAATTGTACCAGCTCGTGTTAAGCTGTGAGTATGTACTTGTACATCATTTATACCGTATATGTATGAAGTTTTCAACTGTCCTAAATTAGCTAATTGCAGAATTGATTTTCAGCTTGCATTGTTTTCTTGATTTGGTAATTTCCAGCACTTGTTGTTAATGCTGATTTGACATAATTTGGGGCTGAATGTGTTTAAGAGACTTAATATATATCTTGAGATAATATGGCAGATTTATTGCTGTAAATCTGAAGTAATTAAAGTGATTTCAGATCTGGTTTATGCTCGGAAAAGTGTGCCCTAAGGGCTGGAGCTTGTTGGCATATGTTTGGTATCTTTTCTCTTGTGCTGCTGACTGTGTTGGGTTGAGGTAAGATGAAATATTGTTCGCTGTTTGCTATTGTAAATTAATATTTCAGATCAGCACTAAGGCTGAAGTTCAGAGGGACTAAATTTGGGAAACCTCTTTATGAAATTAAATTTGAGAATTTGCAATAAACTACAGATACTTGAAATTTTTCCACTGCTCCATCTATACATCTTCATAAATCCACCCTGTTACGTGGTACTAGTACCAACTCACCTTCAGATATGTGCCCAGGGAGAGAGAGAGATTTTTTTTCAGGATCATGAGGGGTGTTATTTAGCATTTTCAGTGGTGGTCATGGCCCGACCCATTGGTCCTTCTCTTAGGAGTACTATGGCTTAGTGGCATTGCTGACTACCTCATTATAGGGCTTGTAGCCCTGAGGTTGGTGTCTGGGGATCCTACAGGTGGGTCACTGGGTCACATGACCTCCCCACTTGTTTCATTACTCCGGTGACATTTCTCTTAGCTATGAGGCTTTTGCCTCTCTTCCAGGTCACCTCAGGCACCCTCTTGGTCCCTCTGCAGCCTAGCGCTCTCTCTCCTTGGGCCTCCTCCATTGATGACGTCATGATACCAAGCTGTACTGCTTGTTTTGGGGGGTGGGGGGCATTGAGGGATTATCAACATTGTTGGGGTTAGATGGGGCATGACGTCCCCCCCCTGCCTACTCCATTATTCAGTTTGGATTATTTTGCTCATTTTTAGCTATTTTAGTCATTTTTGGGTAAACTCTGGGGAAAATGCCCCAACTTACCCACATATTTGATTATTTTATATTATTTTATGTTATAATTTTAAGTTGATAGGTTATAATTTCAAATTGACATTTTAAAGGCATGTCCACTTGGTTATATTTTAAAAGTGAGTGTGAGAGCATATAAATAACATCTCCTCACTTCATTTTCAAACACAAACTTATGGGATAAAATTCAATATTTTACTTTTTTACCCAAGATAGCATTTTTGGAGTGATGCTCACCTCTTGGAGGGAAGGTCTTCTTGCTCTTTGGATGAAGTTGGATGTTTTCTTTACTTTGCTAATGCTCGGTGGATGCTAGAATGGTTGGAATAACTCATGCTCAAGTAAGTCTTTTCCATTTTTAGTCTCGCTTGATGAATAGTAGGTAAATTTTGCTTCTTGAATGATTGAATGGTGGCCTTAGGGTTGCATTTTTTTTGAATAGAGTCTTTTATCTACTTTCTATCCTCTTAGCATAGTGAAAATGCTTCCTAGAGGAGATTTTTACGAAGTTTAGCCTTGGATCTCCAACTTTGTCCTAGTTTAGGCTCTTGAAACGAACCCTAGAGGTTGTTTCAAGAATCCCTAACCTAGTTGACAAGGAGAAATACCTCCAAGATGAAGGCTAGTCACCTTCCTTTAAGGCTAGGGTTTAAGGAGTAATATCCATTAAAACCCTAAGTTTGTCAATCTTTTCTACTTTAAACCCTAGTTTGTACATTTGTAAATATTATTTTTAGGTTTGTATTTTCATTTTCTTTGTAATTAGCTTTATGTTTACTAATTTTTGTATATATTAAACCCTAAAAGCTAAAACTCTAACCCTAAAACCAGACCTAGTCAACCCTAGCGACCTCCTCCTCCTTCTCCTCTAGGGTTCTCCCTCATCTTCCCTAGCTTCGCCCTCCTCCTTTCTTCCTCTCTACACCCTCGCCTTACCTCTTTTCCATCTCGCCTTGCTTTTTCTCTCCTCTCCCTTTCTCTTCCCATCTTTTTCTTCTCCTTTTTTCCTCTTCCTCCTTCATCCTGTCTCCCCTTTCTATTCCTCTCCCTCCTTCCTTTTCTTCCTCCTTTCTTCTCCTTTTCTCCTACCATCTTCCTCTTTCTACCCTCTTCTTCTCCTTCCTTTCTTCCTTCCGCTTTTCCCTTTCCTCCTTAATCAGACCTCAGCCACCTCAAACAAGGCTCGACCTCCCTCCATAAACCCTCGATCCTCCCCTTTTGAGGTTCGGTCCTCTTCTTTAAGCTCCCTCTTGGCCTCGATCCTACCTTTTTTGGGTCTGTCCAAGGCTATAACGACCATAAGACAACCCTTCATCCCTGCTGTCCTAGGTTTGCAACAAAGTTGCAGACTGTCAACTTTGGCAATCTTCCTCCTTGCCACATCACCTGTACACAAAACTGCAAGAAAGGTTAGTCATTGAATACTTTTTGCAACTGTGTTAAAAGGATGCCATATCTAAGATAAAGGTAGAGTCTGAAGATTACATTACATACAATCTTGAAAAGTCACATTTATTGCATACATATTGATAAAGAAAGTGGGAGTGGTATGCTATACTTTAGAAGCATAAATCTTATTTATCACACTTCTTCTTTGTTATATAAATGACGCATTAATTCACTGTTATACTGCTGCTACAAATTGCTGCTATCAGGAGCTAGGACTGTCATCATACTATCATAATTCTGCTATAAATATCAGTCCTTGCATTTGTTATTGGTGATTGGTTGGTTGAATTCTATGGTCATTACACTTACATTGGATGATTTATTTTTACATGATTAATGCTTTTTATTGATGAATGATTTCTCGTGTATGCTAAAGTGCTATTGAATGCTGCTATCACTAAACACCTACATCATAGATTGAATACTTGAAATACTGCATTGACTTTGATACATTTACATTTTCATCTACAAGCACTTTATTTACCTAGTATGTCTTCTTCGTTCCTAAAATTGATTTGTTAAAAGGCATTGGTCACTAACATCATCGTATAGAAGACATAGTCTCTGTCTTAAGTGTCTTGCAGAACATTTAAAGGGATCTCCCCTTGGTGGTTATGACACTCCTAAGAAGTTGGAGGTGTGACTGAGGTGACAGTGGCCACATTTTCCCTACATTTGTCTGTCGGACCTAAGTTGCGGGGAAGCGCTCTCCCCCCTCTCGCCCCCGCTCCGGAAGCTAGCTTCCGGCCGAAGCTAGGCGGAAGCGCGATTCGCTTTCGCTTCCGGGCGGAATCGTTTTTGAGAAGCGCGCTTCGGGGTTCAAATTTTCGCTCCCTGCCACTGTATGAGAGCGTGCAGGAATCGATCCGAAGCGTCGCTTCCGGATCGATTCCTTTTCGCTTCCTATTCGCTTCCTGTTCGCTTCCCCCAGCGATTCCGGCGAAAAAAAAAACGCTTCGGTCGCTTCCGAAATCGATTCCCGTAGCTTCCTCGGACGATTCGCCAAAAACCGCGATTTTCATGGTGAGTTGGAGCTCGTGGGGTCCACGCTTGGGGTTTTGGAGGGGGGAATAGGGCTTTGAGGTATAAAGCCCTCCTCTACACTCCATTTTGTCACTTTGTTTGTTTGAGAAGAGAAGAGAGTAGAGGAGAGGAGAAGAGAAGAGAAGAAGAGAAAGAGGAGAAGAGAAGAGGAGAAGGTGCCATTGGAGATTGAAGAAGGTTGGAATCTTGGATGCTTGGAGCCTTGGCAAGTTGGCACACTCACTACCATTGGAGTCTTGGACATCCAAATAGGTAGGCTCTAAACCCTTTCTTGTTGATTTGCTTTGTGTTTGAAGTTTGAACTTGAAGTTTTGATGGTTGAGACTTGAATTTTTTAAGCTTGAAATTTGACTAGAATCTAGAATGTCATTGTAAATGTTCCTCTCCTACTCTTTCCCATGCTTTCTCCATCATTTCTATTGCAGGGCAACAGGTTAAACTCTAGTTCCACTTCCAACTTCCAAGTCCAACAAACATGATGATGGGTTTATGGTTTCTTTTGTTGGTTCCATTTGTTGTTTTGATGATGTTCATTGAAAACCGGAGGAGGAATGAGGGAGAGGGAGATGATGAAGAAGTGGGTAGTGGCACATACCGTGGAGAGGAGGAGGGAGGGGAAGAAGAGGAGGAGGAGGAGGAGGGAAACCAAATGAAAACCAAGGAAGACACAACACCCTTATGGAAATATGTCACCAAGCAGGGAGGAAGCAAGGGGGGTGGAACCGCCAAATTTGGTTGCCCCCATTGTAAAAAGACTTACACGGGTTCATATACCCGTCTGAGAAGACATCTATGTGGGAACATGCCATGTGATGAAAACAAAACTGTAGGAGTTTGTGTTTGCAAAAGTGTGCCATCAACACAAAGAGCCATGTATAAGAAGGAAGAATTTGAAGCACAAAACAAATCAAAAGCAAGGGTTGACCATGACCCCTCAATGAACTCACCGATAGCTAGAGGCCCATCCACCCAAGGTAGTGGATTCTCACCCCCTGGGTCACGCAGGACAATATCAGATTTCCTTGACACCAACGGTAGGGATGACGTGGATGCAAGAGTGTTCCGGTTTCTCTATGCATGTGGCATACCGTTCAATGTCCTTCGCTCACCCTATTGGCATGAAATGGTAGATGCCATTCGCACTGCTCCAGCAGGATACAAGAGCCCAGGGTATGACAAAGCTAGAACTGTGGGGCTTGACAAGGAAAGAGGCAAGATCCAAAATGCTTTGGGGCAATTCACAAATGCTTGGAATGAGTATGGGGTATCAATTGTATCAGATGGATGGACAAATGTAAAAGGCAAGCCATTGATAAATGTTCTTGGTGTGTCTGCTACTGGTGCAGTCTTCCTTTCAGCCCATGACTACTCAGATAAATTCAAGACTGGCATAAACATTGCAGAACTCCTACTCAAAACCATTGAATCTATTGGTCCATACAATGTCATCCAAGTCATAACCGACAATGCTGCTAATTGTAAGGCAGCGGGAGCAATCATTGAAGATAAATACCCCAACATATTTTGGTCTGGGTGTTTGGTTCACACAATGAACCTTTTGATGCACGACATCATTAAGTTGAAGGAAAATCAATACAAATGGATTGGTGAATTGTACAAAAAGGGCAAGAAGATGATAAGATTTATAACCAACCATAGCAATGCCCATGGCATTTTCCGCAGTCACTCAAAGTTGGAGCTATTGAAGATAGCAAAGACTAGATTTGCTAGCTACTACCTCACTTTCAGGCGCCTTTTGAAGGTAAGAGAGGCATTAGCTAGCATGGTATCAAGTCAGTCATGGCAGGTCTTGAAAGATAGGTGTACATCCCGCATCTGAAAGGCTTGATTTTCAGGAGGTGGAAGAAACAGTTCTTGATGCGGGATTTTGGGCAAGTGTCAAGTATGTTTTGCAGTTCACAAAGCCCATATATAACATGATTCGGTTTGCAGATACAGATAAGCCGGTGATTGGGGAGGTGTATGAGCAGATGGATAGCATGCTGGGTCAAATTAAAGATATTGTTGAACAGAAAGATCCCATCTTGTATGACCATATTCATGAACATGTGGTCAAAAGGTGGGAACATCTCAACGTTCCACTGCATGCCTTAGCGTATGTATTAACACCAAAATATTATTCTCCATCTTGGTTGGCCAAACCAGCACCTGGGGGTGGGGTTAGGAGAAAGCCCCACACAGATCCAGAGGTACATCTTGCATACATGACTGCTATAGACAAATTGGTCCCTGATTTAGAGGAATGTGACATATTGCGCAGTGAATTAAGCAAATACCTCAGTGAAGTTGGTCCATTTGGTACTTTGCATGCAATCAGAGATCGAGATAGGGCGCCTCCTATTGAATGGTGGAACATGTATGGCTCAACATGCCAACGCTTGTATAGATTGGCTGTTAGAGTGCTTTCACAGGTGGTTAACAGTTCCTCTGCAGAAAGGTGTTGGAGCACCTATAGCTTCATCCACTCAGTGAAAAGAAATCGATTAAATGAAAATCGAGCAGAAAGCTTGGTTTATGTACATTACAACTTGAGGTTGTTGACTCATTATTGTGAGCGTGCCAAAACTGATAGATCATATGTCACTTGGGACAACAATCCCGAGGAGCATAACTTGGAGGATGGAGCCATAGCTTTGGAGCGCTTGGAGGAAGAGCTTTTGGGTGATGAGGATGACGCATATGCAGTACCACTACCAAGGGCGCCGCCATCTTCTTCCTCGTTTCCAGATGCACCATCTTTGCCTAGAGGTTCACGACCTCCATCTGCATCAGTGAGGGGGGGTCGTGCAGGATTGAGTCTTGGACGTGGCTCAGCAGTGGTGGCTACTGGGGATGATAATCCCACTCCCATTGTTCAGAGAGCACGAGAAAAGAAAATGGAAATTTCTCGTGGCAAGAGGAAACATCCATGATTCCATAAAATCTACTTTTCTTGTATTTTCTTGTTTACAGTACTTTCAAGTTTCGGCACTATTGACTCTTTTATATTTATTATCATATATTTTGTAAACATTACATGGCATTTCAAGTTTGAAGTTTTATGTTGAACCTACCTTTGAATTTGAAGCTTTAAGGTTGAATCTTGATGTTATAACTTATGGAATCATGGATATTGGACCTATGGTTGATGAAATCATGAATTCACTAGTAAATGATTAATGAATGATGTTATATGGTATTATTGTTTATTTCATGCTTTTCAATGATTAATGATGTTATATGATGTTATCTGATGATTGATGAACTTCTACTTGCATTTGTTGACATATATGCATCAAAATATATAAAAAATATATATTATATAAAAAACGCTTCCGGAACGCTTCCTAACCGGAAGCTTTTGAAAATTTCGCTTCTCGCTCCCGCTCCCGCTCCCGCTTCTCGCTCCCGCTTCCGCTCCCAAGTAACCTTGTGTCGGACACTAGCCCTGCTAGTTCATCCAGTAAAACCACCCATTTATTAAAACGCCCATGATGCCCATATGATGAACTATCCATCCATACTATGTTGCTAATGCTAACCTTGGGCTAATGGTTGTAATCTTTGCCAAAGGTGAAAAGGTATTTTCATAATCAATGCCTCCCTTTGCACATTGGCTTTGGATGCTAGCCATGCTTCATACTTGTCTACATTGCCATCGATCTTGTACTTAGTCTCATATATTTCCTCAATCAAGAGGCAATATATCAATAAGAACCCTCCAGTCTCAGGTTCAAGTTGTCAATAGAAACGATATCACCTACCTTGGTGTTGAAGTTGAGGAAGTGACCAAACTCCTAGAGGAGCGTATTGGATGGGCTCATGAATTAAACTTGAAGGTGTGGGGGCTTCCCCCCCAACTCTCGGATCAGGTGGACCCTATACAGGGAAGGGCTTCTTTCCTTCAGGACACCTTGGGTCGTTTGCTTTGATCTTTGAGAGTGCATGGTAATGCATAGATTCTACCCTTTTTGTTAGATTTTTGGTTTTAGGGGACATATTAATAGATGTATAGGCTAAGTGGAGAATCTTCTCGTTGCCCAACATGATCTTCCTAGATGTGGACCTCACACATTCCAGGTGGCAGAACTAAAAAATTCCATGGGTTAGGTATCTGCAACATGAAAAGAAGGTAAATGGGTAGTTATCCGAGACCTGGGGTGGTCTCGACCCAGTGCCAAATGACACCCCAAGCAGGGTGGGAGTGGGGCCTTGAGGATTTATGTGGGGTGTTGGAATTACAATGGGGCCTTTTGGTCCTCTTTGGGCTCTTTTTACTATGGACACAAACCCTTAGATATTCTCTTTTTGATTGAGACCCACGAGATTCCTGTTTGGCCAATTTGTCAACATCTAGGGTATTGGTGTTTTTTAGTCTATAGGTTACAGACCCAAAGCTCTAGTGGGGTTTGGGGTTTAGGAGGTGTAGCTTACTATTTTTGGGATTCTCTATAGGTTAGAGTGGCCTTGATTGTATTTGATGATTCAACTCGATTCATCTGGGTTTGGGTTAGTGGTTTAGCTCCCCTCCTCTGAGATATTCAAATTGCAGTTTTCTACCTACCCCCCATGTCATTAAAATTTGCCTTACACAAGGATTCCAACAGAAACCCTTATCTTGACTTCTACTAGTATATTGTTTAGTTCTTGATTGTGGGGGATCTCATCCTCTTGGGGGATTTCAATGCCAATGGGGCCTTGGAATTACAATGGGGCCTTTTGGTCCTCTTTGGGCTCTTTTTACTATGGACACAAACCCTTATCTTGACTTCTACTAGTATATTGTTTAGTTCTTGATTGTGGGGGATCTCATCCTCTTGGGGGACTTCAATGCCAATAATAGGGATAGATAGACTCCGCTTCATGATAGGTCCAACTTCCAAGGACGCTCTTTGCCTCTAGGAGATTGACCATCCTTAGTGGATCTCCATAGAACTTCAACCAATGCCTTGGGGCCTTTTCACCATATGGCAGACACCTATTGCACTGTTTTGAGTCCCATGAGTTGCTGATTCTCAATGGCCTCCCTTGCTTCTCGGCCTCCGAAAAATTCACTTGTTTCCCTCACAGTGGGGGAGTTAGTATTGTTGACTACATCTTGGTCAACCATGACCTAATCCTGTTTATCCACTAGTTCTGTCGCTTTGATCCCCTTAGCAATCATGCTCTCCTCTCTTTCCACCTTTGTGTTGACCTACCCTCCCTCCCTGCCTTGCTTCCTGCTACCCGCCTCTCTAGTTATCAGATTTTAGATCTTAGACGAGATCTGCTTTTGGTTTTTATAGCAGTGGGAGTGCCCCCCCTGGCCCATTGACCCTTTTGTGGTCACTTGCTGGACATTAGTAAAACTATCTTATCTTATCTACAAATAATTCAATTAGATTTCAAGTTTGGTTCCTTTAAATGAAAGCCTCTGAGGTTCATTTGTGCTCAACAATGTTGCCATAAGTGCAAGTTAACTGTGGGTGACTTCTCCAACCGAGGGCTTCTTTTGACTTGTGTTTTATCTCTTTGTGCTTTTTCCAATTACTTGTGTCTTTTGGTCTTCACACAATGAGAACTTTCAGGTTCCATTCCAGAGTCTTGAAGTGTCTTTGCTAGCCACTTAGGCATCTTTTGCACTATACTAGACTCTTCAGTTTCAGATTCAGATTCAGATTCAGATTCAATCTTCACTGGTTTTTCAACTGATTCTAGATATGGGAATGTTTCAAAACTCTGATACTGTTAAAATCCAGAATTTCTACAAGGAAATGATTCTAGATAATCAAGTTCCTGCACTATCAGACTTCTTTGGCTTTAATACAGATGTGCTTCTCTCATCAAATATAACATTGTACCTTTTCACAAGTTTTTGATTCCACATCACAAGGTCGATATTCCTTCAACTGTTCATCATATCCCAACACATGCACATGTGCCCTCTACCAACAAGTTATTAACCACGCCGTTGCTTAGAAATATGTACATAGGCCATACTCTGAAATGTGCACAAATGTTCACTGTAGGCCTGTGCCCAATCAATCCTTCCTCAGCTGTGATGTTTGACACTTCTTGGTTGGATTCCTGTTGATCAGATAGATCGCACAATGACATGTTTCTGCCCAATGATATTGCTTCAACTGTTCATCATATCCCAACAACATGCAGATGTGCCCTCTACCAACAAGTTATTAACCACACCATTGCTTAGAAATATGTACATAGGCCATACTCTGAAACGTGCACAAATGTTCACTGTAGGTCTGTAGGTCTGTGCCCAATCAATCCTTCCTCAGCTGTGATGTTTGACACTTCTTGGTTGGATTCCTGTTGATCAGATAGATCGCGCAATGACATGTTTATTCCCAAAATTAACCATGCCATTGCTTAGAAATATGTACATAGGCCATACTCTGAAACGTGCACAAATGTTCACTGTAGGTCTATGCCCAATCAATCCTTCCTCAGCTGTGATGTTTGACACTTCTTGGTTGGATTCCTGTTGATCAGATAGATCGCACAATGACATGTTTCTGCCCAAAATTTCAAATCTACATTTTTATATTTCAGGTTTTCAACATACACTCTCTGCCATATCATGAATGGCATGATCTTTCCTTTCTGAAACTCTGTGTTGCTCAGGGGTATTGGAGATTTAAACTATCTCCTAATGCATTGGTAGTAATTTTCGGGTTCTCTTGAATTATACTCTCCACCACCATCATATTGGAATATTTTCAAAGATTTCCCATTTTGTTTCTCAATGAATGCTCTGAATTCTAGGGAATATTTAAAGTATTCTGATTTCTGAGCCAAAAAATAACTCCATACCTTCATATTGTGGTCATCTGTGGATGTCATGAAGTACACATTTCTTCCTTCAAAAGGTTGGCTCATAACAGAAGGCACTGTGCATTAACTCTAAAACTAGTTTCGCACGTCATGCCTTACCCTTAGGAAAATACTCTTGCATCTGCTTCCCAGTGATAGAAGCTTCACAAAGGTCTGAAGGCTTTTGTGTTTGTGGTAACCCATGAATCATATTTTGTGCATGTTTACACTTGAACCTGCACTGCTTTCTTCAATGGAAACTTGGTGCAACTGTAGACATTATGCCCACTGTCACCTCAACAATATCCCTCTCATAGGGTTGGTTCTTGCCAACACCAAGGTGGTATTCCTAACTGTACCTGCAACTTATTAGTAAATAGAGCAATGGGATTTGGTCATTGGTACTTGAACTACTAGGTCAAAATGGAACTACGTGGGAGGAATCAGAGAAGATCAGTGCCTGCCAAGGGATGATAGGGTCAAAGTCAGGGTAGAACATGCATCCAATGTGGCTTTCAAAATGGAAGAATCTTGCCACATAAACAAAGTATAACTCGAACACTTGGGTTTGGTGCTGATGACAACCTTGTCCTGGCCGCTGTTAAGAGGCTAAGGACTGGATTTCTCACTCTACAGTTCGTTGGTGGTTTGGAGGGCCCGCTGAAATCTGCAATAGTTCAGGCAGATCAGAGGTAAGGACCTGCTAACTCTGCAAACTGATCTTAACAACCTGAATGAAAAAGGGTAAAAAAGACACCATTTAAATACCAAGCATATGGAAAACAGGGAACACAGCATGTGGATCAATGGTCTAGCTTTATTCGAATGTTGAAAAAGTTGGCATTGGAAAAAAATCGGCAAGGGTCTCGAATACAACTTCTCGGCAACATCGGCGAAAAAATAGGCAAAAATTGGCAAACTGCGGCAAACATTAAAAAATAAATACAAAATATATCATTTTTTTCAGAATTTTAAACATATAAAGCAACAACAACATCAAATAATTAATAAACGCATTGACACATAAATATGGAGAAAGCGCTGATATATAGATGTAGTGGATGCAAATAACTCGGAGCGGTTTGATTTCAATGACTCAGAGAGTCGGACTACTAAAAAATACATAAAATTTTACAATTTTAATGGAAAACATATATATTAAAGCTTCCAAGCTATGATTCCAAACCATTAGAGACATAATATGCAAAGTCTACTCATGTAAATACCATCTAAGGTTGAATATATGAAAATGGCACCAAGTGCAATACATATCTAACTCTAAATTGAAAAAACACAATCATCAAAATCATTGTCTATGTTGGGATCCTAAATCAATAGCACCATGTTCCCTCACCTCTAGGTTCTAGCCCTTGCCTCTACCTCTAATATGGAAGTTGATCCTTGAAGGACATCGGTTAACACCCTACAATTTTGATGAAACTTCTTAATACAAGCGTTAAAATAAGGTAGAAAAAGCTTCCCATGCTTAATAAGTGATTTTGCTTGGCTGAAGGGTACATTTTTTATTAAGGTCATGAGAGAGGAATTCAATCAACATCAGCAATCAAGCATCGACACCACCAACATCAAAGTACATAGAAAGTTTGATGTGCTTGATTAAATTCAAATCGCTTAACCACATACATGATAGAATCCAGTGGAAACGTTGCAATCCTGAAATCCTGAAAACCATTAAGTCTGTTGAATTCTGAATGGGATCTATAATTCTACTTTTTGCATATGAAGTCCGATGAGGTTGGAACCACTCTCAAACATCCTAAACAATTAATGGTAATGTTAAAAATTTAAGTAAAATGATGGAAAATGAAAGTGACATTCTCTTTATCTTTCATTTTCCATCCTTTTACTTTAAGAATTTAACATTACCATTTAGTATTGTTGACTTCAATGTCACTTGTACAAAACTGATCAATTTTTTTTTTTAAATCTGAGTTTTTAAAATTGTGAAAAAGCCTCTTGGCGATTTTTTCCATTATAGCGCGCTATTTACCAAACAATCACGCGGTTTACTTGTTCTAAAAAATCGTGCTTTTTCTTAGCCGATTTTTCAGCCTGAGGAAAAAGTCGTGATTTGTTTGAAAAATCGGCGATTTTTGCAACTTTGCTTGATTCAACTGTCAATCTGGAATCACAATGGCAAAATCTCAGGGTATACAACCCCATTAGAATAAAATCCAATGTTCTTATAGGCCTTAATTGACCTAAGACAGTGCACCCTAGTCTTGATAGCATAGAACCCTCACCCTGCATGAGATTAAAGCTAAATGTGTCATGCAAGTCCAGTCTTGACTAAAGACTGAAACGGCAGTCGAACTATCATTAGATTTGCACTTAAGGTGAACTGGTTCTACTTCTAACTAAACTTGTAGAAAAAGGGATATCTCCTTCAGGCTTCCTGGAAAGGGTGCCTTTGAGTATCTTTTCAAGGGAAGCATTCAGACTGTTTGAAGTGTATGTCAATCTCAAACATAAGACTGCTGTGTAAGCAGCATGAAAACAAACATGCACCTAACTGCCACTAGATCGTTTGCCAACTGGAGTTGGACTGATATCGGAACCACATGTAAACTCAAGTGGCAACTATTTGTGAGAACTCATGTGACTCGACCCATGAACTACTGTTTGCACTGCAGGTAACCTAATGCCTTTAACAGCTGTCCTGTCATCTTACCACTTAACTGTGACTTGAACCAAGTTTTTAATGTAACTGACTGTGCACTGCATGTTTGCATTGAGTAGCTGAACATGCTTTGTCTTGAAATAGAAACCTAACTCAATCAGAACTGAATCGTACTGCTGTTCATCTAATACATGTATAAGTCTGAACTTTAGGTGTGAGCTCCTCCATCTAGCAGATACGCTGCCATCTTGCTCGTCAAACAAGCAACCGTTGAATCTGTATTATATGTAACAGCACTTGATTTACTGCTCATGTCTCCTTTTCTCATTCTCGGGTTTTATTGTGAAGTTTCTTCTTTGGCAGGTGTTGGCAGCAACTGTGCACGCAGAAGCACTGGTGCTAGCACTCTTCAATAGGTTCCGTGGATCTGGAACTGCTTTTATTGCATCATTAGTTAGTGAAACTGCAGAACCAATAACAATGCCTGGTTGTGCAGGCACCCCCTGAGTTCTTGGTGGACTTTGAAGGGTAGCCTCAGTTACATATGCATTGCTTCTTTACTGCTGTTTTTCAAAATCCTTAGTGTGAAAGGTTGAAAATGTTCTCTGCTCCAAGGTATATATCATCATCCAGAATATCAGCGGCTGTCATCCAATTTGCATTATAATCACGAGTCCTCTCTTCAATAGTTCCCTCTGCATGCTTTTATTTCAGTAAAGAGATTGATTTCATCAAATCACCAACTACAATAAAATCTCCACGATACTGAACATAGAGTGCAAGAATATGACCACTGCCCTTTCAACTCAGTTTCTTTTCCAGATAACTTTGCAATTGCAAAGGAGCACTTGCTTACTATTTAGTATTTGGTCAGTTAACGACATTCGGAAACTTCACATTCGTGCAGTTTCTCTTGGAGAGCATGCTTGTTGTATTCTCAGATAAATATTCTTGTTGGAAATAGTGCAACTTCGGAAGCTATTCTTATTGTACTTTATTATATTATTGTTGTACCTCCTATGGGAAAAGATATTGATATAACTGATCATGTAAAACCCTTGAAAGAATCAATGTAAACCTTGGGGTGAAAATACACAAAGAAAAGAATTTTTAAATGTTATTTTATCTTCCCCCAAGACAAGTCGGCCCTGTTAATTAGACAAGTCGTCCCAGTGGGTAAACTTCCCCAAAACAGTGGGCAGTCTTCCCCAAACAATGGGCAGAACTGCCCCTGACAGGTCGGCCCAGTTTGGGAAAGTTAGGTCGGCCCTGTTAATGTTTATAGCAGCATAACCAGGATCACTAAAAGAATGGTAAAGCACAGAAACAAAATGAGTGTGGAGCTCGTTTAACCATGATGATAAGAACAAACATCTCCCAACCATAGACAAAGCTATTTGTCTCCCCCAAGATCAGACCTTCCAATAGAGAACGATGTACATCCAGATAGTAGTAGCGCAAACCCAAGAAAACAAGAGAGAAATTTCTCCAATAGTGGAGAACCCCAAAAAATCAGTCTCCTAGCTGCAGTAGCGAACATCTCTTGACTAGTGCGAACTTTTCTTGAGTGACTGACCAAATGAGAGGTCAAACTCTCTATTTATACACATCAAAAGGTAACTTTTTCCCTTACTGGGCCGACCTAACTTTCCCTAACTGGGCCGACCTGACTGGGGCGGTTTTGCCCATTGTTTTGGGGCAGTTTACCCACTGGGCCGACTTCTCTTGGGGGAATACAAAAATTACATTTAATAAATCTTTTCTTTGTGTGATTTCACCCCAAGGTTTACATTGATTCTTTCAAGGGTTTTACATGATCAAATACATTGATATCTTCTCCCGTAGGAGGTACAATAACAAGATGAAATACAATAAGAATAACTTTCGAAGTTGCACTATTTCTAACACTCCCTCTCAACAAGGAAGGTATTCTTCGGACACGGTATTCTAATTTTATTTTTTCTGGGGTCGACCTATGAGGTGATGCCTCATGCAACTACTACTTCAACACTCCCTCTTAGCCAGGGAGGTATCATCAGTATTATCATACTGAAACACATCTGGATATCATCTGTACATCACGGTTATATCTAACCTCTCTATATCATAAGGAAGGTCTTCCAACACAATCTCAGTCTGTCAAGAAGTGTCAACAAATCAATCTTTGTGCATCTGCTCAATCCAGTCCATCGAAGAACATGCACTAGTTCCATGACTCTGCCCTATCCATAGGGACGTCACTCGTGCCTCAACTTAACAACTCTGCACAGTCCATTGGAGAGTTGATAATGCATCAATACAATGTGCCTCAGTTCAACCCAGTACATCGGGTGCCTACATCATCAACACTCCCTCTTAGCTAGAGAGGTATCATCATATCAGAACACATCCGATCATCTCGTCTGAGCATGTATGATCATCACATCGGAACACATCTTGTTATCATAAGAGGGTCCATTCCCACACAGGGATACACTCCACAAAGGAGAACGTTCCACAAAGGAACCATCCACAAAGAAGCACTTTCCACAAAGGAACCATCCCACAAAGGGACACACTCCACAAAGGAGCACGTTCCTCAAAGGAACACACTCTACAAGGGAGCACGTTCCACAAAGGAACCATCCCACAAAGGGACACACCTCACAAAGGAGGACGTTCCACAAAGGAACCATCCCACAAAGGGACACACCTCACAAAGGAGGACGTTCCACAAAGGAACTATCCCACAAAGGGACACACTCCACAAAGGAGCACGTTCCACAAAGGAACCATCCCACAAAGGGGCCATATCATCTTTTCAAAGAAGATATCTGATCTACCTGATCAGCTTGGTCATTCTAGACCACAGAGGATTACTTCCTAATGGACTTTATCGATCTCAAATCAAAAGGAGGCTGCACTCCCTAGGAAGACACTTCTCCCAAGCACTTTGTCGATCTCAAATTGAAAGGAGGATACACTCCCCAGGAAGACACTTCTTCCAAGTACTTTATCGATCTCAAATCGAAAGGAGGCTACACTCCCTGGGAAGACACTTCTTCCAATTTACCAGTCATTACAACTGGAAGGCGGTGATAACTGTAGCTAGTTCAACCTTCTGGGCCCACACTCCATACAAGAGCACTCTCCACACAGGAGAACGTTCCACAAAGGAACCATCCCACAAAGGGACACACTCCACAAAGGAGTCCGTTCCACAAAGGAACCATCCCACATAGGGACACACTCCACAAAGGAGTCCGTTCCACAATGGAACCATCCCACACATGGACACACTCCACAAAGGAGTCTGTTCCACAAAGGAACCAACCCACACAGGGACACACTCCATAAAGGAGTCAGGCACAAGTCTCGGCTTGTGCCTCATCAACAACCACACTGGTCTTCAATCTCCCTTCCTGAGGAAGGGAATCTACACCACTCCAAGCCTTCATTCTGGACAAGGGCTTGGTAAGGATATCTACAATCTGCTCATCTGTAGAGATATACTGGAGCTTCACTGCTCTCTTCTATCACAGAATATCGCTGTCACATCAAGCTCACGACCATACAAATCTGCAAGCAGCTTCCGAAGCCATACTGCTTCCTTACTAGCTGCACTGGCTGTGATATACTCTGCCTCAGCTGTACTGAGTGCCACATAAGTCTGTTTCTTGCTGATTCAAGAAACCATAACTGATCTCAAGCTAAAACAACACCCAAAGGTGCTCCTTCTGTCAATTGCACTACTGGCCCAATCTGAATCTGTGAATCCTAGTAGTTTCACTCCATTTTCTTAGGCATATCTCAATCCATAACCAATAGCACCGCAAAGATATCTCAGCACATGCATAGCTGCTACTCAATGTACTTGTCTCGGCTCAACCATGTGTTTACTCAACGTGTTTACTGCATAGCAAATATCTGGCTTGGTATTAACCAGGTACAACAAGGGGCAATCAACTGACGGTACATGGTGGGATCTACTAATTCTGAAGATATAACAGAAGCAAGTATCTTCTTTAGATTTGCTTCCATAGGTGTAGCCATCGACTTACAGTCCATCATACCAAATCTGTGCAAGATCTCAATGGTATACTTTCTTTGTCTAAGGAAGATCTCATCAGGTCCTTGCCACACCTCTTAGCCCAAGAAATAATGCATCAACCCCCAGGTCTCTCATTTCAAATTCACGGATCATCTCCCTCTTGCACTTGGCAATCATACTCTCGTCCCTTGTAAGAAAGAGATCATCAACACAAAGTACCAAGATCAAGGGATGAACATCATCGACCTTATAATAAAAGTTCTGATCTACTTCACTTCTGGTGAAACCTAGCTTTGTCAGGTAATTGTCGATCCTGGAGTACCATGCCCGGGGTGCTTGCATAAGCCCATAAAGAGCTTTCTTCAACTTGATAATAGCATGCATGGTGATTGGAGCAAGTGTCTCATCATAATCTATTCCCTTTGTGCTGCAGACTCCCTCTGCAACTCTGCATCTGGTACTCAGTACGTTGGAGCTTCTTGCTCTCAATTGTTAATCTCCATATGAGATCCTTTGGACCTGTGGGTTAAGGGTCCACATATGACTGAATGTGCATCGGTAATCATTACTTGTTCTTCTGAACAAGTCTCATCATCCTTCTCTTGTAGGTCATAGCACATGATCTTTCCTACAAGTCAGATTTAGTCAAATAGTTAGTAATATTGCTGATCATGAAATTCAATCAACTCGTATTGACATTTTAATGCAATGACAATTTCTTATGCACAGTTATGTAACCAACTTAGCCAATGCTTCAATCACAACACCCATCCAACGGGATGCTGTGCAACATTATAGTCTACTTACTCACCAGATACATGATATGCACTACATGAGCCTACAACTCTGTCAATCATATATAGATGCATAATAGAAAATTATGCACAATTTCATAATCATATGACAAAGACTTTTAAAAACATTAAATACCTATCTTTTGTTTGTTTTGTGGACTCCCACTTGATCTCTGACTCCTTGCAGTGATCACTGAAGTCCTCAAGAACACTTTGACCTTCAAGTTTTGAACTTAAAAAAAAAAACTCTGAAGTATTCATGTATAGATTCAAGTCTTCCATCAAAGGAAGAATTCTTCTGCATTCTTTGGCCTTTCCTGTGAAGACTCTTCGTCAACATCAGCAATTGAGACATGCTGCTTTCTCTTCTTGGCTGTAGGGGCATCATGCTTTTCTTTTCCTTTCCTCCAACATTCTGCCTGCAAAGTGACCTAACTTGCCACATTTGTAACATTGAAGCTTGGATTTATCTTTCTTAATCTTTGGATTTTTGGACTGACAGGATCCCTTTCTTGCCCTTGTTCTACTTTCCTCCCTTCCTTCCAATTTTGGCTGCACGAACTAGTTCTTCTTCTTTTTCCTTTGAGGTAGAGGCAAGCTCGCTTGTTTCCTCTTGGATACATTCTGAATAAAAGTGATCAAAACTAGGTAACTGACCACTAACACATGTCCCTTTCGCAAATGGCTTCCATTCTGGAGGAAGTCCACTCATAGATGTCAACACAAGATCTCTGTCAGGGACACTTTCATCAACAATTGCTAGTTGATCTCTGATTTGGTCAATCTTCATGATATAAGAAGAAATTGAATTATCTTTTGTAAACTTCACTTGACGAAGTTGATCTTTTAGAGATAAAATTCTGCTAGGATTCTCATTCTCATATAGATTCTTCAAGGCATCATACATCTTCTTGGCTGAATCCTGGCTTGCCATGAGAGGTGTAAGATGATCTTTTATTGAGTCCATCAATATCCTCATAGTTGTGGCTTCATTCTTCTTGAATCTTGATTTCTCTCTGGCTCCATCTGGCTCTGGAATATTTCTGAGTATATGATCCTTGATATCATGTTCATTTAGGAGCATTAGCATTCTGATTTTCCAAGATCAAAAGTTTGAGACTCCCTCTAATCTATCTTGTACTCTGTGTCCAACAACCATCTTCACTGAACACTGAAAAACTGAAACCTGTTTTAGAAACCCTAGCAAAAGAGGGTCGAAAAATGAAGTTTGGAAGATGAAAAATCTGATTCCATAGATGAATGCCCCCTTTCAAGGCAAGTTGAATAATACTCCTTTTCTTCTAAATCTGTGGACAAAATAGCTCACAAACTAAAACCCTAATTTCCTGTCCCCAACATAAATTAGGTCAGATTTGAAAGTTCTCTGAATGAAAATCTTCCTCCACATATAACTGCGCCTTCCCAGGGTGAATTGAGTAGAGGTCTTTTCGGATTAATTCTGTGGTTGGAAACCCTAAATTCGGGAATGTTAATTTTTAGTGCAGCTACGAGACCCATTTTGAGAGAGAATGGTACCCTAGTCAGTTAACCGGGTTCTTGGTTATGTTAACTAGGCATAGTAAAGAGTAAGACCCTAGAAGGTACCCTAGGGCCCCCGGCTGTCTCCTGGGGTTCTTGGTCAGGGGACCAAGCAGTTTAATGCCATGGCAAAGTCCCTAGCATGTGGCTAGCGCCCCTATTTGTCTCTAGGGTATTTTGGTCTGGGACCAGATAGTTTCTTGGTCACGAGGACCAAGCAGATCCTGCAGGTTGAGACAGAGATATCGTGGTCTAGGACTAGGCAAATTCTTGGTCAAGGACCAAGTAGGTCCTGCAGGTGGTTGATCAACATTCAGTCTAGGACTGAAAACTCAGTTTAAGGCTGAGGATCATTCTCTAGGAGAATGGAGGACCTAGTCAAGGACCAGAGGGTTGATCAACATGACTTAGTCTGGGACTGAAGCTCAGCTTTGGGCTGAGAGCCATTCCTTGAGAATGGAGGTTCTTGGTAAGTTACCAAGATGATGATGTGTGATGTCCTCTTCTCCTAGGTCTTTGAGATGGTTGAGTTAGATGGTCTTCTCAAGGGACTGGCCACCCCTTGATGAAGCCATTGACATTTGACCTTAGGGGCAGTTTAGAGGACCACATGATCACATCATCCATGTGGACCCTTCCTTATACAGTGACGATGAACTTTCAGGTTATATGGACCATTTGTACATTTGAGAGAGAGATGACTGGTTGTACCTTCCCCACCTTGGTTGATTTACTTTTGGCTCTTACACCTTGTTGATTATTGGTCTTGTGGTACCTTGTCTTCGACTTGTGGTTAATAAGGTCATTTACCCACCTTGAGTTATTTTTTATTTATACCACCTTTGATGTTTTGGTCTTTTGGGTACTATGGTTGGTTGTCCACATTTGAAGTACACCCCTTTTGGTCCTAGGGGTTATGGGTCAAGCTACCCACTCTTGTTTGTATGGTTTTGACTTGTACCATTTTTTTATTATTCATAATACCCTACTTATGTTTTATGTGACTCGTTTATTTTTATTTTTTAATTTATCTTTTATCTTTTATTTTTTATTTATTTATTTATTTTTTATTTTATTTTTATTTTTTATTTTTTATTTTATTTTTATTTTTATTTTTTATTTTTTATTTTTTGTGGTACCTTCCTAATTTGATGGAATCCTAACTAAATTAAAGAATAATCTTTTAATGACCTTTCTAGAAGATCTAAAATCCTATATAATAAGTTCTAATGTTCGTCCTTTGAATTATTATTATCACATCATTACATATCATTTCAGATCTGATTTTTCTGCTTGACGTCAAGGGTTTGAGGACCTTTCTGCTGCTTGGTTAGATCGCCCTCCTGCTGGAGTTTACCACAATTTTCAGATCTGTTTTTTTCTTGTCTGCTTAGGGTAAACGTTGAAGGTTTTTATGTTGAAGTTTACCTAAACTGCTGATGGAATTTTCGTTGCTGCCATCTTTATCTGAGCCATGAGGAGTGCTGCCTTCGAGATCTAGCTGTGAACCTTTGTTGAGCCCACTGCTGACTAGTTTGACTAACCTGTGACCTTGCTGAGGATTACCCTGCCTGTTGTGAGATTGATTGTGCAAGTCGTGGGCTCTGTGGTTCTGATCTAGATCGCTGAGTGTATGACTGTGGAGGCCGCATGCCCTAGTATTGTTCATTGGCTGTTCTTTGGACTGTCTTGAAGGCCGCAATTTGTATTCTGATCAGAGCTGTGGGTTACTTGTTAACTATGCTTTGTCTATGATCATTTATGGGTCATATCTTTTATGCCCTAGATCAGATCTGTGTGCTGCTGGAGGTCAGACTTGTATGCTGCTATTTGAGGTTAGATCTGTGTGTTGCATGCGCTAGATCTATATGCTGAAATTTGTTCAGATCTCTAGTGACCTTGTTGACTTCTATTGTGCTGGTTCTTGTCTGTGACTGCCACTTGATCACTTGATTGTACTACAACCTGTCATCTCTCTCTCTCTGGTTTGTACATATCCTCTTGTAGGGTCAGCTGGTTCCTAGTATTGACTGGCCTCTGAGAGGCACAATCACTTTTCTGAAAGTAACATTTCTGAGTATATTACAGGAAAGGTTCCACACCTAGGTAAGTATCTTCACCTATCTCTTTTATTTCTAATTAAACAGGTTTATTATTTTATTATTGATTACATGTTACTGAAGATTACTTTAACACGGTGACCATTTGGTAGTGTTAAAGGTGAGAAGTTGAAACAGATGAAAATTATGTTTTACTAGAGATAGTGCTGTACTATTTCATTTTTAGTACTAGTTGTTAAATGTTAAAAGTGAATTTTCATTAAAGTACATTGATTGTTTATTTTCTGCATTAAATCCTAACTCTACCAAAAATTAATAGGGAAGCCCTATTTTCTGGCACTTGTCTCTTTCAACACTGCTTTGATACCATGTTAATGTTTATAGCAGCATAACCAGGATCACTAAAAGAAAGGAAAAGTACAAAAACAAAATGAGTGTGGAGCTCGTTTAACCATGATGATAAGAACAATCATCTCCCAACCATAAACAAAGCTATTTGCCTCCCTCGAGCTCAGACCTTCCAATAGAGAACAATGTACATCTAGATAGTAGTAGCGCAAACCCAAGAAAACAAGAGAGAAACTTCTCCAATAGTGGAGAACGCCAAAAAATCAATCTCCGAGTTGCAGTAGCGAACTTCTCTTGACTAGTGTGAACTTGTCTTGAGTGAATGACCAAATGAGAGGTTGAACTCTCTATTTATACACATCAAAAGGTGACGTTTTTCCTTACTGGGTCGACCTAACTTTCCCTAACTGGGCCGACCTTACTGGGGTAGTTCTGCCCATTGTTTGGGGCAAACTCTCCACTGTTTTGGGGCAGTTTATCCACTGGGCCGACTTGGCTTGGGGGAATACAAAAATTACATTTAATAAATCTTTTCTTTGTGACTTCATCCCAAGGTTTACATTGATTCTTTCAAGGGTTTTACATGATCAAATACATTGATATCTTCTCCTGTTGGAGGTACAATAACAAGATGAAATACAATAAGAATAACTTCCGAAGTTGCACTATTTTCAACAGGCCCAGTAAGGGAAAAAGTCAGTTTTTCATGTGTATAAATAGAGAGGTCGTGTGCCTTATTTGGTCACTCACTCAACTCAAGCAAGTTCGCACTAGAGGAGAGAGAAGTTCGCATCTGCAACTAGAGAAGTGATTTTTGGGGTTTTCACTTGGAGAAATTTTCTATTTCTCTCTCTTGTATCTGTACTTTGTTTTCGGGACTGATTATCTCTATGCAAAGGTTGCTGGGTTTTCTCCCTGTTGGGTTTCCCAGGATACAATTCTTGTGTTCTTTGTTTCTGTGCTTGGTTATTCTTTTAGTGATCCTATTGTTTGTCTGCAATTAAATTATACTGCTATAATTGTATAAATCTAACATGGTATTAGAGTAGTACTAGAAGAAGCCATTGCTAGAAACTAAGGTTAAACTTTTCGGGGCCTTTCCTCATCAGTTTGGTGTAACATCCCTACTATGCAAAGTTGCCCAATTTGACTCAAATTTCGAACTTAGGAAGTGGTTGACTGAAACTGCTCCAAAAGCCTCCAAATGCTTTCGAATTGTATAGGGAGGGACTTGGGAGGACATAGGACACCCTAATGCAACCCTTAGACACCCAAACACCTGCTAGAAGCATTCATGGTCTTCAATTTTCAAGGAGGGAAGAAGTGGAGTAAAACTAGTCAAATGCATTGGTGGAAAATCCCACTAGGTTAGCTACTATTTGGCCTTCCAAACATTGTATGACCTTCCCTAATTTTCAATCTGAGACTTGGCTCTGTTAAAGGACCTCAAGGACAACACATTTGCAACATTACATCAGATTTTAGGGTCGGATAGATCTTCCAAAAGGAAACATCTTGTAGAGCACAAAATTTATGAAAGAATGGTGGACTAGGGACAATGAATTTATTGCACAAACTTTAGTAAGACTTCAAGGGTCTGCATACAACATTTAGGTCGTCCATTTAACTCCATATACAACTTGAATCATAAGCAATACTTCAAGAAAAGTCTGATAATAAATTGATATAAATCATTCTAAAATCACCATAAGAATACAATGAGGGAAAATGCTCGAATCTCAATATTACTTGGAAGTATTACATGAAATACTAGGTGTTTCGAGCTGTGGCTCTCATGATCCATTCATTACCGAGTTATGCAGCAGATAACATGATCATATGGTCGAAATATCAGTCTTCCATAAACAATAAGCAACTAGGAGTGCGCTATCAGACTTGTACATGAACATTGAGAGAGAGATGAGAGAGTGATAGTATAGAAAGAAGAGTGAACATGAACTTGAACTCAAAGGGGGATTAAACTTGCATCAAAACATCTACATGAAGCTCCGTTGAGAGGTTTGAATGTCCTTTCCTTCAACCAACTTGGATAGGAATCTTGCACCCACGAAATTGGTTCTAAGGCAGGGAGGATGAACATCCACCGTGCAAGGACAAGCTAAGCTCTCCAAAAGTGCCAAAATGAGAAATGATCAAAAGCTGCTCTCCTTCATCCTCCTCCTCTTTTATTAACCTCCAATGGCCTCCATAGCTCGAATTCCCTCCAGGAGTTTTCACCCAACTCGAGTTAGGGAGAGAGATTCTCTTAGTTGACACTTGTCCCTCTCTTTCTTGCATTCCTCTTCCATCCATTCGAATGGGGGGGATTTTGTTTGACCATAACTCCCCTTATGTGCCCTCTTGGTAGCTATTTTTAGCCCTGACATGTCATATTTGTCATAGGTCTACATTCAGGTCTAAATTTGTCATATTTGTCATAGATTCTCCATCATTGTTGTCATAGTTACTCGGGAATCTAGCTCCAAGTCTCACAATTCTTCTATGATGCCTCTTCCTCTTCCATGGGAGTTACTCTTCCACTCCAATTCGACCTTCCTAGATTCATGCCATGAATAATGCCTCTCCAACTCCTCCAAGAACGTTATCCTCGACCTTGGATTCGAATTGGTGAGAGAAGGATGCCATGTGTAATGGAGAATCTTGCCATGTGTAAGTCCCACACCATCTATGCGCCTTCATGACCAAATGCCACCTTATTTTTCCTTTATTATTATTTATTTAACCCCTTTAATGTGGATTTGCAAGTCTAAGGTTCATTTGGGGTCTTTTAGCTCCCTTATTCCAAGTTTTAATGTTTCCACCCCAACCTAGGGAACTAGTAGATTTGTGGAGATTTTCCTTCATGAAATTTATTTGGATGGGGACATTACATTTGGCTTGAAAAGCGCATTGGAAATCTCGCCCTAGGGAAGGCGCATCTTTTGGTGAAGGAAAAATCCAGTTCTGAGAAGTTTCATTTTTGACCTAATTTTGCAGCTGCCGTAGTTACAGAAATTAGGGTTTCAAGTTTTGAGCTGTCTGGTCCACAGTTTTGGCTCGATCTTATCTTTTTGCCTTGATAGGGCACATCTATCTGTGGAGTCAATTTTGCAAGAATCCAAACTTTGTTTTTGACCTAGCTCTTGCTAGGGTTTTTGGTCCAGATCTGCAGTCAAGATGATTGGAATGAAGGTTAAAGATCGACTTGGTGGTGCTTCCAACTTCATCTCCTGGAAGTCTAGGGTTCTTTTCATATTAGAAGAAAATGATCTTTTGAAGTTCGTCAACGAGAAGGTTCCAGAACCAGAAGTAGAAGATGACAAGTCTCAGTGGAGAAAGAATGATGCAAGAGCAAGAAGAATCTTGGTGCACTTAGTCAAGGATCATTTGGTTCCTCATATCTCACAAAAGAAGACAGGTAGGAAGATGTTTAAAACCCTAAAGGAGTTGTTTGAACACAGTAGCATCAATGTTACTCTCACATTGAGGAATCAACTATCAAATCTAAAGATGTCAAAGTCAGAATCAACTGCTGAGTACTCCATGAGGATATTAGAACTAAGGGACAAGCTAAGTTCTAGTGGAGAATCCCTTGATGATAAGGAGCTTATCATAACCACTTTAAATGGTCTCCCACCCTCTTGGGAATCATTTATCCAAAGTATAATTGGACGAACCAAGTTGCCCAAATTTGATTGATTATGGGCAGATTGCACTCAGGAAGAGAAGAGGATTGCAGCAAGGCAGAAACTTCACGACACTCAATCTGAGGAGAATCAAGCATTTGTGTCCCATGCCAAGAAAGGTAGAGGAAAAGGAAGAAAGTTTCACAATCATAAGAACCAAGAGAGGAGATCAAGTCCTTCTCCAGATTAGAAGAAAAAGAAGAAGGATGTCTCGCATATACAATGCTTCAAGTGCAAGACATATGGTCATTATGCTAGTGATTGTCGAAGTTCAAACAAAAGGAAGCATGAAGCCTCAACCGCTGATGTTGATGAAGACTCTCCTCACAAGAAGTCAAGGAATCATGATCATTCGGAGTTCTTCTAATGCTCCCCATGTTGAGGAGATGATATGAAGACCCTAACTGCGATGGTCTTCCAACAAGAAAATGAAGAACAAAGGTCTCTCATGGTTCCCACAAGGAGGCAGTGGGAGCTCACTCACAAAAACAATAAAAGATAAGTATTTGAATTTATTACTCGCATAGATCTGTTTTGTCTTATATGTTTTCATATCAAATTATATGCAGTTCTATCAGGAAGTGTGTTGAGCATTTGATGTAGTACCGTAGGCACTAGTTGTACTTGTTATATGAGCTACACAACATTCCATGAACACCTGATGGAGCTAGTCCAGATGATATCTCTTTCCTACATGCTTAGAGTAGGGCACACTCTTGATGGCATGTTCTAGTGGAGATAATAGACATCTAGATAGTTATCATATGTGTTTGGGAGACATGTTATGATTGTTGTGTTGAACGATGAACCATTAACTAAGATGCCTACATACCTGTCTAAACTATTGCCATTGCATTGAAATAGAAATTGGTTAAATTTGTTTATGCAATCATTTGACGAGATTTGACTTGTAGGGAAAAGACCATATGATATGGCCTACAAGAGAAGGATGATGAGACTTGTTCTGGTGAACAAGTAATGGACACATGAATCCTGTTGATGTTCAGATTAATCAAAAGCAGGGAGCTTCTAGGAACATGACCACAGGCCCAGAGGATCCGATCTGAAGATCGAGGATGAGGAGCTAATAGATCCTAAGGAGATGAGATCATCTCTCCCTCCAGTAGTTTAGAGGGAGTTAGCCCTTGAGTTGAGGATCTTGGCCTATTGATGATGTGTTGAGATCTTCCTAGGATAAGGAAGAACACAGTTGAGATCCTGAGCAGATCCAACATGATGACTGTGAGTACTTGGCTACACTGATAATGTTGCTGGCATATTCAGATTGACAATTGAGAGGATCCTTGATGTACCTGGTCGTCACCAGGATGGATACTTACATTCTAGTAAGCAACTGTGCTCTTCTGCTTTGTGAAAGTTGCTGCTCAGATTGGCACCCGAAGTGAGAGGGAGTTGGATGCTCTGTGGATAGCTCCAGAGAGGGAGCAGGATGCTCAGATGCCGAGGGAGCAGGACACTCCAGCACAGAAGGAGTTGATTATGTTTGCCTCCGAATTTGAAATGATTCGATTGATGCATTACTTCTTGGGATTAGAAGTTTGGCAGAGGCATAATGAGATTTTCCTGAGTCAAGGAAAGTACACCATCGACATACTGAAGAGATTTAGAATGTTGGACTGCAAGTCCATGGCCACACCGATGGATGCAAATCTGAAGAAGCTGAGAGACTTTGCTTCTAATTCATATTTGATTGATCCCACTATGTATCGCCAATTGATTGGATCTTTGATGTACTTGACAAATACCAGACCAGATATATGTTTTGCAGTGAATGCCCTTAACCATTTCATGTGCGAGCCGAGACAAAATCAATGGGTTGCTGCAAAACATGTGCTGAAGTACTTGCATGGCACTGTGGGATATGGCCTGAGACATGCTTCAGAATGTGACTTGAGATTGCAGGGATTTTCAGATTCAGATTGGGCTCGATGTGCTGCAGATAGGAAGAGCACCTTTGGGTGTTGTTTCAGCCTGGGTTCTGTAGTGGTTTCCTTGTGCAGCAGGAAGCAGACCTCAGTAGCACTTAGTACTGCAGAGGCCGAGTACATGGATGCTAGCACAACTCAAGAAGTTGTTTGTCTTTGGAGACTCCTTGCGGGATTGTTGGCCAGATTCTAGAGGCAACTGTGATTTACTCTGATAACCAGAGCTGTGTGAAGATGTCAGTGAATCTCGACAAGTCGAAGCATATAGAGATTCGGTATCACTACATTTGTGATATGGGGCAGAAAGGTGTAGTCGAGTTATAGTATGTTCCGACAGATGACCAGACTGCAGATGTTCTTACCAAGCCTCTTCCCAGGATAAAGTTTGCATACTTTCATGGAAGACTTGCTTTGGAAGAGAACGTGTCCCTCCTTGAGAAGGAAAGATGATATAGAGACCAAGCATTCTTCGGATCACTCTAGGATAGAGTGAGGAGATCTCTCAGATATCCTAATAGGATGGAGAGGCCACTGTATTCTCCAGATCACTCTGGGATAGAGTGAGGAGATCTCTCGAACATTCTGATAGGATGGAGAGGCCACTGCGTTCTACGGATCACTCTGGGATAGAGTGAGGAGATCTCTCGAACATCCTGATGGGATGGAGAGGCTAGCGCACACTCCTGGACACTCTGTAGAGTGGGGAGATCTCTCGGACATCATGGGACATGATGGAGAGATTTAGTGTATTCTCCAGATCACTCTGAAAAGAGTGAGGAGATCTCTTAGACATCCTGAGATGGGATGGAGAGGTTGGTGCACATTGGCGCACACTGACAGTCTTGGACTCACCGAAGCACTGGTTGAGTTGGTGCACGTTCCCCAAAGGATTGGGTTGAGTTGAGCCACGTTGTTCTTGTGCATGTTCCCTGATGGATTGGGTTGAGCTGAGGCACATTGTATTGATACATGATCCCTGATGGACTGGGTTGAGATGATGCATGTTGTAGAGTTGCTGAGATGATGTATGGATCCACCAATGGACTGTGTGGAGCAGTTGCATGATGACACTTCTTGATGGATTGAGACGGTGTTGACGACCTTCAGTATGTATAGAGATGATCGAGACAGATGTGATGTACAGAGGAGATCCAGATGATCGTGATGCTGATGATGACTGTGTCTGAAGAATACCTTCCTTGTTGAGAGGGAGTGTTGGAAATAGTGCAACTTTGGAAGCTATTCTTATTGTACTTTATTATATTATTTTTGTACCTCCTACGGGAGAAGATATTGATGTAACTGATCGTGTAAAACCCTTGAAAGAATCAAATGTAAACCTTGGGGTGAAATACACAAAGAAAAGAATTTTTAAATGTTATTTTATCTTCCCCCAAGACAAGTTGGCCCTGTCAGTTAGACAAGTCGGCCCAGTGGGTAAACTACCCTGAAACAGTTCAGTCCGCCCCAAACAATGGGCAGAACTGCCCCAGACAGGTCGGCCCAGTTTGGGAAAGTTAGGTCGGCCCAGTAAGGGAAAAAGTCAGTTTTTCATGTGTATAAATAGAGAGGTCGTGTGCCTCATTTGGTCACTCACTCAACTCAAGCAAGTTCGCACTATAGGAGAGAGAAGTTCGCATCTGCAACTAGAGAAGTGATTTTTGGGGTTTTCACTTAGTGAAATTTTCTATTTCTGTCTTGTATCTATACTCTGTTGTCGGGATTGATTATCTCTATACGAAGGTTGCTGGGTTTTCTCCCTGTTGGGTTTCCCAGGATAAAATTCTTGTGTTCATTGTTTCTGTGCTTGGTTATTCTTTTAGTGGTCCTATTGTTTATCTGCAATTAAAATATACTGCTATAATTGTATAAATCTAACAATTCTCAGATAAATATGGAGGAGTCAGAAGCACACTTTGTGCATTTGTTAGATGATCAGATATTTGAAATTATTTCATCATATCTGCTTGATAATTATGAAAATGGATGTTCCATCCTCAGTTGTTTATTTACTGATGACAACAATGCCTATTATTGCGTTGGGACAGCATATGTCTTGCCTGAGGAGAACGAACCTAACAAAGGCAGAATTTGAGTATTTTCTGTTGAAAATGGTAAACTGCAACTTGCTACCGAGAATAAAACCAAGTGTTCTGTTTACAACTTGATACCAGTCAATATTGAGTATCAGAGACAAATCTTTCGACTTCTGTTTCTTCTAATTCGTAGTCTGAGTTCATTGCAATTATACTAGTCTCACTAACAAAGCTGACGACGAAAAAGTATCGAACAGGTCAACAGTTGAAGATCATAATGACCAAATTCCTTTTATGCCTGGAAGCTCTGTAGATGCCTGCTCATTGATTCCAATCCTATTTCGGAGTATGCGAAGAGAACCATCCTTGAATGCTCCAGAACAGGTCACTACTTGACCCTGATCTTGTCTCTCAAGAACAACAACACAGAAGTCCACTATGGGACCCAGGCTTGCAAATCTTTACAGAACTTCCACATGTGAACCTCTAGCATCAGGTTGTTGATGCAGTTTTAAACTTTTATAAGCTTGAGTATCTACTACTGCTTGCTTGCAGTTCTTTTTATTATTATTCCTGGTCTGTGTCTCAACCAATCTGCCAGAAGCTTCTAATCGATCTGAATTACTAGCAGCTTTTCAACTAGAGAAGAGTAGGACTTTCCAGAGGCTTTTGGCATGCTTTCTAGACACGTTTTTGATGCAGAATTAGCCCTTTTCTGGGCACAGTCTTCTTAGCAAGAAGATGGATGAATATTTTAGCAACCATTCCCCTGACCCATACAATCTCCCTGGAGGCAGATTGTGTGTTAAGAGTGCAACAAATGTAAACTCCTTGGTTGGACTCCTATTGATCAGAGAGACTGTTCAAGAACACACTTCTTCCCAAAAATTCAATTCTACATTTTTATATTCAACATTCACCATGGCATAAGTTCAGAAGTTGAATGGCACAATTTCCCTTTGTGCAACCCCATTCTGCTGAGATGTATAGGAGGTTTAAATCTATCTTCTACTCCGTTGCTCTTTGCAGTAGTTTTAAACTCCTTTTATTTATATTCTTAACCACTATCAGTTCTGAATGTTTTCAAAGATCTTCCTTCAGGTTCAGATTCGGATTCAGATTCAATCTTCAATATTTTTTTAACTGATTTAGATATGGGAACATTTCAAAACTTTGACACAGTTGAAACCCAGAATTTCTACAAGAAAATGATTCTAGATAAACAAGTTCCCGCACTATCAGGCTTCTTTTGCTTTAATGTGGATGTGCTTCCCTCATTAAATATAACATTGCACTTTTTTCTCAAGTTTTTGATTCCACATCATGTGGTCGATATGCCTTAACTGTTCATCATATCCCAACAACATACATATGTGTCCTCTACCAACAAGTTTTCAACTGCACTGTTGCTTAGCAATATGCACATAGGCCATACTTCGAAGTTTGCTCAAATGTTTCACTGTAGGCCACTGCCCACTCCATGCTTCCTCAGCTGTGATGTTCAACACTTCTTGGTTGGACTCCTGTTGATCAGATAGATTACACAACGACATGTTTCTGGTGAAAATTTCAGATCTACATTTTTATATTCCAAACTACACTGCCGTATCACAAATGTCATGGTCTTCCCTTTCTGCAACTCCATGCTCCTCAGGGGTATAGGAGGTTTAAACTATCTCTTAATCTTTCAGGCTCTCTTGAATTATACTCTATCAAGGTCTGTTGCCATGAGATCTTGGCAGCAGAACCATATCAGACCCCCCCCTGGGAGACGGACAAGATCACCCAGGCCTAAATGGCAGGAAAAATCTTCCACACAGCGGTGCAGTAGACAGTCTGGGCCTCCGACCACTTCTTCTGCCTCGGGTCAGCAGACTTTATTGAGTTTCCTTCATTCAGCCTCAGATGTTAGGAGAGATTGTTATACTCCATAGTATATTTAGGTGCTCCTGGATCTTTTCCTCCTGCACATCTCCACCCCGTTACAGATTTTTTGGGCTTGCAGTTGCAGCTGATGGTTTTCCATACTTTAGCCAACTCGCATTTGTTTTTGTACTTTACTCCATACATCTTGTCTTTTATAGGAGACTGTTTGGTACTCCTGCTTTGTACAGTCATCATTGTACTCACCAGTCCCTTTGACCTACTTTTGTGGTTATTAGTTGGACATTAATAAAATTATCTTATCTATCTATCTACCACTATCATATTGGAATATTTTAAAAAAATTTCCATTTTGTTTCTCAATGAATGCTTTGAATTCTAGGAAATCTTTACTCTGATTTTTGAGCCAAAAAATAACTTCATACCTTCATGTTGTGATCATCAGTGGATGTCATGAAGTACAAATTTCCTCCTTCAAAAGATTGACTCATAGAACCACACAAGGCTCTGTGCATTAACTCTAAAACTAGTTTCACACACCATGTCTTACCCTTAGGAAAAACTTATGCATCTGCTTGCCAATGATGCAAGCTTCACAAAGCTCTGAAGGATTTTGTGTTTGTGGTAACCCATGAATCATATTTTGTGCAACAGATGTAAACTCCTTGGTTGGACTCCTATTGATCAGATAGATGTTCAACATGCTTCTGCCCAAAAATTCGGATCTGCATATTTATTTTCAACATTCACTGTGGCGTAATTTCAAAAGTTGAATGGCACAATGCCCCTTTATGCTGAGGTGTATATGAGGTTTTAAACTACCTCCTACTGTGTTGCTCTTTGCACTAGTTTTAAACTCCTTTGATTTATATTCTCCACCAATATCAGATCTGAATGTTTTCAAAGATTTTCCACTTTGTTTCGTAGCAAGTGCTTTGGATTCTAGGAAAAATTCAAGGGCTTTTGATTTCTACACCAAAAAATAATTCCATTACCTTCCTATTTTATTCATCAGTGAATGTCACGAAGTACAAATTTTCTTCTTCAGAAGGTTGACTGATAGAACCACACAAATCAGTATGCACCAATTCCAAAGTTGGCCTCACACACTAAACCTCGCCCTTAGGAATTATTTGTGCATCTTCTTGCCAATGATACAAGCTTCATAGAGCTGTGAAGGCTTTTGTGTTTGCGGTAGCCCATGAACAATGTTTTAACTTTTGTGCAGTAAACTCTGAAAATTCAAATGTCCACACCTTGAATGCCACAACATGCTTCGATCCACCATTGCTATCAATACAAATTCTCCACCAATCTTAGCATCTACTCACAGACCATCCTCTTTGTAAACTCACTCTATTACTTCATAGTTTCTTAACATGTTTTTTTTTATGAGACACTTGTTCCACCTTCAAATTCAGCTTTCAAGTTTAACTTATTCATGTGATTAATAATAAGCAAATTCTTTTTCAAACCGGGAATTTACATCACACACATCTCCTTGCTCAACAAAACAGATACATCACCTTTGCCAACAAGTTCTAGTGTTCTGTATTTCCTTGCAGTACAGGTACAAACTTTCCAAATCAATCTCACTTCCCATTGATATGTCTGGTTGCACCAGATTCTATATCCTTGACAGTTTTAGTAGTTACAAATGAAGTAATACATGCACCTTTTTCTTCACACTTTTTCTGGACTCTTCTTCTCATAAACATTATTGGAACGCTTCTTACCTTGCTTATTCTTGCATTTGAAGCAATGCCATGCATAATGTCCATGCTTGTTGTGATAATGACATATAACATAATTTCTCAGAGGTTTCTGCCTCCAATTCTCTGAGTTGGCTCGTGCACACTTCTTTTTTTCTTGGATGATTTAGCTATAAGCATTTGGTTTGAACCTACTCAGTTGATGTTCTTCCATAGCCATGTTTTCCTAGGCTCATCCAGTGCTAATCCTGCCACGTTGTCAGTGACATTAAAATTGGTTACAAAATGCTGAAAGGTTTCAGTCAAACCATTGATGTTTTTTGGAATGTGTGTAAATCCTACTGGACGAAATTGAAAGTGTGGATTAACCGCATTGAGTGAGAAATTACTAGAAGTCCAAATCCACTGTGGACTGATCAACTGGTCAATTTATGTGGACTGAGTGGTCCAGACTGGGTACAGAAAGGCCAGGAAATGTGGATTGTCTAACCGCTTTGGGTGATCGAAGTTGACTGAATCAGCCCTGTTTTAAGGAGATTTGTTACGCAAACAAGTGTATATATAGATAGTCTATAGATCGATCTATGGCAATTTGAAATTATGCGTATAATGTTCTTGCAATGCTATAATGTTGTTTCTAAACAGTACTGAATCTTCTTGCGACCGTTATTTCTATTTCTGCAACACACATGTGATTTCTAATATGGTTAGCACTACTATATCCTTGGAATACAGTCCGTCACCAACTGCACCATGTTGATCTCTCACATTCTGAATACATGTGATATAATCAGTGACATTCTCACCATCATCCATCCTCGATGTATACATTTGATTCCTCTACTAGAGTATCCTTGCCATGTTGGATGTCTCATACAACTTCTTGATAGTCATGAATGATATATTGCTATATCTTGAAAGACAATCTGCTGTTTGTCTATTTTCTATCAATGTACATCAATTCTATTATCTTAGCAATCATCTATGTGCTATGGTAAATCATATTTGTTTTTGTGAATCATACCATGTTACTAAATGTATTCCGTCTTTGTTTTATGTTTTGGTTATAAACCATTGATTACATATCTGTGATCTTAAATGTGCAGGAATATGATGTTGAAGATGTTATTGTGCCACTTCAGCCCTCCTTGGACTACACTTCTCCAGAACTGGTCAGGAGTAACACATCAACTGTTAGCTGTGCATCTGATATATTCAGTCTTGGATGCCTTGCTTACCATTTGCTTGCTCGGAGACCTCTTCTCGAATGTAACAACAATGCTCGAATGGTTTGTCTTTGCAACTTTCTTGCACTGTCAACTAAGATAGGCCTGAAGTAATTTTTGATATTCATGTTTGCTTTTGAAATCACAGTTGGCAGGGTTCTGTTGTTGGATGGATTCAGGTATTTGATCACATATTTATAAAGGTTCTAATGCATGCACGCTTGAATGATTACAAATCCCCCAGCCTCCAAGTGAGACTGACTACATAAAGGACAGGAATTCTTGCTAGATGGTTCCTTTCTTCCTTTCACACACTGATATAATGTTACAAAAAAGATATCGAATTGGAGTCTCATGAGCACATTCACCCTATTCTGTCATTCTCATGCTTCCTTACCTGCTTGTGTAATTTTTGCACTAAATCTGGGGCACTGCTCCTCATCATTCTGTTGATGGGAAGGGGCATCCTGGTAGTAGGTACTGATCTGAAGAGTCAAATGAAGGATGATATGCCGTCTCTTTAGGGGACTGGTTCCTTGCCTCCATGAGGGCTTTCCTCTTACTACTACTGCCATATTGCGTAATCCATCTTTTCCTGTTTTGGATTAGGATTTGGCTGGCACTAGTTTAGTTACTTCAGAAATAATTTCGATGAACAATGTAGACATAAACATGCTGTCCAGGAGATTTACAAACAGGTACAGAACATTTTGATAGATTTGTTCTGTGAGTCACCTACTAGGAATAATCAATATCAGTTATCACTTACTGCTACCAACATGTAAACAAAGTGCTTTCTGCTTGATGCATGCTGCACGCTTCTTTGATAGGCTTAGATTGCGTAGAGGAACTTGAAGTGATCTAGAGGAGAAGGAGAGATTTGCATTTACCATTCTTTTAAAACTAATACAGGATAGAAAAATTCCTAGAATAATTGAGATTTGGAATTAATATTGAATTCATGTTGTTTATCTCAAAATAGATGCATCTTTAGGATGAGGTTTTTAACTAAAAATTAATTACTTCTCTTTTATTTTGAGCATCATAATTGTTTTTTATTGCCTAATTATGGTTGTTCCATCTTTCCTTTCCTGGGAAATAGTGATATATGTTTTGTCCTGAATCTTTGCAGTATACAAGTAAGATAACATACTTGTCCCATGAGAGCTTCTCAAACATCCCTCCAGAGCTTGTACAGGATTTACGGCAAATGCTTAGTGCAAATGAATCATTAAGGCCAAGTGCTTTGGATTTCACAGGTATCATATGCTCTGTAAACCTATGTTTTCTGGAACACAGTTGCCTTAATATCTATATTACTTATTCTTCTTGCCTATCTTACCACAGCTATGGAATCTTTTGTTTGTACTTTTATTAGGGTCAGTAATAGAAATTTGATAAAAGCGGAGTTTCCTTGCAGGTTATCCACATTGTTGGTATTATTCTAGTAGCATTATGCTTATAAAATTTATGTTTTATGTTTTTATGCATAATATGTTAGAATATTATGTTTTATGTTTGATGTTTTATGTTTTTATGCATTATGCTTATAAAATTTATGTTTTATGTTTTTATGCATAATATGTTAGAATATTATGTTTTATGTTTTTATGCATTATGCTTATAAAGTTATGTTTTATGTTTTTATGCATAATATGTTAGAATATGTATCTTACTATACAATTTGTCTGATTAGTGATTAGTATCATAGTTGAAAACATCGCCGAAAAATCACGATTTTTTTGGCCTGCCGATATTTCTGCCAAAAAAATTGCGATTTTTTGGAAAAATCAGACCTCACAATTTTTTGTAAAAATCGGTGATTTTTTAGGAGAAAAAAGCAATTTTTCTGCCAAAAAAATCGGGATTTTTTTGGAAAAATTGCACCTTTCAAATTTTTAGGAAAAAAATTGCGCTGGCCCAAAAAATCGCTAGGGAGGCTGGGCCGTGGGATTTAAGGCCAATTTTTAACATTACTATTAATTGTTTCAGGATGTTTGAGAGTGGTTCCAACCTCTTTGGACTTTATATGCAAAAAGTAGAATTTTAGATCCCATTCAGAATTCAACTGACTTAATAGTTTTCAGGATTTCAGGATTGCAACGTTTCCACTAGATTCTATCATGTATGAGGGTAAGGGATTGGAATTTAATCAAGCACATCAAACTCTCTACATACCTTGATGTTGGTGGTGCTAATGCCTGATTGTTGAAGTTGATTGATCTCCTTTGTCATGACCTTAATAAAAATCTACCCTTCCGTCAAGCAAAATCACTTATTAAGTATGGAAGTTTTTTCTACCTTATTTTAACACTTGGATTAGGAAGTTTCATCAAAATTGTAGGGTGTTGACTAATGTCCTTGAAGGATCATCTTCGAGATTCGAGGTAGAGGCAAGGGCTAGAGCCTAGAGGAGGGGGGATGACCAATGTTCCAACTGATATTGAAACTTCCAAATTTCCATTCTTTAAAACTTTGATGTATCAGTTTTTATTTGGCATCCACTACATCATATATATCAGTGCTTTGTCCATATTTATGTGCCAATGTGTTTGTCTGATGTTGTTGTTGCTTTATATGTTTAAAATTCTGAAAAACATGAATATATTTTATATTTTTTATTGTTCGCTGTGGTTTGCCGATTTTTGCCAATTTTTTCGCCAATGTTGCCGAGAAGTTTTATTCGGGACCCTTGCTGATTTTATGCCAATGCCAATTTTTTCAACTATGATTAGTATAGCTATTCCTACTTTTGGATAATCCATGCTTGCTTCTACCTCTTGTTTCAATGTTTTAGTGTTAACTTTTTAACCTTTGCTACTCTAGTGAGCATCTTAGAAGGGTAGTTGACTTTCATCAATGCATTAAGATGTATCACACATTAAAAAGCAATTCAGGATGTACACTGCTGTTCTAAGCATTAAAATGGTGTATATGATAGAAGGATTGCTGATATCATATCCAGCAGATGACCTGCGATAGTTTTAAACCTTTGCAATTTACCATGATGAATATGCCATTTTTCTGAACAGATTTTGCCATGGCCAGGATTTTAATGTCTTGACTTTTTTTGGATGCTTATGTTCTAGTTTAGAATAATGTGCTCATAAGAGTGTGGAAACAAACAGAGTGCAAAGGATTTAAATACATCAATGCAACTGACATTATGATTCTGATGTAGAATGCTAGTTCAGGTAGAAAAGACAAGATGCGTTTATTAATGTCCAACAAATGACCAAAAAGTAGGTCAATGGGACTGTTTAGTACATAAGTGACATTACATAGTGGGAGTGAAAACGCCACACCTCTAAAAGTAAGAAGCAGAGCTAATCTATAAGACCTAATCTCCAATGGTGCAGAGCGAAAGTGAAATACAATGCTCTGGAAGAGTGTACAATGAAGAAAAGCCTCAGGGTTCCAAGTGCCTATTGCCAAATGGAGAGGGTGTGCTGTCCTCCTTTGAAGTATACATTGCCAAATGTGCAACCTTCCTATTGTTGAAGGCCAAATAAAGAATTTCTAGATAGAGAACTGGTTGGAAGAGCTAGATTTGGTCTGACGGATGTCTCTTTGTTTACAAGAGATGGCCTGCTGCTGGGCACTGGAGGAGGAGGGCATTTTGCTGGTCTGCTTAAACTATCTCGAGATCTAAGTGGGCAATTCTACATGGTCTCGCTGCTGGAGGCTGAAGTGCCTCCTGCAGTTTGACAGATCTAGGAGTCTGAAATGGTGCTGCTCTCTGCCTGCCTCTTGATGTCCTTGACCACCAGTAGCATTGAAGATTTAATAAACCTTTTCAAGAAAGACAATGCTAACAGAATCTTGAAACAGAAAGAAACAATGGCACTTATACACAGTATCTTCAAAGATTTACCTTGGAAACCCTTAATCAGGAAAACCGACAAATGCAAAGCCACACCCCTTTTTCATTGTATTTATGTAGCTGTTCACAACACAAATTTAGGTATTCTCCAGCATTAGTTAACCCTAATCTGCCCAGATTTTTAGATTACAATGGGTATAAAACTATGCATTGAAGCCACCCAAAAAAACCACAAATGCACCTATAACTACCCTTGAAAAATGTGTTGAGATGTACAGTCTGTTACGCTGTACCAGTACCAGCTCACTTTCAGATATCTGCCCATGGAGGGGTCATTGTTTTTAGGACCAGGATGGGGTTGTTATCTACACCTTTTGAGGGATGGTTTATGGCCAGACCCCTTGATTCTACCTTTAGGAGTACTATGGCTTAGTGGCATTGTTGACTGCCTCATTTTAGAGCTTGTAGCCTTAAGGTTGGTGTCTGGGGCTCCTAGGGGCAGGTCACTGAGTCACATTATTATAATTAGTTGAGAGTTCCTCTCCAACTAATAGGGTAGAATGTTGAGATATGTGCTATATGAAAATAGCATGTTACTTGTGAATGAAAAATTATATAAGCTTGTGTATCGCTTAATAAGAATTCAGCCAGAGATTTTTCATTCATACTTTGGTATAGAACTCTACTATTGAGTGGTTTTGATCCACACCATGGAGAGAAAGAAGTGAGTTTTTCTTTCTCAACTAGATTTTCTAGAGACATTATCTGATAGTAAAAGCTGCAACATTAGTGGCAATTAAATCTTATGCATAAAATAAATTCTTAATAAAAGCTGCAGGTGGCATTACATTTTTAGAAAACATTTATGTTTAATTTGCGCTACATTCTTTTTAGGATGATCAGTAATAGATTGTTTGGGTGGGTGAATATATCAAGTGACAAGTAAAATAGCTAAGTGAAATCTAATCACGTTTATTTCTTTATAGGTACATTTTTGTTGTAAATGTTTTCTTAACTATATAAAAATTATGTTGCCTGTTGTAGGTTCTCCCTTCTTTCGGGATGATACAAGATTACGTGCTCTCCGCTTCCTTGATCATATGCTTGTAAGTATCCTGGGATCCTTTAATTTGATTCCTTAGCAGGGGGTTAACACATCACAAAATTACATTCCAAAATCTATACAGCAGATTAATCATTACAGTGCTAAGAGGAGCTGCAGGCTAAATATTTCGAAATTTGAAAACATTGGACACTAAAAACCTAATGTAAAGGTTTGCGGATTGGAATTTTTCTCATAATATGTGGTATTGTTGCATTCCAGGAGAGAGATAACATGCAGAAGTCCGAGTTTCTGAAAGCTTTGTCAGGGATGTGGAAAGACTTTGATGCTCGTGTGCTACGGTACAAAGTGTGTAGACTCTCTTTTATTTCTTGTTTTGGTTATGCTAGGGCAAGTACTGCTTGTAAAATATAGTTGGAATGGTCTCTCACTTTTATGCTATATTTTTTTGTAAAATGTCTCTGTTTCAAAGTCTGAACAAGTATGGCTGTCTATCCATCTGCCTCTTAGAGCATTTTAACATGATTCCATGCTTGATTGCTTACCTGTATGCTTTTTGTCATGCTTGTAGACTATCTGGTCTTGCTTGTATGCCATTTGTCATGCTTGTTTATGTCATGTGACGTGGAAAGACTTTGATGCTCATGTGCTATGGTACAAAGTGTGTAGACTCTCTTTTCTTTCTTGTTTTGGTTATGCTAGGGCAAGCACTGCTTGCAAAATATAATTGGAGTGGTCTCTCACTTTTGTGCTATATTCTGTTGTAAAATGTCTCTGTTTCAAAGTCTGATCAAGTATGGTTGTCTATCCATCTGCCTCTTAGAGCATTTTAACAAGTTTCCATGCTTGCTTGCTTGCCTGGAAGCTATTTGTCATGCTTGTAGGCTATATGGTCTTGCTTGTATGCCATCTGTCATGCTTGTTTATATTTATTCTATATGTCATAAACTAAAAAAATAATGCAGGTACCTTGTCTGTTTGCATGTGTGTATGTCTGCCCCACACACTGCCTTTTATATGGAAAACGGTGGGCCATATAAGCAGCCTTCATAAGTATGGTATCCTGGCATCTAAGACCAAAATTGCCTTAGCTCATGGTATAAAATTGTCACATAGGCTTAGAAGCCATACACAAATATTAAGAAACAATAATATAAATCAGTTTGGGCAGCTGCCCACTATGAAAAGTCTAGAACTCAATAAACGTAAGCCATGTTGCCAAGGAATCAAACCCACACTGGGTGCTTATTCCCCTTTATGTATTTGAACAATTATTGTAAAAGATAGCATAGATCCATTTTAACCCTGGTTCTATTAAGTGCTGAGAGGGATCAAAATAGGATCCATAAATGTACCTTGTATTTTTTGATCCATCTCGGTGCTTAATAAGTCTAGGGTTAAGGTGGATCTATGCAATCATAGTACTTTATCCAATGATAAATATTGAATACTAAGCAACTTGCAAGCATTAAAAATACAAAATAAATTCATTTTTTTCAATTTTTTAAACATATAAACCACAACAACATCAATTAAACACTGGAAAACATAGATATAGGAAAACATCGATATATATTTATATGATGTAGTGGATTCCAAATAAAAAATGATACATGAAAGTCAATACTAAATCCTGAACCTTGATAGTTGTCCAATTAAGGACTCAAAAGTGGACAACAAATACAAAAATACATCAAATATATACATGTATTTCATCATCATGAATCAAAACCATGGTGTACCACTTGCCATTTGTATAGGGTGGTTGAGAGGAGAGGAGTCCAGATAGGTGTATAGTCAGCAGTCCAGTAATTGAAAAGGTTTGTCCTCTTAGATATGTTCATAATCCCTTTGTGTTGCTCAAGGCTTACGTTGGAAGTGTTGCCGCTGGAACACGCACCCGGGGGTTATCGCAGCAGAAATCTTCAAGTTGCTTAGGTGCGTTCCTTGGGGGCAAGTTTCGAGTTGAGATACTGTCACTCAACACTCAACTCCTCCGTTTAGGCAGAACTCCTAACGAAGCCAAGGGGGGTAGTCCCTATGAGTTACTAAGGTTGATTAACCTTTAGGTTTGTGATTGGGTAAGTTGTTTTAGGAGTTTTGGAATAGACTGATTGAAAGCAAAAATCACTTGCAAAATAACTTCAAATTAACAGCATAAATTCATCATTTAACACATGAGATCTGAAAAGATTGAAATAAATGTAAACAAGATTAGTGCCAATAATGGAGTCGAAATAGCGTGCTGTTGTATTGTAAATGTTTTGCGAATGCTTCTTGGTCAATTTTCAAATATTAATGGTTCACGATTGTTAGGGAAAAGGGGGAACTCTCGAGATACCGTGAGGTACAGGGAGGAATGTCCAGAAATTAAAATTGGTGGCTCCTCACGAGAACGTGTGGGCTCGAATGGAGTCTCTAAGGCGGTGTTCAACACTACACCAACTAGGGTGTAGTCTAACTGTGTCTTGAGGTCGCCTCCCAGTTGTTCCCTCTTCCTCTGAGAAATTTCCCCACACAAGTTTTAATTACGAAGTGTCGGATTTCCACTATGTTCAGGGTAGTTAATTTTATTAGTATGAGTTGTTTATTTAGATGTGAAGAATTGAAGAGTAGTTACAACTCTTTCTGATTTCCCACAGGCCCAGGCAACGCCCACAAGGGGAAAGAGCATACTTTGAGTTGGAACTAAATGTTTATTCCGTTTTGATTGTGGAAAAGATAATGACTAAAATAAAGTGTTATACTAATTACTATAGGCAAGGAATCTCTTTTCTGATCATCCGATCACGTACTCAGGCAAAGCCCTTTATGTGATGGCAAGAGCATACTTCAGGAAAGCAATGCCAAGTTTGTTTACCAAAAGTAAAGACTGGACGTAAATGTTTGAACTAATTACTACACCAAGAATATGTTTTCCCTTTCGATTCTTCGGTAGAGCAAGGTGGGTTAATATTGATTTCTTGGCAAAACTACTTTAAATAATGAAATCTACTTGATATGCAAAAGTATACTGCTTGCAAAAATAGAAATTGAGTGTTGCTACGTCCCGAGTGAGTTTGAAGGCCGATATTTGGATCAGACACTTTAAACGTTAAATTTTAGTACTAGATTGGTTTTATTTAAACAAGAAATAAAGTATGTTAGAAAAAATCACTCCACGAAAATTTGACACAAGTGCGAATCCCCCCAGGGGGGATGGGGGCGCTGAGTATCCCATTGCTCTCGTTTAATTTATGATTACAATGAACCTGGAAGAAATAAATGCTTTGGATCTTTATAGATCTAGATCCAAAAGCTTACAAAAATACAAGTGTAAATTGCCCAATGAAGTTAGGAAGCTCCGAGAAGCTTTGGTTTGGCCTCAAACTCGATTTGTTGCCACTAAAGTCCAAAAACCTGTTAAAAACAAATTTAGGACAACGAACAAATTAGTGTTAGAAAATGCCCAAAATCACTTTTAAAAGTGTTTTGGACAACTACAAAAAATTATGAAAAGATCTAAGTCCTAAGCTAATCTACTTGTAAAAAATTGACTAAAATGACTCAAAAGGACAAGTCCTTTTGAGGATCTTGGCTTGCTTTTGAGGGCAGCCAATGAAGCACTTTTAACTTTCCAAACAACACTTTTAAAAGCACAGACTAACTTCTACTTCAAGCCTTGAACTTTTGCTATGAAATGACTTGCATAAAGTGAATCTAACTAAGTTAGATCTAGTAGAATGAAGCTTTAAAATGCAAGATCTAAACAATATATCAGATCTAATAGAAAATATAACTTTTGGAATAATAGATCTGAAAGTAACCAAGAAAATTTTGTGTTTGTTGAAGTAGAAGGAGAAAAAGAGACATGCCCGATGCCGGATGAGAAAAACTATAGAAGCCTTCGGTGGAATGCTATTGGACTAAGCAACATGAATATTCTTGGAGAGAGGGTGAACAATCTTGTTCAAAATCCTATCCAATGGTTACCTACAGCTACTCATAAGACACTTGCAAAAAATGTTTGTGAGATCTAGTTACTCATGCATAAAAAAAACTAGAGAAGCATAATAATAACCTTATTAAAATGTCAGATCTATATCTTTAAACATTGATGAGCAAAAAGAAAGCAAATAATAAAATTATTAGATACCTTCTTCCTATCAATTAAGAACAACCCTACCAAGGCTAGATCCACAACACAAGAGTGCAAGAAAACATTAATCACATACAAATTACCTCAAACCTGCTAGGCCATGATCATCCAAAACACAATACACCAATGAGCCTCCAAAGCTTTTGCTTTTATTCCAACAATACATAAATGAAAATATTACAATAACAAGCCTCACTCATGCAACTCGAACTAGTTTGAATGAGGAGGAGAGCTTGTTTAAATAACAAATGGGAGAAGGTAGAGTGCATTAGCTCCATGAGGGCGTCAATTTGAGAGAAATGAGGGATAAATCCCTTTGATGTAGTGATATAGAGGGAGTTAAACTTAATGAGGAGGGCGCCACCTCACAAGAGGTGCGCCCCTCTACCTTGGAAACTCCATCTAACCACCAAGATTCGCCCACCTCACGTCACACGAGCTCCTTTGGAGATACTCTCCTCCTCCCTTCGAGGGATAACCCGACATCATTGTAATTGATTGGGAAACGATTGACTTGACTATTGAGAGGTGGCGCCATCTCTACCAAGAGAGATGCGCCCTCTCTTTGGAAACTTCGCTCTCCAACCAAAGCGTGCCAACATGAGATGTGTCATCTTCATGGGGGAGGGCGCATATCCAACTTGACATAAGAGTATATTTCTTGATTTGATATTTAAAACATGTGCCTTTAATCCCTAAATGAGTCGCCTTTCATATGATGTGGCATGCCAAGTCATTTGGTACATGCCCATTGACTCATTTTTTATATTTATATTTTTTGCTTTTGTGCAATTTGGGTCTTTTTAGCATTAAAATGTCAGTTTGTAGCATCTTTGAGAAAAAATGCTCCCAGAGGCGACGTAGTCACCCGGAACACGGGGAAAGTGGGTATAAGGGTAAAGAGGACGCTCTGAGCTTCAAAATGAGCATCCCCATGCCAAATTCCGCCTCCTGATCACACTTTATTACAATTTGAATTTTTCCATTTAAACGATTAAAAATGGTTTACTTTTACGGAAAAAATTATTTTCTTCGGAAATTAAAAAAAACGTAGGGGGACCTAGCACATGTCCATACGACTCAATTTTAATATCTAGCATGGTAATATACATTGACACCTGAACTCTAATAACCTCCTAAGATCGAGAAATCATGTCGACCACCCCAACTTTGGAGGTGTGTGAAAAAATAAAAAATTATATGTCGTTTATTCAACAACATATAATTGACAAGGGAAAAAGCACTCTGGGCTAGTCGGATTGATAACTGTCTTAGGAAAGTCGAGTTCTTTACAAAACCACCATGCTATGACATTTTTTACAATATCCCCGCAGGGCATGGACATGTGATTTTATTAAAAAAAATGGGCCAAGGTGGCCTGCTCGGACTTCTAGTCTTCTAATTATGAACAAGTAAACTTGTTCTATCTTCACAGGCTCACTTGAAATCACCTAAGTGCAACTTAGCTGATAACAGGAAGTATCTAAGCCATGCCATGAATACAAACTCAAAGTAGTTGCAATCTAAACCCCAGATCCACGAGGATGAATGTACACATATATGCTAATGTTTTGGTGTCTTCCTATTGCATAGTAGTGTTGCAAAAGGTGAAGGTGGTGGTCACTTAAAGTGTGCAAGACAATAATTGAAGTTATGTCTCTAAGGTTTGATTTGACATAGATGGTGTTCTAGAATATATCCATCTTTAATTATTTACTAATTCAATACCTCCAATCCTAGCCTCCAATCAAAATTTAAATTCTTTTGCACCAAATGCTACACATACATAGAGAAGAAATGTTACTTTTTGCTAGTTATCCTGCTTCAACATAAAACTGTTATTTATAAGCGCTTGTTGTTAGCCTGCCCTCATTCTATAATTTCCGACTCTTATTTCCTTTTGAATGAATGACAAACTACATACCTAGTTTGTCCAAGACTTTAGAAGATTCTAGTTATAAACAAGATAGTTCATAAATGTCTTGGAATGCAATCAAATACATTGTTAAAATTATTTCTGCAATGACCTTAATCCCTGCTCCAATCAAAAAACTTTTATTGTGATGAGAACAATGAATTGGGTCCTTGGGGTTGTTGATGATGGTAAATGCCTTCGCTTCCATTCCCCAACAATTGCAAAGATATAAATTTAAATAAAATTAAATCAACACTTTAATAGGGTCAAAATTTACTTTCAGAAATTTTCCCCCATTTGTTGATTTTTTCCATTTTTTCTTGTGCCAAGTTTTTCAAAATTTCATGTTTTTTTTGGGTTGATTTTTTGGTTGAGGTTTTATATCCCATAAAATCTTGATGTTGCTGATTTTTCAACAAAGACACAATAGTTTCTCATGCAACTAAAGTGATGATTATTAAGGTTGAGGGGCTCCTAGATGGAATGCCCTAGGGGATTTGAAGGCACATGACACATGGGAAGCTAAGAAACAGGATTCGTTCAAAATAGGCCAAGTGTCGTGTCCCTATCGAATCAGACACGATTCGACCTGAGGTCGTGTCCGATTCGCTTTTCCATCGAATCCGTTTTTCGGACACGAATTTCCAACGAGTCGGACACGAATTCGTAACGTGTCCCGACTGTCGGACACGCGTCCCTAAAACAGGACACGTAAAGTGCGCGAAAAAACAGGAAAAGTGCGGCCGGGTAAGTTATAAAACCAAAATTTGAGTTTATTTTTATCATTTGCAAGGAAGGAGTTGGCTAAGAGTGATTGTATGTGCAGGTGAAGGCGATTTGAAGGCGATTTGAAGGCTATCCAAGCAATTCCAAGTGCATTCCGGTGGATTTGTGGAGAGGATTGCAAGCTCAACCATCACACAACAAAAGGAATGTCTCAATCAGCTAGGGCAGGAGGTAGGGGGCAAAGGAGAGGGAGAAATGCACCATCTAGTGCCTCCCCTCGTATTCCACCAAGCACAAGCGGTTCTCCTCCTCCGTCAAGTGCTCCATCGGCTGCTAGTGGAGCTCAAGCTCATGCTCCATTTAACCCTGTTTTAGCAAGACAACAAGCCCAAGAAAAAAAATACCCTTTGTGGAAGTATGTGACAAGAAAAGATGGGCCCGGGGCAAAGCTTGGTGGGGGAGGTAATGTGTCTTGGAGATGCAATTTTTGCAAGCATGACTTCATGAGCACATATTTTCGGGTTAAGGGCCATTTGTTGGCCCTTCCTTCTTGTGGGATTTCTTCATGCAAAGCGGTGACTGTTCACCAAAGGAGGGATATGGAAAGAGAGGATCATGTTGGCTTAGGGAAGGTGGCAGCAGCAAGCAAGAAAAAAGAGGATGATCCTCTTCCATTTTTGAGAAAGCCCTCTAGCACCAAGCCTCCATTTCCACCTAGCTCTAGCAGTCATGGACGTGGGGACACTCATCAAACAAGAAAGAGGCAATCTATCGGTGGTCCAATGGATAGGATTTTCCAACAAGAGGCGCGAGAAGAGGTAGACCTTACCATTGCATTTTTCTTCTACCTCAACTTCATCTCATTCAATGTTGCACGGTCACCATTGTATTTTGAGACGGTTAAAACTATCTTAGATCGAGCTCCAAGTGGTTATGTGCCTCCTAGTTCAGAGAAGCTTAGAACCACATTGTTGGTTAAAGCAAAGAAGGAGGTAGATAAAATCCTTGAGCCAATTAGAACAACATGGCCCTCATGCGGTGTGAGTGTTGTTTCTGATGGATGGACGGATCCCGCACGCCATCCACTCATCAATTTCATGGTATCTTCCCAAAATGGACCGTTGTTCTTGAAAGCGGTGGATGCTCTTGGGAAATACAAGGATGCACAATTTATGGGCGATTTATTCATCAAAACCATTGAAGAAGTAGGTGTTGATTCGTGTGTACAAATCATCACGGACAATGCACCTGTTTGCAAGGCTGCTGGCATGATTGTGGAAGCTAAATATCCACAGGTATGTTCATTTTGGACACCTTTCATTTCTAATTTGCTCATTGTTTGAATTTGGTCATTGCAATGTTAGTGTTGTAGAGTCATTGATACATGCTTTTATTGCTCTTACAGGTTTTTTGGACACCTTGCATTGTCCATTCCTTGAATTTAGCACTGAAAGCCATTGCTTCGGATGTGACATGGATTGGAAACCTTATTGAGGATGCACGCCATATCCGTAACTTTGTGCAAAACCACACAAATGCCCTCACCATCTACAAACAATACACACAGCTTTCATTGCTGAAGGTTGCAGATACTCGGTTTGCTTCCTCATTCATCATGCTCAAGAGGTTGAGGGAGGTCAAAACCGCTCTTGGGTCCATGGTGATTTCAGAGTTTTGGGCTTTTTGGAGAAAGACGGATCAGGCTGCTTCACAAAAGGTGAAGGACACGGCGTTAAATGATGGTTGGTGGGACATGGTAGATCTTAGCATTAAGATCATGGAGCCAATCATTTCTTTGTTGCGGTTTGCAGACACGGACCAACCCATCCTAGCAGAGGTTTATGAGGGGTGGGATTCCATGATTGAGTCCACGAGGTCCATTGTCATGGAGAATGAGTGTCCCGAGTATGGGACATCGGCAGAGAACTTATGGACCGTTATTCGGGATATTCTTATCTCCAGGTGGGATAAGAATTGCACACCTTTGCATTGCTTGGCCCACTCCTTGAACCCCAAGTTCTACACTCAGGAGTGGCTCACTGGTGGATCGGGGGCCTCACACAGAGTCCCTCCTCACATGGATGCAGAGATTGCAAATGGGAGGAAGATAGCACTTAGACGGCTATTTCAGGATAGAGACATGCTTGAGGAGGTGGAGGATGGCTTTGTAGATTTTTCCACTGGCACTGGGAGATTTGGAGGCTATGATGTGCTTAGAGATAGGGAGGGTAAGACACCCTATCGTTGGTGGGCAACTCATGGGGCAACATCCCCTATTCTACAGAAGTTAGCCTTCAGGGTCATCTCTCAAGTTACATCATCCTCTTGTTGTGAGAGGAATTGGAGCACATATGGGAACTTGTACAGTGTGAAGAAGAGCAGGCTTGAGCAGTCCAGAGCAGAGTCCATGGTGTATGTGCACTCCAACCTTCGTCTTATTTACAGGAAGAGGGAGGAGTGGGTGAAGGGAAAGACAAAGATGTGGGATGTCTTTCCTGATGATATGGGTTTGGACAGCAGTACTGAGTTGGCATTAGCCAACATGGATCTTAATGATCCAGTGCTAGAGCCGGTCACTTTTGATGAGAGTGATCGTGCAGAGGGGTCATCCTCCACAGCAGCAGATGCAGATCGTCAGATGGGCAGAGAGGAGGAGGAGGGGGAGGAGGATGAGGATCAGGGCAGTGGCAGTGGCAGTGGCAGTGATGAGTATGTTGATTCAGGCATGGAGGAGGACTACTGACATATGGGATTCTCCCATCTTGATCCACCCCTTTTTGTATTTACTATTAGTCTATTTGGCATTTGCCAGTGGCCCAGTGCCCAGTGGCATTCTGACATATATGTATACATTTTGATTTTGATGACTTAATGAGAAATATGGTTCCGACATGCATATGTGTCTCATTGTGATTTGTGAATGACAAATGTGTTGTGAATCGTGATTTGTGAATGACAAATGTGTAATCATTATGTGTTTTTATTCTAATTTCTATTGAATATTTGTAAATGTTCTAGTTTCTAAATATTTTTGGATCTATATGTCTATATTTTTAAATTTTAATATATTTTTAAAAAAATATATATATGTATATAAAACATATCCTACGTGTCCTGATTTCGGGGGTCACCGTGTCCGTGTCGGACTCTCGTATTTTCGTGTCCTACGTGTCCCGTGTCCCCGTGTCAGGTGACTTAGATGGGAAGTTGTTTCATTTTTGGAGGGGCATCCTATCTTTGGGAGTAGTGTTTTGAAAAAGTGCTTAGACTTTTACCAATTCAACGATAATAGAAGTAGAGTGGTTGAGGGATTTCCATAAAGTGTTTGTAATCGAAAATCCGATAAACATCGAGGAAGTTGGCAATTTCAAAACTGCCACCTTGAAGCACTCATTTTTCTTTGACCATTCGATTTAAGGAGCGCCCTGCCTTGGATGCTTGAGCATTTTGATGATTTTGAGAGAACATCATTAATAAATGATCATGGTCAAGAATGCTTGGTCAATCACTCAAGGAGGCATTAACCCTCTTTCCTTGAACCATTTTGGAGGTGGTTGGTTACTATTTACATTGTTTATTCATTGTTGAAACTTTTTAATGGAGATAGTTACTTGTAGAAAGTGAATCAAACCTACTCCACTTGTCTATTATTGTTGAACTCTTCTCAAAGAGTTGTTAGATGAGAACCATTATTGTATTATTTCCCTTAGAGAAAAAAGTGGATCTAACCACTAGTTTGCTATTTCTAGAAAAAATATTTGAACAAATAGTGGATCTAGAAAGGGAAATGATTATTTTATTGTAAAGGAAGTTGAGCTACACTCTTTATATAAAGACTAGCCCTTCCTCGTCTATTTCCATGGTTGGATTTGGGGAGAAATCCCATGGAGCCTAATTGAACATCTATTGGTTTCTTTGGAGGGTGAATTGAAAGTGTCCTCTAGAATGTTAATGTGCTCCTCATGTTTTACTTGTGGAAGATGTTTTCATTCGATAATGGTTTTGGGTTATTGAATTAAGTAAGCTTTTTCTTCTTCTATGTTATGGTTGGCAGATGATTGTGTTAGGTGTAGTATGTATCTCAGCTGTTGGTTATATGCTCTCTTACTCTTGCATGGCAACTATCCTCGTAAAATATTTTGAAAGTATCTACTATAGTATTTTCCCTTTGCAAGATTTGTGAAATAAATAAAGCCATTAGAAGTGATGAGGGTATGTGGTTTGCTACCTTATTCCTCCTAATCATTTTTTTAAAGCCTTCATATTGACCTTTGTTGACCCCATTTCCCAACAGATAAGACACCAGTGTCCGATCCATTCATCCTTCTTTCTTAGTTAGCTATCTTAAACCATTTTGCTAAAGCTACCTTTTTATTTCACCTTGAATCTAATTGCAAGTTTTAGTAACCCTACCCTAGGGAAGCCTCCCTTGAGTTGTAGAAGCGCCAACCTAAAGACTAGGAGAGGGATTGGTGTGGTGACATTGGCCTCCCTCTTAATTTCACTAAGATCATAAGTAGAGCTTTAGGGCTTTATCTTGAAAGGTGTGAGTTTGTGCGATAATTCACACCTTACCTTAAAGATAATTCTAGAACTTATTTGATGACGAATCCATAACCTTCTACAGTGTTCTTTATGATATTTTCTTAAAGAAGCTTCTAGAAGAAGCTGTTATAGACATATTAATTATATTTAATTAATGTTTAGGATGTTATTCTTATTATCAAGAGGTGTATTTGAAAAGATGTGACTTTTAATGAATAGTCACCACAAAGGCCTATATAAGCTAGAGTCTAGACTATTCATATTGTAATAAACATCATTGTTTTTATTCAATATCACATATATATATTTATTTATAAACTTTTGTATATTTAATATTCAAGCTTCCGCATTTGAGCGTATCATTGGTATCAGAGTGGTTCTGTGTCAATGGATATACAAATGCAAAGATTTCAGGATCTATTAGAAGAATTAATAAAAAGGAATAATCGTGCAATTGAAAGGAGCAAAGAACTAATAATGAGACAAAAAAATCTACTTAAAAGGGAAGAAATGAACAACAGAATTAAGAAGCTACTCAAACCTCACGTAGAAGAATTAAATTCCAAATTTAAAAACGAAGACTTAGACTCCAAATCGAATTGGGAATATGAACTCGAATTTGTGATCAACAGAGAAGAAAATGAACAAGGTCAAGATCAAACCATGCTAGACCATTTAAAGCGCAGGGAAGAAATTGAATCCAATGCTGAAAATAAAAACTATGAATCCAATTGTAAAATTGAAGAAGATCAAATGGAGATGATAGAGAATTCGTCGCACAAGCTTTATAATAGTTCGACCAATATATCCAGTCTAGTAGTACAACGATTATCCTCATGCAAATTTGACGTAGCAACCTCAAAGCTAAAGCTACAAAGGAACATAACATTCTCAAAAACCATCACCTCGAATATAGCAATCGTGTTCAATATTTTGATAATATAATGTAAGGTGCCACATTGGGCACATAGGAAATTAAGTACAATGAAGACAAAAGATAGGCATGAAAGCACACTTAATCCCATTAATAATGTACATATTTATACAATGAGATGACCATTGGGTTCTACTTCCCAATTGGTCTCTTGGACTCCTGAGTGACTCTTGGTCTACCCTGAATGACTTATGGTCTTCTTTGCACGTGAATGGTGCACAATAATCCTAACAGCAAGGATTAGGCTACAACAAATCCCCCCTTAATCCGAAGGGTGTATATGAGTCCAAGAAAAAGAAGAGAGTTGAATAAGTGGAAGTGGACAGCTACCATCTGCTGAACATTTCCATCATGAACATCCTTTACCAAGAAGGTTAGCTAGAAGCTTGCACTGGCTTCTGCTAAATACAAGAGCTCTCTGAAGGGATGGTTTTGGCCGACCATCAATCGAAAGGGGCTAGCAAAAGTTGAAATCTTCTGCTATGTGTGTGGTTTAATGGTGACCACAAACTCTGGAACTTGGCGACAACACTCGCTCAGAGGTTCTTTGGAACTTGGCTCGAAGGCTCAGAGTTGTTGTTTGGAATGGTGGTTTTAGGCAGACCACAAACCAACTAGAGAGCTGGAAAACAGGAAGTGAGGAGCTGCAACTTGTTGAACATTTCCAGCTTGACAATCTTTTTCCAAGTAAGTTAGCTAGAAGCTTGCACCGACTTCTGCTAAGTGAAGGTGCTCTCGATACCGGTGGTTTTAGGATGACCGCCAACTCTGGAGCGCAGTCTAACATAGCTTTTCACAGGCTCACTTGTTCTGGCTCGCTTGTACTCGCTCACTTGTTAATGACGGTCTTCATTCCCCCCTGTCAGGAATAATGTGAGGAGAGAAGAGTCTCGTGGTGTCACAACTAGACACAAAACGCATGAATACTCTGTCTGTGTCATGTATATCTTCTGTCTTCAGAATACATGCATCTCAAAATCAGGCATCTCAGAATCTGGTGGTCTTCCAAACTCACTGTGGCTCAGGCTCGCTTGATGTGACTTACTTGAGGAAGGTTGTGAGTGTTTGTTGTCAAAGGGACAAGGCTTCAAAGCTTGAAGCTTGACATCATGTTCCCCCCTGTCAGGTACACAGTAAGAAGTAGTACAATAATCTGTTGCAAGTTTCACTTTTGGAGGTTTCTTCAGCTTCACACATTGATATGAAGAATCGTTGCGCTTCTCGCAATGCCGACAAGGATGAAGATCAAAACACTGATCTTTCATATGGCCAACACGGTCACAATGTTGGCATCTGGAACTCTGAATAGGTTGCACATCTGACATGATTTCACTATTTTCTAGCAGCTGATAGCAATCATCTTCAAACAAGGGGTTATTTTGAACAAGCACTAATTCACAATGTTGATTCCTGTGTTGTGCATCTTCCTCTTTTGTTTTCAAATTCTGCAGTTTATTAAGGACAGTTTGGAGTGTGTCTTTGCTGATTATGATTGAGTCATCTACAACTGTATGTACTAGAGTATTCAACAACTCTAATGTTTCTTTTGTATTAGACATTTGAGGCCTCCTTGTGCAGGTAGGACCAAGTACAAATACTCAATCAGATTGAAGGCTTCTTGCAAATTTTCCCTTGGAGCAGCTGTAGCAACAAGTTGCAAACTTGCTTGGATCCTTCAAGTGGGCACACCAAATTGATCTAAAATCTTCCCTGCAAGTTCACTTATGGCAATTAGCTGTAACTTATCTTCTCAATAATGTAGGATAACTGATGGCTAGAGAAAGAGATGTTAATTTGGCATACACACAGTGCATTTCAAGAAGTTATGTGCACTATACAGGTCTACATACACATTTTGCAGCACCATTAAAACAATTCCGTAGCACTAACGAATTCAATTCTGCATCACTATGCAAATCGATTTTGTAGTAATATTAAAATCAATTTTGCAGCGCTAAAAAAGACAATTCTGTAGCAATTTTGCAGCACAAACATGCAAATCGATTCTGCAGCAGCATAGAAATTCAATTTTGTAGCACACACTTTTGCATCAAACAATAATATATCAGTCCACCGATGAGAATGCAAATCTCCATGCAGTCTTTGGCAAGAAAGGCAGTCCAAATCTTTTGAGATTATAGAACCATGGGCAACCAACTCTCATATGCCCAGCACTAAAAATACAAACACAATATCTGCAACAATTTCCATTCTTCAAATTCTACAAGTTCAGTCTTTGTGCAAAATCTCTGAGGAACCTGCAACAATTAATTAATGAAAATGCACGAGATAGCAGAAATATCAGAACTCAGAATAGATTTATTGATCGCGGGCCACTTCGAGGGGGCAACCTCCTTTGAGCAAGCTCAATACAAATAACTTCACGGTGCCTTCATTGGCCTCAACACGCGCTTATATACTAAGTCTATGCGCCAATACTATGGATCAATACCATGGAACGTATAATACTATAGGATAACTTACAAAGCATATGTGTCCAATACTATGGATCAATACCATGGAACAGATAATACTATGGGCTAATTAAAACTAAGGATCAATACCATGGAACATATAATACTACGGGACGACTTACAAAGCATATGCGTCCAACAACAATATATTAACAAAGTAAAGAGAAGGGTTGACACGGGTTCCTAACATCCCCTCCCCCTTAGAAAAAGCTTTGTCCTCAAAGCTTTAGATGTGGAAATTGATGCTGCATTTGAAGGAGTGGTTCACATGTAGCATCCTCTGGTTGCATTCTGTGCCACTGAATTAATACCCTTGTGATAGATCAAGAGAGAAGCTGGCGAGTGTGCCTATTGAGGATGGCCTCCAGCTCCAAAAGGATGGATCCTTCATTATCCAGTTCTGGTAAAATTGTTTGTCCTCTGATGGTGGTGCCAAGAACTTTCGTTAGACAAGAGACATGAAATACTGGATGAATGCAGGAAGGAGGAAGTTCCAATTTATAAGCAATGGACCCAATATTCTGAAGAACCTTATAGGGCCCATAGAACTTTGGAGCGAGCTTATGACGCGCTTTGAGTTTCAGGGAGGATTTCTTGGAAGGATGTAGACGAAGAAAAACCATATCAACTGCTTGAAAAGTGCGCTCAAAACGGTGCTGATCGGTTTGTTGTTGCATTCGAATTCTTGCCATGTGAAGATTGTCCTGCAAGATGCGAAGAATCTGATTGTGGTTTCGAAGAACAGAGTCAATTGCCTGAACTGGTGAACTACTGAGGGTGTATGGAAGAAGAACTAGCAGTGCCTGACCATAGATTGCTTCATATGGAGTCATTTTAGATGCAGTATTGTACCACTGGAGCCTTTCAATGAAATTCATAGAAATATCTGTCCAAATCCGTGTAGGGATGGGCAAGGGTTCGAGCAATCTCGGAAGGAGTGTCGTTTCACCCATGTTGACTTGGCAAGTATCACATTCAGCCACCATCTGTTGAATTGTCCTATTCATTCCCTACCAAAAGAAGTTACACTGTGCTCACTCATACGTTTTGAGTAACCCAGAGTGCCCTGCCAAGGGAGAAGCATGGAGTTCATAGAAGCCATAGCTCTGTTGAACAGATTGCAACAAATTTGGAACTGGCATAGAAATCGCCGAAAGAGAAACCTGGTCATCAAATGTGGGAGAAAGAGCATCCGCCACTAGATTGTCCTTACCATTCTTGTAAGTCAGCTCATAGGCATAACCCATGAGTTTGCTAACCCATTTCAGTTGTGTTAGGGAGGAGACCCGTTGGTCCAGGAAATTTTTCAGACGGTGGTGATCAGTCTTGATGCAAAAACGATTCACTAATAGGTATGGCTGCCACTTCTGTACTGCAAGCAAAATAGCCATCATTTCCTTCTTAGATGTAGAGGTGGCTAAATTCTTACTGAAAAGGTCTCTTGAAGGCGGCAATCACATTGGTTCAACAAAGGCACCTGCAGATCTATCCAAAATGTGTTGTAGATCCAAGGGAGTAGTGGAGCCCGTTGTTGGGTGCATCTGAATGGAATGGAGTTGAGCGATGACACCATGTGAATTCTTCTTAAGGATCTTTTCCAGGCGATGTGAATTGATGATGCGAAGAGAGCTTGGTTGTAAGCCCGTAAATGTGTGTTTTTTCCCATTGACTGAAAACTGCATCCAAAGTTCAACAAAATCCCATAAGATGGGGCCAAGTGTGCATAACCATTGAGCGCCCAAAACCACATCACATCCGCCTAAGGACGAGGCAAACATGTCAGAGCGCAGGTTATAATATTCCATAGAGATACGCACATTGCGACACTTCCCCTTGCAAGGTAAGGTGCCCCCATTGGCAATCATGACTTCAAAGTTGAAGCAAGGATGGACAAAACAATTAGCTTGTTTGGCGATCCAAGGATCAATGAAGTTATGAGTGCTACTAGAATCAATGAGTATTGTAAGAGGGAGCTTCTTGAAGTAACCCCTGACCCACATTGTTTGTGGGGTGGTGACTCCGGCTAAAGCATGGAGTGATATCTCTGGGTGGTCATCTGGAGACGGAGGGTTAATAGGCGGTTGCTGAATGTCGACCTGATCATCTATTGTATTTGGAGCTTCTTCTCCAAGTTCAGAGGCAGGTGGAGAATCCACATCCAAGAGATAGAGCTGTTGCTCAACACATCTATGTCCCCGAGTGAATTTCTCATCACAATTATAACAAAGCCCTTTTTCTCTACGTGTTCGCATCTCTGCTTCAGACAAATGCTTGATAGGAGTTGGGCGAGGAGCTGGCGTGATGGGAGGTCGTTGGGAAACCATATTTCTGAATGGAACAAAAGTGGATTTGGAGCGCTGTTGGGTTGTGATCTTGTCCTTCGCCAACTTAGCCAACCCTCGGAATTCCGTCATTGTGTTGGGACATAACATTTTAACCTCCGAGCAGATTTCATTCTTGAGACCACTGATAAAACAACTCCTGTAGAATTCATTAGACAATCCTTCTGTGTGATTGGCCAGTTTCTCAAATTCTGTCTGATACTCTCTCACAGTGCCAATTTGATGAAGTTTAGAGAGTGCTCCTGTGAAGTCATCAAACGCATTAGGACCAAATCGTTGCAAAAGTAGTTGGCAAAAATCTGTCCATTTTGGCTCGTCATGAGCCTTCATGTACCAACGGTACCATTGAAGAGATTCCTGATCCAAATGAAAGGATGCATGTGGAACTTTGTGGAAATCAAAAGTATTATGCAGACTGAAATATTGTTCGGCTCGGTATATCCATCCAGTCAGATCATTACCATTGAAGTGAGGAAAATCAAGCTTCGACCCACGAAAATTGCTGGAAGAAGAGAACCCAGTGTCTGCAGAAGATTCTGGCTGTCGTTTATTGTTCATGGTTGAATGCTGAAGATGGAGGCTGAGAAGTTTTTCATCCAGATCTTGGAGTTTGGTTTTGAGGGCTGCAAGTTCTTCCTCCATGATTTGTGCTTCGACGCAAATGACAACCATAACCATGAGTTTTTTTTTTTTGTGAATGGGTCGAAAAACACAAACAAAAGCTTCTTTAGTAAAGGGAAATTTGGATTTAGGAAAAACTCTGATGGGTAATTGGGGTTGGACTAGTTTTTGGATACTTTCTAATGGACAGAGAAGCAGAAAATGGGGATTTCAGAGCGGGGTGAAAGAATGAGAAAAATTGTCAAAGAGGGACAAAGAAGCATAAATAGGAAATGAACATTGTGAAAAAATTTGAAGGCGATTGGGTGAAAAATGAAGAAGTTATGGCAAACCCTAAAAGTAGACAAATGGGGGATTTCTAGCTTCGGGAAGTGAAATTTGGGATAGGGTCCTCCAGAATGAAATATGCAGAATGGGATTGCAGGGGTGTCAATGAAGTTTCAAGGGAAACAGAGTGAAAACAAAGAAGATATGGATCTGAATTTTTATTTATTTATTTATTTTATTATTATTATTATTTATTTTCGGAACGGATCTGCAACGGCGCGGAAGAGATCGACAACAGTTCTAGACAGATGTGATCTGCGATTTATCAGCTGGCAATAGATATGGACCCCCAGTATGCGCGGCTTCCTAAAGGTTCAGGGGATTCACTCGGCCACCAATGTTGTCTGACGGCTTGTGTATTAGGGCAGTACCCCTCACTCCACAGATCAGGTAAAACTAATAACCGCTTTGCCACAAATGATAACTCTTGGTTTACCTCATAGGTGGGAACTAGTCAATCAGGTAGGGGTCGTTGCACTTTTCGCTAGCAGGTCCTCTCAATGGGCCAACTATTTCGGGGTTCCTGTGGTACTTCTCACAATGAATTTTAGGGCTGATACCCAAGTACTTCCACAGTTAAGCGGATAGGGATTATTCCCGGATCCGAACCTACAATTGATAGGAACAAATACAAATACGAAAACAAATTTGGCAGAAATTCCAACCAACGAGCCCAAGAAAGTACTCTGATACCAAATGTGAGGAACCTGCAACAATTAATTAATGAAAATGCATGAGATAGCAGAAATAACATAACTCATAATAGATTTATTGATTGTGGGACACTTCGAGGGGGCAACCTCCTTTGAGCAAGCTCAATACAAATAACTTCACGATGCCTTCATTGGCCTCAACACGCACTTATATACTAAGTCTATGCGCCAATACTATGGATCAATACCATGGAACATATAATACTACGGGATGACTTACAAAGCATATGCGTCCAATACTATGGATCAATACCAAGGAACAGATAATACTATGGGCTAATTAAAACTAAGGATCAATACCATGGAACATATAATACTACGGGATGACTTACAAAGCATATGCGTCCAACAACAATATACTAACAAAGTAAAGAGAAGGGTTGACACAGGTTCCTAACAAAATCCAACATAATGCAGTCTTCTAGAGTCTTCTACAAGCTCAGTTCAACAAAATTTAAATAATATATGCTTTCTAAGTAGATAATATAAGTGATGAACATCTATGGGATGTAGGTCTGCATACAAATTCACTTATCTAGAACAATCTTCATGCTTTAATGGAGTGCCATCACCATTCACCACAAGCATTAGGTTCTTGTCTTCAAGAGAAGAGATTGAGGCTCTTCAATATGCAGCTTCAGGTCTTCAAGGGAGAGGTGACACACACCCAAAGAATAAGGGCGCAACTCTCATCAAAGGAGAGGTCGATCTCATGGTTGTAGCTCTTCAATGTAGCTCCATATCAGTCTCGAATAATTACCATTGGAGGTTGGACGCTAAGGTTCAAACTCCACACAACATTGAATAACAACAAATGGTAAAGGATGTAATAAGAGCTCCACCAACTTTGGGCAATTTCCTGTGCTAATTATTGACCGGATTTTCAAACTAGTGCCACGGAAATATATGATAAAGCCCAGTGTGCATCTATCAATACTTCATCATCTTTCATATCGATAAGCCACCGCATGAATACATTGTCTTGCAGGTCTTCACAAATGAGTAGTAATATTCACTTCAGATTCTTTAGCTTTGGCACACGACCGTGGGAGAAAGCGTGACATAGCAATACACAGACAAGAAATAGAAGAGTGTGTTCCAACAATATTAGGGTTTCTTGACGTGGTCACAATAGTCTCTTCAACACACCACAAGAAATAGAGTTCCACGCAACTCATGGATATGCATAACTCTTACCACAAGAGCAGTCTTCACTTGTAGAGAATGTAGAGCGCTCGCGACCAAAAATTAGGGTTTACACCCTTTACATTCATCACACTCCACGTTTAAAATCACAACAATAAGGAGAGCCCATGCCACCATGCAGCGCAGTGTAATAAGTGATCGTAGCAGAGTTTGCATCTCATCAAAGATTGAGGTCGCAGCTCTCTGGTTGTTGCAACAGTCTTTACATCCGTCCAAACTCTTCACCAACGGGATCTTCGTCAACATGCTAGGGTTCGCGTTGATACAATCTTCAATGTAGCACCGATTTATAGTAAGCAGCAGTGGTTTGTTGGCAACTTAGTTCTAATTCATACCCCCTCAACGATAGCTCAACTCTAATCGAAATTTTAATGAATGAATGGCAGTTCAACCTGGAGAGATGGAGAGAGTCCACACAACAACCTCCCCAAAGAAGAATTAAGGTTCTACGACAATGAGCATAATACCCTAAAATGCAGCTCCAAAAAAGAGACTCAACATAGCTCCATTCAAGACAATCTCCTTCAGACAATGGAGAGTGGTCGTAGGCAGCCAAGGAATGGCACAAAGTAGTCTTTAAACTCATGATGCTCTCAAAAAGTAGTCCACGCTCCAGAGAGAAGTCTGTGAGGAGAGGTCAAGACATTTCTTAGCAGTACTCCCACTAGTTGACGAGATCTTTTAATTTGAAGCTCACGACTTTATCTTTCAAAGTTTCATATTGAGCAATCAAGTTTATGGATTTTCTTTGCAGTTTGCCTTTGGAAGCATCACAATTCTGCAGCTGTTTTTCTTATACCCTCTCATACCCTCATTGTGTACTCCTGATTTTAATCGCCCTCTGCAAGAAAAGAGCGAGATATGGTTTCGCAGCTCTTGCAGCTTCAAGATGTCATTAATGCAACTTCACAATCAATAATCCAATGCTTCACTTGTTCCCACAAGCCATAGATTTTAGCATGAAAGTTTTGTGTGTTTATCAGCTTGCTGGTTTTATGTCAAGTTTTCATAGTTTTATGCCCAACTCAGTTTCTCATGAAGGCTGGAAATAAATATAAAATTTCAGACAATTAAAACACGCTGAAAAAAAAACACTTTTACAGGTAGAAAATTAAATACACATGCACGCTATAAAATATTTCAGACTCAGAAATTTAGCCAATGGCCCTAAAAACCCCCATGGGGAAAACCAGTAAGAGAGAGAGAATTTATTATTTCTTTAGTAAACTTTAGTGCAGAAATTTTTACAGCAAAAATGTACATCTCCACCATGAAAAATCATCCAGAAGTTGCCTCGATTTCTGTGTCAAGCTGCTGCCTTGATTTCTCTGCCAAATCCCAACACCTTGATTTCTATGCCCAACCTCGAAATCTGTGCAGAAAAATTGCTGCCTCGTTGTCTGTGCAAAGGGTACAGTCTGTATAGATTGTACGAACCTCGAAAACTGTGCCCAAAATTTCTAGAAAACTGTGCTAAAAAATATTCTTGAATTGCGTGCTGTATGGTACAGCAATATATGTCGAGTATAGTGCCTCGATTTTTGTGCCTGTACGGTGCCTAGAAATTTGTGCCAATCCCCTTCTGTACGGTGCCTCGAAAACCGTGCCAATCTCCTGCTGTATGGTGCCTTGGTTTTTGTGCTGAAAACAATAAATGCTGCTGCCTCGAAAATCGTGCCGGAAACCCTCCTTGAAATTTGTGCTGCTCTCTTGCTCTCTCTTCTCTTCACTCTCTTCACAAGAATAAAGTTTCATTTTCCTCCCTTGCCAGTTTGGGTGAATCCCTAGGGTAAGTGAATGGTTTTCTAATCCAACGGTGGAAAATGAGTTGGATCAAGGGATGAGATTAATCTCTCATTAAATCTCATAAAATTAATTTTTTATTCACTTCACTTAAATTTTTCCCAAAAGTGACTTTAAGTTATAAAGTCACATTAAATGCTTTTCACAAGTCATTTAATGCAAGGGTCACTTTATTTCCCCCTTTAAGTGACTTAGACAAAAAGTCACTAGGGAAACACTTCCTTGGTACAAAAAAATCAACACTTCGTCTTATCGAGGAAGGTGTTCTGCACCACTCCCAACTTGTCTCTGAAGAAGACAAACTTGCCCCTCCCCAAAGATTTCGTCAGAATATCTGCTACCTGCTCATCAGTGGAAATGTACTGCAACTCCACAGCTCCTCTCTGTAGATAGTCACAGATGAAAGGGTACCTGATCGCTATGTGCTTGGACCTGTCATGGAAAATTGGATTCTCAGAGCGCTGGATGCAACTTTGATTGTCACAATAAATCACCGTAGGTCTAAGCTCCCGATCAAACAAATCTACCAACAACTTATGAAGCCACAGTGCCTCGCAAGCAGCCTGACTGGCTACCATATACTGAGCCTCAGCAGAACTTAAAGCAACTGACTTTTGTTTTCGATTGAACCACGACACTGCTGCCGAGCCCAAACTGAAACAACACCCGGAAGTGCTCTTCCGATCCCTCACACTGCTTGCCTAGTCTGAATCTGTGAAACCAACCAAACTGACTCCACCAGAACCCCTGTAGTCCAATCCATAGTCCATTGTACCTGCAAGATATCTCAACACATGTTTTGCGGCGGTCCAGTGTACACTCCTAGGCTCCACCATGAATTGGCTAAGAGTGTTCACCGCAAAACACAAGTCTGGCCTGGTGTTGACCAAATACATCAATGACCCAATGAGCTGACGGTATAGTGTAGGATCCACCAACTTACCCTCAGAAGCATGAAGCTGCTTCCAGTTGGTGATCATAGGTGTGGACATCGGCCTGCAATCCTCCATCCGAAATCTCCTCAGTTGATATACTTCCCCTGTCCTAGGAAAATATGACTAGGCTCCTACCAAACCTCCATCCCCAGATAATAGTGCATCAACCCAATGTCAGTCATCTCATACTCTGTAGCAAGGTCTCTCTTGCAATGTGCAATGAGACGCTCCTCCCCAGTGATAAACAAGTCATCAACATATAACAAAAGAATGAGAGGATATCCACTAACCATAATGTAGTAAAGGTTGGGATCAGCCTCACTCTTCTGAAAACCCATCGATGTCAAATACGCATCAATCCTGGAGTACCAAGCTCTAGGAGCTTGCTTCAGTCCATATAAGGCTTTCCTCAGCCTGCACACATGAGAATCTCTCCCATGAATCTCAAAGCCCTGTGGCTGCTCTAAGTAAACCTCCTCCTACAGAAGACCATTGAGAAATGCGGTCTTCACATCCATCTGGTGGATCTTCCAACCCATCTCTGCTGTGAAAACCCTCGTGCCACAAAACGAGCCTTGTACTTCTCCACACTGCCATTTGCAGCATGCTTCACCTTGTAGATCCAATTGGAAGTCACAACAGACTTCCCCTCTGGTCTCGGTACTATCTCCCATGCATCATTCTTCATGATGTAATTGTACTCTTCCATCATGGCATCTCTCCAAACTTTATGCTGAGAGGCCTCCTCAAATGTGGAAGGGTTTGAATCACGAAGACTCGCAACTAGAGCCATCCCCAATCTATCCGGCATCACAACTGTCCTGACCTCCTCTTGGGGCCTATCAAATGCCTCTGCTTCCTCCAAGGTATCATGAAGCCATTTAGGCTTCCTCTTCCTTGAAGGCTCCTCCCAAATTGGTCTCTCCTCATCTGAAGAACTACCAGAAGCAGATGGCCCAACAACCTATGGACTAGTAGCCCGTGAACTAGTCACTGACAACTTGTAACCTGAGAACCAAAACCTGTCTCTGGAGTACCTGCTGACTGAACCACTGAACCTGAAGAACTTGTGCTTGTCACCTGTGACCTAGTCACTCTGGAAACCTGTGGACCTGTGATCTGTACTGACGAAGCCTGAGTCACCTGAGGTGTGGAAGCCGGTGGCTCCCCATGCTCCAACTCTCTAGACTTCCTGAAGGCTCTCTCCTCATCAAACTTCACTTCCTGCCTCACAACAACCTTCTTTTGGCCAGGAAGATAAATATGGTAAGCCTTCGAAGTCTCATCATATCCCACAAAGATGCCTCTCTCTGCAGTGGGATCAAGCTTTGCACTCTTCTTAGAAGGGACATGAGAGTAAGTCAAGCAACCAAATATGCGAAAATGGCCAACCTCAGGCTTCTTTCCTGTGAACATCTCCTCGGGAGTCTTCTTCCCCAAGGCACGATGAGGACTCATGTTCTGCAGATAAACTACAGAATTGCATGCCTCTGCCCAAAGAAAGAATGGTAAACTCTGATCATGAAGCATTGCTTTTGCTGCTCCCACAATCGACCTGTTCTTCCTCTCTGCAACTCCATTCTGCTCAAGAGTGTATGGAACGGTTAGTTGTCTCTGAATGTCCTCCTGAATGCAAAACTCATCGAACTCCTTGGAGGTATACTCACCCCCATTGTTCGATCTCAACACCCGAATCCTCCTCCCTGTCTGATTCTCCACAAGGGCTTTGAACCCTTGGAAGACTCTCAATACTAAGGGTGACTTCTTGCTCCTCAAGAAGTAGATCCAGGTCTTCCTGGAGTAGTCATCGATGAAAGAGATAGAATACTTAAATCCAGTCAAAGAAACTGATGACATGGGACCACATATATCTGTATGGATCGAATCAAGTACTCCTGCTGATCTACTGTCACTGCTCGAAAAAGCAGTCGTGGTGTACTTTCCCAAAGCACACCCCCTGCAAACATCACTCTGCTCTGTCCTTAACTTTGGTAAACCTATAACCATGCTCCTCAACAATCTCAAAGCTGGGTGATGCAAATGGGCCATCCTCCGATGCCATAGCTCACAAAGCTCACTGCTGCTGCTGTGTGCCAAAGCGTGCTGCGGTTGAAACAAGAGCTTGTATAGTTTTCCACATCTAACCCCAATGTCCATGGAGGTAGATAATCTCGTAGTCTTGGGGAATACCTGCACTTGCCCATCCAAGAAACAAACCCCAAGACCCTTGTCCTCAATGGTGGAAACTGACACAAGGTTCTTCTTCAGCCTAGGGACAAATAACACATGCCTCAGAGTCATAGGACTCATAGACTCCCTCTGAAAGGTAATGTTCCCACGACCAACTGCTCTGACAATGGTGTCATCTCCTAGTACAACCTCCACATCTGTACCTGTCTGTGAAAGCTCAGAGAACCTCTCTCAAGCACCTATCATGTGACTCGAAGCTCCACTGTCAATATACCAAGTGTCAGTGGTGGATGCACTCATCTGATGGCCAGTCAACAAGGAATACTCCATCTCCATATCCACATCAGTGCTGGTAACAATAGAGGCTCTCTCTCTCTCAATCTGTCCAGCACACATAGAAAAGTCTCTATGAAATCTATCTCCAAAGTCATCAAGCTCCACTGAAGCTGCAGTCTGCTGTCTCTTCTTCTTCTTGGTTGGACACTATGAAGCATAGTGCCCCAAATGCTTGACATGCATAACACTTGATTTTACTCAAGTCTTTCTTCTGCCCATCCTGCTGCTGCTGTTGCTTGGCCCCAGCCTGCTTGGGGCCCTTCTTCTTCTTCTTTCCCTTTGCTGTCAATGCCACATTCTCCTCATCTTCCCTACCTTGTGAAGAGCTGCCTTGTACAAGACCTCTCCTGGTCTCCTCTTGCACAAAATCATTCCACAGTCTCTCCCACAAAGGTAAGTTCTCTCTGCCCACTATAGCCTGCACAAATGCACCCCAAGGCTTGGAAGCCCCATTCACTGCTGTCCGCACAAGCTCAGTAGCATTAACCACCTCCCCAACTGCTACTAGCTCATCTCTAACCGCAGATATCCTGGTAAGGTAAGATGCCACTCCCTCTCCACCATTCATCTTTATACTTTTCAGTTTTTCCTTGAGAACCATCTTCCTATTCTCATTAGAATTCTCTTATAAACTGGTTAAGGCACTCCACATCAAATGTGCCCTAACTTTACTTGAAATGTGAGGAATGATGTGGTCTTTAATTGCATCAAGAATTATTCTTCTAGCCTTACAATCCTTCTTGTTGAAGGTTGATAATGCTGCTGCATTTGTAGCAGCGGGAATTTGAACAGGGTTGGCTGTAGTGTTTCTTACCACCTCCTCCCACAATTCATTTTCCTCCAAGATCAGCAAAATCCTAGCCTTCCATGGCACAAAGTTTCCTGTCCCATCTAGCCTATCCTCCAACCTAAGTCCTGTAGCCATCTCACTGTCAACCCAACAAGGTGCTGTTCACTAACATAAGAAATTTCTGAGATCTGGAAATTACCGACTGTCTACAAATTTTTAATGTTTTCTGCCCCCAAGCTCCGATACCATGAAAACTTTCTGTGTTTATCAGGTTACTGGTTTTATGTCAAGTTTTCATAGTTTTATGCCCAACTCAGTTTCTCATGAAGGCTGGAAATAAATATAAAATTTCAGACAATTAAAACACACTGAAAAAACACTTTTACCGGCAGAAAATTAAATACACATGCACGCCATAAAATATTTCAGACTCAGAAATTTAGCCAATGGCCCTGGAGAAATCCCCACAGGGAAAACCAGTCAGAGAGAGAATTTATTATTTCTTCAGTAAACTTCAGTACAGAAATTTTTACAGCAAAAATGTACTTATCTCCACCATAAAAAATCACCCAGAAGCTGCCTCGATTTCTGTGTCAAGCTGCTGCCTTGATTTCTGTGCCAAATCCCAGCACCTCGATTTCTGTGCCCAACCTCGAAATCTGTGTAGAAAAATTGCTGCCTCGTTTTCTGTGCATAGGGTACAGTCTGTACAGACTGTATGGACCTCGAAAATTGTGCCTGAAATTTCCAGAAATCTGTGCCCAGAAATATTCTCGAAATGCGTGCTGTATGGTACAGCAATAAATGCTAAGTACGGTGCCTCAATTTCTGTGCCTGTATGGTGCCAATCTCCTGCTGTACAGTGCCTCAAAAACCCTGCCAATCTCCTGCTGTATGGTGCCTCGGTTTCTGTGCTGAAAACAATAAATGCTGCTGCCTCGAAAATTGTGCTGGAAACCCTCCTCGAAATTCATGCCGCTCTCTTGCTCTCTCTTCTCGTCACTCTCTTCACAAGAATAAAGTCTCATTTGACTCCCTTGCCTTTTTGGGTGAATCCCTAGGGTATGTGAATGGTTTTCTAATCCAACGGTAGAAAATGAGTTGGATCAAGGGATGAGATTAATCTTTCATTAAATCTCATAAAATTAATTTTTTATTCACTTCACTTAAATTTTTCCCAAAAGTGACTTTAAGTTATAAAGTCACATTAAATGCTTTTCACAAGTCATTTAATGCAAGGGTCACTTTATTTCCCCCTTTAAGTGACTTAGACAAAAAGTCACTAGGGAAACACTTCCTTGGTACAAAAAAATCAACATAGCACTGCTTCACCACACCAATGTTTTGCACCACAGGCTTCAAGAGGGATGTATTTAGTCTTTACGTACCAAGAGAGAGCAGTATTCACGGTCTTGTACCATAATAAACATCATTCTTTTTATTCACTATCATATATATATATATATATATTTTATTTATACACTTTTGTATATTTAATATTCAAGCTTCCCCATTTGAGCGTATCAGAAGCACCCCCTGCAGATGTCTCTAGAACAAACTTTTTTTCACATAAAAGGAGGGTGCCCCACATAGAATTATCTAGAATCTCTTGTAGAAGTATCCATACTTAGAAGTCTCTAAAAGAATGTAAATAAAACTATAAAAGGCATCCTCATTCTCAAGAGGTGTTTTCATTGTGGAGAAATCCTTAGACCATTGGGCTATAGTTGAAGATATCTTGTTCAGGTTTGGAGCACCATTCAAGAAATATTTAGGGCTGCAAATTCTTGTAAGGTTACTGTTGTATCTTGTCTTCCTCTTTTCTTTTCTGGAAATGTTGCTGCTGTTTTAGGGTTATTGTCAGCATAAAGAGGTCTGAAGTTTTCTGAACAATGACTTTATTGTCCTCTCTAGGACCCATAGTTTCAGATCTGATTATGTTATATACCAGGATTATTTTTTCTTAATAGAAGTCTGTCTTTTACTTCATATCTGAGATTCCGGTTTATGTGATGAAGCAAGAATATAACAAGGGTATCGTTATTCTTTATGGGCATAATATCTTGGCTGGAAATTGAATTTGCAGCACTGTTATAATTAAGGAGAACTGTTGTTCATGCATCTTCATTAAAATTTAATATTGTCCATTGTTGAATTCTCCAAATCCTTAATGTGTTTTGTCTCCATTGTCCAAGGATAAAGCACTGATCTATTTAAATCCACTATTTAATATCTATTGGATATCATAAATCTTTTATTGTTAAATTTGGTTTATATCAAGGGTTCACAAAGGCTGATTTAACAATCTCATCTAGGGAAACCCCCTTTGTGCTGGAGAAGAGCTGGCCTATGGTGAGAGAAATTGTTATTGAGGTGACAGTGGTTGGCGCTTCTAAGTTGCCGTAGGGTTTGTACTTGCACAATTTAGGCTTATCTTGTGTGCATATGTAGGAGGTAACAAGACCCATAGATGATATATACGATCAAGATTACTCTGATAGTAAGATGTGTTATGCTTTAACATTAATAAATTAAATTGAAAAAAAATTGATGTCTGTGATAATGAAAAATTAAAAAATAGTTGGCCATAATAATAAAAATCTAAAACAAAAGGGATCACAATAATATAGAACTCTTTAATAAAATAAACTAGCATAGATCCATCTTAATCCATGATATTTTAAGCACTGAGAGAATTACGTCTCTAATTCTTTTGATCCGTTTGTTACCATTCAAACTAGCAGTCTAGGATTTGTAGCACAATGTGGTGCAATAAGCTAGCAAAGCATGGGAGAGATCTAAACCCAATGTCACCTCAACTTAGTCTCTCAACTACTTTGGGAAACTCCTAAACCCAGGGAAGAGCCCTATCAAGACACCTGCAATCACCAACAAATGGATACCTTTCTACAACCTTTATGATAGAGATCAGTGCCTTTATATGGAGTCATATAATGAGATAAGAAGATTACTAGATCTACTAAGGAATTAATTCAACCTATTACTTATCTAGCACAATAAATAACAAAGATTTGCAACACAATCTCACATTTCCCAATGAATTTCACACAACCCAAGGGACACCTCAGAATAGTGCGCCCTCAGGAGGAGATGGATAAGGAGGTCAAGGCAAGGTCACAGATGGCCTCAGATGCAAAACGCTACAAAGGGTTTTGAAGATATGACGATTTCATGTTTCCCAAGGTAGGTTGGAAGATGAAAACATCCTTCTGAATCTATGGATAAATCACCAAGGGAGAAATTGAGTGGTGGACCAGATTTAGCAGATTCCAATTTTTTTTAGTTTTTTTAATTTATTAAATTTTTAGGGCTTTTTTGACAATATATGATTTTTAGGGTTTTTATACGTAAAATGAGTATTCCCTTTAGGATCTGTGGATAAATTCACTAGGGAAAATTTGTAGGGAGAAGCATAATTACAAACTCACAGCTATTTTTGGAGATATGAATTTTCTAATTTTTAGGGTTTTGGAAATTTTCAAATTTTTAGGTCTTTTTATGCATAAAATTTCAGCCACAAATATAATGCAATAAATGCTGAAAAGTAGAGTAAAAATTACAAGAAAGGGGATATGATTTTTGTCTCAATCCCCAGGACATTGAGAGATCTATGGTTGATGTCCCTCTCTTTAGATGTTCCTCTAGCACTTGCAAGCTAGGGCATCACCTAATAACCTCTAAGGTTTGGTAGGTGAGCCTAACTAAGGAAAATGGAAAAGTCGAAGGTCCCAAAAAGCAATAGGAAACCCTTATGCAAGAGGTTTCCTTTATACAAAGTTGATAGAATATTAGTAAAAAGCCCTAATTCAGAGAAAATGCAGCATAAAACTACCATTCAATCCACATAGTAACATTATTCACCAATATTCAACCAGAGATGAGCAAAGAAGACACCTTTAGGTCAGACTTGTGCATGTGTTATTCCAACAAGTCTAGCATCAACCATAGCATGTGCAAGAAAGAAGCCCTAGATGATTCATCCATCCACCATCAAGCAAAGAAGATCATGCCAAGAGAAGAGAGCATCACCACCAAAGAGACTCAAAGAGTAGGAGAAAAATAATAATTTTATATTAGAACCCTTGTCTTATGATTTACAATGAAGGTGAAGTGATCTATTTATATCTTTCATCCTCTACCTAATTTTAAGTTATTAGCCTACAAGATAATGTAAAAAATATAACTTTTGGTTTGCTCACCCACAACATTGGGGGCTAAACCACTCTAAAATACATAAAAGTAGGAAATAAAGTGCAATTAGGCTACACCAAGTGCTAGGTGTGCCAAAAGGAGGACATCATGCCCCAACTAACCTGAAGAGATGTGTGCCCTCAGCATCCTCCTTCATTGTCCTTGTAGGCTTCTTCAATAAGGAAATACAAATTGTGGGTACATAGCCCAGAGGAGGGGTAAAATGGGTCCAAGTGAGCAAATAAGGTGTGCTAAACAAATCCTATCACCTTTTACATGGAAAATAAACGAGTGTGGTCATATATCCAAGTGATTAGACCCCAAGGGTACCAACCCCCATAGGGCGAGCACCCCCTAGAGATAGAAATCAAGCGGACCATCCATGACATGATTAGGGGTATTGAGCCCCAAATCAACACTATGCTTCACCTTGGCCTTTATATCAAAATATTTTTAGTCCCTTCCCTTGAGGGACCTGTAGGGAACGTTGCAGATTCTTTGAGGCATAACACCGTCTACATGCTTATTAGATTTGGGTTAAGATAAATTCAGTGGTCTCTCTTAGGATAAATTTTATCCTAGTGTTTTAAAACTCGGTCAGTCTGACTTGGAATCGGTCGGTTCGATCGAGTTGCTGGTTGTGGTTCCCAATTGGCCTTGAAATCGGTTTGGTAACAAATTGGCCAGGTCAAGGTTTGGTACCAAACCAGTCAAGTCAAGGTTTGGTACCAAACCGGCTAAGTCAAGGTTTGTTACCAAATCGACAGAGTCAAACCTTGAATCGGCTGGTTCGGTACCAAACCGATCAAATTGGCTGGTTTCTCATTGACTCGCCCGAGTTAATCCAAATCTGCCTGGGGTGCACATGTGGAGGCTAGACACTGATTTTTTTAAAAAATTTTGACCAATTTTATATGAACTCGACCGGTTTTGTATAAGTGAAATTGAAGTCAGTAATATTAAGTAATATTAAATGGTAATGTTAAATTTTTAAAGTAAAAGCGACTCTCCTTAAAATGAAAGATGAGGAGAATGTCACAGTGTCACTTTTACTTAAATTTTTAACATTACCATTAATTGTTTCAAGATGTTTGGGAGTGGTTTCAACCTCATTGGACCTCATATGCAAAAAGTAGAATGTTAGATCCCATTTAGAATTCAACAGGCTTAATAGTTTTTGGGATTGCAACATTTCCACTGGATTCTATCATGTATGAGGGTAAGGGATTGGAATTTAATCAAGCACATCACCTCTCTATGTACTTTGATGTTGGTGGTGTTGATGCTTGATTGTTGAAGTTGATTGAACTCCTTTGTCACGACCTTAATAAAAATGTACCCTTTAGTCAAGCAAAATCACTTATTAAACAAAGAAAGCTTTTTCTACCTTATTTTAGCGCTTGGATTAGGGAGTTTCGTCAAAATTGTAGGGTGTTGAGTCTGTTGACTAATGTCCTTCGAGGATCGACTTTAAGATTCGAGGTAGAGGCAAGGGCTAGAGCCTAGAGGAAGTGGGAACAGGGTGCTATCGATGAATAGGATCCCAATAAAGGAAATGATTTTGATGATATGTTCTATGTAGTTATTTGTTGTAGCTTGAAGTTTTTTGGACTCTACAGGCCATTGCGAGCCTCTTTGTTTATGTAATTTGGGTCAGATATGGATTGCACTCGATGTTCTATGAGGAGACCCCCCCACCCTCTATTTGTCTTACACCATCTTCATTGAACATTTGTATGCATTTGGAGCAGCAATGCAGGCTGAGCAGTTAGAGGTTTTGGAGCTTGTTGGGCAGTCTTGTTGGACTGTTTGTAGTGGATTTGGCATCTGATTGAGGAGGCTACATCCCAGCTTCAAGGAGTTGCTGTCCATCTCATTGTTACTTGTGGCCATTGAGCTGTTTTGCTTGCTGTTTTCTCAACTTTCCACTGTCCCAGTCCAACAGTCAGCTATCTAGGTATGCTAACAGTCTGAAATGAGTCAAATCTGCCCCTGTGATGAGTTTGATCTTTTGATGATTGATCATGTTGATCTTGTAGCCTGGTAGGCATATCATGTTGTTTTTTGGACTCTATAGGCCATTTAAAGTCTCGTTGATTATGTATTTTCTATTTTGATTAAGATATGTATCGCACTTGGTGCCATTTTGATATATTCACCCTTACATGGTATATACATTACTAGACTTTGCATATTTTATTATTTTGTCTCTAATGGTTTGCCAACTTTAAAATAAAAATCTCTTGAAAATTTTGAAAATTTTATGTATTTTTTTAAAAACTGAGTCATTGAAATCAAACCGGTCTGAGTCATTGCCGAGTCCAAGTCCGAGCTGAGTTGACCCTCGGCCGGTTCCGAGTCTGAGTCCGAGTTTTAAAACATTGATTTATCCCAGTGGACCACAAAATTTATTGGCATTAATAATGATGAATTAAACAATCTTGATTCAAGATAGGTTAAGGAAGAAGGAATTGAAGCAAATCATGAGAATGAACAGGTTAAGGAAGGCTCAAATCTTCCATATAATGAAAAGCCTATGGTAGAACAATTCGGTTAAGGAAGGCTCAAATATTCCATATAATGAAAAGCCTATGGTAGAACAATTCAGATTCTCGAATATTTGGCAAGTCACAAACCTGTAGGCTTGAAGTTTTTAACACCTTAATGAATTCAGATTCTGGAATATTTGACAAGTCACAAACCTGTAGGCTTGAAGTTTGTAACACCTTAATGGACACTTGTAGGCTGTAACATGTTAACACCTTTAATTCATAATTTCTAAGAGACAAACCTGTAGGCTGTAACACCTTTAATTCTGGCTTATTTCAATTTTTTGCTCATTTGATTTTATGTATTGGTGTGTAAGACGAAATTTCTGTCGAAGCTTTCTAGAGGTATGCTAGTGGTTATAATCTAATTCTGCCAATCCAGATTCTTATCCATGGCACCTAAGCCCAATGCTAAGAGGCCTCTTGATAAAGCATCCATCAAGTAAGCCTCTTGATAAAGTATCCATCAAGTAAAGTGCAAATACTGTCCCACTATAGTCTTTGGGAGCATAAACAGGCTAAAACACCACCTAATGAGAGTTGTGTGCAATGTTGTCATAGTTTGTGATGGTTACCACGCAGAAGTTAGAATCCAAATGCAAGCTGCTTTGGAAGCCATCAAAGAACAAAGTGCTAGTAGACTTAGGATGAAGTTAGAAATTTTAGAAATGCGTGTTAAAAGAATGTAACTGCGGAAGATATTCTATTTGATACTTGTCTATTGTATGATTGTATTCCTCCTTCGGGAGATGTCATTGATGTAATTAATAAGTCATTGAAAGAATCAATGTAAACCCTAGGCCTTGTGTCGGCCTAGAAAAACCCAGAAGAGATTCTTATATTATGTATTTGACAAGTTGGCCCAGTCAGTTAGGAGAAGTCAGCCCTGTTGGGGAAAATTCACCCCACCGAAAGAATATAAATAGAGGATGTCTCTCTCATTTGTACCCACCCATCTCACTCACACAAGTTCGCATAAGAGAGAGAGAGAGAAGTTCGCACAAGTGGAGGAGTAGATGATCTTGTCTTGGGGTTTACTTTGTACTCTGTGATTTCTATATTGAGGAAGATTTTGCCGGGGTTTTCTCCCTTGTGGTTTCCCCTAGAGAAATATTGTGTTCATTGTGTTCATGCTGTGCTTGTATTTCTTTCAGTGATAGATTGTTTAATGTTATATGCTAAACAAGGAAAAACTAACATGGTACCAGAGCAGGCCTGAAAGAAAACAGCGTGTAGCCTCCGTAACTATAGAAACCAGGGATTCTTGTTCCGAGACCTCCCTCCACAGCTCAGCTGAAAAAGATAGTGCATCTAACTCGCCTCACTAGGGCGCATCTTTCTGTCGAAGCAAATTTTCGTTATGAGAATTTTCATTTTTGGGTCCCCCACTGCAGCCCGGGAGAATTAGGGCATCAAGTTTTTGGATCATCTGCTCACAGAATTGGGAGGAGTACTTTGCTTAACTCGCCTTGAGGAGGTGAACTTGCTCATTCAATTAGATTTCCAAAATCCCGAAGTTGGAAAATTATGGTTTCTCTGACAAACCCTAGGTCAAGGAAGAAGCAGTTTTCAGAAGAACAACTTTTCTGGTAAGTCTCAAATCTATTATATTTCCATTTGAAGTACTCATTATATCAAGATGACAAGCAATACCAAGCTTGATGAGAAGCTTGAGGGAGTTGAGAACTTTAGGGCATGGAAGTATAGAGTCATGCTCATTCTTGAAGAACATGACCTAGAAGACTATATAAACAAAGGACTTACAGAACCAGAGGGAGATGAAGCCAAAGCAAGACATCAGAAGAATATTGTCAAGGCAAAGAGGATCATTGCTGATTCCATCAAAGATCACTTGATTCCCTAAGTGTCTTCCAAGAAGACCCCAAAAGAGATGTTTGATGCCCTGACCAACCTATTTGAATGGAAGAACATTAACAGGAAGATGACCTTGAGAAATCAGCTCAAGGGTGTGAAGAACTTGAAGTCTGAGTCCATACACTCATACTTCTCCAGAGTGTGCCAGATAAAAGAACAACTAGAAGCTATTGGAGACATGGTAGAGGATGCAAAAGTTGTGATGACCACTTTGAATGGTCTTCTCAAAGATTGGGAACCATTTGTTCGTGGCATTTGTGCTAGAAAGAAATTGATCCAGTTCAGACAACTATGGGAAGAGTGTGTGCAAGAGGAAGAAAGAATAGCGGTGGGAGAGGAGAAACTAAACGACAATGAAGATCAAGCTTTGGCAACTCATGCCAAAGGTGGAAGGAAAAGGAAGAGTGATGTACGTACCCACTCTCCCAGAAGATATCAAGGATATCAAAAGAACAAGAGGTTCAAGAAAGACCTCTCCTATATTGAATGTTACTCTTGTCACAAGACATGACATCTAGCAAGAAATTGTCCATCCAAATCTAGACATCGTAAGAAGCAGAAGAAGAGGTTTCATGTGCATGCAGCAAAAGATAGTGAGTATGATGAAGAAGTCAAAACCAGAGATGATGAAGACTCCAGTGAAGAATATGTTCTAATATCAACTCTCCCTGGTTTAGTATCTCATGGAAGTGATACTTGGCTAGTAGATAGTGGAGCTTCAAAGCACATGACGGGATACAAAGAATCCCTCTCACATCTTATTCAGAAGGAATCTCCACACAAGGTAAAGCTTGGAGATGATTATCAATACCCCATCAAAGGAATGGGAGAAGCCTCTTATAAATTAGACTCTTGAAAGTCCATGAGTATGAAAAATGTACTTTATGTACCAGGTTTGAAGAAGAACCTTCTATCTATTTTTGCATTAGATAAGAAAGGTCTTCGAATTGCATTTATAGATGGTGAAGTTCTTATGTGGCCAAAGGGGAAGACTATTAATGATGCAGTAGTCATTGAGTAGAAGAAGGAGGACTTTATAAACTGAAGGGTCATGCAGATACAACATTGATGACCAATACTATGAGACCTTGTGATCTATGGCATAGAAGACTAGCTCATGTACACTACAAAGCCATACCGATAGTAAGTAAGGTGGTGACTGGACTACCCGAAATCCAGGTTGATCATGAAGGAGTATGAATAGGATGTGCTCAAGGGAAGAGTACGAAGAACCCATTTCCAAGTAGCGACAACAAAGCGAAAGGTATTCTGGATATTATTCACTCATATATCTATGGACCTATGTCCACCACTTCTCTAAGCGGGTATTATACTATGCTTCTTTTATTGATGATTACTCCTGCAAAACATGGATTTATTTTCTGAAGAATAAGAATGAAGTCTTTGAAAAGTTTAAAGAGTTCAAGGCTCTTGTAGAGAACCTCTCTGAGAAGAAGATAAAGATTTTAAGGTCAGATAATGGAGGGGAATATACTTCAGGCGATTTCAAAGATTTTTGTAAACAAGCAGGGATTAAGAGGGAGCTTACTATTCAGGTGATTTCAAAGATTTTTGTAAACAAGCAGGGATTAAGAGGGAGCTTACTATTCCCTATAATCCACAACAGAATGGTGTAGTTGAAAGGAAGAATAAAACGATCATAGAAGCAGTGAAGGCTATGATCCATGATCAAGACTTACCCATGCATCTATGGGCAAAAGTAGCTAGAACTACAATATATGTACAAGAACAAAATCTCTCATAGTGCTCTTGGAAACAAGACCCCAGAAGAGATGTTCACCGTTATGAAGCCTGAAGTTAGTCATCTAAAGATAATTGGATGTCCAGTGTTTATTCACATTCCAAAGGAGAAGAGATCGAAATTGGAACCTTCAGGGAAGAAGGGAATATTTGTGGGCCATAGTGAGCAATCAAAGGCTTACCGTATCTACATCTCAGGATTCCACCAGATTGAGCTCAGTCGGGATGTTACATTTGATGAAGACACATCTTTCAACAAATCCAAGAAGACTCATGAAGATGAAGAGGAGCAGGAGGCTCCTAGAGTTACAAAAACAAACAAAGTACAAGACATAAATATTGAAGAAGATCCTATTCCAGAGGATCATGACATGGCAGAACCTCAGAGACTTGAGGATACACCTCATGAGGAGATTTCTCGAAAAATAAGACTAGCTTGGGCACGAGAATTAATTCAAGATGCAGGAAGGTATGGTGCCCCAGAAGGAACCAATAGAGAAAGCAAGAGACCAAGGCCATACTCTAGTTATGTAGCCTTGATGTGTAACCTTGTTGAAGAGGAACCAACTTGTTTTGAAGATGCAGTGAAGAAGAATGAATGGTTGGATGCTATGAATGAAGAATACCAATCCATCATCAAGAATGATGTTTGGGATGTGGTACCAAGACCAAAGGATAAATCAGTTGTATCGTCAAAATGGATCTTCAAAACGAAACACTCAGCAGACAGAAGCATTGAAAAGTACAAGGCAAGATTTGTAGCGCGAGGATTCTCACAAAAGGAAGGAATTGATTATGAGGAGACCTTTGCTCCTGTGGCTAGATATACTTCAATTAGAACCATTCTTGCCTTGGTAGCTAAGATGAAATGGAAGTTACATCAGATGGATGTAAAGACGGCGTTCCTGAATGGGAAGATAGAAGAAGAAGTATATATCGAGCAACCAAAAGGCTTTGAAACATAAGACATAAAGTCACATGTATGCAGACTGAAGAAAGCATTGTACGAGTTGAAGCAAGCACCCAGAGCATGGTCTGGAAGAATTGATAGCTTCCTAATGAGTTTGGGCTTTACCAAGAGTAAAGCAGATTCTAATCTTTATTATAAGATTATGGATGATGAACCTATGATACTACTACTGTATGCGGATGATTTGTTCCTGACAGGAGAAGATAGGCCCATCACCGAATGTAAGAGAAGGCTTGCAACAGAATTTGAGATGAAAGACCTTGGTATGATGCATTACTTTCTAGGTCTTGAAGTATGGCAGTTTCCAGATGAGATTTTCCTGAATCAAGGAAAATACATAGTTGAGATCCTAAAGAGATTTGGGATGTTGGATTGTAAGGCCATGACTACTCTGATGGTGACAAACTTGAAGCTCCTGAATGATGCTTCATCAGAGATAGTAGATGTCACCATGTATAGACAGATTATTGGGTCATTGATGTACTTGACCAATACTTGACTAAATATATGTTTTGCTGTAAACACATTGAGCTAGTATATGGTGGAGCCCAGGAGTGTTCACCTGATTGCAACAAAACATGTGATGAGGTACCTAAAGGGTACATAGGATTATGGACTCAGATATGCTTCAGATAGTGAGTTCAGGTTGTATGGGTACACGGACTCAAATTGGGCTGGAAGTGCCGAAGATAGGAAAAGCACTTCAGGATGTTGCTTTAGTTTGGGATCAGGTATGATTTCATGGCTCATTAGAAAGCAGCCCCATGTTGCACTCAGTACAACAAAAGCTGAATATGTAGTAGCTTGTTCAGCTTGTAGCGAAGCAGTGTGGCTTCGCAAGATGTTGGCACGATGAGGAGATTGATGCTATGGATATACTCTGTGACAACTAGAGTTGCATCAAGATGACAGAGAATCCTGTGTTCCATGATAGATTGAAGCACATCGAGATCAAGTTCCACTATATCCGTGATATGGTGCAAAAGGGAGCTGCAAAGCTCAAGTATGTTCCTACAGAGGAACAAGTTGCTGAGGTGTTGACTAAGTCTCTATCTCGCGTAAAGTTGGAATACTTTCGAGACAAGCTTGGTGTGGTCCAGAGGGACCTCTTTTGAAAGAGAGAATGATAGAGTTCCGGTTCTTAGGAACTGATGCCAGTCTTGGGGACTGAAGATCAGTAGTGGCTGACTGATAGTGTTCCAGTTCTTAGGAACTGATGCCAGTCCTGGGGACTGAAGATCAGTAGTGGCTGACTGATAGTGTTCCAATTCTTGGGAACTGATGCCAGTCCTAGGGACTGAAGATCAGTATTCGCTGACTGATAGTGTTCCACTTCTTAGGAACTGATGCCAGTCTTGGGGACTGAAGATCAGTATTGGCTGACTGATAGTGTTCCAGTTCTTAGGAACTAATGCCAGTCCTGGGGACTGAAGATCGGTACTGGCTGACTGATAGTGTTCCAGTTCTTAGGAACTGATGCCAGTCCTGGGGACTGAAGATCAGTACTGGCTGACTGATAGAGTTCCAGTCCTTAGGGACTGATGCCAGTCCTTGGTGACTGAAGATCAATACTGGCTGATTGATAATGTTCCAGTTGATGATATTGCTGACGAGGATGTTCCAGCAGATGATGTTCCAGCAGATGATATTGCTGATGATATTTGCTACTTGCTCATCAGTGGAAATATACTGCAACTCAACTGCTCCTCTCTGGACGTAGTCTCGGATGAAATGGTACTCGATCTCAATGTGCTTTGACTTGTCATGGAACACCGGATTCTCAGAGAGCTGAATGCAACTCTGATTGTCACAATAGATCACTGTAGGTCTAAGCTCTTGATCAAATAAATCTACCAAAAAACTTGCGAAGCCGCAGTGCCTCACAAGTAGCCTGACTGGCTGCCATGTACTCAGCCTCGGCAGAACTCAATGCAACGGACTTATGTTTCCGACTGAACCACGACACTGCTGTCGAGCCCAAACTGAAATAACAATCGGAAGTGCTCTTTCGATCCCTCACACAACCTGCCCAGTCTGAATCTGTGAAACCAACCAAGCTGACTCCACCCGAACCCCTGTAGTCCAAACCATAATCCATTGTACCTGCTAGGTATCTCAGTACATGTTTTGCGGCAGTCCAATGTACACTCCTAGGCTCCACCATGAACTGGCTAAGAGTGTTCACCGCAAAACACAAGTCTGGCCTAGTGTTGACCAGATACATCAATGATCCAACGAGCTAATGGTAAAGTGTAGGATCCACCAACTTACCCTCATAAGCATGAAGTTGCTTCCAGTTGGTGATCATAGGTGTAGACATGGGCTTGCAGTCCTCCATCCGAAATCTCTTCAGAATATTAACTGCATACTTCCCCTGTCCCAGGAAAATATGTCCAGGCTCCTGCCAAACCTCCATCCTCAAATAGGAATGCATCAGCCCAATATCAGTCATCTCATACTCAGCTGCAAGGTCTGTCTTGCAATGCGCAATGAGATGCTCATCTCCGGTGATAAACAAGTCATCAACATATAACAGAAGAATGAGAGGATCTCCACCAACCATAATGTAGTAAAGGTTGGGATCAACCTCACTCTTCTGAAAGCCCATCGAAGTCAAGTATGCATCGATCCTGGAGTACCAAGCTCTATGAGCTTGCTTCAGTTCGTACAAGGCTTTCCTCAGCCTGCACACATTAGAATCTCTCCCATGAATCTCGAATCCCTGTGGCTGCTCTAAGTACACCTCCTCCTGCAGAAGACCATTGAGAAATGCGGTCTTCACATCCATTTGGTGGATCTTGCAACCCATCTCTGCTGTTATAGATATCACTGCTCTGATGGAAGAATACTGAGCAACTGGCGCAAAAGTCTCATCATAGTCAACTCCCTCAACCTGTGAAAACCCTCGAGCCACAAACCGAGCCTTGTACTTCTCCACACTACCATCTGCAACATGCTTTATCTTGTAAAGCCACTTGGAAGTCACCACTGACTTCCCCTTAGGTCTCGACACTATCTCCCAAGCATCATTCTTCATGATGGAATGGTACTCTTCCATCATGGCATCTCTCCATACTTGATGCTGAGAAGCCTCCTCAAATGTGGAAGGCTCAGAGTCATGAAGACTCGCAACAAGAGCCATCCCCAATCTGTCTGGCATCACTACTGTCCTGATCTCCTCCTGGGGTCTACCAAATGCCTCTGCTTCCTTCAAGGTGTCTTGAAGCCACTTAGGCTTCCTCTTCCTTGAAGGCTCCTCCCATATTGGTCTATCCTCATTTGAGGAACTCCCAGAAGTAGAAGGTCCAACACCCCGAGGACCAGTGACTGATGAACCTGTAACCTGTGAACCTGAACCTGTACCTGTCCCTGAAGTACCTGTCACCTGAACCACCGAACCTGTAGAAGCTGTGCCTGTACTTTGTGATCCAGTCACTCCAGAAACCTGTATCGAAGAAGCCTGTATCAACTGAGGTGTGGGAGCTGGTGGCTCCTGCTGCTCCATCTCTCTCGACTTCCTGAAGGCTCTCTCCTCATCAAACTTCACCTCCCGCTTAACAACAACTCTCTTCTGGCTAGGTAGGTAAAGCCGACAGGCCTTTGAAGTCTCGTCATATCCCACAAATATGCCTCTCTCAGCAGTGGGCTCAAACTTCGTCCTCTTCGCAGAAGGGATGTGAGAGTAAGTCAAAGAACTAAATATACGAAAGTGGCTCACCTCAGGCTTCTTGCCTGTGTACATCTCCTCTGGAGTCTTCCTCCCCAAAGCACAATGAGGACTCCTGTTGTGCAGATACACTGCAGTGCTGCATGCCTCTGCCCATAGAAAGAACGTTAACCCCTGATCATGAAGCATCGCTCTCACTGCTCCCACAATCGACTTGTTCTTCCTCTCTGCTACTCCATTCTGCTCAGGAGTGTAGGGAACTGTCAGCTGTCTCTGTATACCCTCCTGTCTGCAAAAAGCATCGAACTCCTTGGAGGTATACTCACCCCCATTGTCCAATCTCAACATCCGAATCTTCCTCCCTGCCTGCTTCTCCACAAGGGCTTTGAACCCTTGGAAGACACTCAAAACTAGATGTGACTTCTTGCTCCTTAAGAAGTAGATCCAGGTCTTCCTGGAGTAGTCATCAATGAAGATGATGTAGTACTCAAAACCGGTCAAAGAGACCAATGACATAGGACTGCAAATATCAGAATGGATCAAGTCAAGCACTGCTGCTGCTCTCGTGTCATTGCTTGGAAAAGCAGTCTTGGTGTACTTTCCCAAAGCACACCCCCTGCACACATCACTCTGCTCAGTGCTGAACTTGGGTAAACCTGTAACCATGCTCCTCAACAATCTCAGAGTTGGGTGATGTAGGTGGGCCATCCTCTGATGCCATAGCTCACATAGCTCACTGCTGCTGCTGTGTGCTAGAGCATGCTGCGGCTGAAACAATAGCTTGTACAGCTTTCCACATCTAACCCCAATGTCCATGGAGGTAGATACAGCTGTAGTCCTAGGGAAAACCTGCACTCTCCCATCTGAGAAACACACCCCAAGACTCCTGTCCTCAATAGTGGAAACTGAAACAAGGTTCTTCTTCAGCCCAGGGACATACAACACATCCCTCAGAATCATGGGACTCATAGACTCCCTTTGAAATGTAATGGTCCCCTGACCAACTGCTTTAACAATGGTATTGTCTCCAAGTACAACCTCCACATCTCTACCTGTTTGTGCTAGCTCGGAGAACAACTTTCGAGCACCTGTCATGTGGCTCGAGGCTTCGATGTCAATGTACCAAGTACTAGTGGTGGATGGACTCGTTTGATGGCCTGCCAATAATGAATGCTTAATCTCCATATCCATATCTGTGCTTGTGGCTAAAGAGACTCTCTCTCTCTCAATCTGTCCAGCATATAGGGAAAACTCCCTCTGAAACCTATCTCCAAAGTCATCAACCTCTGCCGAGGTTGCTGTCTGTTGTCCCTTCTTCTTCTTCTTGTTTGGACACTATGAAGCGTAGTGTCCAAACGTCTGACAACCATAGCACTTGATTTTACTCAAGTCCTTCTTCTGCCCACCCTGCTACTGTTGCTTGGCCCCACCCTTCTTGGGACCCTTCTTCTTCTTCCCCTTTGCTGTCAATGCCACGTTCTCCTCATCTACCCCACTCTGTGATGAACTGCCCTGTACGAGACCTCTCCTGGTCTCCTCCTGCACAAAGTCATCCCACAGTCTCTCCCAAGAAGGTAGGTTCTCTCTACCCACTATGGCCTGCACAAATGCACCCCAGGGCTTTGAAGCCCCATTCACTGCTGTACGTACAAGCTCAGTAGCAGATACCACCTCCCCAACCTTTGCCAGTTCATCCCGAACTGCAGATATCCTAGTGAGGTATGCTGTGACTCTCTCTCCTCCATTCATCTTGATACTCTTGAGTTTATCCTTGAGAACCATCTTCCGGTTCTCATTGGTACTCTCATACAAATTAGTCAAAGCTGTCCACATCAAGTGTGCCCTAGTCTTGCCTGAAATGTGAGGGATTATGTGGTCTTTAACTACATCAAGGATTATCCTCCTAGCCTTACAGTCCTTCTTGTTGAAGGTTGATAGTGCTGCTGCATCTGTAGCAACGAGAATCTGAACCGGGTTTGCTGTAGTATTCCTAACCACCTCCTCCCATAGTTCATTCTCCTCTAATATCAGTAAAATTCTGGCCTTCTGTGGCACAAAGTTCACTGTCCCATTCAGCCTATCCTCCAACCTAAGTCCTGTAGCCATCTTTCAGCCAACCCAACAAAGTGCTGTTCACTAACAGAAGAAAATACTAAAAATTTCTGAGTTCTGAAAATTTCTGTGTGTCTGCAAAATATCACTGTTTTCTGCCCCCTCGCTCTGATACCATGTAAATTTTTCTGAGTTTACTGCTTGCTGGTTTATGTCAACATTTCAGTGGTTTTCACTTTCAGCCGGTTTTGCATAGGCTGAAAGTTACTTATGAAATTTTCTTCAATAGTTAAACACACTGTAAAATCATACTAATAGGCAGAAAAACAATTTAAACATGCACACCATAAAAGATATAGATTTAGAAATTTTTGGCAACTGTGCCTTGGAAAAACCCCCACGGGGAAAACCAATTAGAGAGAGAGAGATTTTATTTCTTCAGAGAATATTTAGTTCAGAAATTTACAGTCAAACATGTACTTATCTCAACCATAAATTTCACTAACAGGGGCTGTCTCGAAATCTGTGCAATCGCTGCTTGGATTTCTATGCTGAAACAGTACCTAGAAATTCGTGCCAGGAAGTACAAAACAGTCAACCTGTACCCTCCTCAAATTCTGTGCATGTCCTCGAAAAATGTGCAACAATTAATGCTCCTCGATAACTGTGCCTTTCTCGAAAACTATGCAACAATAATTTCTGTCTCGAGATTTGTGCACACCGTATAGCTATGAAACCTGTGCCTAGTGCCTCGGGATTTGTGCCTGTGAATTTACCTTGGGATTTGAGCCTGTGAATCAAAGCAAACCCGTGAATTTGCTTTGGGATTTGTGCCTAGCACTCACACCCTTGAAACTTGTGCCCTTCTCGGGATTAGTGCCCAGCTCACCCTTGAAATTCGTGCCCACTTACACGCTGTACGGTACTGAGAATATCTCCTCGAAATCTATGCCTCTGCAAGCTTAAACTAGTGCCTCGAATCTCGTGCCAACTGAAGTCTTCAAACGGCTGCCTCGAATTTCGTGCCACCTCTAGCAATCTCTCTTCTCTTCTCTCTTCTTCACTCTATTAAGCAAAAGTGAAATGAAAATGCCTCCCTCATTGCTTTTTGTTCAAACCCTAGGGTTTTCTAAATCCAATGGATGAGATAGATTTAGATCTACGGTTGAAATTAAATGCTCCATTTATTTTTCATAAATTATTAATTTCACTCACCCACTTAAATTTATCAAAAAGTGACTTTAATGTTATAAAGTCTCATTAAGTGCATTTAATGTGAGGGTCACCTTTTTCTCCCTTCTAAGTGACTTTAGGCAAAAGGCACTTGGGGAACACTTCCCTAGGTACAAAAACTAACATTCTCCCTTGTGGTTTCCCCGAGAGGAATATTGTGTTCATTGTGTTTTTGCTGTGCTTGTATTTCTTTCAGTGATAGATTGTTTAATGTTATATGCTAAACAAGTAAAAACTAACAATGTGTAGGATCTCAAATTGGACCTCCCAGTGGTTATTCATGAAATGCTACAGCAAGTCCAAGTATCACCTCTCCTTTCTTCCTTCCTCACACAATCCTAGGATCTCAACTGACCTTGGGAAGTTATAATGAAAAGAAGAGGAAGGAGGTAAATATGGCAGTGAAGAGGTTTTGTTACCATGACAACCTCTCATTTAACATTGCAAAGTCTCCTTTTTATCAGCCCATAGTAGATGCTATTGCAGGTGTTGGCCTTGGATATAAAGCCCTCGCTTATAGTGCACTCAGGGGGAAAGGGCTAGATGAGGAGTTGGAGTGTGTCAAGGCATAGTTGGAAGGATTTTAAAGTTTATGGGGGAGTAGCGGCTGCACAATTTTGTCAGATCGCTGGACAAATCAGAGGAATTGAACAATCCTCAATTTTCTTGTGGCATGCCCTAAAGGAACCATATTCCTAAGATCTGTTGGTGCATCTTCACATGTAAAGGATGCAAATCTGATATATTCATTGTTTGCAGCAGTTATGGAAGAAGTTTGGGTCAAACATGTTGCTGCAAATTATATAGCAGCTAGAAAATTGTTGTGTGCAAAATATCCTACTATTTTTTGGACCTTGTGTGTTTCCATTTGCATAGATTTGATTTTGTAGGACATAGGGAAGTTAGAATGGGTGCAAGATATTGTTCATGAGTGCAAACAAATAACCAAGTACATTTATAACCATGCTTGGGTGTTGAGTCTTATGAGAGAGTTCATAGAGGGCGAGTTCACTTGCCCTTTTGTCACATGCTTTGCCACAAGCTTTCTCTCACATGCCACAACAATGAATGCAGTTTCCTTTCCCACCGGGAATCAATAATTTCCCATAAGGGGAGATATTTAATTTCCCACATGCTTTGCCACAAGCTTTTTGAATGAGTATCAAGCACCGAGATGAATGTTTTGTGGTTAGCAGTCGTTATTTTGGTTCTTGTAAAGACAACACAAAACCATATGCAATGGTTGTGAAAGTGTCTCTCTCTAAAGATGATTTATGGGAGCAATTCATTGAGGTTGTAGGCATGACTGAGCCCCTTGTGAAAGTGTTGAGGATCATGGATGGGACAAACAACCTATGGCATACATTTATTAGGGCATGAACAAGGCCAAAGAAGCCATCAAGGCTTTGTATAAGGGGGTTTTATTTAAATATCTCCCCTTATAGGAAATTATTGATTCCCGGTGGGAAAGGCAATTGCATTCATTGTTGTGGCATATCTCAATCTGAGCATATTCTATAATGAGGGGTGTAAAATTAAAAAAGGTCCAGAAGTGATGAGAGGTGATATGCATTGAGAGATGTACCCTAATCAAGACACTCAAGACAAAGATCAATGTGCAACGAGATTTGTACAAGGAACCATCTAGCATTTTGGATTTAGCTCAAGCCATTGTCTTAGGGAGAAGAAAATGGCAGGTAAGATTCAATTTGTAAGTCATTACATTATAATTTCCTAGTTTTATTTTCGATGTTTGGCATTGCAAAACTTGCACTCTTTTTTTTTATAAGCACCAATTGGTGGATAGATTATGGCTTTGAGACACCACAACTACAAGAATTTGTTACCAGAATCATGAGTCAGCCCTACATTACTTCAAGTTGTGAGCTTAACTGGTCAGCATTTGAGCACATCCACACCACGAAGCGCAACAAGTTGGAGCATGGGCGGCTAGAGAAGTTGGGTCTTCATGAAATACAACCTTTGTCTGCTCACAAAACAATTGCATCCAAATGATTTGGATCCAATTTTATTGGATAAGATTGATCTAGACTCTGAATGGGTCTTGGAGGGTGACCCTCTTGTTGATGATTTGAGTTGGCTTGCTGAAGAGACTCAAGATATCTCTAGTGTGCCATTATCTCAAAATGGAAACACCAAATACACTTGCATCATGGTTGCTGTGTCTGTCTAGCGATGTTGGCACTAGTGCCTCGAGGGCTTATTCTAGGCATCCTTGTAGTCATGCATGAGACTTGAGATTGGACTTGGAGACATTGGCTATTTTGGTTTTCTAATGATGTTATGAGACTATGAGTTATATAGTTGAACTTGGTCTTATTTGTGAATTTGATCTTGGAATCATCTTTCTATTTACTTTTTTTTATACAAATGTTGTATTATCATATTTGGTGAGATGATCTTATGAATTTGTGCATAGACTTTGGTGTTATAACTTAAATGGATTGGAAATGTCATAATATTTTTTGTGCACAATTTACTATATTTTGAGTTTTTTTTCTTCTATTTGTCTAGTCTTTGCGGAGTCTTTCCTGAGCCGCCAAGTCTCACCGAGTCCCAGGCCAGTGAGTCTTTGCCAAGTCCAAGTGTGACAACTTTGATTCCACCATATCCATTCGATAAACAATTTCTAAAGGTTTGTCTCTTTGATATTCACCGAATTTCAGACGAATTTTCTGAGAAGACTTTACATTCATAGAATTTCATATTTTTTCCCAGAAATCAGCGGAACCATGTGACATATCTTATAATCATAGAGTTATGAATAATGTACATATACATAATATTCATGGCCTGGAAATTGCCATTGCCCTACAACATGCCTCCCAATCTATGTGATGAGAACATTTATGATGCTGAATTTTTCTATGTATCTATGTATTTGTGTTTGATTTTGCAGTTACATTTTTATTTCCACATAGTTAGATCTTAGTTTCAATTTCTTAGATGGAGTGCGAGGTTCCATCGCTGTTTTCTTAATGTTAATTAAAATGCCCCACCTTCGTTGGAATCCAACAATTCACAAATCTTCAATTTCTGAAGGATCCATTGTTTGAGTTGCATTTTTGATGATCCGGATTTATTTGGAGACCTCAGAACCTCCTAGATTGCATTTATGAATTGATGAAATTGCTTCTTTCACATGGTGGGATTGCAATTTCATATCTCCAGTCAAATATATGCCTGGAAAATCACCCAAAAAAGAAAAAAGTGGCTGTAAGTGGGGTGTTCTAGTTAACATTTAGCACATGCTGGTTCTTTTTCCTTATTGCCTACACAAATGGAATATTGTGATGGAATTTCAGTCCTATTAGCTGCCTTTGGCTATGCGTGGATAATATTGTGATTTTCCTATTTCTCTTTCTTTTTATGGTTATATAATTGTTCACATATTACATTACCATAGTCTTGTGTCTTACTCCCTATAGCTTTATATATCTATTTCAAGAAAACCCTTCTTGGTTTCATCACTCTATCCTTCACCTTACCAATTTTGTTTGATATGCAGGTTTTGCCGCCACTATGTGCAGAACTTCGCAATGTAGTCATGCAAGCAATGATTCTACCCATGGTCCTTACTATAGCAGAATCTCAGGTAAATGCATGCCTAATGCTTATTCTATTTTTGAACTTGAATTCAATTCAATATGATGGAAAATGTGAGATGTATAGAATAAACTTTCTAGCCTCTTTAAGAATAAAACATTTAAGTTACATCCAACTTGTTAGCATATTTTGCAATATTTAACTGTTTGTTTTAGTCCTAGATAAATATTTTAAATTGAATACAAATAATTTAAAGATTGTTGCAATTTGATCGTTTATGTTTGAAGACATTGCCAATTGCAAATTATTAAGATAAGAACTGATAAAGAGGTCAAAGATTTTAGGGTCTACTCAAAATGGTCATTGTATAATGTGTGCAGCTAAGCTGGTTTTGATCTGTGCTGACATCTTTGATTTCTTTCCAAGTTCAGAACTATGCCATTTATATAAAATTTCTGATTGTAATACATACAGATGCAAGTGCAGAGAAGAGAGAATAGAATTCGATATTGAGAATAGACTTTTACTTTTTGTTACAAGTCATGTATTGACTTTTTGTTACTAACCTATGTACCTATGTTACTTACTCGAACATTAAAGGGTAAAGTACAATGTGACTACTCTATTTAATACTGCCTTCTAATATCCTCCATTGATGGTCTTGGATTCAACAACAAGCTTGTCTTCAAATTTTTGGATCAAGCGCTTTGCTGAAGATATCTGCAATGTGCTCTTGAGTTCCACAATATTGCAGATCACTCTCACTGCTTTCAACCAGCCGTCGAATTTATTGATGATGAACCTCCACATGATTTGTCCATGTGAGAAACATGAGATTTTTTGCAAGCTTTTGTACCCATTGATTGTCATGGTAAAGTACTGTTGCTTGAAATTGCTTCACTTGCAAATCAGCAAGTATCCTTCATAGCAACACTGCCCCACAGGCTGTTGAATGTATTGATGATGAACCTTGCACAAAATGCGAGATTCTTTGCAAGCTTTAGTACATTTCGATTGTTGTAATAAACTCCTGTAGCTTGAAATTGCTTCACTTGCAAATAAGCAAGTATCCTTCATAACCACACCGCTCCATTGTGCTCTAGAAAGAAGTTGCACCTGTACCAAGGTTTAAAACATACCCTGATATCGATTTTCTATCATCAATAGATACTGCCCAATCGGAATCTGTGAAACCTTTTGCCTGTAAAATATTTATTTTTTTGTACGTGATCCCAAAATCCAATGGTCTCTGTATGTTATACAAAAGCTATTCTGGATGCACTCCAAGGTTCATCTTTTGGTGCTATCATAAATCGAGATATGGCTGACTGCATAGCATATATCCATTTGGCTGATGCAAGATTGAAAATAAACCAACCAGCTATCTGTACATCAAACTCATTTGCAGGATTCGAGTCAATATTGGCTGACAATTAGAGACCAAACTTCATGGAATAATCAGTCCCTGTTTGTTATGAGATTGACAGAGTATTTCTGTAATTGTTTATTAGAATATTGAATAATGATTGATTAATATGATTTGATGTGTTACTATGAGCCTCATGACGGTATACTTATATGCATTTACTTGTTGCTAGGTGAAGGGGTGCGTGACCTTTGGACCATTCATTAACCTAATGATTATATTTATTACATTGCCACTCCCTTAAAGAATGCTTTGTCCTCAAAGCATAATAAATAAGATTCTTTGTAATTGGGCATGTTTTCTTAGTGGCATCAAATGCATCCATTGATACAAGGAACATAGTTCCTTTTGGGCAAGCAACTAGGAAGTTGAGAATGGTGGGGACCTTTCATCTGTCCATCCATCAAACATGATTGCGCACCCTGTTTTACCCCATGTAAATATTTTTGAGTTTTGCAGCGTGCTGGTTTATGTCAACATTTCAGTGGTTTTCATCCCCAGCCTGTTTTGCATAGGCTGAAAATTACTTATGAAAATTCTCAGACAATTAAACATGCTGAAAAATCACTTTAACAGGCAGAAAACTAATTTAACATGCACCCATAAAAATTATATCAGACTCAGAAATTTAGCCAATGGCCCTGGAAAAACCCCCACGGGGAAAACCAGTCAGAGAGAGATTTTATTTCTTCAGTAAAATTATAGGACAGCATTACAGTGAAAAATACAACTTATCTCCACCATTAAATGCACTCGAAGACTGCCTCGAAAAGTGTGCTGAAGCTGCCTTGAAAACTGTGCAAATATTTTCCTCGAAATTTGTGCCGAGAGAAAGGACAGAAATCCGTACACCTAGATTTCTGTGTTGTCCTTTACCTTGAAATTCGTGCTGTACTAACCCTCGATTTCTGTGCAGAAATTTATCTCGAAATCTGTGCCAAATAGCAGCCTCAATTTCTGTGCCTGTCCGTACCTCAAAAAATATGCAGGAAGGTGCAGAACTGTACTGTACGGTCTCGGTTTCTGTGCACCCTGTCCCTGTCACAAAAACCGTGCCCAGAATCTCGGTTTCTGTGCCCACAAATGCCTCCTCGAAAACAGTGCCAATGTCCTCAGGATTTGTGCCCAGAAATACTTAGAAACTCGTGCCCAGTTTGCTGCTGAATGGTTCACCTCGGGATGCATGCTGACTGAAGAATAATGCTGCCTGGGAATCCGTACTGTTCATTAAATGCCCAGCAGGTGCCTCGAAATGCGTGCCAATGCTCGAGTTCTCTCTTGCTCTTTCTTTTCTCTTGAATCTCTCAAAAGTGAGAAATGAAATGCCTCCCTTTCCTTTTTGATCAAACCCTAGGGTTCTCTTAATCCAATGGATGAGATTGAATTAGATCAACAGTGGAAATTAAATGCTCCATTTACTTCTCCTAAATTATCTATGTAGCATGGGTACCTGTACCCGGGGGTAGGGTATGCGTACCCGTACTGGGTTCTTAGGTACACGTAAGGTATGTCTCGTGTTGTACTCTGTCGTATCCCATACTGGCTCCACGTACCAGAGACATCGTTATAAAAAAAGGGGTACTTATAGGCTAAATGGTACAACATACCCCGTGTTTGGGTACTCCGGGGATACGTCCAACTAGCAAAATGCAATTCCACCGGGGAAAATATAATGACCCCCAACCAAATTTTAACTAAATTTTTGCTAACTGCGTATAGAGTCTGGTTCAAGACTTATGTCAAGCACTTTGCAACACTGTTCAAATTCCATTGAATATTGTCCAAATCTGGTAGACTGATTTTGCATTGATTTTCAAGGAATGTTTTTATGGTTTTGCATTCAACACTCGTGGAACATAATTTGACTACCAAATGTGCACATAAAAAATATACGTATGTATTTAATACTAAGAAATACACTCACATCAACCCAATATTACATTTGCAACTTTTTATCACCTATAATAGCAGTACAAATAGGTGTTTAAAATCAGATTTCAAGTGTACCTTCAGATTACCGTTTTAACTATTTGTTACAACTACCTGGTACAATTATTTATCAAAGTTTTAACTATGTAACTTCCAGTCTTCCACTTGATATCTACTATGAGTCTATGATTTTTCAAATTTTCAATGTGAATTTTCATTGTTCAATGAATCATTGAATTTAGAATTATGAATCATGATTCATAATTTATGAAGAAATCTGAAATATGCATGTATAATGTGACTATGACATGTTTTATTTTTATAATATATATGTACATATATAATATTATTTTTATAATATATATATATATATATAGTACCCCTGACGTACCCAAGTACCCTGTTTCAAAAAGTGGCGTCCCCGTCCCCGTCCCCATCCCCGTCCCTGTACCCAAGTTTCCTGGCAACTTAGTAAATTATTAATTTCCCTCACCCACTTAAATTTATCAAAAAAGTGACTTTAAGTTTATAAAGTCTCATTAAATGCTTTTCTCAAGTCATTTAATGTGAGGGTCACTTTTTCTCCCTTTCTAAGTGACTTAGGCAAAAGTCACTAGGGGAATACTTCCCTAGGTACAAAAACTAACACTCCATGACTCCTTGAACTATATGAGGTATTCATGTACTCTTTCAACTTCATTTTTTAAAAGTTCCCCCCAATATCCTCATAACTAGGGCCCTTGAAGCCTAGACCACATGAAGCTACAACATCCAACATATGTTGATAACATACAGACCTTGCATCATTGAAGGGTATGTCTGCATCATACCATCATCTAGCAATGCAATCCCAAGCAACCTCCTTTTCCATCTTCTTCCATTGGGTATCGATGCTGGGCTGAGCACCGAAAGTTTATTGTAGCTTCCCCAACCCAGTTTTCCAAGTTTATAGAGTCAATGCTTAATGCCCACCTAGTCAACTAAACTGCTGCAACTGTGTTTCTCTCATAAAGATAACAGTACTGGAAAAGATTAAGGAAACAATTTCAAATTTATAGGACATAAATTAAATGCCAGTGACAAAAGAAAATTCAGACATTGGGATTTTTGCCAATTAGGCCAGGAAAAACCCCAAGGAAAAACTTGTGAGAGAGTGAGAGTATTATATTTCTTCAACAAAATAATTACAACAGTTGTAACAACTTATCTCAACCAGAAGAAGACAGACACAATGCCTCGAATTTTGGATGTACTATGCCTTGAATTCTGTGCATACAAGTTTGGGAAATCGTGCACTCAAACGTGTATGGATTGCTCCTCGATTTTTGTGTCAAGCTCAATCTTCTATCTACAAATGCATGCTCAACTGAACAACAACAATGTTGCCTCGAATTTCGTGCCCACAGTCAAGAAATTCAAGCATTGTATAGACTACTGTAGCAACAACAATAAATGTGGTATGGCTTGATGTACTTTCCCTTGAAAACTGTGCCAGCTCTCTAGAAATCCGTGCCTAGTCAAATTGCCTTGGAATGCATGCTAGACATCTTGATTTCAGTGCTAGTTGTCTTCATTGGAATGCGTGCCAACTCTCTCTCTCTCTCTCTCTCTCTCTCCTGCTGCGAGTGCTTCTCCTCAAGGAACTCGACTTGCTCTCTTGCTCTTCAAAAACTCATGGAGACAAGGAATGCGGTTTGCCTTTCCCTTGCCTTTTTATGTTTTTCATTAGGGTAATTGAAAGGTCATCTAATCCAAGGGCCCACATTAGATTAGATCAATGGATGAGAAAATTCTCTCCATAATTTAATTTCTCTCAACCACCACTTTAAATTTATTAAAAAGTCACTTTAATCTCTAAAGTGAAATTAAATGCTTATCTCAAGTCATTTAATGCAAGGGTCATGTAATTTTCCCCTTTTTAGTGACTTGAGCAAAAATCACTAGGGGAACAACTTCCTAGGTACAAAATCAACAAGCACTAGGGCGGGGTACAAAGAATGAGGTAAGGTTACTACAAGGCCTTTTCACGTTGGATGTACTGCCACCAACATGTTCTACCTTAGGATGGTTTTTTCGGATAGGATTGGTATAAGGAACATGCATAGGGAAACTAAATGATTCTTCAAAACTAGGGATTTTCTCATGAAGATCACTTTCAATTTGAACTAAACTTGTACTTCTCCCTATCTATGTTTGCTTCTTTTTGTTCTTGGCTTTGTCTGCTTGGTAGGATTAGAGATAACCAATCATCTTAAGCTTTTAGGTCATCATAAACTTTTAGTCATGGTTTTACATCCCCCCCTTTGATGTGCTAAGTGTTGTTTGAGCCTATGTATACCTCTCCCACCAATCTCCTTTTGACAATAATTGCAAACCATTTTCCCATCAACCAATTGACAATGAACCCATGCATGATTCTTCTTCTCTTTAGGAGCCATGGCAAGAAATAAAAATCTGCAAATAAAAACCCTATGGTTTTTTAATTATTAGAAAAATAACAACAATTTTAAAGAGTGTATTCACTAGTGTTTTATGGAGTAAGTGCACATTTTACATACCTTGAATAAGCATATCCAAATATGCCCAAGAAAATCAGCCTTGAATGAGCTCCAAATATGCTCCAAATGACTCCAAGAAGCTCAGCCCATAAACTCTCCAAATTAGTTCGTCAATTTGCTCTCCAAACCAGTATAACAATCTCTCCAAATCAACCTTGCAATCATCTCTCTTAAAAAAACAAAGACCCTCAGCTCACAAACTCAAAATACTCAAATGAATAGTGTGAGAGAAATAGAGGGGGATTTAGGTTTTTCTAGAAACTCCCCCCCTCAACCAACTTTTTGATTTTTAATTTAAAGAAAAAGAACGCCCTGAAGAGCACCTTGAACGGTTTTGTACAGAACCAATCGATTTTGGCAAAATAGGCCGGTTCCATACATAATTGGTCATTTCTAGTTTGAGAGGGTGATTTGGACCGGTAGGGGGTCGAAACCGGTCGGATTGACCGGTTTTACTGGTTTCAGTTTGGTTCTTGTAACATTGATAGAGATCTTTGAGAAAAATCCACTAAAGCATGTACAAACAATGAGTTGAGGGAGGGCCTCATTGTCCATCCCTCATACACATATCGACAGTAGATGCACTTGCTCAAGTTCTTCTTGGGTCAGTTTTGGGTAGGACTTCATAGGTCTAGATTGAGACTAACTAGCATATCTTGTTGCTGGACATGATTTGCCAAGTGTGTTACTTATAGGAGTCGTAGATAGAGTTGCATCTTATTTTTAGGTGCCCCTTCTACTATAAGATTCGAGGATTATATTACTGCCTAAATGTCACTAAATTTCACTTCCAGTTACAAGGTTTCTTCAATGCTAGCCTGTATAGAGATCTTTGAAAAATCTACCAAAGTATGTACATACAATGAGTTGAGGGAGGGCCTTATTGTTTGTCCCTCATACACACATATAGACATTGAATGCACTCGCTCAAGTTCCCTCTAGGCCAGTTTCAGGTAGGGTCTCGTAGGATTCGGACTCAGACCAACCACCATATGCCGCGACTAGATAGGATTTGCCAAACATGTCATCCATAGGAGCCAAAGATAGAGATGGATCTTATTTTCAAGTGCCCCTTCTAGTATGGGATTAGAGGATGATATTATTTACCTATATAGAGATTTGGGGAGCTCCCTCCCGACATTTTTCTAGTATTGCAATCAAAGATGCCTAGCTCTCTTCATGAGAGAGATACTCAGCTACAAATCTTCATTCCTTGAGGCCCCACCTTGCACGGTGACTACTAGTGGGATCACCTAATACTTCCAGGTTGCCTTGTCTTACCTGAGCAACAAGAGACCATCAACACATTGTTAGAGTACTTTAGACTATAGTCTCATGAGACCTCGAGTCTCCTCTCGACCTACCCCTCCCTCCCCTCAGGTGGTTGATCAACATCTTTAAGGCCAGTGAGATGTTGTTGGACTAGGCCAAACCACACTTCATTAGAGTGACATATGAACCAGGTCTATATGGGTATAGAGTAGGGTACACCTCGCTCGGCATGTTTCCCTCTAAACTCAACTGAGCAACCAAAGCTTTATTTAGAGCTTCTTTCCTTCAACCTTGCTTCTATGCCCCCCAAGATCGTGCAGTTGGACTCCTTCACGACACTACAGGACTCTCATAGCAAGCCGATACCTCGATTGCCCCTTGGCCCTCGGTCATCAGGACCATGAGGCATGGACATCATCTCCATCTCCCTCTCTATTTTGTCTAGCAATGAGATCTCCAGTCTTGGTCTCTCCCTCTATATCTTTGCACTTATACCACTACTATGCCTTTTGGGTTTCTTTGATTAGACTTAGAGATTCACTTAGATAGATGCTTACTTATGATGTATTGTTTTTGCTCTTCCTTTTTTTCCCTTTTTTCTCTTAGCATTGATAGGAGTTTCTTTTGCACTCCCACATTGAACTCTCATCGGACATATCTTCTTGGTCCTATTGATTTAATATTGTGGTGTCTTGTTGTACATTAATAAGATTATCTTATCCTATCTTATCTTGTTATCGTTCAAAAATACATAAATATTGTTAGTTTTTGTAGCTCAGACAGGTACTTCTACACTAGACATAAACTTTATTTTATAAAGTCCTTTTATTGAGCCCATGGTATTGAAGGGCCTGTGGTATTGATCACATGGTATTGAGCCCATGGTATTAGCTGATTGTAAAGTTAGAAAATGAGATCTAAGAAGAGGCATTCGACACATTCTTCAGATTTAGAGTGCTCTTGCTTTTGAGAAAGGGGTTATTCTCAAGAGAAGCAAGAGAGAGATCTTGGGGGATAAAAGAAGCCTTTAGATTGTGAGAATCTCAAGTAGGAAGTCTTGGGTTAGTGATTAACCCAGGCTGGGAGATGTTTTATTATTCTAAGAGAGAAATTGCAGCAAGATAATCTTCAGTAGAGGGTAGAAAACAGTCCGAACATATCAGAGAAGGAAGAGTTGGGCCGTACAAATTTGAGGGAGGACTATTGGACAGTCCATACGAATCTGGATGTACTGTACGAAATTCCCTACAGATCGCAGGGAGCTGCAGGATCGTACGAAACGATTCCGTACAGGATTGTACGGATCCGTAAGGTGTCTGTACATGGCCGACTGTACGGCCTCCTAGATTGTTGCTAAGATCACTGATGAAGATAAGGCAGGGTTTTCAGTGGATTGGAAGGGTGTTGATGCTCTTCATCAGTTGATTTCCAGAGTTAAGTTAAGCTAAACTTGCTGCTGTAATTTCTGAGTAATTCTCTCTTGTAGTAAAAGAATAATAAAGAACTACTTTGCTGGTTTTTCCCCAGGTTGAGGTTTTCCAGGGTAAATTACTTGTGTCAAATCAGATAATTTTTTGTGTGTATTTCCGCTGCATATGAGTTATAATTCCAGTGTTTTTACAATTATTATTTCAGCAGTTTATGATTGTTGGGGATAAAAATAATTGAATGTGTAAATCAGATATGAAATTAGAGGAAAAATAACAAATCTCATATCTCCTAGGAAAATAAACCTGATTCTGCTCATCTGAAACCTAAGTCACCTGGTTTGTGTTCATGTTTGAATTTGACGATGATAAGATTCACCAGAACAAAAGCATTTAATAAAGTTCACCATTAAATTAGAAAATTATATATTATCATGCAATATTTTTAATTATGTAAATTTATTTGTAAGCTATAAAATTTATATAAAATAGTAAATATGTAATGTTTTAAGTATAATTTTATAAATATATACATGTAGATTATATATATAATATAAGGTTATGTTGTAATCTATTATTAATTTATTAGATGTAATATAATAAAGTTAATATTTATAATATAATAAATAATAGAATATATAAGTAAAGCTTATAATATAATGTAGATAATTAACTTTAGTATAATATATAGATGTGTTGTATGAGTTATCGCATGATGTTGAAGAAGTAGAGCATCATGAAGACAAGGAACAACTGTTGAGTGACGACACAAGTATTTCTACGAATGCTGTGTCATCTATTTCCATAAATTCAAACATACCGACATATATTTCTTCAAGACATCACTTTATCCATCAAGGCATACACATATGTATCTATTGATCTGGGATGTAATTGCATTCAATGATACTCCAACAAAAATACAAGGAAAATGGCGGTTCAGTGTAACAAACATAAATAGTATTTAAATCATAAATACCCAGACATTAATAAATAATAATAATTAATTAATAAACACTAGTAACTAAAGATGACTGATGGATGCAACCCTTCGTGAACAGTCACCAAAGGTGCCTTTAGGAGTTATATAAATATGTCACTTTCATTGTATTGTAAATATATCATCTCATTATTCATTTATTCAGTTATTTTTTATCCTATATGGAATTTTGTTATCTAGCCTAACTATTCTGGATATTTAGTAAATGAACAGGGATTGTTCGTTCCATTTGGTATCAGAGCTTTGTTTTTGATCAGGTCTCGGGACACCATTTTTCAGACCTTGTCTAAACCAACTTTTGGCTACCCACATACATTTTCTTTAGAGTTTCTCTGAATTCCCAGGTTTTTCACCACAATTGGCCCTCGGCCATTCAAATTTCCATTGAAGAAAAAGATGGATGAAAATAAATAGACATTCAGGTGCTAAATAACAATAGATATTTCATTGCCATTCTGAAATAAAATTTGATATTCTGTTTCCAAATATTAAAGCAACAGAGATAAAATCCAGCATCCAGGCAAGGTTGTTTGTATCAAAAAGTGTTTGGAACCATCATTTGGAAATCGCAACCCATCCAATACCTTTCCAAGCAATCACAATTAAATTAACCAATTGTTGAAGTGTTGCCACCGATGCAAGGAGATAAAATAAAAGCTGAGATGTTCCCAGTCGAATTAAGGGTATCACAAGTGAGTATAACCGGAGACATCGAGGCCAGCAAGTAAGAAAAAGCGATGATAAAGGGCAATAACTGCAGATACGAAGCATTAAGTCAGTTGCAACATTTGGAATTCGTGCCTATGTCTAGAGACTGCCGTTTCAATAAAGTCTTGACTGTTGCCCACATCAATTCCCCCCAGGGTCATAAAAGATATGATTCGTGACACTTCCTGTGAAGAAGATATCGCCGCTAGAAGGGAAGACACAGTCAATAATTTACAAATTTCGATAATCAATTATCAAAACCCTGGTTAGCCTTTGAAGTCCGTATTCATCTCACGCTATTGCATTGATCTGGCCACGTTGCTTAAGGAAAGGTGCAAGAGAAGATTTGTGGTTGAACGAAAAGTGCAGGGGAAGATCCGTTCTTGAACAGTTCTGGTAACCATATCTTACCAGGCTCCCACCACTTTCTACAAGATCTTGTCGTGGTTGTAGAGTTAAGGGTTTCGTGAAGGTTTCTCAAAGAACCAACGTAACCATACAACCTATAATTAAATATGAGGCATACGATTACTATTACAAGGTAAAAATTATAGAGGTTATTAAATAGTTTATTGAAATTTGTGAAGATATTTATAAGTTGACATTGACCATGAATTCCACAAAAGATCCAACATTTTGGACTAAATATCCTTATTGTAAAGGGGTGTTTGAGTATCTCTCAACCTTTAAAAATAAAATGCTTAGTTGCCATAAATGAAGAAAATTATACATTGCATGGGAATATGAATACAATGCACATACACATGAATTTATGTTGCAAATAAAGAAACTAGAGGATGAGCGAGTAAAACGACAACAAAATGAGAAAATATTAGAACAACAAATTCTAGGTCTCAAGAATAAATTTGACAAGAGCTTGCTAGAAAAAGATGAAGAAATTTCTCGCCTCAGAAACTACTTGCAAAAATCATGAAGTCCAAGGAGAAGAAGCGTTGTTTTCAAAATTTAGAACAATAGAGTCAAGATCTTGCAAAGGAATTCAACAAGAAGTTATCAGAGAAAGATCAAGAAGCTTCTAGGTTAAGGAACCTTAATTAGAGGTTGCTTGAGCAAATCAAAAGATTAAAAGAGACATAGTTAGAAAACCAAGACCTTAAGGACAAGGTTGAAAAGCTAGAGAACAATGAAGAACTTTCACACTTAAAGTTTCATAATCAAAGTTTACTTACCCAAATCAATAAGCTAAAGAATGACAAGAAGTTGTTATGGAATAAGTTAGAGAAATATACCAGTAAGGAATCCCTAATTGATAAAGAAACAATGACCAATCTCATTGAAATAAAGAAGTCGTCAGAGGTAAAAATTGAGACATTGGAGAATGGAACTGATGCAAATCCAGTTTAAGTAAGGAAATCTTCAGATTTTGATGTACAGAGTTACAGACGATGGGGAATCCAAGTGCACTAACGAATATAAATCCCGTGATCAACAAAGTGACCCAAACATAAGAAGATGATTTAATACCAAAGGTAAATCAAGAAAACTCTACAAGTATGAGGAACAATAGTGCTACAAAGATTCCTTATCGACACCCTAATCACATAAGTTGTCGCTTCAACCAGTCGGTCTATCTGAAGAATCTGAATACGAAAATAGTTGGACCATGCCAAGGTAAAAGTCATCTTGGGAATCAAAATACATTAGGTTTTGTCCAAGGAAACCACGAGTGTCCAGTGCCACAAAAGATCAAATTGGGGTGGCCTGATCCAAGAACAGTAAAACAATTTGTTCATTGGTTTGCAAATCATATTGTCTTGTTTTGTCAAGTGTCGCAGCAACCAGCACAGAAGATCATGAGAAGATATTGTGAGCAAGAACAAGGGATAAGTCTTCCAATGAATTATGCTTTGAGAACAAAGCATTTGTAAGGGGAAGGCAATGTAACAAACATAAATATTAAATAAACCATAAATACTCATTAATAAATAATAATATTTAATTAATAAACACTAGAAACTAAAGATGACTAAGGGATGCAATCCTTCGTGAACAGTCACCAAAGGTGCCTTTAGGAGTTATATAAATATGGCACTCTCATTGTATTGTAAATATATCATCTCATTATTCATTTATTCAATTATATTTTCCTATATGGATTTCTGTTCTTGATATTTAGTAAATGAACAGGGACTGTTTGTTCCATTCGGTTCTCATATATGCAAGGCGCATGTAATACACAATGATCACTCTTTCATATTCGCAAACTTGGCCGAACCTAATGGTGTCTCTTTGGTATTCATCGATTTATGAATTTAATGTTTGAAATCGAATGAACTTAATCTCAAACAATTTATTCTTGTCGTTAATCAAACTAAGGCTATTGCTGTAGAGATGCAAACTCGAGTGAAATGAAATCGAGGGGAGAAAATAAATTCTGCTATATCTAATACGTTGATAATAACTCCAGCTCGACATCTTAAGAAGGTTTATTCTCAGAAAAGAACCATATTGGAAGAGCCTTTTGTTTTGAGTCTCGACTTGATATATTTTATTGCAATAGTCTTTTGTACACCATTTTGGAGGAGAAACCATCACAAGACTAATATATAGGTCTTGTGGCTACAGACCACCATCTTTCCTACTTTTTTCCTTACATTTACAAAGACTAGGTAAATGATAGACTAAGGGATTGATGAAATTCATGGTAATTTGACAATTGTTAATGTTTTGTTCTGCAGGACAAGCTTGATTTTGAATTTTCAACACTGCCAGCTTTGGTTCCTGTATTGTCTGCTGCATCTGGTGAAACATTGTTTCTCTTGGTTAAACATGCTGGTCTTATTATCAACAAGGTATTACAAAAGCTATTTTTATTTTAATTTGCTTGTCCTGGTTCTGTTATCTTATTTGTTTGTAGTTATACAAATCTCTAAGGATACCATTTTAAAGTATGGCCAAGTTTAATGCTGTAAACTGTCTTTTTCATACTTCTGGATACATGTTTTAGAGAGTATAATGCTTATTCTAATTTGTTCATTTGCCTTAATGATATGTTTTAGGATTCTTCATTCATACATCACAACTCCAAGTAAGACAATGATATGCAAGGCCTAAGCTTGAAAAATCTCTTTGTTGGCATGATGTGTTGAAAGATTTTGTGTTCTCATACATGGTATATCATAGATGCTAGGAATCGATAATATTCTTGGTTGGTTTTCAGTGATGGTTACCTGTGGGTTTGGATTTGCTTAGTCTTGTGTCTGAGGACTTTTTGGTGATAATGACATTGATGGTGAAATTTTTTTTGTTAATGTTTATTTCTGACAGTTAGTTAAGATTTCTTGTAATAACAAACATTTGAGCTGCTTCTTCAAAGATATGGAAAATTTTAGCAACTGTTGTGCAATTGCAGGCCAGTCAAGAGCATTTGATAGCACATGTGCTTCCTTTGTTAGTTCGGGCTTATGATGATGCAGATGTCCGAATACAAGAAGAAGTTTTACGGCGGACAGTCTCCCTAGCCAAACAGCTCGATTTTCAGGTTACTTGTTTGGCATACTTCTAACCTTATGTAGCCACAATCTGGGGTTGATTTGTTTCCTCTAGAATAATAAATTTATAATTATTAATTAATTTTCCTTTGTTGCATAATATTGAAGCCTACTTATTTCTTATGCAGTTTTATTTGGTTGCATCCATGCAAGTAACTTAATTATCTTTTCTATTTCTCAGAGAATAATTGCATTTTATTAAATTATAGTCATAGTTTTACAAGGATTATAGTAACTTGAGTTGGTATGAAACAAAGAATTTTGAAAACAAAAAAGTTGTTGAATGATGAGATAAAGGCTAAAGCTAAAAGGAGCTTCAAGAAGAATGGATTAAGTTTATATTGTGGTGGATGAGCCCAACTTTACTAAGGTTAAAATGTCAGTTCAGAAATGTTTTTGAAACCCTAAATTTCTTTGAAGTTTGAAGGCTTACTATGATCTTCATTTTCAATTTTCCGAGTCTTATTATGAAGGGTAAAGAATTTAATCAGTGAGTAGCTTAGGTAAACTTGTTTTATTAATGTTCAACTAAATGGAGATTAATTTTGTGCACCCTACTTGAATTGGGGAATATGAAAATATTCTTGTATTGATATGATGCATTTATTATAGGTTATTAGGTATGCAAGGCTACATGAATCGTGAATACATAAGGGAATCATTAGAAGGATTGGGAGTGTGTGTAGTAACTATCTGGAATTTAGGAATGTGGGCATACCAATATATAATATTTTTCTTCAGTGGAAAACTTCTTACTTTAACCCCTTTATTATAATCAAGAAAGTATTACTTTATTTAGTTGCAGGCTATTACAACAAATGTGGCTAGGCTGTCTAATGCCCAAGCATGGAGCATACTTGCTAGGATTTGAACCTAGGTCATTGCAGCGACAACTGTGCCAAGTTGCCCCTAGATCACAACACATCAAACTATATGTTATGTAAATTAAATAGGGCATATGAAAAATATAATATAAAAAATAAAAGATAACAACAGTAACAGTAACATTAATGATAATAATAAATATTAAGTAAAAAGTAATAAATAATAAAAGGACACTTCTTTTCAAATGAAAAGGCATCAGGGCTCTCATCAATCATATTTATATGGGAGGCCGCCAATTGTAAAAATTATCTTATCATCTTATTATTTATCAATTTATAAAACCTAAGGGTATAAGTGGTGGTGAAGAAGAGAAGAGGTCATCTTGCCTTGGAGGATATGTTAGAGTCATTCTTGCATAACCTCCTTGGTTGAACTAGGGTTTTCTTGGTTTGCCTAGTTTGGGTTTTGGAGAGCTAGTGGACTTGTTTTAGACTTGAGAGAAGGCTATGGTATGTAGATACACTTTGTTTTCAGCATAATGAAGTTTCCAGCTGTCTAAACTTTAAAGCTTATGCAATTTTGAGATTTGATTCTCAGCCATACATATTATTCATGCATTCTTATTTGCAGCTAGCTATATATGTCTTGATGATTTGACACAAGTAAAAGGACAATTTGTGAAGTGATTTAACATCATCATTGACGAATCTAAGGGCTGTTTTGCTACTGCTATATCTGTTGTTTTGCTACTGTTATACCTGCCTTAAAAGTGAGTCTTCAGATCTGGTCTATGTGGGATAAGTTACCTTAGAGGGCTGACAGTCTGAACCTGCTTGGTATCCAGCCTGAATTCAAAGAGTTGTCACTGTCATTCTAAGCTGCTACAATATATATCCGTCACTTTTGCATGAGTGCACTATAGGAGAGTTGTTGTGGGAAACTTGCCATGCGGAGCAGTCTTCAGAGGAAGAAGAAGCCAGCTGCCGAAGTAAAGTAAAGTTTTATTTTATTAAAGCAACCGCTAGCCATTGTCGTATGATCTATCCTTACTTTGTACATCAATGACCCTCACATCTGTACACTGTTCTGAAATCGTGGCACTCATAGTACCAGATCTATTGTATAACGATTCATGAATGTGATTTGACTTGTTCCTCTCTGAATGCAATCTGATCCATACTGCATGCCTAGAGAGATGTGATTTGAGTTAGGAATCTCACAGTCTAAATCTGGAAGGAATGGGATCTGAGTCTAGAATCAATGAAGTCTAAGTAGAACCATCTGTAGAAGATAAACTTGTGAGAACTTATGAAGAGGTGTGTTATAGGGTACTCTCCAGAATAATTGTTTGCAGTTGCAACAGATGTTGACTTTTATGAGGACTTTGTTTCTTGGTGTCAAAGATCAACCATTTTACAGTGTAAGAATGATGAAGCAAAGGTAGTATTTTCAGATTTAGAGTGGGGAGGATCTTAACTGAAATAGAGATTAGTGTTTCCTTTTTTCAAAATTTAACAGCTATTCCATTTGTTTTATTTTTCCCAACAATATTTCTTTTCAGATGTGCGTTTGTTTTAGCAACTAGGGTTTCTATTGTTTATTAATTATTTCTATTAGAAGTAAGATTGACATGGATAAATCTCATATCCAAAATATCTTCCATGCCTAGAGATGTGATTGGAGTTAGGAATCTCACAGTCTAAATCTGGAAGGAATGCGATCTGAGTCTAGAATCAATGAAGTCTAAGTAGAGCCATCTGTAGAAGATAAACTTGTTAGAACTTATGGAGAGGTGTGTTATAGGGTACTCTCCAGAATAATTGTTTGCAGTTGCAACAGATGTTGACTTTTATGAGGACTTTGTTTCTTGGTGTCAAAGATCAACCATTTTACAGTGTAAGAAAGATGAAGCGAAGGTAGTATTTTCAGATTCAGAGCAGGGAGGATCTTAACTGAAATAGTGATTAGTGTTTCCTTTTTTTAAAATTTAATAGCTATTCCATTTGTTTTATTTTTCCCAACAATATTACTTTTCAGATGTGTGTTTGTTTTAGCAACTAGGGTTTCTATTGTTTATTTCTATTAGAAGTAAGATTGACATGGATAAATCTCATATCTAGAATATCTTCCTAAGAACTAGGCGAGCACTTTCGCTGTGTACCTTGGTGACTCCGTAGATAGAGATATTTCCATAAGGATATTTGATGTTCAACCTTCTATCAACTCTTTTCATGTAGTAGAGAAGTTTTTACCCCTGTGCCTGATTAGAACTTAGGATAATAAAACAAATGACGCTTTCATGATTTCAGAGGCCCACCTGTAGTAGACAAGGAACATATCAAGTGTAGGTGAAGCTCTACATGGATTGTTGCCCAAATAGTTCAGGAGTTTGTGGATCTCGAAAATTATTCCTTAATAATGGGTTTATGACACATATATGTAGATTGTTGCCCAATAATTTAATTTGGGAGATTTGTGATTCTCGGGGAGGTGGAATTCAGGAACTCAAGAATTTGTCTAGTGAGTTACACCTTTATGAGGTTTACGAGGCAACTTGATGGAGCCCTACTTTGTCCGAGCATTGTTTATCAAATAGAAGCACCTAAAGAATGGTTTAGTTGATGTTTTTAATTGTACTATAAGCCTTAAAAGGGGGTGTTAGAATGTAGGACTTACTTGATGTAATAAAGTCAAGTTTATAAGTGACTTAGGCTAAATTAAACTTAAGGTGTAATTAAGGTTTTAGGACGTGTGTCACTTTTATGTGTGTTGGCTACAAAGTTTAAGCTCTGTAAAAGAGACTTAAGGCTCATGTATTCACTAACACTTGACTTGAAGATAATAAAGAATATCATTTTTAGTCCACTTTGTTAGGGTTTAACCCAACCCAAGGTTTTGTGCATGCTTCATTGTTCTCTCTATTCATCACATATCTAGGGTTTGTTTCACGATTGTGCATTATTGAAGCATTCATTGAATGATGCCATTGTTGTCCATGCTTATTGTTACAACTTACAAGGTTCCCTATTCAAGTTTTGAGCACAGGAATTTGTGATATCTTCTCATTTTTGATATGCAATGATCACATTAATTCTTTTGGTGCCTCCTTCCAATGTTTTCAAGTAGACTTCACAACAAGAAATGTTAACCTTGTCGTTCACCTTTATCCAGATGTGAACTCGTTGACAATTCTCTGTTATGCATTTGACATTGGAATCAATTTGCAATGTAATAATCTTTCTTCAATGGAATTTCTAAACTTTAAAAAGTCTGAATGTGGTCAAAGACTCAAAGATCAGAGAAACTCTAAAACAATTTGGGTGTTGCCAAAAGCTGGATCAGAATGTTGCTCTGACACCAAATGAACTGAACAATAGTTCATTTACTAAGAATATCCAAGATAAGAAGGACAATGAGTTGAAATCCACATAGGAACAATATTATATAATTGAATAATAAATAAAATAGGTTGATGATTGATGAATGATTGATACAATGCCATGTGACGGTATACTTATATGAAATGACTAGTCACAATGGTGAACAATTGTGTCCCTTAGTTAGGTCATGTTTCTTAGCTAAGTTATGTCATTGGGTTACTATAGTTATTATTATTATTATTCTTTTATGTTTATTATATATTTTATGTTCATTACAAAAGTTAACCCTTTATTAAATCTAAAACAAATAATTTGGATGAAATATTTAGATTCGTTAGAATGGCTTTGCCAATCAAAGTCAACTATTCAAGATAGATCCGCAATCATCATCTTGGAAGGCGGTGTTCTATCCTTCTGTATGTTTATAGCAGGATGCCCATTTAGCAAATCTTATACACTTCTTGCCATATGGATGAAACCCTTGATGTGTATTTTAGCTTATGCCCATTATATTCATTGGATCAAATTTGATCAAAGCGAAAGTAATATGTTAATCCTAATCATTAGTTATCAGCAATGGGTGGAGAAATATAGGCCGAAGGAAGAAAAATTGTCACCCATTAGGAAGTAGTGGTGAGGGCATTTACAAACACACTCAAAATTGGTAGTCTACCACATTGGCTTTTATATGGTCCATCGAGGACCAGGAAAAATACGGCTCTTGCAATCACACTAGTTTTTCGACCTGATTACAAATCAAGAGTTCTACCACTTAATGTGAGTGATGATCATGGTATTGATGTCACGCACACATGAATAAGGGATTTCGAGCAGTTGTGGTAGGTTCTGGAAATACTAACAATGGTTATCCTTTGTCCCCTTTCAAGATCTTCATTTTAGATAATGCAGATTCTATGACAGAGGATGCCCAAAATGCTTTGCATTGTACCATGGAGGTACTCCAAATTCCATGGTTTTGTTTTAACTTTTATTTGCAACAATATTAGCAGGATAATTGATCCGCTTGCATCTAGATGAACAAAATATAGGTTCAAATCACTTGTCGAAGACATCATCACTCGGTGAATATTAAAAATTTGCAGAGGGAGTTCATCTTGATGCAGACGTCTTGACAATGTTGAATTCTATTTCTAAAGGGAATCTTCAATTAGCAATCACATATTTGATATTTGCAAGGTACCGATTGCTTGTATGGATCATCCATTTCCAGAAAACAACCTCATTAGCATTTCAGGGATAGTATCAAAGGGCATGGCTCAACCACTGTTTCAAGCATGCAAGAGTGGCCAATTTGATTTGGCACAGAAGGGACATCCATTGTCCCAAATCTTTTTCTCGGCTCTATGACGTGGTAGTTTAAGCTACTTATATTTCTGATGAGACAGGCTTGAATACGCCAGAGATTAGCTGAGGCTGATAAGTGCCTCGTTGATGTAACTGATGAATACTTGCGTGCCTTGTGTAATATGGTTCAGCCTTCAGGAATGCTTTTATTGACCCAAAATACAATAACTGGTGAATGGATTCATGGAATCAACCCAAGTAATTATTTTTATCAGTGCTTTGAGGATAAAGCATTTTGAAGGGGAAGGCAATGCAATGAGTATGTCATATAATAAATATTAAAGTAATCTATAAATAGAGTAATAATTTATGGTTATAACCTTATATTAAATAGCTGCCTAAATAATCAGGAGGCACAACTTTTCATGGAGATAACCCTTCATAGTATATTTACACACTGGGACCTCCATCATTGTAATCATCTTGTCAATTATTCAATATATATCTATATCTATATTATTGTATTTATTGCATTTATATTATTATACTCGTTGCATTTCTGTTTCAATTGTGCATAATCATTTTATGCTTGTTACATTATTCAAGTGGCTTTTAAAGTAATTTATGTTCTTTGTAAGATTTCCTTCCTGCAAAATATGCACCTGTACTTTGTTCGTTATTTTGTCCATATGAGCTCTATATTAAATATGCTTTGCACCTTTTAAGCTTGCTTTGGCCATGGCAAATAAATTCTGTGATTTCATTGTATGTTTTTTCTTTTTGTATATTTTTGAAAGCTTTCTCTTCTTTGTATTACGTCGTCTGTCTTGTATGATCTCTAAGGTAAAGGATCTTCTTGGTGACCAAAGTGGATGTCATATTTTCAAAAAATTTCTCTTCTTTGAACTACTTCGTCCATCTTGTATGATATCTAACATAAGGATCTTCTTGATGACCAAAGAGAGAATGTGTGTGTTTGGTGATTTTAATCCTACCCTAAAATGTTTCCCACTGAAGAGCTCCATATATTTTGTGGTTCTGATGAATTCCTCAACTCTTCAATTAGTCATTTCTGAACTTCTGTCTAACCTTTTTTGTCCCAGTAACCAAGTTTGATTGGAAAATTTGGCCATTTGCTTGTAGTTGTCAGAACTTGTGGCATTATATTGGCTACCAATTTCCAACCAAATATATTTTCATTGCACATCCCTATCAGGTGAGGGTATAAAAAAAGTCATTGCAAATGATTGATCTTTGGTGAATTCCCAGTGTCCCATATTTCTCCCCATTTGAAACATAAAGAAAAATGCCATGATGATGTTTCCTAGCCTTGTCTGAAAGATAGATAACACACTTTTTCAGGACTAGCTAAAACAGTTGAATTTAAAACATAGGATGCATTCTCACATTGGCTGACTTTATTTTCTCTATCTCATATATTTGTATAAGACAGTACAGTCTGGCAATTCCATTTGCAACTTGGATTTGCATTTAGGATTTATGTTTAAAAAATAATATTTCACATTTTGAACAGTGTAGCCATGTTTTCTTGGTCCTAAGTTCGATATGTTTGTTTTGTGCAGGTTATGAAACAATCAGTTATGCCCCGTGTTCATGGGTTGGCACTAAAAACTACAGTTGCTGCAGTAAGATTCTTTCACCTCACCTTAAAATTAGTGAAGGGAGATTAAACAGATAAAATGAATATTTACAACTTTAAAGCCTTGCAAGGAAAACAAAACTCTAAATTACTGAAATGAAATTATATTAATATCTGAATGACCAAAATATGTCAATCCTTTGACAACAGCAATAAGGAGTCCCTATAACATGTCCTAAGCAGTTTCTGAACTACAGTTAAGGAATGAAAGAAAGCAAGCAAGAAAGAGTAGACAATAACATAGAAGCGGGAGTAAATCCAAAAGGCTTACCAATAAAAGTGAAGTACAGAATATTCCAGGAGAGGAAAACCTTACAGCAACAATGCTGTACCATGCCAGGTTGAGAGAACCGCCAAGACTAAGGCCATGGAAGAACATCATCCTCTCTCGCATCTGAATCACAAGAGGAGCCACCATCCTCCACCACCACAAATGTGCCAAGGCTGACCCTGATAATGTCATCCAGAGAAGAGACAGGGCTGAAAGGATCTATCTGTACTATCCTTGTTGTATATCCCCATAACATCCAAGGCTGATTAATCCTCCAGAAGAGATAATCTAGTTAGTTCTTTATTGAAATTCGTCTTGAAAAGCAATGCCCCCATTATAAACTATAAAGAACAGAGAACTATAATTGAACCCAAAGAGATGATTAAGTTAGTTCTTTATTGAGCTTTGTCATGAAAAATAAGGCACATATTATCATCTAGTAGAATTTAGAAGTATTGGTAGATCAGGCTCCTATTGCAGCTTGCTAGCTATCAAGGCAGTTGAAGTTTTGGATAAGAGTGAAGATTTGATTCAGGCTGAAAATTAGGAAATGCTGATATATTGTGTGGAATACGCTACAACTACTGTCGCAAATCTAGATATTTCTCATAGTCTTAGACTATCTATTTGGAGCATCTTCTTTTGAAAATAAAATCAATGAGTATCCAAATTTGATTAGGAAAGATTAGGTCAAAAATGTAGAAGTGAGGATAGAAGGGATTGTCCTTTTGAGCAAAAGAAGACTTGGACTCCATTCTTTAAGTATTAGCTAGGCAAGATGTGAGTCGTTTATGGATATTATCTAGGTACTTTATATAAGAATTCAGTGTTACTACGAATTTTTGCTGCTGGAAAATGGATTCAAAATACGTGTAGGATACGTAGCAGAGATCCACATGTGGACGCGACAAAAATCTCAATTCATTGAGAGAGGTCTTGGGGCAAGTCAACGAGTCGGGTGCAACTATCACCACAACACTTGACTCCTTTTGTTTAGGCCAACTCCTTAACAAAAGCCAAGGGAGGTAGAACCTAAAAAATCTAAAGATGGTCGCTTTAGAAAAAATGACTTAGGAGTTAAAAAAGAAAGCTAAGAATTTAATCTAGCAGTATATCTAATAGGTAAATCAAAGAAACAATCACTAAGTAGATCAAAGCTTTAACATGCATATCATAGAGATCAGTGCTTTAACCATTGGGTAAAAAAATGATATGATTGCGAAACAAGGATAGGATTGACTTGCTTGTTAATTATTAGGGTGAGGGGGGAGTTTTCGATATACACGAGGTACATGGAAACGAGTCTGGGAATGATGTCAAGTGTGGTACCACATGAAGAGGGGACTAGATCAAAGTTGCAGGGAATGTTCAACGTTGTACACCAATCGAGGGTGTAGCCTGACGACTCCCAACGGTCACTACCTAGTAGAGTTCCTCAACTGTAGAATTTGCCCACAAATGACAATTTTGCGGATGTTTATTGATACCAAAACACGTCTTTAGGGACGATTAGTTTTGAGTTCAATTAGTCTGAAACGTTTTTAGAAGTTTACTTTGGTTGGATTAATCAGATTTGTTACAACATTTTTTTTTTCCTCGGAAAAAAGTCGTAATTTTAATATCAGAAGATACAAAATTACATTCTGCAGATATATGGAGAGCATAAGCTACTCCATACATTGTCACATATGTGTGGGTACAGTAAATGAGCTTAGGAACAAACCCTCATTGCACAGAAATAGATTCGTCATAACCGAATCCTCATCGGACGAAGCAGAAGATCCATGTCTGTGGACAGAGCAGCAGACACGATAGACCTCCCAAACCGGCAAAAACAGCCAGCAATCAAACCCCTGATAAAGAGCAGCCAGACAAACCCCATAATGGACTGGAGCAGTCCGCCGTAGCAAGCCGAGCGTCCCTGAAACCATTTTCTGTCCCATTTACATCAAGAATAGTGCCCCAAACAAAACCAATGGCCTGCACATGTAGTAGAATCACTGAGATCCCTACATTGTCACATATTTACTGTCCCATATTAACATCATTTCTGTCCCATAAAACAAAAACAACAACTGCTGTCCTTACAGCCGCATATATCCGAATACATAAAAACAAATACTGTTACAGAAATGGAAGAGCTTATCCATCATTGGTCAACAATAGTTGAGCTATTGCTCAAATCTGTGCCGCAATATCATCAAAAAAAGGTCTGTGGTAATAACTGAAAGTGCCCCCAGGTGAATGAACAGTAATCCTCCAAGTGCCTAGAGCAATATCCTACTGCGTCGCTGTCTTTGAGAGCTGATCTGCCATCCCGTTCCTCTCCCTGTAAATATGAGTAAATGAAATATGATCAAAGGAATGCTTTAACCTTATCACCTCCTCCAGGATTGGTAATAGGACCATCACATGACAGTGTGTAGTCTCCTTTGCCCAGTCAATAACTAACAAGGAGTCGCCAAAAACCTGTAGAGATAGACATCCTTGTTCTAGAGCAAATAACATCAGCAGTTTTAAAGACATCAGTTCAGCATAGTTGTTTGATCCTCGCCCCAAACCAGCCACAAGATGAAAGAAATGGAATTCAGTTTTGTACAGGACTGCCCCCCTCCACACACCGACTGATGGTCTAAAGAAGCACCATCAAAATAGGCCCACGGCATGGTGAAATCAATCTGTTCCATACGCACAGGTCTAATTCTAACCGCATGGATAGGTACCATGTAGTGTTGAAGTACCCGCCACAGCATGAGCCACTACAGTTTCCAGCGGAACCACGCTATCCTGAAATAAGATCTTGTTTCGGGCTATCCATATGCCCCATGCGAATATACACGGGAGGGCCCGGAATGATGTGGACTTAAAAATTGACCACCACGAATGGAACGCTTCAAGGACGTTCGTTCCCCTCCACCTCACCTGAATATTAATAAAATAGCAGATACCATCCCATACAGCCTGTGAATATCGACAATGAACAAATAGATGAGTATTGGTCTCATCTGCAATCCGACAAAGTGGACAGATCCCCGGACCCTGGAGGAATCGTTTTTGTAGAATGTCCCAGGTAGGAGTCTTATTTTCCAGTATAGCCGAGAAGAGTAATTTAGCTTTACCCGGACACCTTAACTTCCACAGATATTTCCACCACCACACCAATTCCCTGTTGTGAACTTCCAAATTCAGCTGGATATATCCATTCTTTGGTGTGTAAATACCCGAGGGATGGTGATCCCAGATAAGTTCATCAGCCCTATCTGTCAGTCGAATATTAGTATGTCGTAATGTCCGCAGAAAATCCTCCCAAGTCCCCTGCAGTTCAACAGAGATCTCCAGTCGCTGTGCAGAGATCCACCCCTGATGCCAATGGGTAGATGATCCCAGATCCTCTATATCAGCCAGAAAATGACATCCTCTAGCAGCCAAAAAAATCCTCAAGCCCACAGGAAGGACATGACCTCCCCTGCAGCCAACCCAAGGATCTAGCCCAAGTCGTATGAGACGTCCATTCCCTATCCTCCACACCAATCCAGAACCGATCAAAGAAAAATGCTGCACCACCGCTTTCCAGACCACAGAGCAATTTGCCCTCGACTTATTGCCCATCCTTATCCATTCGAGAAGAGTAAGAGGGGCAATATATTTATGATATACCACTCTTGTCCAGAGACTATGTGTATGGATAAGTCGCCACGACACTTTGGCCCCCAATGCTTTTGCAAACAGAAAAATATTCTTTAACCCCCATCCACCCAACGCTTTTGGGACAGCAATTTTTTCCCATCTGACCCACACCAATGCACGATGCTCACTCAAACCCTTCCAAAGAAAGGCAAAACACAACCTCCGGATCTGCTCTAAGACTCCTATGGGGATCCAAGCAAGAGACATCCAATACACCGGAGTTGCTTCCAAAACAGGTTTAATCAGTACCAGCGTCCCAGCCCGAGAGAGCCATTTATGACTCCATCCATGAAGGCGCTGTTCTAATTTTGCAATTAACCAGTGCCAATTAGCCTTCAGATAAGCATTCGGTTTCAAGTGAAAGCCAAGGTACTTTAATCCATCATCAATATCCAAAATCCTAAAAGGTAGTTTGTTAGCCATTCTTAGTATCTCTTGCTCGGTTAAGTTCGAGCATGTGATAGTGGATTTGTCAATGTTCACTAACATACCCCCAGCAACTTGCACTAAATGAAGACCTTCAACCACCTTATCAATATCCTGTCGCGTGCCATCACAGAATATCAGGATGTCATCAACAAAAAGAAGATGTGTAATAAACAATACTTGAGAAATGGATATGCCCCTAAAGGATCCATTAGCTTTTGCTTTCAGAATAAAACGGCTGAGCCTTTCAGCAACAAGGAGAAACAGCAGCGGAGAGAGGGGACATCCCTGTCGTAGACCCCTTCCCGCTTGGAAGAATGGACTAGCAGAACCATTAATCAGTACAGCAAAGCTCACCGTAGTGAGGCAGGCCATAATCCACCTAATAAATTCGTAGCAGAACCCCAGGTGAGTTAGAAGCATCCGGATATATAGCCAGCTAACCCTGTCAAATGCTTTTGAGAGATCAATCTTAATCACAACACCCTTTTGTTTCATCACTTTCAGAGTGTGTAATTCTTCCTGAGCAACTCCAATGGTCTCATGAATTTGACGTCCTTCCAAGAAGCCAAATTGTTCACAAGAAATATGCTGAGACAAAATATTCTTGAGTCGCCTTGCCATAACCTTTGAGATGATCTTATAAATACAATTGCAGAGAGAGATAGGTCTGAATTCATCAAAGCTGTCAGGCTTGTCCGTCTTCAGAATAAGAGCTATGAAGGTAGAGTTGAAAGGACCATGGACAAACCCAGCCTTTCGCGATTCTTCCACCACATTCAATAATTCCTCCCCGAAGAATTCGTAGAAGCCTAAGAAGAATTCTATAGGCCAGCCATCTGGCCCCGGGCTTTTATCTTTTTGAAAGGATTGCATGACCAGCAAGAGCTCATCCGGCATCACCTCCTCCATCAACAGTCTATTATCATCCTCCCCCACGAAACGAGGGAAAAGCTGAGTCACCCGAATAATCTCAGCAATAGAGGCTCCAGGTTGAGCAGTGAATAAATCTCCAAAATGTCGAACCCCCAACTCCGCTAATCCATCAAAGCTGGAGACCTGTTCCCCTGCTCCAGAATTTAGTTCCCAAATAGAGTTTGTGAATTTCCTCCCGTTAGCATATGCTTGAAAAAATTTTGTATTCTCATCACCACACTGAAGCCAAATCACCCTACTTTTCATTCTCCACATCTCTTCTCTCTCACACAGTATCACATTCCTGCGTCTTTCCCACTCCATCAGCTCGCCTTTCTGCATATCATCCAGAAAACCCATGCCCGGACTATTAAGAATCCGATCAATATTCATCTCAGCATCCCGCAAAGTCTGATCATCAATTGCCCTTTTGTCATGAGCCCAGGAAATAGTGGCCTCTTTAATGCGCTTAAGATTGTGATTAAAGTGTGCGCCCGCATGCATCAGAGAATCATGAGGTCGATGAACCCACAGGTCCTGAACCAGCTTAACAAAAGCCTCCTCCTTCAGCCAGCTAGGATTGAATTTGAAAGGGCTAGGAGGTTTCTTCCTGCTACCCTCGTAACTCCAGGAAGATGGGGCAGTGGTCAGATATCCCACCTGACCCTACCCACTGTCTGACAACATCAACTCCCAGAGCCAACACATCGGCCACCAGAAATCTATCCAGTCTTTTAGCCACCCGATGTTCCCCAGCTCTCTTATTCCTCCAAGTAGGAGTTAACTTGGAAGGTAAAATGTCAAGAAGATCCTTCCTGGCAAAAGCCTGAATAAAATGAGTTGCTAATGTATCTGGAGCAGCCCGAGGCCCCCACACTTCAGAGGACCCCAGAGTAAGATTGAAATCCCCACCCAAAATCACATCCCGTCCATCAAAAAGATCCAAACGTAACAAGGAGTCCCAGTAGCCCACCCTATTTAAATAGGGCCCGTATATATTGAGAACCGTGATCAACCGACCAATCTCAGCATCCCAAACTTCCAATCCGATACCAGAAGAGATTCCCCAAGAACTAGCACATCTGCAACTCTTTTCCTTCCACCCCGAGGCCAGCCCTCTAGAGCGCCCCTGAGCATCCACTCCAACAAACTTCCAATCAGGAAGTAAAGATTCTAGAACTCGTACTACATCCTCACTGCCACCCAATGTTTCTTGCAACAGTAAAACATCGGGTTGATTTAAATCCACCAGCCTCCGAAGCGACGATTTTTTTAATGGGACTCGCCAACCCACGACAGTTAAAGGACAGAAGTTTCATAATATACCCCCATCCAGGGCTTCCACTGCTCGAAGTGCCCACTCAAAAAAATAATGTGTACCCATCACCAGAACGGGCTTGAGTAGGAGACCCAAAGCTACCCCCCAGAGCAAAAGAGTCATCAATAAGGGAACATCAGGAGAAAAGAAATGAGACTTACCCGAGGGTTTCACATCAGAACCCCATCGTATAAAGGACCCTCCATCAACAAACCCCAGCAGTATCTCCACGACAGCAAGTATCAAACCAAAGATCAGCTGGACAAGCCAAAAACACCAGATTCCAGAAGCCCGCAGAAGCTCAGAATCCCTCAATCCTCCATCCAGATTCTTGGACCGATTCAATAACCACCTGTCACTGCAATTCATGTCGCTAACTTCTGGTAGCACGCGTCTCAGCAAGTCTTGTAGCACTCACACATCGTACTATCAATTGATGATTGGGAGCATTATCAGTTGATGACAGGATGGACGTATCTTGTAATAGACAGAGAGAATTTCCCACCGACTTTCACTCATCCATGGAGAGCACTGTCTCAGGTCTTTGAGCATTTCATCCCTTCATCGATCACCCACATCACGATCTGGTCTTAAAACGCAGATCCAACAATTTAAATGACTGTGCTCCACATCCACACTCAGGAGACAGGAAACCTGAACATCAACTTCTTGCAGCGAATCTCTGCATCTTGGAATCAACCATCGATTGCTAATCTAATTGACTGTTTACACAAAATCCTCTCAATCCACATCCAGCTCGTCATTAATCACCAAATCATTAACCAAAAGCTCTGTAATTCAATCTCCTGGCCTGATTTGACATTTCTTGGCTACTCGCGGCCTTCTTGCTCCATATCTTCGCTACTCTCGGCCTTCTTGCTCCATGTCTTGGCTCATGCTCAAAATACTAATCGATTTGTTACAACATGCATGAATAGTATGTGAGATATAAAATCATGCAATAAGGTTCCTTTTCCAACTGAAAGTAAATGTGACGTAATTACTACTCAAATCAAACTAAAGAAAATATAAACTATGCTAAGTTAAACGAAAAAAGAAAGAGAAAAGCAAAAAAAAGGCACACATGAAAATGACGTGGAGAGGGGGATAGGGGGGATGTGACACCACCACCGTACTTGATCGGTTACAATAGGCTATGCAGCCCTTAGAATGCTTATTGTTGGTCCTTATGGCCAACGATCTCTTGTTTGATGGGCACCTTGGGGGGTTTAATGGTGGTCGATCCAGGCTACCTTTGGGCTGCGCGTTCGTTGTCTGAAACCTGCAAATAAATGTTATAAAACAACAGTGAACAAGTTTCGAAATGAAGCCCTTAGATCTCTTCCGAATGTAAAACTTGCAAATATTTGTAAGACCCAAAAACTAATAAAAGGAGGAGGTTAGGACTATAGATCTAAAAAGATGTAAGGGTCCATATCATGAGATTTTCCCGCTGTCCAAAGAGGGAAGCGAGCTACAATATGATCCACATATGTCATGTGTCTTGAAGCTCCATTGTCCACACACTGAGAAGTAGATCACACATGACCTCCAAAGTCTTCCTTAATATTACCAAAAATCTCCAATAAAGAATGATTACAATAGTGCTCAGACCTATGCTGTTGGGAATGGGAGCAGAGCAAAAAGCGAAATTTTCAAAACCCCTTGTTTTGAGAGCGTTTCGGGAGCGTTTTTTATATAGTATATATTTTAATAAATTTTGATGGATTTATATTTAAAAAACATGTAGATGTTCAATTAGTTATAGAAAATATGTATTAAACTATATAACATCAATCATCTAGTAGTTATAACTTATAACATTATCATCAAATGATCAACCATAACAACTTTTATAGGAGCTTAGCAAAGAAGGGAGGTACCATAACATTGTCATCAGATGATCAACCTACTAAAGGAGCGTTTAGTATAGGAGAAGTGGGGAGCGCCTTGGGAGAGTGCTTCCAAAACTAGGAGTGTTTTGGGAGTGAGCTTACGAAGGAAGCGAGCTTCGGGAGCGGGAGCGAGGGGGTAGGGGGTGCTCCACACAACAGAGGCTCAGACTAACAACCAACAACAACAAGAGAGGGGGAGCCTCTCTAAAATAGACGGAGAGGATGCGCCCCCCTTGGGCTTGTGCATGCACAAAGGAGAGGGTGACACCTGGAGGATCACTCCAAAACCCTAATGTGCCACCTAGAGAACTCAAGCAAGAGGTGAGTGAGCTAGGCCACCAAGTGCCACATCTAGGGGAGATCCATGCAAACTGAAGAGGTAATGTACCACATTTAAGGAGGATCTCATGCATATCAAGGGATATGCACTGTTTAGAGGAGTTAACTCCAAAGCTAGGAGAGGGTGCCCCCTTTTTGTGGAGATTGACATGCATGCATTGAGAGCCAATGCCACCACTAGGAGTTGACTCATGAGGAGGGGCACCACCTTTGGGAGGAGATCCCAATGTTGCATGGATGATGAGAGGGTTCCACATTACTCCCCTAGATGAGGGAAGACACTTGCATGCACTCCCCTTGAGGGGAGAAGGTGCCCATATATTCGTATCTTCTCCCTTAGCAACTCCATCAAATCTGCTATCTATAAATCATCATTGGTTGTGGTCCCATAATCAATCACTGCCATCTACAACAAGACTATCAACCATGCTATCATAACATCTTGATCCTCCAATGAACAATGACCATTTGTGAATATATAGGAATATCTCCTTGGGGCAACAACGAATTGCCAACCTCCATCATCCATCAAAAAACTCCATATCATGATTATGTAGGACATCTTGCAAAAATAATCACATCTTCATACAAGATCAAGTCAATCTTGGAAGGCAATGCTCGTGGTTTAGTCATCAAACTATGCAAGGTCATCATCAACTTGTCATCATGGGAATCCCTTTTACGCATCTTAGATCCTCTAGCAACTAAAATATCTTGAACTAGGTCAACTAACTCATTCTGAGAGAATCTTGAAGTAAGAGTATCATTAAGGGAGTCTCCCTTTGTTTGAGAGAATCCAGAATCCTCAGCTCTATGCTCCATAATGCGACAATCAATTGCTATTCTAGAATCAATCTCAGCAACATCCTCCATCAAGGCATCACACCTCTTCAATGAATAACTAGAAGGTTCATGGATGAAGTCAATGTAATCATCAAACCTCTCCTCCTCTGTACAATTGGAAATCTTATGGATAGAAGCAAACAATGCTACATGACTAGCACTACCCACTCCACATTCTCCTTGATCATGGGAGAACCTTGTGCATTGAAAGATCTCACAGTCAGAGTGCAAGAATCAAAACCTAGCTCAGTATATGCTTCTTGAGAAATAGAAGGTCCTACCAAACTCTCATTGAAATGTGTGTGCCACTAGTTGAACAAGTAACCTAAAAAGGGCACCCTCTCTCACCCCTCTATCCAAAGTTCTTGGACTTGCTAGACTATAGTCATACAAGAAACTAAAAGGAGGTTTTCCCTGAAACCCAAAAAAACAAAATATCACTCAACTCAAGAACATCACTCGAAGACATTTGGAATAAATGGAGTGAACTCCTCTCATAGGGTATGTGGCATTGTCACCAAGATCCACAGTCGTGCCTCTCTCTTGTGTCCGAATCTTGTTGAATAGTGACCTATCATATATCATGTGTCTCGAAGATCAAATGTCCACACACTAACCAACAATAGACACAACGTTAGTAGATAAACAAGAATCCATGGAAAAGGTAGTCTCAAATTGAGAGGTCATCTCCTCTACTCCTGCTACAGTCCCATCCATAGTTTTAAAAATTTGTTGAATTGGAATCAGAATTGTCCGATCTAATTGAGCAGACACCAAATCGATCCAAATCGGCCATTAAATCTGTTTGGGTGATCAGTTCGGTACCAAACTGGTCGATTCAAACATCGAATTGGTTGGTTCGGTACTGAACCGGTCAAATCGATCGAGTCACGTAAAAAATCGACCAAGTTGTCATGGTTGGAACTTGGGGATCGCAAACAACAATGTACTTAAAAGTTTCATTTTTTTCATAATTTTTCCCTAACCTAACCTAACTAAAGTTTAATGCTGATTTGGATATGGATATTGAGATGGAGGACTTGATGGAGGTTCAATTGGATGCAGATCCTCTATTACCATCGGTTCATGGAGGTGTAGATCCATAGATTCCAGGCATGGCAGGCACTAGTCAACCCCGTGCTTCTAGGCAACGTAGGTGTTCATCTAGTACTACTACTGTGGTTGTAGATGACCTTAAGCCTGAGGAGTTTGAGCCTAAGACAGATGATGATCCCATTGCTAGTCCTTCTAGTTCTTTTACTTCTATTTCTAGCAGTGGTGATGAGTTTGGGTTAGGAACCCGTGTCAATCCTTCTCTTTACTTTGTTCGTATATTGTTGTTGGACGCATATGCTTTGTAAGTCATCTTGTAGTATTATATGTTCCATGGTATTGATCCATAGTTTGTATTATCCCATAGTATTATATGTTCCATGGTATTGATCCATAGTATTGGACGCATATGCTTTGTAAGTCGTCCCGTAGTATTATATGTTCCATGGTATTGATCCATAGTATTGTTGCATAGACTTAATATATAAGTACGTGTTGAGGCCAATGAAGGCATCCAAGAGTTATTTTGTATTGAGCTTGCTCAAAGGAGGTTGCCCCCTCGAAGTGGCCCGCGATCAATAAATCTCTTCTGTGTTCTGCTATTTCTAATATATCGTGCATTTTATTTAATTAATTGTTGGAAGCTCCTTACAGTTTGATCATTGATGATGCATGGCAGTTGACGTGTTAGATTTTAATAATGTAGCAGTATAATTTTCATCTCTTTCAACTTTAACTACACATAAGGATCATTGAAAGAATAACTATGCACATAAACACAAGAGACACAATAGTTTACCCTGGGAAAACACTAACTTGGGAAAAACCCAACCAACCTTTCCTATTCAAAGATTCACTACAAAGTACAAGTACATTAGATATAAAGGTGATCTAGAACAAGAGAGATCACATAGAAAGATGATACCAAAGAAAGAACCCCAGAAAACAATCTTCTACAACCCTTGAGCTAACTTTTTCTTGAACTTGAGCGAACTTGCTTGATGTCCAAATGAGGAGGGTGTCACCTTGATTTATACTTGTTCTCGGTTGACCTTTTTCCACTGTGGGGTTGACTTGCTAACTTCACTGGGTCGACTTGTCTTAGGAGCAACATAATATTTGTTTATTATTTATTTTTGGGCCAACTTAGCTTGTGAGGATACCTCACATAGCTACAAACATCAACATGTAGTATGTAGTATGGTCATTGATGTAGTAGCATCATGATTCGTAGCATGTTGTGTTTTGGACTCTAAAGGCCATATAGCCTATAGGCCTCATTGATTATGTATTTTGTTCCAGTCCCAATCTCTTAGATATGTATTGCATAGTACACTTTGTGCCATTTTGATATATTCACTCTTATATGGTATATACATGAGTAGACTTTGGATATCTTGTCTCTAATGCTTTGGAATCATGGATTATAATCTTTAAAATATTGTTTTTCTTTAAAATTTAAATATTTTATGTATTTTTGAGTAAATCGAGTCATTTAATTCAAATCGGCCAAGTTATGACCAATTCATTAAGATTCTGATTCCGAGTCTGAGATGACCCTCGATCGATTTTGAGTTCGATTTCGATTTTTAAAACTATGGTTCTAGCTACAACTTGCTCCACACCCTTTCCTTTCTTCAACGAACACTTTTCTGCCTAATGTTTCATCTTGTGACATTAAAAGCACATGACCTTACTCAGGAGTTAGGTCCTTCCCTATATCTATACCATCCTTCTTCTTGAATCCTTTCTTGCTACCCTTCTTTGTCTTCCCGACGGGACCAATAGGATCTACTTCGGCTTGTTGCTCTGGAGAAGACTTCATTTTGATTTCCTCCTACACAAGATCTACCCAAAGCTTTAGGAAATATGGTGTATTTTCTCGAACACAAATACCCTGAACAAAAGGTGTGCTTAGGAAGGAGCAATCCCTTTATGGGCTATGGATACTAGCTCCCTATCCTCAATCTTAGTTCCAATGGAAACTAATTGATTCTCCAATTCACTGATCTTGGTCAACACGTTCACCATAGTATCTTTCTTGCTTATAGGAGCAATCGAGAATTGGTTTCGTAAGAGCATCTATTTAGAAGCACAAGAATTCTGAAATAACTTTACCAAAGGATCAAACATGTTCTTAGGTGACTTCTTATCAACAATGTGTGAGATGAAGTGATCTTTCATAGAATTAAGAATGATTCCTTTCACGTTGCCTTCCTTCTTCCGATGAGTGGCCAATTGTGTTGGATTGATAACTTTTGAAATGTTCTTGTCAACATGCTTCTGAAGACCTGCCTCTTCCATAAGTATTTGAAGCCCGAGTTTCCATGGAACAAAATTTGAAGTTGGATCCAACTTGTCACGCTCTCATAGACAAGGAGTAACTTTATACATCTTGGAAAAGTCTCAAGTTTACAAAATCAACGGTATATGAAGTAGACAAAGAAATCCTTCCAAGGGAAAAGTTGTTTATCTCAAGCAACCTAGGATTTCACATCAATGACCTCAACTAAGTCAAGTATCTGTCCCAGGTAATCACTAGCTGAAATACAACCCCCTCTTACTCAAGAGTGATCTCAACTACAACCGCTCTAATACCATGCTGGAAATTTCATTGGAATGACACTTAAAATGCACTTCAGAAATTTCACCTTCTTTCTAGAAGGCTTATCGGATCTTAACCCCAAAATTTTCAACCCCAGGACTGATGTAAATTAAAGTACAAAACAACAGAAGAAGTACAATGATTCACTTTCAAACAGCCCTAAATTGCTCAGCAATTAAGGAGAAAAGACACCAACGAATGAGATAAGTGTTTAGCCCTTTTAGGGCAACTTATCAGTCAATATTTAGATTTGAAAATGTACTTTTAGAGCAGAAGTAACAACAATATTATAGCAGTAAATTCAACCCCTTTATCTTCTTCTTTAGATGTCAAATCATTTAAGAATTTGCCCTTTTACTTATGCTCAATCAACAAGATCATAAGTAAGATGCAAATAGCAAAATATGAACACACGTAGCTGTGGAAATAATAAAGAGCACATGTAGCTAAAAACTAAATTTGAAATTGCCACAAGATATGTATGCTAGAAACTTCATATATAAGCCCAATGATGAAGTACATACCATAGCCTCCTCTCAGGGCTACAAAATAGAACCGTGCAAAATGCCCTAGCTAGGGTAAATCATTAAACCCTAGTTCCACCAAGAAGAACGTGCAAGAATCTATCCGACACTATCTCGAAGGCAAGGCATCCTTCTCTTCTCTTCTTCTTCACAAGTCTACCCTAGGGTTTTCTCCCAAAACTGTAGTATCCAATCTCCAAGGGTAAAACCCCCAACCTTAGAATTCCAAGATGCTCAAAGAAGCTCCAAAGAGAGCAAGAAACCCTAGTGCCCAAGAGAGAAACAGAGAAAAACAAATACAAGTGAAGACCTAAAGAGAGAGGACAAGTGCACTCCTCTTCCAAGTAACATCTCTATGCAATGAACACACAAGTCATATGAATGAAAGACTCTCTCCTTCCTCTATTTATATGAGACATAAGGGAGGCCAACAATATTATGCGGGGACAAGCCCTTACATGCAACCTACATGAGCCTTTGTAGGCCACGCAAGTGCGATGTCCACTCTAGAGTACAAGTGTCATGCTCCAATTATGATGTCATGCACAATAAGGAATCCAAGGTGATGTAACTATAGAAGGAAAGTCCACACCATGCCATCCCGAGCCTCCACCGACTCCATCTATCCTCCAAAGCAAAGTACTCCGTTGTGTCAACCACCCCCCCCATATGAACACTATTGAAGCCTTTGGCATCCTTGAGCCATTTAGAATCCCCAGAACAACAATCCAAGCTAACGCATGCCATCTAGGGCTTGAAGCCCTCATCCATGTTAAAATCTGTACTTAAACTCAGTTACATAAATCTTCAAACACTGAACAATACTCTGGTCTCAGTCTTCTATAGTAATAGAAAATCAAAGCATATCTCATACACACATTTCCATGTAACAGTAAGTTGAAACACACATGTTAAGAATACTGAAAATAGCAGCGGGAAATGATAGTGGACAGCAGTCACATTTCACAGTTTTGACACTATATTTTGGTCCAAAGACCCTGGAAAAATCACAAAGGGGAAAACCAGTCAAGAGAGAAATTGGTATTATGAGCTAAGAGAAATATTACAGCAGTACATAACGGTAACACTTGACTGTATTATCTTGGAAAATGAACCAGCAGTGCACCAACAACCTCAGACCATGATTCAGCCTGAAAAACATGCCCAGGACAGTCAGTACACCAGAAAATCTCTACCTCGGTTATTGTGCCCAAGACTCAGCAGATACAGTATGACGTTTCTCAGTAGAAATATTCTGAGAAATCAGTCCATGATTTCTGTGCCTCTTCTCTGCTGTACAGAACAACAACACACTGCTGTATGGCCTCTCTTTTTTCCTGTACGGAACAACAATTAATGTGGCCCCTTTCTTGGAGTGCATGCCCACTCTCTTGCTCAGAAAATGTGCCCTCTTCAACTGCTGTATGAACAGCAGTAAATGCATCCTTCAACCTTGGAGTGTGCCCTCTCTCCTTGGAATGCATGCCTCCTTGAAAAGCGTGCACTCTTTCTCTTACTGTCCCTTTTTCTCTTTTCCCAGCTCAAGCTCTCTCTCTTTCTCTCTTGAAGCTTGTGCCCTAGGCTGCGGGGAATCGCCCCCCCCCCCCCCCCCGCGTCCCCGCTTCACTCCCAATTCGTGCTCCTAGAGGAATCGATGAGGAATCAGCCTCGGAAGCGCGATTCCTCTTGGGAGCGTTTTTTGGAATTGCGCTTCCCTAAAAAAAATGCTACCTGCCAAAGCAGGGAGCTTCGCTCCTGAATCGCTCCCTCAACGCTCCTGAATCGCTTCCTCAATGCTCTCGGATCGCTCCCTCAATGCTCCCTCAGCGCTCCCAGGAGACAAAAAAACGCTCCCTCAGTGCTCCCAATTAACTCCCGCTAGTTAGAGGCACTTCTTTTTTCTCTCTTGCTTGTGTGAACCAAGACAAGGATTAAATGATCAATCATTGGTCTATGCATGATTAGGGTTCCTTTAGTTGATTAAAACACTCACTCACTTCATTTTCTCTCATTCTATTTATCATTTCACTGATGTTATTCCTCTTTCTTAGGGTTTTGAGTGGGAAGTTAGCTAGTGTTAATGAGAAAATTCGTGAGAGCTTGGAAGGTAGATTGAAGGTTGTTGTTTGTGAGATCTTGGAAGGGAGATTGAAGGCTTCCATAGTTACATTCAATCACTGTTGGAGAGCTAAAGAGGTAGGCTCTAAAACCCACTCTTTGTTTGTTTGTTTGTTTGAAATTCCACTATGTTGAATCTTGAGTTTTCTCTTCTACTCTTTCCCATTTCTCCTTCTCCATTATTCTATTGGAGGTAGCAAGTTATTCTCATCTTGGGTCAAGAAGCATGATGTCTATGTGGTTTTTTCTTTTGGTTCCATTTTTTATTATGATTTGTGATGTTAGGAAGCTGAAATACCAGTGTTGAGGAGGAAGAAGTAAGCCGTGGCACATATCGTTGAGAGAAGGAAGAAATAGAAGGGGATGTTGATAATGAGGCTAACAATGATGATGGGAAAAAACACAAAGAGACTTTAACACCCTTGTGGAAGTATGTGACAAGGCTTGGCTGAGGAAATAGGTTGGAAGCATAAACAAAGTTTATATGCCCCCATTGCAATTAAACTTACACAGGTTCATATACCCATGTGAGAAAGCAACTATATGGCATTACGCCATGGGATGAAGGTAAGACTATAGGATTCAAAACATGTGACCCTGTGCTAGTGAAGGAAGAAACAAATACAAGAAGAGGAGGTTGTGCAAAACAAATCCAAAAAATCAAGAGTTGAATCTAAGACTTCAAGCTCACACAGAATGTATGGTGGTCAATCCCCATCCCCCCTGGTAGTGGATTCTCACCTATGCTTAAAACAATATTTGATTCCCTTAACGATAGTTGCAAGGATGAAGTGGATGCAAAAATTTTCAGGTTTCTCTATGCATGTGTTGTACCATTCAATGCTCTTCATTCACCCTATTGGCATGAAATGGTACAAGCCATCAATAGTTCCCCTAAAGGATACAAGAGCCTAGAGTATGACAAAGCTAAAACCATGGGCTTAACATGGAAAGAGCCAAAAATCCATAATGGTCTAGGACATTTTACAATTGATTGGACTAAGTATGGTGTACTAGTATCCATTCACATTGTATTTGGTGCTTGGACAAATGTAGTGGCAGGCCATTGATAAATATTCTTGGTGTGTTTGCTAGTGGTGCGGTCTTCCTTTTAGCCCATGACTACTATGTTACAAGACTATTATTAATATTGCAGAACCTTTAATTAAAACCATTCAAGAGATTGGGTTGAACAATGCCATTCAAGAGATTGGGTTGAACAATGCCACTCAAGTCATCGTTGATAACACTACTAATTGTAAGATAGCAAGAGCAATCATTGAGGATATGTACCCTAACATATTTTCATCAAGGTGTTCGGTTCACACACTGAACCTTTTGATGCATATTATTATTAAGATGAAGGACCCTAGTTATAAATAGAATGGCGCATTATAAAAGAGGGAAGAAAATAATAAAATTTATTACCAATAATAGCATGGCCCACCACTTTTTTTGCAATGACTCTAGGTTGAAGCTACTTAAGATTGCAAAGACCATATTCGCTAGCTACTACCTCACCTTTAGGCACGTTTTGAAGTAAATGAGTCATTGGCTAGTATGGTCTCAAGTGATTCATGGCAGGGTTTGAAAGACAACGCTGCATCACATTTGCTGGACATGAATTTCAAGAGGTGGAGGACACTATTCTTGATGGTTAGTTTTGGGCACAAGTTAGGTTTGTTCTTGATGGTGAGTTTGAAGTTTGAATTGTTGATTAAATATTACAATTCTCTGGTAATGAATATAATGCTCTATTTCATTGTGGTTGATGTTATTTGTTAGAGTTTGTTGATGGCAAATCATAACAATGTTATAAGTTATAGCTGCTAGATTATTGATGGTATATGTGTACTGAATGGTTGATGATTTAATAATCATCATTAATCCAATATTAGATCTATGGTTTAACGTTTTCTACAACTAATTCGCCATCCTGCATGTTTTTTTATATATATGTATCAAAATATATTAAAATATGTATTATATGAAAAATGCTCCCAAAAAGCTCCCAAAACAAAAGCTTTTGAAAATTTCGCTTTTTGCTCCCACTCCCCGCTTCCAACAACATAGCTTGTGCCTTTCACACCTCTCTCCAAAACTCTCTTGGCATTTGTATTTCTAAATGCTCCTACTTCTCTTTTTAGTAGTTGTGAGAATGACTTTGTCTCTTCTCTTTCCCAAGTGACTTTGTCTTTTCCTTCCTATTGTCCGCCAGATTGCACACCAGCAGCGGAAATCTTTCGAAAGCTGTCTCCCTCACTAGAAGTGGGGAGAGGTGTGGCCTTGGGGGCAAGCAATGAGCCAGGTACTGTCACCTGAATCCCAGCTCCTCTGTTTAGGCTAACTCCTAACGAAGCCAAGGGAGGTAGTCCCTACAAAGAGTTTCACTAAGGCTCTTGTTTATATGTTTTAAGTGTAGGGTGATGCGGATGAGTGTTGTTTAGGAGTTTTCTTGTGACGAGACCAAATTAAAAAAGAGATAACAAGATAAGACGCAATCCACGTTGCTAAATAAGATATCAAAGATAACAGTATTTTTCAAGACTTATAATCAGATAAAGCATTCACAATATGAAAATAAACACAAGGACAAATGGTCCTGATCAAGATAAAGATTTTAAATAACCAGTGCCTTATGGAATCAAAGAAAAGTAAAGATTGTGATGCTGAATGTGTGGGTCTTGAAAAAGTGCTATTCGTGAGATCGTTATTCAAATTATCTTGATAAATTAAATATTTTAATGGTCTTGATTATTAAGCTAAGAACAAGGATATCAAAAGAGTAAACCTAACCAGGAAAAATACTGGCGACCTCTTAGATGATAGGTCGGGAGCACCCAGATTCAGAGGATAGGTGTCCAATGTTTAAACCGCCCTCGAGTCTGACAGTGGATTCCCGGCACTACTTGTTTCAGGAAGCAACCTCATTATTTGACGCCGGTTTGGATTTGGGGTAATGTTTTAATTAGGTTATCACTTGTAAAATTAGCAAATCCTTCAACTTTCTGAGTACTAGCCCAACCTTTTTAGGTTGGCAGAGCATACGGGTGTTGGATAATCAACCAAAAATAAATTAATTAAAGAGGGAATGTGAGTTGAAGTATTTTATTAATTAAGAGCACTGTTCAACTCTCCGATAGAGAGCGCTCTTGACTTAGTCTTAAGACCAAAGTTCAAGAGACTTTTCTAATCTAATATGCCTAATGCAAGGGGGGGGGGGGAATGCAAGTTTTAAAATGCTCTCCGACAGAGAGTGCTCTTGACTTGGATTTGGCCAAGTTCAAGAGGCCTTGTTTATTTTATTGCAGGTAGAAGTAGTTGTGAACGTAAACCATGTGATAGCTCAAATGATATAAAAGACGATTAGCATGCTACTTGCAAAATGAAAATTAAAAAAATGCCTTAGTGTTCTACCAAACAAATTTACTCTAAGGTGGGGTCTTCCTCCGGACAAGGTTGACCACTAGAACCGTTAGTCCTTGAGAACTTTCCAGCTAGCTGAAATTTCGACCAAGGAGGCTAACAGAGAAAGAGGAGTAACCACAAAGTTATGTGGTCCTGCCATACTACCTCAAGTCAAAACTTGGAAGAGAGCACAAGAATGAAAAATTTGACTACTCTAAAGCATGGAAAGCAAAGATCTAAGTTAACCAACACAACACTCTTCCCCAAATGGGGAAGAAAACCCAAAAGTGGAAGACTCCTCCACTTGATCTTTTATTAACTTGATTACAATTGCCTTGGGTTGGAGACCCTTGAAAGGACTTTGAAATGAAAATAAAACTTGAAAAAATTGAACTTGGCTCTTAATAGCCATTACAAAGGATAGTGAGTGGTAGATTTATATATTGGATCCTCCTTGCGTTTTATTTAAATTCTTGCTACTTTAGCTTGGATCTCTTCACTTCAACTTTTTCGAACCTTTTACACTTCCAAAGTACCTACAAGAAAGCCAAACCTCAAGGCACCCTTAGTATTAGAACAAAATAAAATAAACTTTGAATCTAAGTCTAGATTTGCAAAATGAGATTTAAAACATAAAAAGACATGAAATTTAACACTAAATTATGAGAAATGCAAAACGGACCAGAGAACAATAAGTGCCTAAAAAGTGATGGAAAGAGATCTAAGACATGCAAAATTTGCATGCAAACTTTTTACTTTTTGATGAGATTTCTAAGTGGAAACAATATCTAAATAAAACAAAAAACAACCTATAAAAACTAGAATGCCAAACTATTAAAAATAGAAAGAAACTAACCACTAACTCTTTGATCAAAATATGCCACTAACAAATGCTAACTTTATAAGTAATGGAAACCAATCATTATTAACAAACTAACTCTTTTGAGAAATTGAAACTAACAACTATTAATCGAACTCTTGAAGATCCACTCGTTTTTTGTGTTTATGTGGTTTTAGGGCACCTTTTGGAAGATGGACGAGAGGAGCCAATGAGGGAAAAACGAAATGAATGGAGGGAGGGAAGATGAAGGGAGACGAATGGAAGAGAGGGCTTTAGGATGGAAAAACAAGAGCAAGAAGAGGGATGAATATCAAGGCAAAGAGGTTTCAAAGAGCAAAGGTGGAAACTAGAAGAAGTAAGCCTAAGGGACAAGTAACCAATGAAGTTTGTTTTGAAAATGTTTGTTGATGGAGGAAGAGGCCAAATACTCCTACTTGAAAGTTTCTTCTCTTGAAATGAAGAGAAGACCTTGAAGACCTGCAAGATAGATTGATTAGATGCCAAGAACCACTATTAAGTAAAGAGTGGCTTAATCACTAAGCCTTTCTCCACCTTGGGAAACCTCTGCAAAAACCTTGTTATGAAGCATACAAAAACCGAAAGATGTATTTCTAATCAAAGTTAAAACATACATCTAATAATGAAATTGCATGAACATTGAACAAGATGAAAGAGATATCACCAATAGTGTGAAGAACATCCCAATTTGCTCCAGCATGGACCTCCAAAGTCTAAACTTTATTCAATATTAAACAGATATTACAACAATATTTTGGCATAGTGTTCATGCTCAAAATCTCCATGAAGAGAAAGCCCAAATGGCCTCTCTTATATAACAAAACTCAATGCTAAAACCCTAATTCGAATTGGCATTGAAGAGAGCCAATAACATAGTCAAAAATCCAATCCTAGTCAATCCCAAGGCTTGGAGTAGAGCTCCAACCCATAACTAATAGACAACTCGCCATTTGGTAATGAATGAGGGTGGGGAGGTGGCCTCCACCTAGGCAAGGCGCCCCCAATCCCTTTCTTGGAAACTACACCAACCATATAGCATGTGCCATGTGTAATATTTGAGCTCCAAAAGAGATTGACGTGAGCTAGATGAGGATACACGTGAGGATATGGTAGGTATCACTCCAATTCAAATTAGTGGTAAGCTTGAGTTATACAAGGAGCCAAGCTTTTAGTCCTCCCTTAAATAAAGGTAGGCACCTACCTAGCATTGAATGCCAACTCAACCATCCATTAAAAGCAGTTACACATCACCAAAAACGAATTTGCATGAAGGTGGGTGAATTTCTCACTGAGGATCTTTTGCTGGTGACTGAATAACTCACTGAAAGCACTAGGAGTTGATTGGAATCTTCATTAATGACTGATGCCATGTCATTTAGCCTTTTACTTTATCCCTTTTGGATTATTTTGGAGAGATTTGGATTATCTCCAAAATAATCATTTTTATTATTTTAATTAATAATTTCTCTATAACTGGGTTTTTTGAGAAATTATTAATTATGAGGTTTAATTGACATCCGAAACTTAGGATAAACTGGTCCGGGGATCATGAATGATTTTTGACTCAAGTCTGGAGCCTTCAATCATCAAATTCAGATCCCGAATGACTGACATATTACAAATTGATATTTCTCTATTTAAACTATAGAGAAATTTATTAAATTTAAAAAATAATTAAAATCCCAAATTCGACAGACCCGGTAAATTTTTTTCGAAATTTTTTCTGAGGGTTCTAGGGACCTAGGACATGACCGACACTTATTCTAACAGTGTCTAGTAGGCTTATATACATCAGTTGGACTCTAATAACCCCCCATGGCTAAAATTTTCAAAATCGGGCATTCCAGCTTTGGAGGAAGCGGGAGAAAACTTTATTGATTATAGCTCGACTATAGGCAAAGTATAATTGACAATGGAAAAAACTCCCTGGAATACCTTAGTTGCTTAATCAAGTCATGGGGAACCGAGACACTCAGATCCTACTAGCACACTTTATTACAAACCCCATGGGGCCATGGTCATGTCAACTGAAAAAAAAAAACTGACTAGCCAAAACTGGCTAGGCATAAATGCTGGATCATCTGATACACTGGAGTACAAACATTCATCATGTTTGTCAAATGGCGGCTCTTCAGATAATCCAACCATGGTACAAAATAGGTGATAACACTTCCCAAGTGACTCTTCACTTTCCATGGGTGAGACAAATTACACTTTATGAAATAAAAAATCATTTTCACTCACAACTTTATAACTTTATAACTCTAAAGTTAATGAATAGGAAAGTCACCTAGGTCCTTTCTACATGCCTAGACACCAAGCAATGTAGAAGACCTTCCTCGCTACAAATTTCAACACTCCCTCTAGCACATCCTCCTCCTGGATCTGTCTCCAATCCCATCACACTATCCGCTGTAGCAACTCCCTCTGAATTTGGTGCTTGTCTCACTACCTACCCTGGATCACATGCTTGAAATATGTGCCAATCACACATGCTCCGAAGAGTCTTGCACTCTTGAGCATCCTGCAGTGTCATCTCCTCTGACAGTACTGGAAGAAGCCTCTCGCCCATCTTCCCTGAATTGAAGACTGAATACTCAGTACCACCTCAATCTCCGGAGCATCTCGCTCTCCCTCTGTCTCTGACACTGATACTGCATCCAAGATCTCCCTGGACGCACCTATAGGCTTGCCCAACAACCTTTACAACTTCCCTTGTTTGATGCCATGTCTCACCGCTACATCCAAGGTTGCTCCCTCTGAATATAGAACCCTTTGTCTATCTCAGAACACCACACTATATTGCTTATCCTCCAGAGTTGATATTGAGGGAAAATCTTTCAGCTCTGGTACAAGCATCCCTTCTATCACCTTCAGGGAACCTTCTGACTCGAGTTAGAATCCAACCCATCCAACTCTATCCATTGCATGCATGAGCCTGTCTCTGAAACTCTAAGGAACACTTCTCGTATTCCCATCATATGGCTAGATGCATAACTGTACAAACTGCAAAATTTCCAGTTTTAAACCCAAACCAAGAAATTCTGCTCACCTGTGCCAAAAATATCATACTCAGCTGTACTAACCAACAATACTCTTGCACACACAACTGCCACAATACAATCCACTGAATCACTCAGAGCCCTAGCTCTGATACCATGTTAAAATCTGTACTTAAACTTAGTTACAGAAATCTTCAAACAATGGACAATACTCTGGTCTCAGTCTTCTACAGTCATAGAAAATCAAAGCATATCTCATGCACACATTTCGATGTAACAGTAAGCGGAAACACACATGTTAAGAATACTGAAAATAGCAGTGGAAAATGACAGTGGACAACAGTCACATTTCACGAATTTGACAGTATATTTTGGTCCAAAGACCCTGGGAAAACCCCAAAGGGGAAAACCAGTCAAGAGAGCAATTGGTATTATGAGCTAAGAGAAATCATACAGCAGTACATAACAACAACACTTGACTGTACTTATCTTGGAAAATGAACCAGCAGTGCACCAACAACCTCAGACCATGACTCAGCCTGAAAAACGTCACCAGGACAGTCAGTACATCAGCAAATCTCTGCTTCGGTTCTTGTGCCCAAGACTCAGCAAGTACAGTACAGCCTTTCTCAGCAGAAATATTCTGAGAAATCAGTCCACGATTTCTGTGCCTCTTCTCTGCTGTACAGAACAGCAACACACTGCTGTACGGCCTCTCTTTTCTACTGTACGGAACAACAATTAATGCTGCCCTCTTTCTTGGAGTGCATGCCCACTCTCTTGCTCAGAAAATGCACCCTCTTCAACTACTGTGCGAACAGCAATAAATGCAGCCTTCAACCTTGGAGTGCATGCCCTCTCTCCTTGGAATGCATGCCTCCTCCTTGAAAAGCATGCCATCTTTCTCTTGCTGCCCCCTCTTCTCTTTTCCCAGCTCAAGCTCTCTTTCTTTCTCTCTTGAGGCTGGTCTCTCACACCTCTCTCCAAAACTCTATTGGAATGTGTATTTCTAAACTCTCCTACTCTTAATTAATTGTGAGAATGACATTGTCTCTTCTATTTCCCGAGTGACTTTGTCTTTTCCTTCCCAAGTGAATCTTCACTTTCCATGGGTGAGACAAATTACACTTTATGAAATAAAAAATCATTTTCACTCACAACTTTAATAAAAACTCACATTAACTTTATAACTCTAAAGTTAATGACTAGGAAAGTCACCTAGGTCCTTTCTACATGCCTAGACAGCAAGCAATGTAGAACACTTTCCTCGCTACAAATTTCATTAGATATCTGACCATATCTTTTCAGCATTTGACATGTTGAACATTTGTTTTAATTGCTAACCACTGTGGAGACTCTATGTCATGTTTCATGCAATCTTTAAATTTAGCGTGACTCAGTAGTTGAAATCATAGTAGCAAGATTTGAGCATATTGGCCTTTGCTGTAAGGAAATTCAGCACCAATTCAAAATTTGGTGAATATTTGGTATAGTAGTATCACTGTATAGTCAACTTACATTTGATTGCACTTGACATTATACCTTAAGTATTTGATCCCTGTTGACTGTAAACTGAAGAAACTAAAAGACCCAAATCCTCAAAAATATTAAAAAAATCTTGAATACATCTATACAAATAATTTAATGCCAAATTTTCAAGAAATGGATTATTATTCTGCTTTATTGGATGTTCTTGAGGCTGAAACTCTTCTAAAATCTGGGCAAAAATTCATATTTTTGGTATATATGAGATGCATACCTCTGTGCTAGAGCTGCACTGTATTTTTTGTTATGTATTTTTCCCATATCGAATCATATTCAAATTCAAATTCAAATTCGTATATGGATGTTGCTACTATGGTTGAAACTACAACTGATGCCTCTTTTAGTAAAAGCCCTTCATTGTAATGGGATTTTTTGGCTTTAAGTTCATGGGAGTGGTTTTGTTGACCTTAGCTGTTGACCCTCGTGGGATTTTTGGCTGCTTGGGTCACTACTAACATTGCCTTCTGCTGGGATTAGGTCTTATCAGTTGTAGCTTCCACCGACTTCATTTGATTCGATTTCCTCTGTTTGGCCTTGGATCAAAGTATCTTCGCTGGTTGTAATCTCAGACATAAGGGTTCCGAATTGGAAAGATATAGAATCCCTTGTTAAGTCTCTAGATAAATTGGACTTTCCATGTATAGGATATAATAACGCTCTTCAAAACTTTAACTCGTAATCTTAAGATTGATGCAGGGGAGAATGTTTTACAGAATGCACATTGCAAGCAACGATATTATCAGAATGATTCTAAACCATGAAACCATTGATAATTCTAAGCACTATGAAATTATATCTGGGTAAACTTTGGGAATAATTTTTTCAGGCCTGCCTGGCACTGTTGTTCACTGTATTGATTATTTATATATCTGTATCTCCTTTAGCCGTGTAGAAATGAAAACCCAGGAGAGCTTGGGAAGCCATATTGTCACAGTTTGTTGCCCTGGACAGTGATAATGTGATTATGGAACTTTGAAAGCAGTTAAGATACCATCATCTGGGTGTAATTCAAGAGAGCATGCATGCAGTGACTTCAGGACATATACATCAAGTACATTTAAATGTACCCACAAAAAGTTGAAGCATGCATTTAAGAATCTGATATAAATAATCAACATGGCAAAGGAAAATTTGAAGGTTATTGAATAATATAATCATAAAACCTGAACAAAATTCATGCTTTTGAACATCTGAATAAAGTATGGCTTTTTTCTTATGAAAATTTAGAGGTATTTTGTTACTGTGCTTGAGTATCAGGAATGCAAATAGAATATGACAACCTTTTGCGAGCAACTTCCATTTAGGCTAGGGCACTATCAATGCATCAAAGTTTCAAACCCTAGCTTTCATAGTCTAGACCCTAAACTATGTATGTGTGTATCTTCCATGGGACTGAAGGATCCTCGAATTGTTTTTGGGTAAATCTGTTCTTGTCTGATTGACCTGCTATTGCCCTTGTCAAGGCACAATGCCAGAGGGTCTTGTATTGTTGTCAGAATTGGGGACTTGACTGTAACAAAGGAAATCAATAGTTTCTCTTTTTGCATTATCCCTTGTAAATGTTAGATCATGTTTGTGTGCTTGCACCAAATGCATTTTTTTAGAGGCTCTGCTGCTTTTAGTGCATGTGCTTGTGTCTATGACTCTATGATGACGATTGGGATATCTTATGAGACGAAATTTTTAGTTCCAAATATATTGACATGACTGGCTTAGATTTGATGAAATGCATCATCTGGTCTCTGCTTGCAGGCTGCTATTAGATTGGTTAAAACTCTGGTCAAACTTGCCATGACCAGGCGAATTTCTGTAATACTAACCAACTTCATGATTTTTGTAAACTTGCCTCTCAAGATCATTGTATGTTGCCACACCTTAAACTCTTAAGAAGAAAATTTTCACTCAATTCTTCATAATTTTTCCTGCTTTTGATTTTTTCGGTGGGCATATGTGGTGCTCCTTTTTGGCAAGATTTCACTTATATTTTGCATTTGCTTGAGTTTTCTATATTAAATCTTATTTCTATCATAGATTGAGGCATTTTGAAAGGATTTGCTTCATTTTATGCAATATACACTATACAGTGTGTACATTGTATGATGCAATTGCACATATCTACTATGAATTTGCAGATTACCAACTATTGGGGCTTATGCAGTTATAAGATATCATGTTTAGAATTGCATTGTCAACATCTATTTGATGTTTAAATGATTGATTTGTCTTGGGATGGAATGGTGTCTGTATTTTGTCAGATTTTGAATATATATATTTTATAAATATTCCATGTCTTCGCTGAAATTTGCTCAGGGGTGAGATTTAACACTTACATTTCAGCTTTGCCAAGTCATTGCCAAATTCAACTCATTTGACTTCATTTTTAAAGAAGAAGGGAGATGCTGGAAGTCGTGACAGATCTAAATCAGAATTAATCTGTTGTGAAATCAGAATGGATCTTGTCTATAGAAGAATAAGAAGAATTTGGATGGCCACTGTTTTGTGGTTTACAGATTACAACTTCATCTGCTGTTGTTCAAAGGCTTCTTTGATCTCCTCTTTTATATTGCATGAACTGGCAATATGTTTTTTTGTGTGAAGTATTTTGATGCTTAGCCTCCTATTTTCTGTTCTCTGTTTACTAGTGTATATCAGACTACCATTTTATCTCTCTGAACTTAAAGGCTTCCTTCAGGTAACTGGCAACAGATTTTTGGTAGATGCAGACTGCATGTGACTATACCATGGGTGATGCTTGCATCTGGATGGACACCATTTTGTGGTTTACAAATTATAACTTCATCTCTCCTTGTTCAAAGGTCTCTCTAATCTCCTCTTTTATATTGCATGAACTGGCAGTATGTCTTTTATATTGCCAAATTCAACTCATTTGACTTCATTTTTAAAGAAGAAGGGAGATGCTGGAAGTCGTGACAGATCTAAATCAGAATTAATCTGTTGTGAAATCAGAATGGATCTTGTCTATAGAAGAATAAGAAGCATTTGGATGGACACTGTTTTCTGGTTTACAGATTATAACTTCATCTGTCCTTGTTCAAAGGCTTCTTTGATCTCCTCTTTTATATTGCATGAACTGGCAATATGTTTTTTTGTGTGAAGTATTTTGATGCTTAGTCCCCTTCTATTTTCTGTTCTCTGTTTACTAGTGTATATCAGACTACCATTTTATCTCTCTGAACTTAAAGGCTTCCTTCAGGTAACTGGCAACAGATTTTTGGTAGATGCAGACTGCATGTGACTATACCATGGGTGATGCTTGCATCTGGATGGACACCGTTTTGTGGTTTACAAATTATAACTTCATCTCTCCTTGTTCAAGGGCCTCTCTAATCTCCTCTTTTATATTGCATGAACTGGCAGTATGTTTTTTTGTCTGAAGTATTTTGAGGCTTAGTCCCCATCCATTCTCATTCTCTGTTTACTAGTGTATATCAGACTACCATTTTATCTCTGAACTTAAAAGGCTTGCTTCAGGTAACTGGCAACAGATTTTTGGTAGATGCAGACTGCATGTGACCATACCATGGGTGATGCTTTTTAAAATATAACTATATTTTCTTGGCATATGGGATGGCAGGTACGAGTAAATGCATTGCAATGTCTAGGAGAGCTGGTACATTGGCTAGATAAGCGAGCGGTTCTAGAGATCTTACAAACATTGCAAAGGTGTACTGCTGTTGATCATTCTGCACCTACACTGATGTGTACGCTCGGTGTTGCAGATGCAATATACAAGCAGGTCTTTATGTTTATCATTGTGTTACCTTGTTAGTTCCTTACATCGGTAAAGTTTTGGCATTACTGAGAATTTGATGTGAACTTGGCTTGGTGAATGGAGTTGGAACTAGCATGCTTCTTCTACGCATTTTGTCATTTCTATAATGCTGCAGATCTTGAGCTTGTGAGCTTGAGTTGTTAAAGTATGTTTTGAAGTCCTTCATTCATTACTTACTGAGGCATTTGATTTTCAGTTTGGCTTAGAGTTTGCAGCAGAACATTTGCTTCCTCTCCTTACCCCATTACTGGTTGCACAACAGTTGAATCTTCAACAATTTGCCAAGTACATGCTCTTTGTGAAAGAGATCCTTCGGTATTGAATCATCTCTTAGACTCTTAGTTGTGGCTTGCGTGCTACAATTCACAGCTCTTTGTTTCTAGTGTTAAGATAGCAAATATATAATATATATTGATAAAGTACTTTGTTGTGTGCAACCAAACAGGAAAATCGAGGAGAAGCGTGGTGTGACTCTTAATGAAGTGAGTCCATCGCCTTTGGATGTTGGTTCAACATCTACCATAGGAATAAATGGAACTAATGTTGATTCCTTGAAGACAATGGGTGTGATTTCAGCCACAGGAGGGAAATCCAGCAGCTCGTGGGATTCAGAGGATTGGGGTTCATTTGCTAAAGGCCCAAAAAACAATAGTACCTCGAATCATATGTCTACCCTAAATGGCAATTCATCATCATACAGCTCAGTGACTGCTTCTGTTCAAAGCTCCAGTGCAATAAGTGGAATCCAATCTATTCATTCTAACCCTTCTACATCTGCATCATCTGTCACTTCGACATGTGCACCAGTAGATATTGAGTGGCCACCTCCGGCACTTGCATCAGCAGCACCTATGATGCCTATGTCTCAATCAGGTTCCTCATCAGCTTTTGCCGAATATGGAAGTTGGTCGTTAGGACCTCATGGTCTTGAAGAGGCAGCAAGCAAGAAATCAATGTCTAATGGTCTTGACAATGTATCTATTGGACCAACCTCTGGTGTTGATGACTTTGATCCTTTTGCTGACTGGCCTCCGCGTACTAAGAGTGGAATCAATAGTCAGTTGAGGGACCCAATTGGTAGTGCAGGTTCAATGCGTAGTTCAGGCAATGCACCTGTGCAAAATCCTACTAGTTCATTGAGCTGGTCTACCTTAAGTCCGAGCATGCCAAGTGGTTCTTGGGCTGTTACTGCAAACCAACAGCAGATAGATATTGGATCAATATTTCCATCTACTAAGACTGAACCTGCAGCTTTGAAGATTGCTCCACCTCCACCTTCTGGAATGGGCAGAGGAAGAGGAAGAGGAAGAGGAAAAGGAAGAAGTCAAATCCTCTCTAGTAATTCTTCCCGGAATGGTAAGCCACCTGCTGATCAGCCTCCGCTTCTGGATTTGCTTTAATTTTCCTTCTGTAAGAGCTATGGTGAAGCTTCTTTGTATGTGAGTTATTTTATTTGCCATTGTGTTCCAATATTTTGTGTGAGAAATAAGAGGAAGAAGTGGCCATGATCTATATGGCAAGTTTCTTGGTTGTCTTGCTGTTCCAGCAAGGCCATTGTGTAATTATTAGCATTATTCTTGAGCATGCAGCCGCTGTTTGGATCATCTCATGCTGTTGTATTTTAGCATCATATTCTTAAGAGATCTTGGCAGACAAGAAGCACTTCAGAATGAGATAAGTGCAAAGGCCTTCATTGTCAAAAGTATCAATACTTGGTTAATTTTGTAGATTTCTGGTAAATTTTTTGTCATGGCAGACACCGAGTCTTGTAACAGTAAGGAAACCCATGTTAAAGTTAGTCAACCAGAATGTGGTTCATTGCTTACAACATTAGCTATATTGTTTTTTTCTTGTACTATCTTCTTTGGCACTAGGTTTGGATGTTGTTGGCTATAGCAAAAGTTTGTTGAAGCTTGAAAACCATTTCCATTCGTCTGCTATCTTTTTACTAAGCTAGACTTAGTAGTAACTACTAACTACAAATCATTTGTAAAATTCTACAAACATCATTGTCAAATTTTCTACAAAATTTTGATTTTTGTTTTCATTAGGATAATGGGTATCTAATTGATGACCCTTGGAATTTCGATTCAATAAGCCCAAACGATCAGAACTCTATGCCACTGCAAACACAAAAATGAAAAATCAGGTCAGTGTTCTTCAGATCAGTACTCTGCAATATTGTGACATTGTTTTCCGAGATCCCATTTCACCATGTTTTGGGATCTGGTGGCTGGGGGACAGGTTTTGGGAGATGGCTGGAAGGTACATGTATGCTGTGCATGCATTTTTTACAGTCACAAATATGATGTCCTAAGGTATGCTGTCAACTTACGGCATGCATTTTTTACACTACAGATATGATGCCCTAAGGTATACTATCAACTTATGGCATGGGTAGACAGAGATGCAAACAGTGTTTAGAAAATAAAAATTATAAATTTTTTGAAACAGAGTTTCTCGGGCATAGGACTAGATACGGATCAATAAAAGTAGTGATTCTTGTAGGTCTGAAAGACCTTTTCTGTGTGGATATTAAAACCACAGAAAAAAAAGAGTAGATATCACAACCTGAACTGTTGTGATTATCCCCTATTTACAATTACAAAAACATATACTTCATATTCCAGCATGCAATGCACAGATAAAATTTGTTGTAGTTTGGATTTTGAACCAGTGAATTAACATTTTTTGAGAGAGCCGGTGTCCGTGTCACATGGGTTCCAGTTTGGATAGGGGGTGTCCAGACATCCTCATAACCATCAGAGGATGTGTACCACACCTCCGGAAACATCCATGGGATGTGTGGGAAGTCTCCCACATCCTCGGGGATGTCACTTTCTAAATGTGGACTGCCCCCTACAATCCCCAAGTCCCTAGGGATGGGGTAATGCAGGGGATGCGTCCCCTGTGAGCTGGGGCAGGTTCCTGTGCAACTTTAATATAATAGAGGAACATGAGTCCATTGAGAAGGTTGAAAGTAGAACGAATTAACAATTGATAATCCATACTTCACAGCGTTCAATTTCTGTCCATGTAAACTCAGAAATGTGTAATCAAGTTGTAATCAGCAGACGGAATTTCTTTCAGATCCCATGATACACTACTCCTTATCTGAAATCTAGTAACATGCCAATAAACCGGTACATATATGCTGTGCATGCATTTTTTACAGTCCCCATTAGGTAAACCTTATAAATAATTTCAAGTATTTATGTCTTGCACAAACAATTTAAATAATGTGCTCTATATTGGAATCAGACGTGCCATAATAATCTTTAGGATAAGCAGGTATTTCCATTCTTCCCACTAAGTCTTGTATATGGCATTCTAAATTCACACACTGACAAATTTATATTTGATTATAATTTAGTCAAATCAATTGGTAAGTTAAATGTAGCTTTTGGATTTTTGCAAGGGAGATGCTCAAGTGCATTTTTCCTGGGAGACGCTCAAGTGCATTTTCTTAATGGAATGGTTGTTATATGATATTTGTTGATATGGACAGTATTTTGTAATATCTTAAAAGATTTCCAACAATGTTTCTGGTTTTACCCAACATAATATTTAGTAATTATCAGAAAACAGAAAAATGCAAATTGGAAGCAATGACAATGTAAAATGCAACAAAAACTAATGATTAAGAAAATGATTAAACAAATGTAGGTTGGAGGCAATGACACAACGTAAAATGTTATAAAACTAATAATCATTAAAAAATAGCTAAGTATTTTGGTGCGACAGTGGAGATCACTTGGAATTAATAGTTATAATGAAAGAGATCGAACGAAATAATATTGAAGTAATATTTGTTAATCTTGGCACTGTACTTCAAGTAGGAGACATCATTAAATGATAAATAATATAATAATGTGAAATATAATAAAATAACAGATATGTGATAAATATGATAATAAATATTAAAAACGCGCATTTAAAAGGCATAAAGACCCCATCAAGTTGTATTTATATGTGGGATACTCAAATGTAAAAGACACAATTCATTATTCTATACATTCACTATTCATATCCCTTGGTATATTCAGTTGAAGGCTTTAAGTCAAATTAAGCTTTTGCTACAGTTGTTATGTCCTATACATTCACTATTCATATCCCTTGGTATATTCAGTTGAAGACTTTAAGTCAAATTAAGCTTTTGCTACAGTTGTTATGTCCATATAGCTGTATAGGTCTATACATATACACAATTGAATTAATTAAAGACCCATTAATTAGTAAATAGAGAAACAATGAAGTCTACGCAAAAAACAAGGAGCAATGATGAGACAAATAAAGAATTGCAGAACCACAAAAGATAATTAAATTCTCTTAAATTTTCCCTTCATGGCATAGAGACGGATTATATAGATGTAAAAGTAATGATTAATAAGAGTGATGGTAGGTTGGAGATTATAGAACATTCATTCAATAATCTAACTATTATAAGAAGACTTGAGAATGTTAGAGAGAGAAATTAAACAACCGAAACGGTTTAGAATGATAATGACAAAGTTGAACACAATCTTTCTAGATCCATATTTGGATTAAAAACTAGGGCTAAGATTGCAAGAAAGAGACTACCAAAAATTTAAAAATGAGTTATCAAAATACAATATAAAGGACCACATATGTGCCATAATCCGGGTCAACAAACTAGAGGGTGTAACCAAATCACTTGGTCGGTTAAAGAGAAATAATAATGATTGCCTCCAACAACTTGGAAGCAAATGCTTATGATTTGTTTTTATGGTGATCTAAGAAATGTGATGCTTGTTCTTTCCATAGGAAAAACTTTTTATTGCATTAATAAAAAGTTTCAATGATGAAGAAGAAGCTGACCTTTACAGTAAGTTCATTTATTTAAGGCAAAACTGAAATGTAAATGATTATACACATGAATGTGAAGTTCTATCAACAAGACATACTAGTTTCAGATGAACATTTGCTAACAATTGTACATCAATAGGATTACATCTTTAGTGAAATAAAACTACGGAGACCAAAAACTATTGAAGTTGCCAAACAGTCAATCATTAATTGAACCCCCCGAAAAACTCAACAAGACGTCATTTAAAATGTCGAAAAGTTTGAATGGAAAATCAAGGGAATATTCTACATATAGGGTGAACAAGTATACACCACTGCACCTTAGGGAGGATTCACATAAAATGGGTAAATACATGTAGATATTGTGGAGACAATTAGTCATGATGACACATGCAACAATAAAAAATTGTATCAGTATGAACTTGAAAAAGAATTGGACACCTCCATTGATGACTCCGATGAAAAAATAAAATAAATGTCATAGATGTTGTAATAAATAGACTTTAGGTCATAGATGTGCATCCAATGTCTTGCATCATTGCAAAATTACATAAGGGAAGGGGTTAAGAGGCTTTCGCTAAAGAATACATGTTAGAATCCAATGAGGATGAAAGTACACCAAAGGTGTTATTAGCAATAATCACATACACAAGTAAGATTTGTAAAGAAGAAGATTTAGGGGTCCGCAACGAAATTAAAGGCCAAAAAGAAAAATTGAACCATTTATAGTAACATTGTCTACCTCATCTAAGGAACAATTGTAATAGCTTGAAAATGAAGGCCGGAAAACCTATGATATTACTTGCGCAATTACATGGAGAGAGGACGCAAGGGCCCTAAAACTCAAAGGAAGCATAAATAAAAAAATATCACAATCTTAATAGACTTTGGAATTACACACAATTTCATGTATATCAATATCACAAAACGACTAAATATTTTTGTATACCCTATGAAAGATCTCATTATTACAGTTGTCAATAGGAATAGGAACATGCCATGAAGTTTTTTTGTAGATACAAAACTTGGAACTACAAACTAGACACTACTACTCAATGGGATAGACACGATAGGTGCAGAATGGTTGATGCAATTGGGCACCTATGCCACAAACCATTAAGAACAATTTACGTAATTCAAATGGGAGGGGAATAACTAAAGTCATATGGGCCAGGAAGCCTACATAATAAGATATGGTCAACACTGTCAATGGAAAATTAAGGATGCAAAGAAAACCTATCTACATATCAAATTGAAGCAAATGTCATAATTCTAATCTCAAAGACTTGGGGCTAAGAGACGAGTTAAAAGAACTCACAAATTTCACTCTACCACCGCAAAAAACCCTCACAAATATTAAAAACCAAATCCATTATCATGATGACCAAGGAAAATTTTAGGGGCGCAATTTAGCCCATGGGCTAATTTTCAAAGGTATTTTTCCAAAAGAAGATTCGTGAATTTACATTTTATCTAAAAGGATATGCCCAAATTCCATATGATAAGTTTTTTAACTCTAAAGCTCTTTAAATTGTCCAGAAAGTATATACAATCCTTATAATTTTTTTTTTTAAATCGCCAAAATTTTTATGGTTGGGAATTTAAGAACTAGTAAGTTTTGCCAAGGTTTCTACACTTTGAGAAAATTATGGATCCTTAAAATTTTCCATGAAGATGACCTTCTACAAGGGAAGACAAAATCCCGTAAGCTTACTTTGAGAAGAAAGCAATTCCAAAGGGAAAGACAATATTATATACATAAATAAATAGAAAGAAATAGATAACGTGATAAAGATAAATACAAATGGTAGTTAGTATAATAATAAGGTGAAAACATAATAAAATAAAATATAAGTGATCAATACAATAAATAAATATTAAATGAAACATTTTCATTTAAAATGCACAAAGACTCCCTTCAAGTTGTATTTATATGTGGTCCATTCAAATGTAAATGGCATTAATCATTATTTATATTACTTTGTCTATCTAATTGAAGACATAAGACAAATTAAGCTTCCACTACACTTACAAGGTACACATGGCTTAGGAGGGAGTGTTGGAGAATTGCAGACATTTGGAGGAGTGTTGGATCTTTCTTGAGGAGTCCTTAGACTGAGACCTTTGCTTGTTGGATGTCAATGCCTTGAAGTGTGATGTGTCACTTAGACTAGTGGAGCACTTCACGTTTGGGCTATCTATTGTTTAGCTAGTTTTTCTTGTAGTGGACTAGGTCCACTTGTTATGGTTTGCTTTCCTCACATTCCACATAAATAAAGGGAGGAGAGAGTCCTTTGAGATAATTCATTAATGTTCACTCATGTAATCATTTACTTTTGTTAGAGATGTGAGAGTTGGAGTGAAGTAGTCTCTTTGTAACTCTTCTTCATTGTATTTTCTCTCTTTTGTCTTGAGTGATAGGGATTTTGAGGAGATTCAAGAGAAGGAAAAGGTTATGTTTTTTCCCTAAAGAGACAAGAGAAGACATGGTTTACGATAAACCATAGAGGAGCAAAGGAAGCACTAGATCTTGTAGTTCTCGTGAGAGAAGAAGACTAGCATTTTGTGGCATAAGAAATCCTTGTACTACTTGGAGTGTTTGATGTGAAGAAGATAGAGAGATACTATCTTGTACACTTGTGAGATGTTAGGGTCATACCCTAACCCCCGTACTGTAGGAGTTAGTCAAGTAATGTATATTGCCATCTCTTTTGAATAATGGCGAGTAGTTAGTAGTTGACAATCAATGTAAAGAAAGTCTCTCTATTAAGTATGGCTCACTAGGAAGTTGATACTTATTAATTATTTGACGATGTCAATTAGTTAGGTTTGGATCTTGGAATTGTATTTAAAGAGCTAGAAAGATATGACATGTTTTGTCAAGAATTATTGTATCTAAGCTTTTCTCTAGTGAAATCTCACCTAACCTTAAGAGGCATGTGAACATTGCTTTGAGTTTTGATTATCATAATACAAAATCCATTTTTGCTACTTTTCTCTTGCTTAGTTATTCTGCACTCTAATATTGTGTTTATGGAAATTGTTTATCTATGTCTATCTTGCTATTGCTCTAATTTGCAAGGTAAAGTACACCACAAGTGGTATCAGAACCACTTTCTTGAGCTAGAACGCCTCCAAATTTTCGCAGACAACTAATTTTAGGATAGAGACATGTTCCAACATCTTTAAATAACCATAGAGATATGTTCTTTAGCAGGAAAAACTATGGCTGGGTAAGTAAAAATGCAAATAATACAATTGGTGCTTAGTCACATTTGTTGGACACTATTTAACCTTTATTGGTATCCCATTGAGTAGTACCACATTAGACAATACCTTCACACAAAATCTCACTTCCAAGTACTCTCAAGTATATCGAAAGTCCCATAGGAAACTTGTAACTAGCTATAGATAATTTGATTGGCCGTCTTATTTCTATAGTGGCAACAAGAACACCACTCAGGAAAATTCTCTCGCATACTTGGGTATCCAGGTAGTATGGATAAAGGCATAGTTGATCCTTCTTAGTTAGTGCCTTGAGAGATTGGGTCGAGTACTACTATTGGATCTTGCACATATATCAGAGAGAAATAGCACCTGGCAATCCCTTGTCCTCAGTAACCTGGAAACCCTCGTCTCTATAACCTGCGAGTGAAATTCCTACATCTTTGCATCCAAAAGGAATTTTGATGTTCTATCAAGAGAAAACAATACAATAACCATATTTGCCATGGGCTGCTAGAAAAATTCCTACATCTTTGTATCCAGAAGGAATTTGAGAATTATGTCAGTGCATTAATATTCAATAGGGAGTAATACTCTCACAGTAAAAAAAAGTCTAGTGGTCCTAGAAACCCTTATTTGTGACCTATCTCAAAATAATCCTTGCATTGTGTTGATCGTTTTGATATATATCTCTAATAACCCTTTTGGATAGACCTGTGACACCCTTGTTGGAGACCTACCTCAGCGAAATCCTTGCATCTTGCTAATCATATTGATCTACATCCCTCATGACTCTTTTAGTGTGGACTCGGTAATTCTCCATTTGGTGTTCATACTTTTTAGCTCGCATGGTATACACTTGCAACTAGATCCACGTGGAGGCAACCAACTATGATCAAAACCCAAGACCTTAAAGACATGACTTTAGTGGTCACGTCCTTGAGGCATTCATTTGATCAGTAGACCTCCTCCTTGAGACACTCAATTGACCAACTTAAAATCAATGTGGCTGAAAACAACAACTCTCTAACTAACTGTCAACATGTGATGAATGTTATTGCTCAACATGTGGGATTTGCTTTGCAATTCCTTAATCCCACGAATGAAATAACTGTCATTGAAGAACAAGGCTCTCGCACTCTCTTCCTAAAAACCCAACCTCACTCCTTTGAGGATAAAAATTCATTGCACTGCTTCCCAAAGATTGGCAAGTGCAAATTTGATGGCTTTGACCCCTCAGGTTGGGTTACCCAAATGGAACATTATTTTGGTCTTCATGGCATTAATGATGATCTTTAGAATTTAAAAGATGGGTTTTTATATTTAGACTCAGAACATTGGCACTGGTGGCAATGGTACCATAAATCTTATTGTTGTTATGTCCCTTGGAGCCAATTTGTGAAGATTCTTCATGATCGTTTTGACTATGAAACTCACTACCTAGGCTGGTTGACCAAATTATGCAAGAGTGGCATCTTTATGGACTATATTACAGCTTTTAATTGGAAAACCAAAGTGGTACCGTTATGGCACTGTTATGGACTGTCTATTTTTTTTTTGCGAATGCTTCATTAGTGGCCTCAAAGAGGCAATTCGAGCCCGTGTCATTATGCAACATCCCTCCACTTGGTTGGACTCTTGTGATAGAGCTAGAGAAGTTGAATTGGTGATTACCACCCAACCCAAATGCCTTTCCTTTCCCACCTGCATAGTGTCTCCCTTGGCTGCTACTTCCAATTATTCCACCACACTACCCTTACGAGTCCAAAAGTTGACTCCGAATGCCATGGCTTAATGTTAACGCCTTATACTTTGTTGTAACTGTAATGAAACATATTTATGAGGGCATAAATGCAAAGAGCATTAATTATTCCAGATAGAGGCTTCACCACATGATCCCCTCGAGGACAACACCATGGAGGTTATGTTAGAGCCAGCTGTGGAGGATACTATGCCACACTTGAAAGATGCTCATGATATGCTAGTTCCTGAGGAGAAACCCCAAATATCATTCCATGTTTTTCATTTTTTTCCACATCTCCAACATTGAAGTTGATTGACCACACCAAGTATTGTAAATCATTGTATTAATTGACAGTGGCACCACCCATAATTTCATTCATTGACGAGTGTTTGAAGAAACAAGTTGCAATATATGCCCTATATCCAATTTCCAAATTATGATAACAAATGGGGCTATGATGAAATGTGGTGGTCATTGTGAAAATGCGAAATTCCAAATGGGTGATTACCATCACAAAACACACATGTTCTCTATTGACATGGGTGGTTGTGATATAGTTCCGGGGGTAGAAGGGATGAATATTTTGGGTCCTGTCACCATGGATTTTAAGGAAATATCTCTCAAATTTCCTTAGGATGGGCACACACATCATCTCAAAGGACTTACTTCTGGTTATATCGAAATTATCTTATCCCATTGTATGGGGAAATTATTGAAGAAAGGCCACTCTGGTATCCTTGTTCAATTCAATGCCATCCAAGTTAGGGAAACACCCACACAGGACATTCACCTTTACTTGCAACAAGTTCTCTCCCAATATCAATGGGTTTTTAGGGCAGAAAATAGTTTACCACCACCCAATGAGGAACATGACCATGGTATTCCATTAATTCAAGGCATTCAACCTCCCAATGTACGTCCTTATCACCACTCTTTTCCATAAAAGAATGAACTTGAAAAAATAATTTAGGAATTGTCGGAGTCAAACATCATTTGTCCCAACACAAGCTCTTATTCATCGCTAGTAGTTACGGTGCTAAAAAATGAATGCGCTTGGTGCATGTGCCTAGATTTTTGGGCTCTCAATAAGTTACCTATAAAAGATAAAATTGTATTCTTGTCATTGATGATCTCTTATATGAGTTGCATGGAGCCAAATTCTTCACTAAACTCGACCTTCGATCATGCTACCATCAAAATTGGATGAAAGAGGTTTACATACCCAAGGAATTTTTTCCCTTGTGAGGGTCATTATGTGTTCATAGTCATGCCTTTTGACCTATGCAATGCCCCATCCAATTTTCAGAGCCTCATGAATAAGATATTCCACACAATATTTTTCCATTTTGTCTCGGTTCTCATTGATGATATCTTGGTCTACAACCCCACTTGGGAAAGCCACCTCTAGCATGTTGCTCATACATTGCAATTATTAAGGGAACACTAGTTATTTGTGAAACACTCAAAATGTGCTTTTGGTTTGAATGAGGTTGAATATTTGGGCCATATTGTGAGTTATGAGGTTATATGGGTGGACTCCAAGAAAGTGGAATCTAAGTAGAACGAGCCCCACCCCAAATCTCTCAAGAGATTGAGGGGGTTCCTTGGACTTACCAACTACCATGGCAAGTTTGTGAAAAATTATGGTAAGATTGCCTCTCCTCTCACATTCTTCCACAAAAAGAATGCCTTCTATGGAATGATGCAACATAATAGGATTTCTTCTCCCTAAAGGATTCTATGTGCACTATGCTTGTTTTAGCTATGTTGGATTTCACTAAGAATTTAGTCTTAGAGTATGATGCCTCTGGCCATCGCTTGGGACCATTATTGTAGCAAGACGAACGCCCATTAGCCTTCATCGTTAAGAAACTATGTGAGCGTAACTTGGGCAAGCCCAACTATGAAAAAGAAATGATGGTTATCCTTCATGCCATTGAGACATGGCACCCATATTTAATGAAGCAACATTTCCAAATCAAGACCAACCATCATAGTCTCAAATATTTCCAGGAACAAAGGTTTTCCTCACTAAAGAAACATAAATGGGTCACTAAGATGTTGGGGTATGATTATGAGATCATATGATGTAGGAGGGATCAACAAAACCAATCCAACCTGCTTTCCCCAGGGTTAGTGTGATTCCAAACTTAGCAGAATCACTGAACTTAGCAGAACCAACTAAGTCTTTCCGCAAATGCGGGTCTCCCTTTTTGCAAATTCCTTCCACAATCCTCTTCCGCAATTCACCTTCCGCAATCACCTTCTGCAATCGCCTTTCCACAATTACCTTTCTGCAATCACCTTCCTTCTGCAATTGTGAGCATGCCTTCAAAACTTCCTTTTGCAACTGACTTTTGCAATTGCTTCCCGCAAAGTTCCTTCCGCAATCGTCTTGGACTGTTGGATCGGAAAGTGTTCCTTCCGCAACTTTTGTGGACCATCGGATCCAAATCAACGGTGGACTCCTCGCATCCATTCTGGCCGTTAACTCCCAAACTCTTTCTCCTGCGGAACATTGTACGATCCTTTGATCACTTCAACAACTTCCTCGTCTGTCGATCTGTGATCAATGCAGAATTCTATCTCCCGTGCAAGTTTGCCTCACAAGATCCTTTCCCTGTCGTTGATGTGTTTTCTCTCCTTCGATCTGGATTGTCCAAACTCTGTGGAATGAAACGAATGTAATCTCTGCAACTGTGTGTTGATTGATTAGAGAATCGATCAATCAAACTCAATCGATTTTCACTGGACTTGATCTCCCTTGCTAAACCTGCACATCATCTCTTGAACATAATGGAACTTCAATTAAATTCATCTAATTCGACATTACAACCTCGTTCCAGTCAAACTCTAAGCTTCACCTCTGCAGATTCGTATACACAAATCATCGATCCTTTCAGTGATCAATGATACAGGGTTTTCACTGCAACTAGAACAATTATTCATGCGCTCATACACAGGGATCAGCCAAACATCCTCTGCAACATTCAATTTCCTAAAACCCCAATTTCAGGCTCCATTATACACACAAAGTAATCAAGCATTTAATTCATAGAATCGCACACCGAGATAACTATTCTTCTATCTAAATTTAGAAATAATTCAACCATTTATACATAGACATGCATACTTGTCTTTCTTTATTCAATCATCGAAAACTTGTACATTCACAATTGTCTCAGAACCTGTGTTCTGATCCTCTTAGACCTGATACAAGCATGACCGGCTTCCTTGGCCTGATTTCTCATTGTTTGGACACCCCTCTAACCTCGTAGGCTTACACACATTTAAACACAACGGGATTCTGAAACCAATTCTGGTTTAGATCCACATTACACTCAACAATCCCCTAACTTACAACAACTGAAATCTAATATTAGCAACATCTCAACCCTATCTTTATGACTTGCTCATGAGAGCCTTGATCTTCATCGAATGCTTCCATTAGATGTGGATTTTGTTACATGACTCACTTCAATGACTCACTCAATGACTCACCTACACTAATGACTCATCACTTATCTAGAACACTAAGGAATTCAACATATTTACAATGAGTTTTATCAAAGACCTCTGCTTAGGAAAATGTCAAGACCCTAAGGTCTGACCAAACATTGAACTTGGATGGAGAGCAGGATGCTCCTGCATCAGACTCCCCAGGAAGAAATAAATATGACCTCCTGGTCATAACCTTGAATCTTCAATATGCCTGGATCCCAAACTTTATGTTGAAGCTTTCCAGTTGCTTCATGGCTGTTCTGTTGTCTTGTTTATGATTGCAACTCTTCTGGATTCCATACTTTTTGCTGGAATGATACACTAGCCTTGCTCTTGCAATCTTCCTCTGTTAATTGCCTTCTACCACTGCTTTGATTTCTTGCTTTGCTGATGTAGATATTATTTTTATCCTCATGTCTTCTCTGAGACACCTTCCCCATCAACATCCTTATCATCTCAATTACATAGTCCAGTCTATTCATTGGCTGGTACACCTGCTTGTTCTGCTTTTCTACTGGCTATTGTATCCTTATCTCTTCAGGATTTTTACTCTCATTTGCAATCATATCTATGCTGTAAAGTATTCCAAGTTTTTCCTCAGAATCAGTTGAGTCGTCCATTCCCATGCAGTAACTTATACTTGATTGTTGTAACAAAATCATATCATTACAAGACAATTTAATGCCTTGACCTTCTATCTTCTTCTCTCCAATGTTGTAATGAGGCATCTCTATGCTTGTACCCATTAAGCAATCATCTTTATCAATCCTTGGATTGGGAAACCATTCTTCTAGCATTTTCAACTCTTCATCATATTTTCTGAGATCAAAACATTTCTCTCTGTCTTCATTAGCCAACTCTGCAACAACAAGTTCTTATAGGTACTGATCGTCCTTTTGAGACAATATGGTCTCTTCCTTTGCTATGGGAGATTTCTTTTTCTATCTGCCTTCACTTTCTTCAATACCTGCAAGCACACACCAATAATCAGTTTCGAAATCATGAGACTTTGAAGTGTCTGTTGATATTCTTCATGGTATCCTCCTTTTTTCTTCACCGGCATCTTTCTCGCCAACAATCTGAGCTATAGGATGCATACAATCTTCATCCTGACTGCCTTTATAGGATACCATCTCATCCTCTCTTACAACAGAATTATGTTTTGCTGCTGTGCTTTTGGAAATCATATCTTCTCCTTCTTCAATTTCTCTGACAGTCCAAGATGACTGTTCAATTTCTTCATGTTGGTCACCCTATATGCTAATCAATTACAACTAACACACATGATGCTCAATATAAATTGTCAACCCAGGTAGGTCTTTTTATTTCAAAAGTAATTGGCACAATCTATGCATAAACATTCAAGTAGCTGACTGAATAAATGGAGATAAATTATCCTACCTATCTGCTCAATCAAACTCATCTCATGGCTAAAACTAATCTAATTTATCCATCTAAGAATTCAAAGTACATTTATCTTCCTACAAGCATCACTCCAACAATCACTGATCTAAGAAGAATAAAGCTAGACTTACTTTTGCAAGAAGTTAAATCCTAAAGATATCAAACTACAATGCATTAACCATAACCTGTCTAAAATTATGTAATCTGCAAATCATAAATGAGAGTAAGAAACCAAAACCAAGTGCAATCATAATCTAACCAATTCAATAAACTTCAAGAAAGGTGAATAACATAAATAAACTAGAGTTGAGTTTGACTGTAACAACTAACTAGAACACTTGCATAAAATGAGCTAACCTACACAATCGACTGTCACACCACGCAGTTACAGCTATTCAAAATGCAACCATTAACTACCAAAGGAAAATGCAATTATCAATTAATACTGTTGCAGCTTCTTTGTAAAACGTATCTACTGTAAATCCACACCATACAACAAAAATAAACTAAAGTACCTACTTAACTCGGCAATCTCTGTGAGAAGGCGGGCCCTGGCCTTCTAACAGAGATGGCGTGAACTACTACAAATTATAACACAAAGATATGAAGAACTTTGCTCCTTGTATTAAAAATGGTAATTCAAAGTACTGTGTTACAACTCGTACAATTGATAATAAACCAACCCCAGGCTCAACAAGCCTTCCCATATTTATACACACATAATACAATCCCGATCCACTAAATTCGTGCAGCCATGAATATCTCTGATCTTCAGGCTGCCGATTCTCAACAGAAACAATTACAACTCGTGAATGGAATTGAATGAAGCTATTGAATATGGAGAACGTTGTTACTCTGGTTGTTAATGGATGAGCGGACTCACTGGTTGACAAGTGCTCTGTTTGTTGCAGCGATGCTCTGTTACAGCTACCACGTGAAGAGATGACCACGCCATTCTATTCAATGTATGAAATCAGATCTGAGAAGTAACAACTGGCACCAATTGTACCTTCCTCCCATGAGCTTAGCAGGCTGCTACACCTGTGTCTCTCAATGCTTTGAGCTTAACTTAATAAAATCAACATAAGTTAGCATAAATCAAAGAATAGAATTCATAACCATAGCAATCTTAGGCATTAATAAAGTAAGGCAATAGTAAATCATACCTGTTAGGATTCATGCTCAACTTTGAGGAAAGACATATATTTGGTTTATGGGAATAAGGCAAAACAGAGCAAAAAGAAGGTAATAGGTGTGGTAAAAAATGGACAATTCTAGGACCCAACATCTCCCCTCAACTATTCGATTGCATGTCCTCATGCAACAACTTCCACTAATCCGAATCTGAATCTGGATCCTTACTCTGTCTGTGGATATTGGTGATGTTGAAGGCAAGTTTAGGTGCTTCTCCCAAATTTACAAATCCATTACAAGCATTCCACTTCTTCCAACACTGTTCCTCCTCCTTCTTAGTCAAAACATAACTCCTTCTGTATGGTCTCACAGGTAGCCATATGAGAGGAAATCTAAATCTCAGTCCCAACCACAATGGTCCACATGCTTCCATGCATTTAACGTACCCAGGCACTCTAAGAAGAGCTTGTTTAAATTCTCCAAACAATATGGATCCTTTTCCTTTAAAGCTGGGGAAGAAGCCTGCCACCTATGCTCGCTACCTTCTAGGGCATGCTGCTGCTGTTTGGAAATTGTCTGGACACAAGTAGTGATGACTGTTCTCTGCAGATCCATCAAGTGTTGAGTATTCATAGGAGATTTGAGAGACCTTGCATGCTTTGCAATGAGAACTCTTGGAAGTCGAGGTTCATTTATGATCCAAAGAGTAGAATTATCCTCGTTCCTATTGATAGTTTGAGAGGCATCCCACCATTGCACGTGATTAGTGATAAAAGAAGTGAATTCTCTTAGCTGAACATCCCCCAAATAGGGAACATGATTAGAATGAGAGTCAGTATAGCATGCTTTATCGTGCAAATATAATTCACACAACAAATTTTGGTCCCCAAAATCACTTTCCATGAAAGTCTCCAAGAACTGGGGGGAAGTGACCAGCTTATATGGTCTTCCTTCTTTCAATGCTTTCAACTTAAATAAAGTTGTTCGTTCATAAAGAAATACAGGGTAAGAAGGAGATGGATCCCTACAACTCAACAATTCTTGAGAGAGAATATACATTTGATCTTTTTCTTGTTGCATGGACTTGAATTTCCTCAATTCTTCCAATTCTTCTTGAACACTGTCCCATTGGGATTTCTGGAAAACCAATTCCTCATCCCATTTCCCTCTCAATTCCTTGATAGTCTTTCTATATTCATAGAGAGGGATCATCCCTTCTTTGCACTGATCAATATGTTTTTTCCATTTAGCTAACTCAAGTTTTAACAAAGAAAACTTTTTTTCCAAACGTTGAATCCTTCTATCCTCTGCATCTTTCTCATCATCAGAGTCTAAATTAATAATTTCCTGAGATATTTGCATCCCTACCTTATCACCAGATGTCTCAGCCTTCTCATTTGTATTGGCAGTGTAACAACTTCCTCTTCCATCAGTATTGCGGTGGCCTCTGTCTGTGTTGTAGTCTCAACAAATAATTTTGGGAATGCTGGTTCTTATGTGACAACATTCCCTTTCTGAATCCCATTCTCAGCAGCTTTAGTCTGAGTTGCAACTTCATAAATCATTTTTAAGAATGTTGGTTCTTGTGTAACAACATCCTTATCTTGTATCTCAATCTCAGCATCCTCTGTCTGAGTTGCCACTCCAACAAACATTTTTAAGGAAGCTAGTTCTTGTGTAACAACCTCCTGTTTTTCAATTCCTTTAGACTGTTGAGGTTTCTCTTGGGTTAATTCAATGTCTTCTGAAAAATGAGACTGGCCCTGGAATAATTCAATATCCCCCGATGGCTGGGATTACATTTCTTCATCTTCTCCTAGTTCCAGATCAGGGATTATGTCTATTTCTAGCTCATTTCCTTCCATTGGTTCCACTGTAGGTACTTCTTCTCCTTCGTGCCTTGGTTGTGCAAATTTTTGTGCCGCTAGGTCCAGCACTGTGACTTTATGCCCTGCCAATTTGAATATATCTCCACATTCTGGGCATACCACTTCTTCCTGTCCTTCATTCCCCAAAACATGAGGTGAATTTTTCAATTGATCTACAGCCTCCACCAACGTGTTCAAGCTCTTCTCTGCCTGTTTCCTACATGCTTCTTTCCATTTCTCCAGTTCATTCCGAAGAATTTGTACCTCCTCTTTTAGTAGCTCATTCTCAAGAAGAAGATTTTCAATTTGGGGTTCTTCTGCAGTAGGTTCTTGTGTAACAATGGGTGATTTGGGGTTTAAAATGGGAATTTCAATGTCTGCCCTGATTGCACATGTCGCTTCTTCTGTGGGAATTTCAATACTTACCCCCATTGCACATGCCGCTTCTGTTGTTGTAACAGATCTAGTTCTTCTTTTCTTTACAGCCCCAGATGGCTGCCCTTCACTACATACTGTTTCTGCTATAGTAATAGCTCTGGTTCTTCTCTTTTTTGCCGGAGTGGATATCTGACCCTTATTCTCTGATCTTTTCCTTCTTTTCTATGACACAAGGGTCTCTATATTTTCAGCAACATGGATGAATTACTCCTCTTGAATTATAGTTCCCCTTATTTCGGAGGAGGATTCAACATCCAGAACCTCCATGTCTCCTCCTTCCACTGCCTCTGTTTGATGTTCTTCCTCTTCGATTGCAACTTCTGCAGCTATAGATTCCACTGTCGTAGCTTCTAAAGCTGCTCCAGTTTCAGCTTCCTCTGCTAATGATGCCATCTCTACTGCTTCAACTGCCACCCTAACTACTATTTCTACCGGGTTTGTTGCTGTTGCAGCTTATAATACCACAACCTCATTTTCCACAGCTTCCATCGTATCTTCTTCTGCAACACAGTTTGCTGCTGTTGCAGCTTCCACCATATATACCTCTTCTTCATCCTCCAATTGATCTTTTGATACTCTATCCCTCCCCGCAGCTGAATCTGAGGAACTTCGGTCCTCTTCCTCTACTTCAATACCTCCTACCTCTAGTGCAGGTTCCCGAATTATCCCGGCCCCAGCAAGAAATTGTTCCCAAATATGGTTTTGCTGTGCTAGTGACCTTGAGATTAATAGTTTAATTAAGCCATGATTGGTGATAGAAGAAACTGGATGCCGGGTTGTTCTCACATAACCAACCATGTGATGTATGGACTTTAAAAGATAAAATGACATGTTCACTAGATTACCATGGCGTAAATGGGATAATAAGAGAAATTCGAAGAGATAGACAATTTTGTACTTGCCTTCGCAGAAGAAGTATTTCTTTAGGAGGATTGCAATTTGATCCCAGGGTCAAGGTAATGATTCCAATGCTATTCCACGGCCTCTTGGATGAACATTCTTGCCGACTGCAAGAAAATCCCTTACTGCAGTCGCATTCTGCGCCTTTCGTCCAAACCATCTCCTCCCAACTTGAGGCAAACCAGTAACTTCAGCGAAAATTGATTCCGTAACATCTATGCGCAATCCCTTGACCTCAGAGTGAGTATCGGTCAAGTTAAGAGCAAACTGTAATGCTGTCTCTGTGTGAAAACTATTTAATCGTTGAAAATACACAGTTCACCCAACTGCTTCAAGATGGTGAAAACCTCTGCTTTTTCATGCAGAGCCTCTGTATTCTTAGGTTCATGCCGGACTGGATTACCCATATCACCTTCCCCTCGTAATTTTGATGACGAATACAGAGATTACCAATTCAGATGTGGAAGTTGCAGCATATGGACATTCATCAAACAACCGAAGTTGGAATTGGGTATTTTAGGAAAGATGGCACAGTTATCAACCCAAGGAAAGGTGATATAGTTATGAAAAATGGAATAATCGACAAGTTTTGGTACGGATTGGGTAAAGGTGACAGTCGTGTAATGGATACGAGTGTTAATTCTAACACGTTCCTTGGCGGTTGAATGGGTATGGGTTGCTGACGAGGACTACAGATAAAACATAATTATTATTGCCACATTAATTTTATGCCTAATCATGTACATGGTCAGAACTTGTACCTTTGCAATGTAAGCTAATCCTTAACTTTCCACAATGATCCGACTTCGCCATCACGTCTAAAAACATAATTGTGCATGTGCTGTTATGAGTTGGCCACCACCAACTGAGCGGGCAAGTACCTCCATGCTGAAAGACATCCGTGGCAGTCCAATGGTTTTTTTTCATTCTTGGTGGCACTATGGTTGGAGCTGTGAAATGAGTTGGCTAAATTGGAGCCCAGTTGAGTCGTTGATGGCAAGACTATTCAAGAAATGAACAATCTATTGGCGTTGCAACAAATAAATAAGAGGAATGTGGCAGAGTTATGGCGGCGGAAATCAGAAAATAGGCCAAATCTAGCAGAGTCGCAGTTGATAAAAGACAAATCTGGGGGAGTCGTAGCTACACAGATAGGGAAAATGGACAAAATTTGACGAAGTCGCAGCTGCACACATAGGGAAAATGGGCAGAATTTGGTGGAGTTGCAGCTGTGCGAATAGGGAAAATAGACAAAATTTGGTGGAGTCGCAGCTGCGCAAATATGGAAAATAGGCAAAATTTGGTGGAGTCGTAGCTGTGAAAAATGGGAAAATAGGAAAAATATGGTGGAGACGCAGCTGCGCAAATAGGGAAAATAGGCAAAATATGGTAGAGTCGTAGCTACGAAAAATGGAAAATAGGAAAAATATGGTGGAATCGCAGCTGTGAATTAAAATGGAAAATAGGCAAATCTTCGGCTGACTGGTTAATGCTGCCGAATTTTTCATTTTCTTCAAGGATTTATTCATAACAGGAAAATAAGCTAGGGTGCTTGCAATCGTTTGGTCCAGTCATGACCGCTGTTCCTCAAGTTGATTCCTGTACACAGTTCTTAAAAAAAAAATGATCAAAGCGTAAAAGAAAATAAAAAAAAACAATTTATTTATGTACAAATTTATGTGTGGAAATTACAGTTTAAAAATTCACAGGGGCCGAAAAAGATTCCTTCCCTTGCGTTAACTGATAATCTGGATCAGCTGCAACATGCTAAATGAATGCATTCTTCGAAAGTGGCTTATGATACAGTCACAGCCGATGACCATTGGCGAATAATGGTGTCTGGTTCTCATCAATTGTGGACAAGCAGACTACTCCATTGTCAAACACTTTGTCGATTTGATAGGGTCCTAGCCATCTTGTACGCAGTTTTCCTTTGAAATCCCTCTTAAACCGTGAATCATACGGTAAAGCTGTCATGTCCCAAATTGGAATTGGGTCACAATGGCCTAAGCACATTAGACATATTCATTAGAGTTTGTCAAATTGATGCTAAGGGTCAAATAATTACCAAGGAGGAAAATTACTAGTTTCCTAGGTTTGGGGTGGAAGCTTTGGGATTTGGAATAAGGGGAATAATAAATGATGTATGGATTAGAATGGCATAAATATTTAATAAATGAGCTAAATAAATATATACAAGTGAAAATCAAAGTGGCATTTGATCATGAAGGCACATGGAGGAAGGGGGACCCACATATGGCTAGATTTCCCCACTACACTTGGCGGCATCATTCTCTCACCAATTCGAATTCAAGGTGAATGGTAACATACTTGGGGGAGTTAAAAAGGTATTATTCATTGCATGACTCATCAAAGGTTTAAATGTAGAGGAAGAGTAAATCCCATGGAAGAGGAAGAGGCAATTTGGAGCTAGTGAGACACTTGGGCTAGATTCCCTAGCTCTATCACAACAATGATGAAGATGCTATGACACCTATGACACAAATTGTTAGAAAAACAAGATCGTAGAGAAATAACAATAAACATAAATGCAAATATAATCACACACACATTACAAGAGAGACACAGATATATCATGGTTCACCCCAACTTGGGCTACGTCCACACTGAAGTTGCCAGTCCTTATTATTATTCCGTCCAGCAAAGTGAAGGGATACAACCTCCAGCACAACCACTGCACTTCCTCTTCACTGTCTCACAGTCTCTCTTCTGATCTCAGAGATATTTACAATGCATAAAACCTAATACATCAACCCTAGCCATATTACAATGTCTTTCTTTTATAAGGGAAATACAATGGGAAAATACCACGGGTCACCCAAAACCATGGGCCCGAAAACTGGTGGTGAAAACAACCCCAAAAATGTTCCTTGAGGGCTACGCCCCCGAACCCCCATTTTCTCGGGGGTGTTTCCCCCGAACCCCCTTCTCGGGGGCTCTTCCCCCGAACCCTTGTAACTTGGGGGCGTTGCCCCCAAACCCCCTTTCTCGGGGGTCACTACCCCTGAACCCCCGACGGGCACCCACTGGCCCCTGCACCCCCCAACCGGGGGAGTGGAAACTCCCCCAGACCCCCCTAGGGTCATGCCGGGATCATAACCAAACTTGGGGTACAGACACGGCTGAATAATAATATCTTTGAATCTGGAGATCAGGCTCCACAACTAACAAAAATCAGACCTGAAGGCTGACATATGACATATATGACATGTTAGGAGTGAAAATAGCCTCCAAGAGGGTGCTCAAGGGATTTAGGGTAGCTAAGATGCTTCCACATATGATTTGGTGGAAGTGGGAGACTAGGAATTGTTGTACAAGTGGCATTCTTTGGAATTTCTTCCCAACTTGAGTTGGAATGAGTCTCTTGGAAGGAATTCGACCCATGGAGGACATTAGAAGTCTATAAATGTCAATAACAAAGAATGAAACCATACTTTTATCATTTGAGAAATTTGCAATTGCATTTGTGAAGAGGGAGAGCTAGTGGATGACTAGTTTCTTGCCTTAGCCAATTTCGAGGGTGAAAGATTCCCATCCAAGTTGGTAATTGGAAAGGCCATTCATACCTTTTATTTGGAGATTCAATGGAGTCATTTGTTGTAGGTGTAAGCTACAGGGAAGATCATGTTTTCTTCTAATGCATCACATTCTCTCAACCATTTCCAGTTTTGAAGGCATATTCTTGCTCCTTGAGGGAGGGCATTTTTGGTGAGCTATTGTAATCTTTGGGGGAGCTTATAATGCCCCATTTATTTTGTAATATTAAGTAAATACTCTGTTCTTCATCTCCAGAAATTTTCAGGTCGAAATTCCAAGTAGAAATGTATAAATCTAATTTTTAATGAAAGATCAGTGCCATTTCCCCACTACCTTGTTGTGAACCAATGCAATGTTGATGGATTCGAATGGATAAGTAAAATAATGATGTTTGATTGATTAATGGAATTATATTGATGTATTATACAAGTTTCATGTTCAGTTCTCAAGAATTTGAAGTCATTTTACTTAGTTTATTTACATTTGGAGAAGATTTGGTGCCATTTCCCCAAGGGTCGAACTAGTGATTTTTGATGTTATTTGGGATAGGTTTGGAACAGAATTAATAACTAATTAATGGTTCATTTGGGACCTTAATAAAATCCTTGAGACATACCCTACCTATTTTCATAAATTCGAGTGGGTTTGGAGGCATTTGGGAAGCCATTTTCAGTACTTACCCCAGGGGGATTTGAACCCCGAATTACTAGTAAAATTGCATACTCGGTCCAGAATATTAAGAGAGTTTGAAGAGGTATTTTTGTGGCCATATATAATCCTTGAACATCATACTCAAGTCCTAATATCAGTCATACACCTTACTTGAATAATTGAAGGCATTTGGAGTTGATTTGAGACCCAGAGACCAATACTAGTCAAAGGGAAATTACTAGTAAAGTTCCCTACATTGGCCAGAATTGAAAGAGGATTTGTAGAAGTATTTTAAAGGTCCAAAAAAATCCCTGAAAAACATATTTATGTTCTAACATCATCCATATACCTTCTCAGAATATTTGGGAGCAACTGGAGCAATTTGGAGACCTAGAGCTCAAAACTAGTCAAAGGTCGAACTAGGGAAAAAAGGTGAAAAATTGCCATTTTAATAAAATTCCTAACAAGGGACATTACAAAAGCCTAGTCTCCTTCACATAAGACTTTCTTCTTTATGAACCTGTCATGCCATTTAGAACGTTGTTGTTGAATTAACGCTGTCTGATGCACAGCAGTTGTGCGCTTGTCGTCAAGTTCATTTAATTGATTCAATCGATTCCTCTGTGCTTTTGTCAAATCAAGGTTTGCTTCTATGGCTATCTTTAGAGTTTTAATTTCAAATTCAATGGGAAAGACAACGTTCTTACCGTACACCAATTTGTATGGGGATAAATCTGTAATGTTGCGTGATGTGGTATGGTATGCCCATAATGCCTCTGGAAGTCTTTTAGTCCAATCCTTACGGTGACTCTTCACCATTTTTGTTAGAATAGCCTCAATTAACTTATTAGTGCTTTCCACTTGACCATTTTCCTGTGGATGATATGGCGAGGTTGTCTTATGTTGAATGTGATATTTTTTCAACATGGCTTCCAATTTATGAGACACAAATTGTGGTCCTCCATCTGTAGCGATCTCCTTGGGTACTCCAAAACAGGTGAATATCTCTTCATGCAAGAAATCCATTACAGCTTGATCATTAGCTTTGACCAAAGCTACAGCCTCCACCCATTTGGTCATGTAATCTGTGCAAACCAGGATATAAAATTTTTGCTTCGAGGGAGGGTTGATAGGCCCTACAAAATCTAGAGCCCATCTATCAAAAGTTTCAACCACAAGTTGTGGCTGAAGAGGCATTTCATCTAATCTATTATGCTAGCCCATCCTCTAGAAGCTGTCACGAGCATCAACATATTTTTTTGCATCCTTGAACAATGTCAGCCAAAAATAACCCATCCTTAATGCCTTGTGACCCGTCCTTTTGTCAGCAAAATGTTCCCCATACGGCTCATCGTGGCAAGCTTTCAAGATACTGTAAATTTCATCCTCCCTTACACATCTTCTGATTTCCAAATCGACACCTTTGTAGAAAAGATGCCCATCTATCCAGCAGTATCTAGCACTCTGCTGTAGAATCTTTCTGTTTTCTCTCTTAGATAGGTGCGCTGGAAGCTTGCCTGCAGCCAAATAGTTAGCAACATCTGTGTACCATAGGGAATGAACTAAAACTGCAAACAAATTTTCATCAGGGAAGGAATCTTCAATTGGTAAACTGTCATCATTGTTAGTAAGTCGAGATAAAAAGTCAGCAACAACATTTTCCTTCCCTGGTCTATCAATAATCATAATGTCAAATTCTTGTAATAGTAACAGCCATTTAGTTACTCTAACATTAGTGATAGGTTTATTCATTAAGTACTTAATGGCTGAATGATCAGTGTGCACAAAAGTGGAATATCCAGTAATGTAGTGTCTAAATTTATTGATGGAATAAACAATGGCAAGGAACTCTTTCTCTGTAACAGTGTAGTTCAGTTCAGCAGGGGCCAGGTTCTTAGTGATGTAATAAATTTCATATGGAGCATGACCTTCCTGCAGTCCTAATACTGATCCAATGGCAGCATCTGAAGCATCTGAGGATATATGAAAAGGCAGATCCCAATTGGGCCCTCGTAAGATAGGTGTTGTGGAAATCCTTTTCTTAAGTTCAGTAAACGTTGTTTGGAATGCACCATTCCAATCAAACTATACATCCTTCATCAACAGAGTGAATAAAGGAGAAGCTAGTTTGGAATTTTTTCTATAAATCTTATGTAGTAACCAGCATGCCCTAGGAAGCTACGTACCTCTTTTTGTGTTCCAGGAGTGGGTACATTTTCAATTACCCTAATTTTGGATGGATCTACATGGATACCATCAGCAGAGATAAAGTGTCCTAGAACTACGCCCTAGCTCATCATCATATGGCACTTTTCAGTGCTTAAAGATAGCTGAGTTTGTTCACAACGTTCTAAAACTCTTTCTAAATTTTTCAATGCTTCTTCGAAACTACTACCGTATGGAGTGAAGTCATCCATACAAATTTCCATGCAATTGTTTACCATCTCAGAAAAGATCCCAATCACAGCTCTCTGAAATGTGGCAGGTGCGTTACACAACCCAAAAGGAAGCACCCTGTATGCAAAGGTGCCCCAGGGACAGGTGAAGGTGGTTTTGTCTTGGTCTTCAGGAGCAATCTGGATCTAGTTATAACCACTGAATCCATCCAGAAAGGAAAAATACTTCTCCCAGACAAAGTGTCAAGAACTTGATCAATAAAAGGTAGGGGAAAGTGGTCTTTCTGCATTGCTTTATTCAATTCTCTGTAATCTACTCAGACTCTCCATTTCCCATTCTTTTTTGATACAATCACAAGTGGAGAAACCCACTCATTGTCTGAAATTGGGTATATAAATCCTGCTTTCAAATTTTTTTGGATTTCTTCCTTCACTATGTCCCTTAAATTCGGTTTCATCCTTCATTGTGGTTGGCACACTGGCCTGGCGTCGATTTTGATGTAAATGTGGTGGGTACATAGATTAGAGGGGATACCCTTCATATCTGTGTATTCCCATGTGAAAGCTCCTTTATGTTTCTTCAGTAGAGTGATCAGGCATTCCAACTCATTGGGCACAAGATTCAGATTAATGTTCAATATTTTTCCTGGATCAATTTCCACTGGAATGCTTTTTGAATTTTTAAGTATTGGAATTATATTGGCATCACTGACTAGAGTCTCTTCTGTTATATTTTCTTGTTCTGTTTCATCTAAGGTACTGTTCAGAATTTGGTAGGCGTGTTTAGTGACAGATGTGGGCTCACTAATGAAACTATTAATAGTGTCGTCCTATGTTTCATCGTTAAAGGTTAAGGCTCTCCCTATGGTTAATAATGGCTAAACGCTTTCTTCTTCCTCCAGATCTACTGAAAGTGGAGTTTCAGCTTCTAAGCTTGGTCGGGATGGAGGGTATAAAGTCAGGATTTTAATGTCAGTCTTGTCTGAGATAGTCATGGACCCCGAATGATAGATGATGCAAGCATCTGCGGTGGCTAACCAAGGTCTTCCCAGGATCAACGGGTGTCCCCCTTGCCGTGACTTCGGTTGTAAAACCAAGAAGTCCACAGGGTATTCCCACAAATCAATAGAGACTACGAGATCATCCAGGATTCCCTCATACTTGATTGTTGATCTGTTAGCAAGTTCTAATATGGTAGGGGTTGGACAAAGATTAGTGAGTCCGAGTTTTTTCACAGTTTCGATGGTCCTAACATTGATAGTTGCGCCTAAATCTACCAAAACGTTAGGTATCTGAGTGTGTCCTATGTGTAATGTAATAGTAGGGTTTTCAGGGTCATCATACTTAGCCAAAGGAGTCTTCCCCATTATTAATTCAGAGATTTTTCCCATTACATGGATAGTGGGAGGATCCCTAGGTTTTCGGCCTGGTTTTTTTACACACAGATATCTAACGATCTTGGCATAGATGGGCACGTCATGGAGGGATTGTAACAGTTGAATTTTGACATATAAATTCTTCTATTCCCCTAAGCGATTGAACCGAGGTTGTTCCACTGTCTTTTGTAGGGCCAATTGTTCAGGATATGGTGGTTCTCTTATCAATTGTGTAGGCTGTGTTTCGTCGTGTGTCTCAGCTGGTGTTTTAGTAGGAATTTTAGCATCCTTAATGATGGGCATTGCTGTGTTAACTGAATCTTCGAATTGTTGATTCCTTCTTGTTTTTGTCACAAAGGATGGAACATCCTCAATGACGATGGGTTCCACTACCCTCTCTGATCATAAGTGTATGTCATTGCAGGGAATTGGGGAAATGGAATAAGCAGGCATGTTGGCAGTCTCAAATTGATGAACTGCTTTATTATTCGGGTTGGGGTTAGGTTGTGCAGGAAGCTGTGGTCGTAGTGGTGCATTCATAGGTGCGACATTGTTTTGGAGTTGCAGCTGTGGCTGATGATACTGTTGGTGACGATACTGTTGAGGAGGATACTGCTGATAAGGAGTTTGGTGATGAGGAAAATTGTTTCCTGGGTAGGAATTTCTCCAGTTGGGAGACCAGGGAGCTTGTTGGTTTGATTGTTGTACCCATGGCGTCCAAGGGTTAGAATTTTGCATTGAATTTTGAGATGGATGCCATTGGTTGTTAGAATAATGTGAAGGGAATTGTGTATTCATATTATTCACATTATTCCAAAAAGGTGATGGATCTGGGTTCATACCTTGATTCCGAGGCTGCCAAGGCTTCTTCTGAGCAATGAAATAAGATTGTTCCACATCTGAAGTAGATGCCTATAGGACTTCTTTGACTTTGGGTAATGAAGGACATTCCTTGGTATCATGGTCCAATTCACATATCCGACATACCTCCACCTTGTCAAGCAGACATTCTTTCAGTGGGTGCTTCTTTCTACATTTGGCACAGAATACACCAAGTGTCAGGTCTTCTACTGCTTGCCTTTTTTTTGCTCTCAAGACATCCAATTTTGAAGAGATGGAGATCATCACATCTATTTTAAAGTTCTCTAGAAGGTTTCCTATTTCTACCCGAGTGGCTCCTCCACTAGATGATTTCTGTGTCCTAGTGAAGACATCTCGATCTCGTTCCTTATCCCGATTGTTGGTTCTAGAGGATCCCCTTGAATATCTTTGACATAATTCGACAGTATTCTCAAATGTTTCCTTTGATATGTCCCCCTTTCCCAAAAAATTCAACATATCTAGGCAATCGTCTCTAATCCCCTGCAGTAAGATAATCTTAAGTACATATTTACCAATATCGGCATGACCAGACCTCTGTAAATCTTCCAAGCTCTCCTCTTCCTTCTGAACCATTTTAAACAATTCTTCCTTCCTATCTCTGGTTCTACAATATTCTTGATATTTGGAAAGGAAGGTTTGTTTCATTCGATCCCAAGTAGTAATGGTCTCACTACCCAAACTCATGAACCAGCGTAGAGCGTTTCCTTTCAGGGTGGCTGGGAATAGTTTCAGTTTCTGTGCACTGGAGGTGTAATCGTAACTGTGACTGAGGATGTTGAATTCAAAAGGAATTCATCTGGATCTTTAGAGGACTTACCATGGAAGTTCGGGAGAACCAAAGGTGAAATATTCTTCATGGGAGCTGACTCTGGTGTTTAGAGGATAGGGAATTCAAGTGTGACAACAGTGTCGCCATGTTGATTATCTTCCACCTGTTAGGATATTCCTATACTCCATCCTAGTCCCACCAGTATTTTGATCATTTACATTTTCAGTCATGCATGCACCTTTTAGGGTTTGCATGCATTTTGCATGCATCCCAGTCATCAGTCCAGCACCTAGCCCTCAGTTAGCCAGCCCCCAGGAGCTTCTCACTATTCAGTTTTAGCCCTCCAGTTGCTTAGTGCGCCCTTCTTCCTTGATTTTAGGGAGCAACTCGCCCTTCTTCACCTACCAGTCCAGTTGTCACTCAGTTACACTCAGTTACAGTTAGTTACAGTCAGTTACACTCAGTTACATTGAGTTACACTCAGTTGCACCTAGTTACACTCAGTTACAGTTAGTTACATTCAGTTACATTGAGTTACACTCAGTTACACCTACCAGAGTTAGTTTGACTGATGGTTGACAGTTACTTGAGCATTGATGACTCCACTGATGATGATGAAGACTTCCAGTTGTGCTCTGATGATCATGAGGACACCTAGTTGTGCTCCGATGACACTCCAGTGATCCTTTGATCACTCCATGAAGGCTAATTCGAATTGCCACCTTAGGCATTCGAATTCCTCATGCATTGTATTATTTATATGTCCATTTGTGATTAATAATCTAGTATGACCGAAGTATTATTGCTTCTATCTGAGTTCTACTGTACCATATTATTTTGTTGCTCATTATACTGCATGTATCACTCTTCTTCTATTTTCTTGCTTAATCATAATTATTCTCTTGTGAGATACATCATCTCTTAGATCTGCTGTGAGGATTTTCACATGGTATCAGAGCCTATTGAGAGAATTGTTTATCTCCATTCTTGAGAGTTTTTTGCAGGTTATTACCAAGATTTCGAGTGCAGCAGTAGCAGTTGCAGTTATTCTATATTGTTTTTGCAGGTCCTCTACAGCTTCAATGTATTCATCAGGAATTACTCCTCTTGATCCACTCAACTATGATGAATGGAAACCAAGAATGATAGCAGACTTGAAGATCCATGATCTTTTTGATTGTTATTTTGAAAGAGAGTTCGAATCCCCTGAAGAGAAGATTGACTAGTTAAATAAAAGAGACATGCACTTTGCAGCAATAATGTTTTCTTTGTATGCATACCAGAGATTCCAATTCAAATACCGTGATGGTGTTGAAATTCCAAGAGAGTTAGGGACTCCAAAAGAGATATGGGCTCACCTGGATGGAAAATTTGGCAGAGAGAATGAAGGACTTGGTCCCAACCCATTCGAAAGAAAACAAAGTGATGCATTCGCTCCTCTTGATGGTCTCTCAGATCATGAACCAATATCATCTCATATTGAAGTTGTTGACAAAGAACTTGCAGATTCTCCGCTCATGCTCAAACTTTCTTCTCTTTCTGTGCTAGCTCACACTCTAGATATTGCAGAAGGTCCTAAATCCTCTCTTGCACCAGAGTCTGTTGGTTTGCATCATGATCACATGATTATTTCAGAGGTCAAATCAGCTAATGGAGGTAATGCATTCGCTCCTCTTCAGCAAACATCTCTTTTATACTACTATATGATCATAAATTCATGCTTTCAGAAGGTCATTGAAGAATATGGCCATTGCCATTCGCTTGGGATAATTTCTCATGCATCTACTGGTTTTGATCTCACCTCTCATGGTTCAAAGGAGATCTCAAGAAGCCATGATTCAAGTCTTGTATCTAATTTGGGTTCTAAGCAATTACTGCTTGGGAAAATTTCTCATGCATATGATAGTTTTGATCTCACCCCTGCTGGTTCAAAGGAGATCTCAAGAAACTATTTTGAAAGTCTTAAATCTGATTTTGATTTCAAGCAAACATGTAATAGTTCTTTTTGGCATAATCTCACCCATGGTGGTTCGAAGGAGAAGACAAAGGACTATATGCACATTCAAAAATTTGATCCTACCTCAGCTGATTCGAATCACAGGTTCAAGGATCATTCTAATACTGTTGGATTTGTTCTCATCACATTCGATCTGAAGAGAAAGTACAAGCACATGCTTTTTGAGCATGATCCACTTCTTCCCAAGAAGAAGATACCTCCAGACATATGACCAAGCATCACACATGCTTGAGTTTGGAGCCTTTATTTTTTTTATGTGTGCCTTACAATCTATTTTTTGAGGAGGGGGTATGTTTCCCATGAAATTTTCCCACTTCCTTGGTTTATTGATTGTTATTATTCATTGTATTGGGTGACCTTTGGTCTTAGTTACCAGGGCCCAGGATGGATTAAGGGGGGGTGTTAGGATATTCCTATACTCCATCCTAGTCCCACCAGTATTTTGATCATTTACATTTTTAGTCATGCATGCACCTTTTAGGGTTTGCATGCATTTTGCATGCATCCCAGTCATCAGTCCAGCACCTAGCCCTCAGTTAGCCAGCCCCCAGGAGCTTCTCACTATTCAGTTTTAGCCCTCCAGTTGCTTAGTGCGCCCTTCTTCCTTGATTTTAGGGAGCAACTCACCCTTCTTCACCTACCAGTCCAGTTGTCACTCAGTTACACTCAGTTACAGTCAGTTACACTCAGTTACATTGAGTTACACTCAGTTGCACCTAGTTACACTCAGTTATAGTCAGTTACAGTCAGTTACATTCAGTTACATTGAGTTACACTCAGTTACACCTACCAGAGTTAGTTTGACTGATGGTTGACAGTTACTTGAGCATTGATGACTCCACTGATGATGATGAAGACTTCCAGTTGTGCTCCGATGATCATGAGGACACCTAGTTGTGCTCCGATGACACTCCAGTGATCCTTTGATCACTCCATGAAGGCTAATTCGAATTGCCACCTTAGGCATTCGAATTCCTCATGCATTGTATTATTTATATGTCCATTTGTGATTAATAATCTAGTATGACCGAAGTATTATTGCTTCTATCTGAGTTCTACTGTACCATATTATTCTGTTGCTCATTATACTGCATGTATCACTCTTCTTCTATTTTCTTGCTTAATCATAATTATTCTCTTGTGAGATACATCATCTCTTAGATCTGCTGTGAGGATTTTCACACCACCTCCTCCTCATCATTATTGTGGTGCTCATTGTTTCCTTCACGTTCTCTGTTATCCATGTTGGACCAAAATTTTAATGCTTCCTTCGCTCTTTCTTCCGCTGCCCTTGCGTCTTCTTCTCTCCTCCTTTCTTCCTCTCGCCTTCTTTCTTCTTCTTCTTCTTGGCGATGTTCCAACCACTCCTCTTTAGTGACTATGTGTCCGTTAATATGATAGATCTCCTCTCGTCCTACTTCACCTGCAACACTTCATGTGTCTTCAGGAGGTTTATTCTCTGGAATAGGAGTTGAAGGTCCCATTGCATTCTCCACGGTTGATGCAGAAGTTTCAAGATTAGGGAGAACGGAGTTTCCTCTTCCTGAAGATGCTCACGGTAGTCTGGTAGAAGAATCAGCTCTAGAAATTATATCATCAATATATGTCTGTTTTCCCAAACCTTGATTACGACCACGACCTCTTCCACCTGCAATGTTAGTATTTTGAGGGGGTTCCCGAGTTGTCCTTCTTGTATTCATCCATGCTTCAAATAATTATAGCTAAAATGAAATCAATGAATCAACTACTATCTATGTCTATCAATTACCATCCCCGGCAACGACGCCAAAATGTTGGTCACCCTATATGCTAATCAATTACAACTAACACACAAGATGCTCAATATAAATTGTCAGCCCATGTAGGTCTTTTTATTTCAAAAGTAATTAGCACAATCTATGCATAAACATTCAAGTAGATGATTGAATAAATGGAGATAAATTATCCTACCCATATGCTCAGTCAAACTCATCTCATGGCTAAAACTAATCTAATTTATCCATCTAAGAATTCAAAGTACATTTAGCTTCCTACAAGCATCTCTCCAGTAATCATTGATCTAAGAAGAATTAAGCTAGACTTACTTTTGCAAGAAGTTAAATCCTAAAGATATCATACTACAATGCATTAACCATAACCTGTCTAAAATTATGTAATCTGCAATTCATAAATGACAGTAAGAAATAAAAACCAAGTGCAATCATAATCTGACTAATTCAATAAACTTCAAGAAAGGTGAATAACATAAATAAACTAGAGTTGAGCTTGATTGTAAAAGGTAACTAGCACACTTGCATAAAAGGAACTAACCTACACAGTCGACTGTCACACCACGCAATTACAGCTATTCGGAATGCAACCATTAACTACCAAAGGAAAATGCAATTATCAATTACTACTGTTGTAGCTTCTATGTAAAACGTATCTACTATAAATCCACACCACACAACAAAAATAAACTAAAGTACCTACTTAACTCGTTAATCTCCGTGAGAAGGCGGGCCCTAGACTTCTAACAGAGATGCCGTGAACTACTACAAATTATAACACAAAGATATGAAGAACTTTGCTCCTTGTATTAAAAATGGTAATTCATAGTACTATGTTACAGCTTGTAGAATTGATAATCAACCAACCCCAGGCTCAGTAAGCCTTCCCATATTTATGCACGCATAATACAATCCCGATCCACTAAATTCGTGTAGCAACAAAGATCTCTGATATTTAGGCTGCCGATTCTCAACAGAAACAATTACAGCTTGTGAATGGAATTGAATGAAGCCATTGAATATGGAGAACGTTGTTACTCTAGTTGTTGATGGAGGAGCGGATTCACTGGACGGGAAGTGCTATGTTTGTTGCAGTGATGCTCTGTTGCAGCTACCATGTGGAGAGATGATCACGCCATTTTGTTCAATATATGAAATCGGATCCGAGGAGTAAAAAATGGCACCAATTGTAGCTTCCTCCCATGAGCTTAGCGGGATGCTACACCTATGTCTCTCAATGCTTTGAGCTTAAATTAATAAAATCGACACAAGTTAGCATAAATCAAAGAATAGAATTCATAACCATGGCAATATTAGGCATTAATAAAGTAAGGCAATAATAAATCATACCTATCAGGATTCATGCTCAACTTTGAGGAAATACATATATCTGGTTTATGGGAATAAGGAAAAACAGAGCAAAAAGAAGGTAGTAAAAAAGGGACAATTCCAGGACCCAGCACTTCCCTCATTAGAATGCAATTCTGATCTTGTCCTATGGAAATGTATTTTTACATTTATTTTTCTTCCTTCATCTTCATAACAACGTCAATTGACCGCTTTTCTCCATTAAGTAACTCATCAATGAGTTCCTTTTGTTGCAACACTTTAAGATTTTTCCCACTTGAGAGACCTTCTTCATCATATTTGGCTTCATCCATTTTCGAGACAGTTTCAAAAGATTGCCTATCATCTACAACAAAACCTGTAACCATAACCAAATCATTAGTTTCAAAAACATAAGACCTCTTGGTCTCATTTGGCCTCACTTTCATCTCATCCATAAGTTGATTTGCACCCCTTAAAGAGTCCATGAGAATTTCAGTTAGTCTCTCTATTCCTTCATCATGATCCTCTCCTAGGATGTTTCTTTGTTCTTGTTCACAATATTGAATACCCTCTTCTATCAATGGCCTGACAGTTTCTCTAAGTCTCTCCTTATATTCTAAAGCATCCATTGTATGCTTCATTTCCTCTAAGCTTCTCCAAATATTCTCTTCAAACAACTGCACCACTTGCCACTTGAGTTTCTTATTCAAGTTCCATCCTCTTCTATGGTTTCCCTTCTGTAACAACATCTCTAAATGAATAATTTGCAATCCTATGTCAACTCATTCTCTGTCAATCTTCTCTTGACTCATTCTCTTGATGCTTTTTGCCTTGACATCTTTTCTTTTGTTGTGGCTTTCCTTTGAACCTCTGCAATGAATTTCAATAATCATTGTCTCTATCTTCTCTTCCTCTGTGAACTTCATCTTGTTCACTTTTGGACTGCTCCCATGTCATGTCCCAAATTTTGCATTGGGTCACAATGGCCTAAGCCAATTGGCCATATTCATGAGAGTTTGTCAAATTGATGTTAAGGGTCAAATAATTGCCAAGAAGGAAAGTTACTAGTTTCCTAGGTTGGGGGTGGAAGCTTTGGGATTTGAGATAAGGGCGATAATAAATGATTTTTTAACATTAGAATGACATAAATATTTAATAAAGGAGATAAATAAATAAATACAAGATAAATTCTAGGTGGCAATTGGTTTTGAAGACATATGGAGGATGTGGGACCCACACTAGCTTGATTTTTCAATGCCACATGGCATCTCTCTCTTGCCATTTCGAATCCATGAGAAGGAAAACATTCTTGGATGATATGGTAGGCTCATACACATGGAATTTAGCATCATAGGTCGAATTTGGATGGAATGGTAACCTCCATGGAAGAGGAAGAGTCAAACTAGAGGTTTGGGGACACTTGGGCTAGCTTCCCTAACTCCTATGACAACAATGATGAAGAATCTATGACACCTATGACACAAATAAGACCTGAAGGTTGACATATGACATATATGACATGTCAGAGCTAAAAATAGCTTCCAATAGGGCGCTCAAGTGAGTTAGGGAAGACAAAGAGACACCAAGTCGAATTTGGAGAAGGAGGGAGCTAGAATGGGAAGGACAAGTGGCATACTTGGGAATCTCTTCCCAACTTGAGTTGGCATGAATCTCTTAGAAGGAATTATACCCATGGAGGACATTATAAGTTTATAAAAGTCATTAACAAAGAAGAATGGCATCTTTTGATCATTTGTAGAATTTGCAATTGCATTTGTGAGGAGGGAGAGCTAATGGATGACTAGTTTCTTGCCTTAGCCAATTTCGAGGGTGAAAGATTCCCATCCAAGTTGGTAATTGGAAAGGCCATTCAGACCTTTCATTTGGAGATTTAATGGAGTCATTTTTTGCAGGTGTAAGCTACAGGGCAGATCATGGTTTCTTCTATTGCAGCTCATTCCTTCAACCATTTCCAGTTTTCATTGCATATTCTTGATGCTTGAGGGAGGGCGTTTTTGGTGAGATATTGTACTCTTTGGGGGATCTTATAATGCCCCATTTATTTTATAATATGAATTAAATACTCTATTCTTCATCTTCAAAAATTTTCAGGTCGAAATATCAAGTGGTTGTATGTAAAATTGATGATTATTGAGCAAACAATGACCATTCCCCCACTAGATTGATGTATGCCAATGTATTGATGATGATTTCAAATGGAAGAATGTTTGTATGATATATTTATGATTTATGGACTTATATTGATGAGTATTACAAGTTTCATGTTCATCACTTAATAATTTGGAGCCATCTTGCTCAGTTTTATTTCTTTTGAAGAAGATTTAATGTTATTTCCCCCAAGGTCGAAACTAGTCTTCTTGCATTTGATTTAAGGGAGTTATAGAAAAAATTAAAAGTTGAATGGTGATGAATATGAGGTCATATTTATTTCATTTATATGTCCCTTTCTTCCATTCAGAAATTCGAGTTGGATTGAGTGCATTTGGAAAGTCATTTTCATCATCTACCCCTAGGGGATTTGAACCACAATTTACTAGTAAAAATCTCTATCTTGACCAGTTTTGAAAGAGGAGTTGCAGAAGTCATATGAACACTCCATAGCATCCATAAAAATTATAAATATTTATTAATATCATCCAAGTACCTTCTGTATAAATTTGGGAGAATTTGGTGTCATTTGGAAACCAAGGGGCCAATACTAGTCAAAGAGAAATTGCTAGTCAAACTCCCTACTTTGGACATAATCTTAAAGGGGTTTTCAGAAGTATTTTGTTGGTCCTATATCATCCTTGAACATCATAATAAATTCTTAATATCATTCATATAACTTCTTAGAATATTTGGGATCATTTGGAGCAAATTGGAGACCTAGAAATCAAAACTAGTCAAAGGTCGAATTGGGGAAAAAAGTGAAAAATTTGTCATTTTAATAAATTCATAAAAATGGACATTACAGTGGTATCAGAGCATGATCTTGGCAGCTGATGTGGTCTGATATTCATGAGGAAAATAATTCAGGGACCACCATTAGATATTGAAATCAAAAGTTCTTTTGTTGAAGAGGAAAAAGTAGGAAAAGAAGATAATTTTTTCTGAGGAAACTATGACTAGGGATGAAAAGGGAACCTCATATGATGGTGAGGAGCATATAAAAATCATGAAACCACTCTTTGAATACATGAACATGAAGCCTATGAAAGAATTCAAATTTTTGGCTATCCAACTTAGGAGAAAATATATTGATCTTAAGAAAACCAAGGGGCAAAATGCATCATCTTGCTTGAAGGAGAAAAATGAGGAGACCCATGAACCACCTAGTTCTGAAATAGGTGAAGTAGAAGAAGAAGTACATGAAGAGGATCGAAAGTCACCCCCACGTGACTCTGAAAAAAAATGAAGAGACATCACATGAGCATGAAGAATATCCTATTGAAAATATTGAAGATCATTTCGAGACACATTCTACCTTGGACATGAATCAAGGAGCATCTACTGATGGATGCTTGAACTATGAAGGAGTACCTACTGATGGGTGCTCACACATCTATGTTGGTGACATAGAGATCACTTTTGACAGTATTGATGCAAGCCAAAATTCCCTTAAGCACAAACATGAATACCTTGTATCAGTTGAAGAAGAAACAAGATCAACTTCCCCATCACCACTTGAGCTTCATGAAGTTGGTCCAAGTAAGAAGGAAGAAGACGAGGAAGTTCATTTGCAAGAGCCTCATTTTCTTGAAGGGTCGTTAAAGATGAATGAAAAGAAGATCCAAGAGTCCCTCAACATTCTCCATGACACTCAAGAATTGGTGTCAAATTCTTGTTGCAGAGCTACTTCTTCTTGTTGGAGAGCTACTTCATTGGAGGAGACATCCTTCCTTGAAGACATGGAGAAGATTCAAAGAGCAACGTGCCACATGAAATATTGTCAAATGGTAGATTGTTTGGAGGATTCTCATGACATGGTGGATCATGAGAAATGTGAAAATTTGAATGTTATTGATGTGTTTGAAGATGAACTTGATGAGATCCAAACACTGGATGTGGTGGAAGAGGAACTTGAATTGTCTCTTGATAAAGGTTATGCAATTTTTAAAGAAGAGCATGATTCCTCTACATTGGAACTAATCTATAACAAAGGTTTCACACTTTTGAAGGAGTTGCATGATACTACCCATATGGATCCTTCCCATGATGAAACTTCTGCACTTTTTGATCATTTGGGTGAGTTAGTTCATTCTCCTACATCCTACAATTACATGTTTTGCAGCATTAGTCTCAATGAAGTATGGGTGAAAGGGTTCTTTTTGATGGTGCCACATGAGGAGTATGGAATTTGTAGAATTGATTTCTATGATAACATGGTTGGAGCACTCTTATTCACATTTGCAGCAACATCCTTTGTTACTTTATGATGGTGCACATCTACCGGGATGAACCTATGATATACATTTGAGTCACTTGAAGACTCATGGTTTTTCTTGCTCAACACTTGGTTAATTTGATGTTGGAGGAACTTCATACAACACTTGGGTGAATAGATTTATGATTGGAGAAAATTTTTTTTGGAAGCCACATACCTTGTTATATCTTTATGATTCTCAAATTCATGGATGTATGGGTGAGACTTCTTTGAGTCATTTGAAGTCTCCTTGTTTTTTTTGCTCATTATTTGGTTCAGATTTTAGTGGAGATTCTTCATCCACTTCTTGGATGAAAGAATACATGGCTGAATATTTTGATGCATATCACATCCTTTTGGAGCAGCATTATAGGGCATGGGATCCTCACCTATGTGATTGGAACAAATTTGATTGGTTACTTGATGCTTGTATGCACTTGGAAAATGGTGGTCTACTTGCTTGGAGGTATAAGCACTTTCACTATTCTTTGATGAAGCATCTTCTTGATGATCATTTTAATTATGTTGTTATGTACTTTGATGATATATATTTTGTACTCATGATGTTGGGAAGAATGCATACAAGAAAATGGGATCCAGGAACTATGAATTGGAGAGCACTTCTAATTGTTGGAGTGCAATACAAGCAATGGGACCCTGGGATAATTCTTAGTCTCATTGGTTTCAATTTTTGGGGGAAACAAGCAGTATGGGGAATGGATTCCCCACTTAATAAAGTGAGTTTAATCAAATTAGTGCAGCAGAAAGCATGGTGGTTCCTCTCTAAAATCTTCATGGAATCTCAAAGACTCAAGGTTGGGCAATTCAGTGGCAACTTCAAAGGATTGTACAGAAAGCAGGTTCTTCAACACCCATGTTTGAAATTGCTTGAGGACAAGCAATATTGGGAAGGGAGGATTTGTCATGTCCTAAATTTTGCATTGGGTCACAATGGCCTAAGCCAATTGTCCATATTCATGAGAGTTTGTCAAATTGATGTTAAGGGTCAAATAATTGCCAAGGAGAGAAATTACTAGTTTTCTAGGTTGGGGGTGGAAGCTTTGGGATTTGAGATAAGGGGGATAATAAATGATGTTTTAACATTAGAATGGAATAAATATTTAATAAAGGAGATACATAAATAAATACAAGATAAATTCTAGGTGAAAATTGGTTTTGAAGACATATGGAGGATGTGGGATCCACACTAGCTTGATTTTTCAATGCCACATGGCATCTCTCTCTTGCCATTTCGAATCCATGAGAAGGAAAACATTCTTGGATGAGTTTCTAGGCTCATACACATGGAATTTAGCATCATAGGTCGAATTTGGATGGAATTGTAACCTCCATGGAAGAGGAAGAGTCAAACTAGAGGTTTGGGGACACTTGGGCTAGATTCCCTAACTCCTATGACAACAATGATGAAGAATCTATGACACCTATGACACAAATCAGACCTGAAGGATGACATATGACATATATGAAATGTCAGGGCTAAAAATATCCTCCAAGAGGGCGCTCAAGTGAGTTAGGGCAGCCAAAGAGACACCAAGTCGAATTTGGAGAAGGAGGGAGCTAGAATGAGAAGAACAAGTGGCATACTTGGGAATTTCTTCCCAACTTGAGTTGGCATGAATATCTTGGAAGTAATTCAACCCATGGAGGAAATTATAAGTTTATAAAATTCATTAAAAAATAAGAATGGCAACTTTTGGTCATTTGTAGAATTTGCAATTGCATTTGTGAGGAGGGAGAGCTAATGGATGACTAGTTTCTTGCCTTAGCCAATTTCGAGGGTGAAAGATTCCCATCCAAGTTGGTAATTGGAAAGTCCATTCAGACCTTTCATTTGGAGATTTAATGGATTCAATTGTTGTAGGTGTAATCTATAGGGTAGATCATGGTTTCTTCTATTGCAGCTCATTCCTTCAACCTTTTCCAGTTTTCATTGCATATTCTTGATGCTTGAAGGATGGCGTTTTTGGTGAGCTATTGTACTCTTTGGGGGAGCTTCTAATGCCCCGTTTATTTTATAATATGAAGTAAATAATCTTTTCTTCATCTCCAAAAATTTTCAGGTTGAAATATCCAGTGGTTGTATGTAAAATTGATGATTATTGAGCAAATAGTGACCATTCCCCCACTAGATTGATGTATGCCAATGTATTGATGATGATTTCGAATGGAAGAATGTTTCTCTGATATATTTATGATGTATGGAATTCCATTGATGATTATTACAAGTTTAATGTTCATCACTTTATCATTTGGATCTATCTTGCTTAGTTTTATTTCATTTGAAGAAGATTTAATGTTATTTCCCCCAAGGTCGAATGCTGTGAATATTTAATTAATATTATTATTTATATATTAAATAGATTATTAGGTTAATAAGCGAAAGGGTGTAACCCTTCGCTATTCTTTCTCAAGCCCTATAAAGGCGAGCTTATTGTAACCTTATCATCATCAATCAATATATTATTATCATTTATCTCAAATATGGAAGACGGTCTCGCTTCTTAACCCTTAACCGGACACGGTTAACTTAGTGAACGTATCCGTTCACTAAGTTAACCGTGTCCGGTTAAGGGTTAAGTAGCGAGACCGTCTTCCATATTTGAGATAAATGATATTAATGCAGTGAACGTATCCATTCTCTAAGTTAACCGTGTCCGGTTAAGGGTTAAGAAGCGAGACCGTCTTCCATATTTGAGATAAATGATAATAATATATTGATTGATGATGATAAGGTTACAATAAGCTCGCCTTTATAGGGCTTGAGCAAGAATAGCGAAGGGTTACACCCTTTCGCTTATTAACCTAATAATCTATTTAATATATAAATAATAATATTAATTAAATATTCACAGCATTTCCTTCCCCTTTTGGAAAGCTTTGTCCTCAAAGCTTGAGTATTTTCCTAATGTCGTCCTTCATTCAGATTCAGTGTTGGTATTAGAATCGGACATGATTTCTTGTGTAGAGACTTGCACTTCCTTTCCATTGATGATTTTGCACTGTATTGTCTGATTGTTCCTACATTTATGGCCTGGGATCCAATCATCACCGCATCAACGACATATGTTTTTCTTCTTTTTTCTATTATCAGAGTAACTGTTAGATGACTTTGATCTATTTTCCATTTCATAGGCATATGATTGAGGTTTGTGGCATTGATGACCGGGTGACCAAGTATCTGCACAGTACCTACATTGTGCCTCTTTTTCTTTTCGATAATGGTTATCACCTCTTGTTTTTATTCCTTCCAATTTGCGTTCTGCGGATTTTGCTTTATGTCTTGCTACCTCTACGTTAGGTATGTCATGTAACTTTAACTCTTTTTGGAGGTATGGTTTAAGACCTCCTAAATAGGTTTCAAGTCTTTGTTTGTAAGACAACCCAAATACCCGTGTCGATAAGGTTTCCCACTGATGTGTGAATTCCTCAATGCTTCCAACCTGTTGTAATCTGGTAAGTTTACTGAAAAATTCATCTTCTTTGATACCTTGAAACCTATTAAAAAAATCATTTTTGAACAAGTTCCAGGTGTAGGCAAAATTGTCTCTCTTCCACCATAAGTACCGATTATAGGCATACCCTTCCATATGCATTGATGCATATTTCACCTTCTCCTCGTCAGATTGAATATTGTAAATGTCGAAGTATTCTTCTGCTTTGTTTAGCCAAGCAACGCATTGGTCTTCACTTCCATTGTATTTCGACAACTCTATTTTTGCCTTAGGTGGGTACACTATTTAAGGGTGATATTGATTCCCTTTATCTTCATGGTTTGATGGTGGATCAGAACTACTGGATGACGTAAGTGACATATTTGAACTGCTTCGTTGTTGGCGGTGATTTTTATCTTTTTTATTCTCTACTATCTTACTGATAGCTTCTATTTGGCTGTTTAATCGTGCCTCCATATCTGGCAGTACTTTTGTTTCTATCTCTTGCTTAAGCGTCGCATTGTTAATCTTTATTTCTTTTTGCAATTCTTCTTGATTCTTGGCAAGTGCTTCCTGTGTGAAAATATGAAATGAGGCATCTAACATGTCTGGACTGCTGACTTGGTCTATCTTAGGCGTTAGTCTTTGTAACACCTCCATTAATGTATTATGGTTCTGCGTCATGGTGCTCAAGTTATGGGTTATGGTGTTTATGTTTTGAGTCATAACACTCATTTTGTCATCCAAGTCTTTTTGTTTTTCGTTCAGAGTGTCAAATTTTTCACTCAACCTTCTTCTAGTACCAGAACAACTTCATCTTTGATTTCTTTTTTAAGCACGGCATTGTTATTTTTCATCTCTTCCTTTAAATCTTCTTGAAACACTTTCTCAAGTTTGTCCATTCTGGAGTTTAGACCTTCGACGATTTTTAAATCTCTAATTTGGTCTTTTTCTAATTTTTCTAGTCGGTCTCGTAACTCGGCCATGGTGAGGTGAATAGTGTGGGGAGGTGAATATTTCGAATCAATTTTTGTAGGACTAAATTAGTTACTAAAAATTATTGTAAAGACAATAATTATTATATGGATAAAATAAATAAATATAATAATGATTATATTTAAATATTTTTTTATAATTTGCGGATTGTAACTTTTTAATAAAATTAAATATAACAATATTTATATTATATTTGACTTTTATTAAAAATTAGGGTTTAGAATGATGGTGTGGGAGGGGAAGCACGGGAGTAATGCGCAGTGGGGAGAACTGCAGACAGTAGGCGTTGGGATGTGGACTGCGTGTAGGTTGGATGAGGGATGGGAGATTCGCGAATGGAGGGAGATAGGCAGTGAGGTTTGCAGAGAGGAGAGAGGTGTAGCAGGTGGCTGCGATCAACGTGGGAAGGGAGGCAAGCAGTGCGGGGGTTGTTGCTTCGTGAGGGAGTTGGTTGCAGATGGGGGTGCAGGTTTGACGTGGAGGGGGGGTGTGGAGAGGAGGGGGGGGGGAGAGCACGAAGGTGGGGGTTGTTGCTGCGTGAGGGAGTTGGTCGCAGATGGGGGTGCAGTTTTGTCATGGAGGAGGGGTGTGGAAGGACGTATGCAAAGGTGGCAGCATGGGGAGTGGAGGCTATGGGCTGATGACAGTGGAGGGAATGAGAGAAGGTGCTACGGGGATGAGGGAAGAGAGAGGTGTAGGAGCAGAATGCTCGGGGAGAGGGATAGCGTGTGAGGTAGAAGTGTGGAGATGAGAGTGGACAATGATCCCAGCTAGAGCGTTGGATTTGATGCTGAACGCGGCTCTGTAGGTACTGTGGAGAGATGGAGCGCGAATGTGGGTGGAGCTGGATGGAGCAGGGCGTGTGGATGCTGGTGTGAAGAAGGATGGGTGAGGATACATGAGCCGAAATTGAGCTCAATAGTAGGAGGATCCGAATCCGAGCTCAGGTCGAAGGAGCCGAATCCTAGCTCTGATACCAAATGCAGTGAACGTATCTATTCACTAAGTTAACCGTGTCCGGTTAAGGGTTAAGATGCGAGACCGTCTTCCATATTTGAGATAAATGATAATAATATATTGATTGATGATGATAAGGTTACAATAAGCTCACCTTTATAGGGATTGAGCAAGAATAGTGAAGGGTTACACCCTTTCGCTTATTAACCTAATAATCTATTTAATATATTAATTAAATATTCACAGCATCGAAACTAGTCTTCTTGCATCTGATTTAAAAGAGTTATAGCAGACATTAAAAGTTGAATGGTGATTCATATGAGTTCATGTTGATGTACTTTATATGTCCCCTTCTTCCATTCAGAAATTTGAGTTGGATTGAGTGCATTTGGAAAGTCATTTTCATCATCTACCCCTAGGGGATTTGAACCACAATTTACTAGTAAAAATCTCTATCTTGACAAGTTTTGAAAGAGGAGTTGCAGAAGTCATATGAAAACTCCAGAGAATCCATGAAAATTATAAATATTTATTAATATCATCCAAGTACCTTCTGTATCAATTTGGGAGAATTTGGAGTCATTTGGAAACCAACGGGTCAATACTAGTCAAAGAGAAATTGCTAGTCAAACTCCCTACTTTGGCCAAAATATTAAAGGGGTTTTTAGAAGTCTTTTGTTGGTCCTATATCATCCCTGAATATCATAATAAATTCTTAATATCAGTCATATACCTTCTCAGAATATTTGGGATCATTTGGAGCAAATTGGAGGCCTAGACATCAAAACTAGTCAAAGGTCGAACTAGGGAAAAAAGTGAAAATTTTGCCATTTTAATAAATTCATAAAAAGGGACATTACATCCCAAGCCTTCCCTCAGCAATTCCTCGTACCTGCTATACCTCAAAAAGCTATCTCTCCTTGAGCTTGTCCTTTTGGTATCCTCGGTTCCTTCTCCTCTAGAACCTCTTGAGCAAATTCCTTTGCTCCTCTTGGATTCTACAAATCTGCTTCCTCTGAGAACATTCAACTTGTCCCCTTCTTGTCCAACCTATGTCAGATCCTTAGGTTCTTCCACTACTTCCTCTTTTCTCTAAGAGTTCACAAACTCTTCTCATCAAGAACACACATGTTCTCTGTCATAGCTTTTGAGCTGTCTGCTACTATAAACCTTGTCATTGGATTCAATATGCAATAATTTCAAACCAGAGTTAATAGAAACATATCAATATATCTTTATAAGATCTATACTGTGAAGCACTTGCAACAATTAATGAATAAGAATATGCGAAATAGCATAAATGACAAAACTCAGAATCACTTTTATATTGATCGCAGGCCACTTCGAGGGGGCAACCTCCTTTGAGCAAGATCAATACAAATAACTTCACGGTCCTTCATAGCCATCAACATACACTTATATACTAAGTCTAGGCGCCAATACTATGGGTCAAAACCATGGGACACTACAAACTATGGTAACCAATACTATGGGCGACTTACAAAGCATATGTGCCAACAACAATAACACCAACTATTGATCAACAAATACTACGGGATGACTTACAAAGCATATGCGTCCAACAACAATATACTAACAAAGTAAAGACATGGGTTCCTAACATCCCCTCCCCCTTAAGAAAAGCTTTGTCCTCAAAGATTTAGATGTGAAAATTGTTGTTGAATCTGAGGAGTGGTTCCCATGTAGCATCGTCTAGTTGCATGCCGTGCCACTGAATTAAGACCTCTGTGATAGAGCGAGAGCGAAGCTGACGGGTGCGCCGATTGAGGATGGCCTCCGGCTCCAAAAGGATGGATCCTTCATTATCCAGTTCAGGTGAAATAGTTTGTCCACTGATGTTGGTGCCAAGAACTTTCTTCAGACAAGAGACATGAAATACTGGATGAATGCGGGAAGAAGGAGGAAGTTCCAATTTATAAGCAACAGACCCAATCTCCTGAAGAATTCGATATGGCCCATAGAACTTTGGAGCGATCTTATGACACCCTTTGAGTTTCAGGGAGGATTTCTTGTACGGCTGGAGACGAAGAAAAACCATATCGCCTGCTTGAAAAGTGTGCTCAGAACGGTGCTGATCAGCTTGTTGCTTCATGCGATTTCTTGCCATGTGAAGATTGTCCCGTAAAATGCGAAGAATCTGATCGTGGTTTCGAAGGACCGTGTCAACTTCCTGAACTAGTGAACTGTTGGGGGTGTATGGAAGAAGAACTGGAGGTGCCTGACCATAGATTGCTTCATATGGGGTCATTTTAGAGGCAGTGTGGTAAGAGGTATTATGGCACCATTCAGCGAGAGGAAGCCACTTTTCCCACTGATGTTGTTGTTCAGAGGTGAAGCAACGAAGATAAGTTTCCAAGCATTTATTGATAATTTCAGTTTGGCCATCTGTTTGTGGGTGATACCCTGAACTCATCTTCAGTTTGGTGCCAGTGTGGTGAAATAGTTCTGTCCAAAAATGATTGGTGAAAGTCGCATCATGATCTGAGATAATGGAAGAAGGGATGCCATGAAGATGAAGGATCTGGTCCAGGAAAATTTGAGCGACTCAGGAGGTTGTATAGGGATGGCTGAGAGCACAAAAATGACTATATTTGGAGAGGCGATAAACCACAACGAGAATCACTGTCTTCCCGCCATATTTAGGGATCCCTTCAATGAAATCCATAGAAATATCTGTCCAAAGCCATGTAGGTATGGGCAAGGGTTTGAGCAATCCTGGAAGGAGTGTTGTTTCACCCTTATTGCGCTGGCAGGTATCACATTCAGCCACCATATGTTGAATTGTCCTTTTCATGCCCTGCCAAAAGAAGTTACGTCGTGCCCGTTCACACGTTTTGAGGAACCCAGAGTGCCCTGCCGATGGATAAGCATGGAGTTCATAGAAGACAGCCTGTTGAAGATCTGTGCTCTGGGGAAGCACCCGACGACCCTTGTATCTCAGAGAAGCACAATCCCAAGAGTAATGTGGTACATCAGAAGGGTTGTTGGTCAAGCGTTGGATGATTTGAGATAAGGAAGAGTCATTGACATAAACCTGTTGAACAGATTGCAACCAATTTGGAACAGGCATAGAAATAGCTGAAAGAGAACCTTGGGCATCAAATGTGCGAGAAAGAGCATTTGCCACAATATTGTCTTCACCCTTCTTGTAAGTGATCTCATAGTCATAACCCATGAGTTTGCTAACCCATTCTGTTGTGCTAGGGAGGAGACACGCTGTTCCAAGAAATATTTAAAACTCTGGTGATCAGTCTTGATGTAGAAATGATTCCCTAATAGGTATGGTCGCCACTTCTGTACTGCATGCAAAATAGCCATCATTTCCTTCTCATATGTAGAGGCAGCTAAATTCTTACCTGAAAGGGATTTGTTGGTGAACGCAATGGGGTGTTCATCTTGAAGGAGAACATCACCAAGTCCATTGCCGCAAGCATCATTCTCAATAGTGAAGGGCTTGGAAAAATAGGGCATAGCTAGAACAGGTGTGGTACACATAGCTTGTTTCAGTTTGTCAAATGCACACTGAGCAGCATGTGTCCATGTAAAAGCATCCTTTTTCAATAGAGCAGTTAATGGAGCTGCAATCTTCCCATAATCCTTGACAAACTTGTGGTAGTAGCCAGTCAACCCCAAAAAACCACGAAGGCTCTTGAGTGTCTGAGGATGCGACCAATTGTTCATGGCATCGATTTTGGCAGGATCCACGCGAACCCCTTGTGCTGAGATAATGTGCTCGAGATACTCAACTTCCTTCTGTCCAAAAACACATTTAGATTGCTTGGCATGGAGATGATGGTCAGAGAAAAGTTGCATGACAAGATCCAGATGTTGGAGATGTTCATCCCATGTTTTACTGTAGATGAGAATATCATCAAAGAATACTAGAATGAATTTCCGCAAGTAGGGATGAAATATTTTATTCATTTAGGCATGGAATGTGGAAGGAGCATTAGTGAGGCCAAAGGGCATGACCAAAAACTCATAATGGCCATCATGTGTACCGAAAGCTGTTTTAGGGATATCATCCTCATGAACCCGAATTTGATGATACCCAGAACAAAGATCCAACTTGGAGAAAAATTGAGCCCCATGAAGCTCATCAAGAAGCTCATCAACAACAGGAATTGGAAACTTATCCTTGATGGTGAGGTGATTAAGTGCTCGGAAGTCAATGCAGAGGCGCCATGACCCATATTTTTTGCGGACAAGAAGAACTGGAGAAGAAAAGGAACTAGTGCTTGGGCGAATAATACCTTGCTTCAATAAGTCCCGAACGAGCATTTCAATCTCCATTTTTTGGTGAAATGGGTAGTGATAGGGCCTGATGTTGGGAGGAACACTACTAGGAAGGAGCTGAATATGATGGTCTTCTGGCCTTGAAGGTGGCAATCCCATCCACTGAGCGCCCAAAACCATATCACATCCGCCTAAGGTCAAGGCAAACATGTTAGAGCGCAAGGTATAGTATCCCATCGAGATACGCACATTTTGACACTTCCCTTTGCAAGGTAAGGTGCCCCCATTGGCAACCATGACTTCAAAGTTGGAGCAAGGATGGATAAAACAATCAGCTTGTTTGGCAATCCAAGGGTCAATGAAATTATGAGTGCTACCAGAATCAATGAGTATTGTAAGAGGAAGATTCTTGAAGTAAACCCTGACCTGCATTGATTGGGGGGTGGTGATTCCAGCTAAAGCATGGAGAGATATCTCTGGCTGGTCATCCTGAGAAGGAGGGTCAATCGGCGGTTCCTGAATGTCGACCTGAGCATCCACTGTATCTAGATCTTCGTCACCAATTTCAGAGGCAGGAGGAGAATCCACATCCAAGAGATAGAGCTTTTGCTGAACACATCTATGTCCCCAAGTGAATTTCTCATCACAATTATAGCGAAGCCCCTTTTCTCTGCGTGCTTGCATCTCTGTTTTAGACAAACGCTTGATAGGAGTTGGTCGAGGAGCCTGTGGTATGGGTGGTCATTGAGAACCCATATTTCGAAAGGGAACAAAAGTGGGATTGGAGTGTTGTTGGGCTGCAATCTTGTCTTCTTCCAACTTAGCCAACTCGAGGGCTTCCATCATTGTGTTGGGACAAAACATTTTGACCTCAGAGTGGATGGCATCCTTTAGACCACTGATAAAACAACTCCAGTAAAAGTCATCAGACAATCGTTCAGTGTGGTTGGCTAGTTTCTCAAATTCAGTTTGATACTCTCTCACAGTGCCAATTTGGTGAAGTTTAGTGAGGGCTCCTGTGAAGTCATCAAAAGCACTAGGACCAAATCGTTGCAAAAGGAGCTGGCAAAAGTTTGGCCATTTTGGCTCTTCATGAGACTTGATGTACCAACGATACCATTGAAGAGCTTCCTGTTCCAAATGAAAGGATGCAAGCAGAACTTTGTTGACATCAAAAGTATTATGTAGACTGAAATATTGTTCTGCACGATAGATCCATCCAGTTGGATCAGTACCATTGAAGCGAGGAAAATCAAGCTTCAGACCACATAAATTGCTGGAAGAAGAGAACCCATTGTCTGATGAAGACTCGGACTGCCGTTTGTTGTTCAGAGCTGAATGTTCAAGATGGAGGCCGAGAATTTTTTCATCCAGATCCTGAAGTTTGGCTTGGATGGCTGCAAGTGCTTCTTCCATGGTTTTTGCTCCTGCGCGGGTGACAACCATAACCAGGAGTTTTTTTTTTTTTGGGGGGTTGACTGGTTAGAAAAACAAAAACAGAAACTACTTCAGTAAAGGAAAATCTGGATTTGGGAAAAAATCTGAAGGGTAGTTGGGGTTTGACTAGGTTTTGGAGACTGTCGAATAGACAGGGAAGCAAAAAATGAGGATTTCAGAAGTGGGGTGAAAGAATGGGAAAATTTGGCAGAGGGGGATAAAGAAGCAAAATTCGGAAATGAATTCTGTGGTAAAATTTGAAGGTGATTGGGTGAAATCTGAGGAAGTTATGACAAACCCTAAAAATAGACAAATGTGGGATTTCGGGCTTTGGGAAGTGGAATTGGGGATAAGGTCTTTAGGAATGAAATATGCAGAATGGGATTACAGGGGTTCCCCAGAAGTTTCAAGGGAAACATAGTGAAAACAAAGGAGATATGGAGAAAAAACTGGTTTTTTGTTTTTTTTTGTTTGTTTTTGTTTTTTTCAGAATGGAGCGGTTACGGCTCGGAAGGGATCTGAAACAGATAGATCTGCAATGGCTCGGAAGTGAGCAAAAACAGAGGGATCTGAATTGGCACCGAATGGATTGAAAATGGATGGATCTGGAATGGCTTTCAAAATGGATCTGAATGGCTGGATCTGAAACGACGCAGCAGTGATCGACAACAGTTCAGCTGAAAATAGATATGGACCCCAGGTATATGTGGCTTCCTAATAGTTCAAGGGTTTTACTCGGCCACCAATGCTATCTAACGGCTTGCGTATTGGGGCAGTACCCCTCACTCCACGGCTCAGGTAAAACTGATAACCGCTTTGCCACAAACGACAGCTCTTGGTTTACCTCACGGGTGGGAACTAGTCAATCAGGTAGGGGTCGTTGCCCTTTTCACTGGCAGGTCCTCTCAATGGGCCAGCTACTTCGAAGTTCCTGTAGTACTCCTCACAATGAGTTTTAGGGATTATGCCCAAGTACTTCCCATAGTTAAGCGGATAGGGATTGTTCCCAAATCCAAACCTGCAACAGATGCAAAAAAAATTTGGCAGAAATTTCACCCAGCGAGCCCAAGAAAGTGCTCTGATACCAGATGTGAAGCACTTGCAACAATTAATTAATAAGAATATGCGAAATAGCAGAAATGACAGAACTCAGAATCACTTTTATATTGATTGTAGGCCACTTTGAGGGGGCAACCTCCTTTGAGCAATCTCAATACAAATAACTTCACGGTCCTTCATAGGCCTCAACACACACTTATATACTAAGTCTAGGCTCCAATACTATGGGTCAAAACCATGGGCCACTACAAACTATGGATCAACAATACTACGGGCGACTTACAAAGCATATGCGCCAACAACAATAACACAAACTATTGATCAACAAATACTATGGGATGACTTACAAAGCATATGCGTCCAACAACAATATACTAACAAAGTAAAGACATGGGTTCCTAACATGTACCAAGATCTTATCATTCTCCCTTTTGATCCATCTCCTTTGTACCAATATCTGTCCTGAATTCTTCTTTTAAGAGAACACTAGCTCCCACACAGTTGTCAATCTTCAACTTCAACATAAATTGAAAATCAAAATTTGATTTACCTCTGTTTCTTTCGTGGCAGGTTCAACTCCCTTTCTGCATAGATTCTTCTTCAACCTGGTTGCAATTGTTGCTCTGATCTCCCTTCAGTGCATGCTAAATATTTTTGATGCTCGTTACCACTTGATGCAGGAGGGATCAACAAAACCAATCCAACTCGCTTTCCCCAGGATTAGTGTGATTCCAAACTTAGCAGAATCGCCAAACTTAGCAGACCCAACTAAGTCTTTCCACAAATGCGGGTCTCCCTCTCAACAAATTCCTTCCACAATCCTCTTCCGCAATTCACCTTCCACAAATAAATTTCTGCAATTACCTTTCCGCAATCGCCTTCCTTCTGTAATTGCGGGCGTGCCTTTGCAACTTCCTTCCACAATTGCCTTCCACAATTGGTGTATGCAAAGTTCCTTCCGCAATTGCAGGGTGCCTTCCACAACTTTCTTTCACAATTGGATTCCAAAATTGCTTCTCGCAAAGTTCCTTTCACAATTGTCTTGGACCATTGGATCGATAAGTGTTCCTTTTGCAACTTATGTGGACCGTCGGATACAAATCAACAGTGGACTCCTCACATCTGTTCTGGTTGTTAACTCCTGAACTCTTTCTCCTGTGGAACTCTATACGAGCCGTTGATCACTTCAGAAAATTCCTCATCCCTCGATATGTGATCAATGTGGAACTCTATCTCCCATGCAAGTTCACCTTGTGATATCCTTTCCCCTCCATCTATGTATCTTCTCTCATTCGATCTGGATTGTCCAAAAAATATGTGGAATGAACCGAATGTAATCTCTACGACTGTGTGTTGATTGATCAGAGAATCGATCAATCAAACTCAACCGATCTTCACTGGACTTGATCTCCCTTTCTAAACCTCCACATCATCTCTTGAACATAATGGAACTTCAATTAAATTCATCCAATTCGACATTATGGCCTCGTTCCAGTCCAACCCCGAGCTTCACCTCTGTATATTCGTATACACAAAGCATCGATCCTTTCAGTCATTGATTATATAGGGTTTTCATTGCAACTAGAACAATTACTCATGTGCTCATATACAGGGATTAGTCAAATATCCTCTGCCAAATTCAATTTCCTAAAATCCCAATTTCAGGTTGCATTATACACATAGAGTAATCAAGCATTTAATTCATAGAATCACACACACAGAGATAACTATTCTTCTATCTCAATTCAGACATAGTTCAACCATTTATACAGATACATGCATAATTGTCTTTCTTCATTCAATCAACGAAAACTTGTACATTCACAATTGTCTCAGAACCTGTGTTCTGATCCTCTTAGACCTGATACAAGCATGACCAGCTTCCTTGGACTGATTTCTCACTGTTTGGCCACCCCTCTAGCCTCATAGGCTTACACACATTTAAACACAACATGATTCTGAAACCAATTCTAGTTCAGATCCACATTACACTCAACAATCCCCTAACTTACAACAACTGAAATCTAATATTAGCAACATCTCAACCCTATCTCTATGACTCACTCATGAGAGCCTTGATCTTCATCAAATGATTCCATTAGATGTGGATTTTGTTACATGACTCACTTCAATGACTCACTCAATGACTCACTTGCACTAATGACTCATAACTTATCTAGAACTCTAAGGAATTCAACATATTTACAATGAGTTTTATCAAAGACCTCTGCTTAGGCAAATGTCAAGACCCTAAGGTTTGACCAAACATTAAACTTGGATGGAGAGCAAGATGCTCCTGCATCATCATCTATAAGAAGGGCCACAACAACATGGTTGCGGATGCTTTGTCTAGGTAATTTTAGGAGGAAGGTTCCCTCTTTGCATTGCCCTTACTAGTTTTAGGGTGGCTCAATGAATCACGTCAGGAATGGATGGTCCGAGACATTATCCAACAACTCAGCACATGAATTCAAGAACAACCAAACCCTCTTCCCGAGTATACATGGAACCAAAATACCTTGTGGTATAAGGAGTGCATTTTTCTCACCTTAGATTCAACCTTAAAACAACGAATCTTAGAGGAGTTACATTCATCGCCCACAATAGGCCACCAAGGATTTCATAAAACCTATGAATGAATTAAGTACTCATTATTTTCATTCTTTTTGGAAGACATGAAAAAATATATCCACAACTTTATTGCAGTTTGTGGCACTTGTCAATGACATAAGGAAAAAAAAATGAATTCACTTGGTGTTTTGTAGCCACTTCCAATTCCCAACCATATCTAGACAAACATATCCATGGATTTTATCATGGGGCTTCCTAAATAAATAAATAAATACATCATTATGGTGGTAGTATATTTCCTGACCAAATATGCTCACATTTGTGCCTTAGAAAACCCCTTTATACCATCCCTCGTGGCAGAAGTCTTCATGGATCATATTTTTAAGCTATGCGGGATACTGACTTCTTTTGTATCTGATCTGGACCCTACCTTTACAAGCAATGTTTGGAAGGAATTGTTTAAGCTTCAAGGTACCATTGGGATCTCAAGACAACCTATCATCCATAAATAGATGGTCAAATGGAAGTAGTCAATAAGTACTTGGAGACCTATTTGAGATGCTTTGCATTAGAAATGCCACACCACTAGGTACAATGGCTTACTTTAGCCGAGTGGTGGTATAGTAACACTTATCATGGCTCCAAAAAGATGAGACCATATGAAACAATGTATGTCCAAAATACTTTATCAATCATTTTCTAGGAACCTCCAATGTTCGGGCTATGGACAACACACTTCACACCAGTGAAGCCATTCTCCACACCCTTAAGGAAAATTTGGTTATGGATCAAAACATAATGAAACAACATGCAGATCAACATTTCTCTGAGAATTCCTTTGAAGTCAAGGATCAGATGTTTATTTGACTCCAACCTTATAAAAAAACCTCCCTCAAGAGTCATCCCCACCAGAATCTCGCTTTGACGTTATATGGACCCTACAATGATCCTCCAACACACTGGACATGTGGCCTACAAGATTTCTCTACTAGATCACTCTAAGATTCACCTAATATTTCACATATCTACCCCCAAAAAGTGGTGGAATCTAATTTTACAATCTAGATTAGATTACCGGAATTGGTTGAGGAAGGCTCCATTTGGATCTAGTCGTCTGCAATCTTGGCTTCTAGGGAACGCCAATTGCACAGGTGTACAATCAAAGAAGTTTTGATCCAATGTAAAGATATGACACCATAAGATGCCACATGGGAACCAACATGGATTTTGTAGTAATTTCTGCACCTTTATCTTTGAGGACAATGTTGTGTTTGAAGGGAGAGGTCATGTTAGGGTCCTACCCTAACTCCCCTACTTTAGGAGTTAGTCAAGTAATTCATACGACCATCTATTTTGAATAAGGATGAGTAGTTAGTAGTCAACAATCAATGTAAAAATGGACTCTATTAAGTAAGACTCACTAGGAAGTTGGCACTTATTAATTATTTTACCATGTCAAGTAGTTAAGGTTTTGGACCTTGGAACTCTATTTAAAGACTTTAAGAAGGCTATGCATTGTTTTGTCAAGAATTATTGTATCTGAACTCTACTCCATTGAAAGGTCACCCAACCTTAAGAGGCATGTTAACTTTGCTTCTAGATTTGATTTTCATAATACAAGATCCATTTCTGTTGTATTTCTATTGCTCAGTTATTCTGCACTCTAATATTGTGTTTTTGGCAATTGTTTATCTTGTTGTTGATATCATTTGCAGGGTAAAGTACACCACAACGATGCAAGTGAATGTGCCAATGACTTGTCAATGTGTATGCTAGGTTGTTAAGGATCTTTGGTGGAGTGACCACACTGGGTAGGAGTGATTCCTATCCGGGAGAAATTCGTGTCTATGGTTTTCTTATGGTTTCCCTAGCTATGGTTTTGGAGAGCTTGACTTATATTCGCTTGTACATAGCTATTGTGTGTGTGTGTGAAGTGTTCTAGTTGTAATTTTGTGTACTTGTAGATTTGAATTGGAACTTATGTCATCTTCATGATTGAGTATATTCCGTTGTTGGTTATGAATCTTGATTTGACATAACATTGATCATACTTTGTAAAGTGATATAACACATCTAGAAGTTAAAGGGGCATATTTATTGTTGTAATAAGCCATTTTTAAATTTGTAATTTGCTTCGGAAGTGTGCCCTAATGGAATTTTTTGTTGTTGCATTGGAGTACACTGGATTGCTATTTATTTTCGTTGGCTACCTTGTGAATTGGGTTGAACATAAGTCAAATATTTTCTATTATAAATTAATAGTTGATATTCAACCCTAAGCTTGAAAGTCCACAAGAAATAGATCTGGGAAACATTAAGGTTTAAATGAAGACTTGGAATTTGCATTAATTTTTGTATGGTAAGATTCCAACATGGTATTAAATCCATTTTGATTTAAATTGCTCTCTTGGTGAAAATATAGTTAAGTGTTGTAGTTTTCCTTTACATAGGAGAGGCATTTGACCCATTGCAAGTTGTTGATTGTGAAACCATAGTGCGCTTGGGAGAAGTATTTGAACCCTAGAATGGCGGTTTTACTTTATTTGTTGTTGATTTTTTTTTTAGGAGTGCTTTAGATTTGCAGGGATGATTCCTCTTGATATTAGAGAGTGAAATCAGTTGGATCATGCTTCTAATTTTATTCCTTTTAAGTGTAGGCAACAAATGCTTTTAAAGAAGGCCAAAATTTAGGAACACATTGGAAAGAAATTGTTTCACCTCGAATTATTGGCCTTACATGGTAGGAAGGAGGATAATGCAAAGATAATGGTTCGTGATTCGGTGAAGGGTCACTTTATCACTCACATTGTAGAGAAGAGGACATATAAAATAATCCAAGATTCTTTGGTTGTTTTAAACTAGAGTTCCATTGTTCCTAGATAAATGCCCTTGAGAAACAAGATTTCAATGATCCACATGAGTAACAAAAATATAATGGTGGGATATTTGGCTAGGGTCATATAGTTGAGAGATCACGTTGATTCCATTGGGACAAAAGTGGAGGATAAGAAGTTGGCATCTATTGCCTTGAATGGATGTGCTCCATCTTGAAAACATTTTATCCAAAGTGTTTGTGCTCGTGAAATTTACCTACTTATTATAAGCTTTGGGATGAATTCATGCAAAAATAAATAAGGTTGGAATCATGTTTAAAAAATTAAAAAGAAGTAGAATACATGTCCCTCATTGGGAAAATGGGAAAGGGAAGCAATAAATGATACAGGAAAGGTAAAAATGAAGAATCAATTCCCGATAAGAAATATTTGATTAACGTGAAATGTTTCAGGTGTCACTAGAAGTGACATTATGCCATCGAATATCTAGAGAAGAAGAAGGGGAAGGCCAAACAACATAAACAAGGCACAGGGAGTGAAAGCATTATACTAGGTGTGGATGAGTTATCATACTAGCTTGAGAATTCCTTCTCCATGGTATTTTGTTTATCTTCTAACACTACATCAAGTGTTTGATGGTATGTAGGAAATGGGTCATTCATATATATTACTTATGACAAGAAACCCTTCAGTAGGATTTAGGAGCAAGGAGGAATGTGAGTGGAGTTGGGTGATGACGGTACTTATCATGTTAAATGAATGTGGTCCATTTCCTTTTGAACGCCATCAAGTGATGTTTTTGAGTTTAATGATCTTTTATTTGTTTTTAGGTTGAAGAAAAATCTTCTTTTAGTTTCTTGTATAAAATATCTCTAGTGTAGAGTTGCATTTGAAGGACAACAATGCACTATCAATGATTGTAGTTTAGAAAGTCCAAAGACATTGACTAGAGTTGTGCAAGATGTTTGCTTTTAAATGTTACTTGTTGATCATGCAACACTTATACATCCGAACATAACATTGGAAGGCATATGTAGAGCATATATAGCATGATGACATGGAGATAGTTTCAAAATATATTTTGTCAATCAGTGAATGATTCCCAACTCACAATTGATGGTAGTGTTGAAGAGGAATAGGGTAGATTTGTTGGATTCTCTCAGAATACAGGAGTTAGTCTTGATGAGATTCTTACTCCATGGTTAATAGAGGATTCTCTTGGAAAGAAGGGGTTGACCCTATTGAGGTTTTTTCTTTAGTTGTTGGAGGTTTTGAGGCACATGGGTGAGATACCCATGTTTACAGTTTATTGGAGGACTCGTGGGGTGGTTGTTTGCATAGTGAATTTGGTATTTCATGATGGATGATATATGTGCAGTGTTTTTTATTTGTTATTTTGATATATTTGATCCACTTGTCTCAATATTGTATAGATATGCTATCATGTTTGCAAGAAGAATTGGACGCCTGATGATGTGTTGTTGAATATTTTGGGTTGTGATGTGGACTTTAGGGATGTTGGAGTTTGAGAAGTTGATATTGGTCCATCCATTGGGATATTATTATTCATCCGGAGATGTTTTATTCCTCCGTCGAGATGTTGTAATTAGGGTTATTAGACTCTCCTAGGAGAAGTCGACCAAGTTAGGGTTAAAAGTCAAGTGAAGTAAAGTATAAATATAGGAGGTGTGTTCCTCATTTAACACACACTCACTCACTTGTGAAACTTGCATAGGAGAGAGAGAGATCTACGAAGGAGGAGAAGGAGCTCTTGTTTGGGGATTACATCTTTGTATTTATTGATCATCTATATTGAGGAAGTTTTGCTAGGTTTTCTACCCCATGAGGGATTCCCAGGATAAATCTGTGTCTATCTTGTGATTTTGTTTCTTTCAGTGATCCTTATTATGCTCTTGTTGTGAATTTTATGCTAAACTTAACATCTAGCATAGGAATTATCACCACTGGAGTTCTCCAGAAGACCCAAACTCACCTAAATTGAACCTAAACTCAGTTAATTGAAGACACGATCAATTAACTGACCAAGGAGGGCACATTAGTGAGTTTTTCATGTAAATCAATTAGAAAATGGTGCATGAGGCCACAATCAGTGGCATTCAGAGCATAAAACCCCCACAAGAGTCAGCTAACTCAGGTGAACTGAACTGGAACATTGAGTAGGCTCCTAAAATATAGGGAACTTACTTAAGTGGTCTTAAAATGATGCATGCAGGGCAAATTAGGTGGTACATGGATCCTAGATGACATCTGCACACTACTAGGCAGAAAATGACATCATCAACTACTAGGAAAAAATAAATAATGCTAGGTAAGACAAGGATGGGGTATTAATTATCCTAACACCCCCCCTTAATCCAAACTTGTGCATCCTGGTCCCTGGTTACTAAGACCAAAGGCCACCCATACAATCAAATAAATGATGAAAAATAAAAGAATGTCCATGAACCAAGGAAATGGGGAAAATGTCATGGGAACCCTCCCCTCAAAATAGGACAATAGGAAGCTCAAACAACTTTCACACCAAGTAGATATCTAAGATAAACAAATCTCTTCTGAGTGAAAAATTATTGAATATGTCTGTGTTGGTGTCCATTTTGTCACAATTTTTTATCAGTAAATGTGCCATAATTGGCACTATTTTCACTATTTTTGATATGATAAGTCATTCTTTTTGCCATTCAGACCGTCGAACAACTCAGGTATGTGTTTATTTGCAAATTTCACAAATTATGAAAAAATGTTTTTCTATTATGATTTATTGATTATCATCTTACATTTCCAGGCATCCTTGGCATTCAGTTTGGTTCTACAGGTTGTGGTTGTCAAATCAACCACCATTCAAACGTGCCCGTTGTTCAACCCTTCATTCAACCCGCGGATTCATTGGTTAGAACATTTTGGAGCATTAAAGGCAAAAACATAAAACATAGGTGTTGTTCGTGATGGTCCTCTCATGCTTCTCCACCTATCAGATCCCACCCAGAACCGTCCATATGTGAGCAGTTTGTAAAATCATAAATTCTATCAAATACGTGTTTTCAACTGACAACAAATTTTGGGCTGGATATGTGGGAAAATGAAGACGAATTTCAAAATTCCGACACATGGGTTTTGTGCAAAATAGGCCCATTTGGGTCAATGCTAGGGATTTTGCCAAAATTCACAGCCATTTGGGAGAAAATCGTGGTTCGTTGAAACCAACTTGCCCAGAAAACATGGATGGCCATTTTTCTAAATTTCTAAATTTGTTTTAACAACTTAGGAGTTTGGGGATTCGGTTCTATCCTCTCCCACTGGGTTGTTCATGTATAAATTAGACCCTAGAGGTCTGGAAATAGACTGTAAGATACAAATCCATTTTCATAATAAGAATTTTGCTCTGTTCTTGGGTAAAACTCGTTTTTTCTGATCTGGTGATGGAGTAATTTGTGGAATCAACCTCTGCTCCTGAGAGGGCCCCTCAGTTGCAGTGGAATGTGTTGTGTTTCCGTTTCCATTGTTCAGATAAGTAGTTGTGTTATTGTTTGTATCATTGCCTGCATAAATTTCTCTTAAAGAATATAAACATATTGTTAATTTGGCTGTGTCTTGTTTAAATTTGTGTTCATACTACTCCCTTTTCTTTCTGTTAAGAGAAATTTGTTTTTGTGATTAACGTTTAGGCATGTTTGTATATGTGCAAGATGTGATCTTAGTGTGTCCATGCGTCCGTTCTTTTCCCAGTAGTTAATTTCGATTCACATAGCTTCTGCTATTACATCTGAACTGTATTAGTTAAACGTTTCCTTTCAGCAGTAATGATAACTCTTTGTCTATGCATATTAAATTTCTAATTAGCTATTCATTATTTCCACCCTGCAATAGTCATAATTTATTGTTTGGAATGATTTTGAATTAAATATCGATAAGAAATAAAATTCTGTTCTTTTACCTGAGTGGTGTAGCTTCTTTGGTAAAATAGTTTACTAGGTGCGTAGCATAGTCATTTAATTTGTGCAAGTAGTGTTACTTAGATTAGGGTTTGAATTTCATTTATTGTTCATGCATTTGAATTCATTTCTATCTCATTTTCCTATTGGATCCAATCAAATAGTTTAATTCTTGTAGCTTTCCATTTGTTAAAAGAATTGCATTATCAATTTCATTTGATTAATTTGCAATAGGAATTAGTTCTTAAGCTAAAACACAATTAAGTAGTTAAAACAGTAAGCTCTAGTTAGTCAAATAAAATTTCATTTTGATAGTTAGCTTTGATTTTATTAAATAATTATAGTTTGAATTCGTATAGTGTATTTGTATTTCAATTCTTAAAAGTCATTAAGTTTACTTAGATCATAGAATAAATAGATTTCGAATTGTTCAATAGTTGTAATTATTTTGTTGTTTGTAAAATACAATTTTCTTTTGTTTTCATATTGCGTTTTCATAATCTAGAACGACCGATCATGCATAGCTCTTCTTAGTTTGATTTCCGTCTTTCTTTTTGCAACTAGATAAAGTTAACTAGTTAATGTTTCAAGTTATGTTTAGTTAGAATTAGTTTTTTTTTTTTTTTTTTTTGTAGATGTAGGTTTCTTCTATCCTCCATCATCATTCTAATTTAGCATATCATAGGAATAGTTCATCTCTCAAATAATGGTTAGAATAGATTGCTTCTTATCATCATAGTTCCTCAACAATCTTCTCACTGATTTCTTTGCACTGTAGGTTCATTTGCATTCGCCAGCTAACGATTAAGTTCATCAAAACTGCCTCTTTCTCCAATTTAATTTGTTTTTCTTCCATTCAGCCCGTCATTCGGACAGCGATCCGGATCGTCATTCGAACCTTTACAATTTCTGCATTGTTTCATGCTTATTTCAGAATCCATTTTTTCCTGCTTTTTAATTGTACTGTTCCTTGCTTCTAATTAACAGTTTTTGATGTAATTTAGACTTTGTTTTATCTTGCATAGAGTTTAATTAAGTTTTATCATTATTCTTAGTTTCTATACCATCTTCTTTAATCTTCTTTCTAGTTGTCTTTCGAAGTTAATGTCTTTTCATGATTTGTCAATTAGTTACTGTTTCATAATTCATTAGTTTCATTCCTAGCATAGTTTATTTCTAAATAAAGAGTTAATAATTCCATTTTCCAGTTTTGATAGTTTCATTCGTTAATCAGTTTCCTGTTTTCATAGATAGAATAAATTCTTGCATTTGAATTATGAAAGTCATGCATGCATTTTAAAGTCATATAGTTGCGTGTTAGCACATTTTCATTTTTAGTTAGCTTAGGTTAGTTCAAGCCTTCAATCCTGCACATATAGTGTTTGCATCTCATAAGCTCCCTTCCCGGGTTGATAATTAAGTGTTGAATTAGAACATATATTTTACCCAACATTTTGGCGACGTTGCCGGGGAGGTGCTAAAGGGATTGGAGTTGTAGATAGGTAGAATTTTCTCATACAAACTTAGCAATAGGTAGAATTTCCTTATGAAACTTAGTAATAGGCTAGTGGCGGGTGAGCGGTAAGACGAGAGGTAAGAACCTGCGCATCTGTTATAACAGTCATCCCCAAAACCCAGCAGTAGTAGTAATGCAATTAGGTTTTACTTTTGTTTTCATGAATAGATCTAAAGATTTAAAAGGTATATACACTAAAACTAGTTCCCCCAAACTCATTGCTTTTCAATATTTTGTTTCTTCCTTTTATGCAAAGAGTGAGTATGATTTTATTTATTTCATGCAATTAAATCACTTAGTGGTGTTGTAAGCACCACCCATCCTGCTAGCAAATTGACAGGAACATTCGAAAGAGGATCCTTAAGATAACACATGAAAAACTATTTATATTGTGGGAAGATATGGCAGGAGAGAAGGATGAAGAATTTGTTACCTTTGAATTCCCTATTAGAGATTTGGGAGGAGTGGCACAAATGCAAGGCATTCCCCCATCCATTCTACCAAATTTTCACGGACTGGAGAACGAAGACCTTGATGAATTTTTATTTCAATTGGAAATACTTTGTAGAGGATATGATGTTCAAAATCTGAAAATTTTTCCTCTTACTTTGAAAGGAGCAGCCCTCCGATGGTTCATGAGCCTAGGTTGGAATTGCATTCAAAATTGGGAAGACATGAAACATGTATTCTTGAAAAGATACCAAGATTATTGTAGGGTCAATGAGGATATCTTCGAAATAACACAAGGGGAAAAAGAAACTTTGGAAAATTACATCGAATGCTTTCAATACAACCTTCAAAGATCAAAACTAAGACAGTCGGGGAAAGACACCTTGAAATTCTTTTTACTCAAAGGAATACAAAATGAATATTTAGAAATCTTAAGTCTGATGGGAACAGGTGATGTATTTCAGTTACCATATGATGATGTTTGTGAGTTATGTAGAAGGTATTCAAGAGGAAAATTCAAGACTGGTAAGAATATACCCTCTTCTTAGTTTTTGAAGTCTGCTGCAGGAATGGGAATTACAAAAGATGAAATTGGTAATTTATTTGAAATATTTAAAATTGATATTATCATCTCTCTAAATTCACAAATGGATATTTTGCAGGTTGAAAAAAATGAAGAATTTGAAGAAGCATTTTTCCATCAGTGCCAAAAGAAACATCTCACAAAGGATTGTCCTTTGAATAGTCTCAGAATGTGTGGCCTATGTAGCTTGAATCATTCCATGGGTAGTTTCTCTTCCTTACCTAGGATGGAAACAACATGCAAAGGAGATATGGAAATTGCAACAAGTTCACCTTATGAAATGGCACCACAACCGAGGCCTACATATATGGTTTAGAGCTCCACCCCTCCATTTCCCTACTCTCATAATCAATTAGTGAATACTTTGACACCATGGCATCTATTGCAGCCTCAGCTTAACCCCTACCAACCTTGTTCACAAAGCCTTTATGGCCCATCTTATGATCATATGGACACAACATTACATGGTCCTCTATACTCTCCACAAGATTTTCAACAATATCCTATTTACCTGGCAGGATCAGCCACACAAGACAATCAACTACACCTACCACAACTACCTTCTCATAAAACTCCTCTATACCCAACGCACATTCCTGTTCAATCCATTCCACATTCTAACAACAATAAAGCAATACAATATGCTTACAGTGTTGAACTGCAACATTTACCCACCTTTCCTACCTCACCAACATCACTGCAGGAAATTCATACAAGGTCTGGAGAGGCTATAGATCTAGGAGCCGTAGAAACTTTGGAAGAAAAGGAAGTTTCTACTTGGCCTCATCCACAAGAAGACAAGATTGACATGGGATGCACCATATTTGATAAGGGACAGACATTAGAACCTGAATGTTCCCCATCACTAAATTCATATTCTTTATGCATTCTAGAGTTTGATGAAAGACCTCGTGACATGAGTGATGAGTCCAAGTTACAGGTATCTGATAGCCTTTTTCCCCACAGTAAAGCACACGAAAGGGTGAAGAAATACACTTGTTTTGTGGGAGAAATGATTTACCTTGATTATTTAATGAAGTTGTTTTAAAGATTATTCTTGTATGTCTGAAAGCGTGTTCAATAAACTAATTATATGAAAATCGAGTATGATTGAGCAGGTCCAGGTACACTAAGGGACAAACACACAAATCAATCGAAGGATTGAAAGATCATACAAAGCTCAGCGCCTTTTTCCTTGATTTATAGAGAGAACTCTTGTTCAAACATAATCGACAATTAGACATATATTTAGGTTAAGCATTAGAGGCATATATATACGGGCCTCTCGGCTAGCGAGGGGGTCCTGTTTCCATTTTGGAGAACCAGCGTTTTACGTTTTTATACTGCTGAGAAAATTTGTGTTATAGACCTTTATCAAACCATGAAGTTATTATTTTGAATAAAGATTTGATGTTGCTTTCAATTCGGCATCTATAAGTTTTCTCCACTCCTAAGTACGGGTTGGAGAGGGCCCCTCCAACACGTAAGTCATGAGATTTTACTGTTCAGGTATTTTTCATTATGTGCCTTGTATTGACTTTATCTATATAGCATGTGAAAGTATTCTTGATGACATTCAAATAGAACGATTTGATTTATGTAGTAAAGCGACCATTTTGATTCCGCAATAGTTCATAGCGCTTTATGTAGTTCGGTAATGCTGTTTTTGTAGTCCTGTAGCAGCATTCCGCCAAGACATGATTCGACACTTATTTTCCTATGTGCTTGCATTACTTATGAAACAGTGATCCAGATCTTGAAGCTCATGCACTTTTCCATTATTATAGTTGCTCATGAAGATTGATTACTTTCAACACTTTGGTTAATTGATGATTAATTCGTAGCATTGGATAATTGCATTCTGAATTTAGTTTTTGACATTTGAATATTTTAAATCAGATTTACAGTTTATGTATTTGAATTATAATATCTACTTCTTAAATTAGAAATCCAGCTTTAGGTATTATAGAATAGATCTACCATGTTTTCAGCATTTGAATTCATAGTATAGAATTACTGTTTTCCACAAGATTAATTCTTAAAGTAGATTTACTGTTTTCAGCATTTACATTCTTAAACATAGATTTACTGTCTTCAACATTTAAACTTCTTAGCATAGGTATTTCTCCTCCATAGATTAGGAAAATCTTTGAAACATTGATACCAACCCCCAACCACGACAAATACTATCCTATAAGAGCAAATATAGTGCTAGCACCTCTGAAGTTTGTACGTCCCCCGGGTTGATAATTAAAGTAGGCTCCTGATCTAGCTGCCCTCATTAGGCATCCATTCTAAGAGCTCACCAATGAGAAATGAAGAAGAGAGCCCAGAATACAAGGATTACATTGAGACCTGGTTCCACGAGGTAACCAAGCCACAATACCATTCTCTCCTTCAATGCTTCTTGCCGCTAAATCAAACAGGTCGGTTGGTTCTTCATATCAAGGTAATCACTGCAATAATTTTCTCATATGTGGATAAGGGTATGTTTTTTATTTTGCTTCGCACATGGTTACATTGGAAAAGTTCTTACACTTGAATAAAGAGTTTTTCTTTCTTTTTAGCATAGGATAGTATGTATATAAATAAAACGTTGTATGTGGTTAGTTAGCACTAGATATTCATACAAATTCACTTTCTGTTTTCCTTTAAAATAAAATAACTAAGAATAAAATCATGTTAATGAAAGCAATCTTACATCATACATGCATATTTCTTATTATACCAGTTACTCAAAGACCTACTTTAATTATTATGATCTCCACAAAACTCAATATTACACCTATGGACTCCTAGTTCATCCTGGACTCATTATCAAAACTTGTCTCTAAAGCACCTTTAAAAGGTAGCGTAAAAGTGGGTGATATTTTCTATTTTGTGGGGAACATTACTGACCTTTTATGAAGAAGATAGACTATGAAGTCAAAGAACAATTTTATGAAGAAGATAGACTATGATAGTCTATCTTTTATGAAGAAGATAGACTATGAAGTCAAAGAACAATTTTAGGTTATTATCTTTTGACATGATCTGTAATTTAGGCCATTATAAATAAAGTTACTCATAAGGTTTGTGCTAAAAATTTGAATTATGTTTTTAACAAGCTTAGCACACTCTAGTGCCAACCAACTTTCTTACTAAAAATGTCATTATATGAAGTAAACCCGTCGGGGTACTGAACAGGATCGTTGGCAGCGGGTCCATGCTAAGTAAAATTTTAAACAAGGAAGCTCGATAAATGCAAGTAAACCCATTGGGGTACTGAACAGGCTCGTTGGCAGCGGGGCTATGCTTGCATGGTACCAAGATAAACCCACCAGGGTACTGAATAGGCCTGTTGGCAGCGGGTCAGTATCGAGTAAAAGAGGTTTGGTTAATGCATTGTTGTTCACATAGTTCATAAAAAAACCTGAGTATACAAACACATGTTTAGGATGATTATTTATACTGTCATTAGATAATGGATGTAAGTTGGACTTGGACCTTGTCATCTAATTCAAACAAATACCTAGGATATGATTATCCTAGAAATGAGACCCATAATTATAGTAGATCTCACAAACTTTACGGTGAACCTTATCTATGCTTTGGATGACAAGAGATCTTTACAATGAGTCATGGACGACTAGTTTTCCTATAGCATTTTTCGCATCTCTTACACTATCATAGCTTATATATGGTCTTCGTGAGCATAAACTGATGAATTTGCATGTATTGAAGAATCTGATTTAGTATGATATTGTTTTGATCATATCGTGAATACTTCTTTTTTCTTGAAATTTTTTAGTTTTTAGAATAATGATGTTTTTAGGATATCCTACTGATTGATGTTGATCTAGAGTGTTTACATAAGAAGCAAATAACAAATTATTAATTTATTGATGGCCCGAGGACGTGCCATACCTTCGGTTTTGGGGAGGATTCACAATTAATTCTCTTTTTCTGTTTACTAGGATTCAAAATTTTTTCTATTTTTTGTTTTCTTGTGAAGTAATTAAAAAGTTCATATATTTCTATCCTAAGAAAAATCTTATGAAATGATTAGTTGTCACAAGAAAATATGAGTAGCTCTTGTACAATCAAAATTCAAAGAAAAGAACACATTCTAGCAAATGTCAAAAATTCTGCTGAAAGAAGGGTCGAATGAGGTAGTTGAATAAAGGTCTGAATACAACTAAGACCCTGTAACAACATCTTTGTTATACCAAGATATGTGTTTTCAGAAAATTCAAATATAAGTTGTTGTTGAATCCGATAATATTTCAATATCATAAATTACTAATACCATATTACTTCATCAAATACTAAATTTTAAGTTGACATCATTATATTCCAAGTGCTAATGATAAGCTGATACTAACGTTCTATAATTTAGCATATTTAAAGTCAACTTCATATAAGGTGATTCATCTTTGAACTATGGATATGAGATAATATTCGAAATATTTATTGTATGATTTTACAAATAAAAAACTTACAAACATACAATATAATTATCATTTCATTTTTCTTCGTATCAACTTCAATTAGCATATATATAAATCATTTCATTATTCGACCATAAGGGAATAAAATCAACATATGAATCCTACCATAATTTAAGAACCACCTAGTTTGCAATCCAGTCCGAATCACCTCAATCCGACATCATACGAAAATGTTATGCTCAAATTACTAACTGCTTGTCATAACAACTGTGACAATTCTACATATGGCTGTTCATCGGAATATTTCACATATCAAATCATCTTCTTTTCAAAACCTGTTTATAAGGGAGATATGAGTAAAGTGTGTGGAAGATATAAATAAAGCTAAAATAGCCGCCAACCTTTCTCTCCGATTGAAGCATGATAATTTGAAAGAACAGGTCCATAAGCTTAAAAGCTAAGTCTACTTCCTCTTCCAAGTCGAAGGCAACGGCTACTGCAGCTCCGCCTTCTTCCTGAAAACTTTTTTCTTTTGCTCAGCGGGACCTGGAATCTCTCCGGTTTGGGGGAATGTTGGTGTCCATTTTGTCACCATTTTTTTATCAGTAAATGTGCCATAATTGGCGCCATTTTCACTATTTTTGATATGATAAGTCATTCTTTTTTCCATTCAGACCATCGAGTAGCTCAGGTATGTGTTTATTTGCAAATTTCACAAATTATGAAAAATTGTTGTTTTTTTAATGATTTATTGACTATCATCTTACATTTCCAGGCATCCTTGGCATTCAGTTTGGTTCTACAGGTTGTGGTCATCAAACGAACCACCATTCAGTTTGGTTCTAAGGGTTGAATCTGTAGGTTCAACCCTTCATTCAACCTGCAGATTCGTTGGTTAGAACATTTTGGAGCATTAAAGGCGAAAACATAAAACGTAGGTGTTGTTCGTGATGGTCCTCTCATGCTTCTCCACCTATCAGATCTCACCCATAACCGTCCAGATGTGAGCAGCTTTTAAAATCATAAATTTTGTCAAAAACATGTTTTCAACTGACAACAAATTTCGGGCTGGATCTGCGGGCAAAGGAAGACGAATTTCAAAATTCCGGCACATGGGTTTTGTGCAGAATAGGCCCATTTGGGTCAAAGTGAGGTATTTTGCCAAAATTCACAGCCATTTGGGAGAAAATCGTGGTTCCTTGAAACCAACTTGCCCAGAAAACGTGGATGACTGTTTTTCTAAATTTAGAAATTTGTTTTAACAACTTAGAAGTTTGGGGATTCAGTTCTATACTCTCCCACTGGGTTGTTCATGTATAAATTAGACCCTAAAGGTCTGGAAATAGAGGTGTATCTTACACCTCTGTAACTCCAATGCCTAAATCCCTGAAGTTCCAAGATCAATTTAATCATTTAGAGAAAGTTGTTGGCCTTTTCCCACACTCCTAATTAGGTCGACGCAGATTGTCTTTGAGCAACATGCGCTGGTGTAGGTTGTCCTCATGCAACATGCGCCAAAGTCAGTTTAATGGGATAAAGGTAGCTTTCGAGTGAATTCTAGAAGTTGGATGAGGTGGATCCCTATCCCTAACTCATAGGCGAGCTGGCCTTCGATTCCCTAACCTAATGGGAGGATCCCTTAACCCTCTACCCACAATCCTCAACCTACTCTATCCACTTGGACCTATAAATACAAGAGCTCTCTCCATCCCAAGGGGAGGAAGTCTATGGTACTCTTATGTTGGTGAAATTAGCTCAGTAGTTCAATACTCTAGTCTTAGAGGCACCTACTTCTTTTTAGGAGCTTTGGATTGGCTTGTCAGAAGGATATTGAGGCGTTGAGGCATCGGTTGTAATCACATCTTCTATTTTACTTCCCACTTTTTATATAATAATATAAATGCTTTCCATAAATGTTATTGTGTTAATGATATTTATAGTTAACCTCCTCAACTATTTACTTAGACTAGTTAGTGTTTAGGCATGTTTTACTGCTTGTATTGTTCCTATGGGTCTTGACAGGTTTTGCAGCTGAGATCTGGAAGACCCCCACCTTATGGTAATAGACCACCTTATTATGGTGGTGGACCCACATATGGCCCGGGCAGCACACCCCCTTATAGTCAGTTCCCTCCTGGGACACCATACAACCAGTCAATGCAAGGTCCCATTGGTCCATACATGCCATACCAGTACTATCAGTACCCGCAGCCGAACCAACAACTGCCCTTTTTGGATACATTGGAATTACCTGACTTGTCTCATCTAACCAATGACCCCATCTTCCACCGACATAATTGGCCACCTATTCCGGTGAAACTACCGTTAGATATCCCCAAGTTTGATGGCAAACCTAGTGAAGGTCCAAAAAACCATGTGATGACATACCATTTATGATGTTCACCCAACTCCTTGATGGATGACTCGATTTGTCTTAGGTTATTTCAACGGAATCTCACCGGCCCAGCTACCAAGTGGTATATCGAACTACCACCCCATTCTTTTCTGGATTTCTACTCTCTTGATATATCATTTTTACCCACTTCCAGTTGCCCATCCGCTATGAGACTGGTATAGACTTATTGACCTCCCTTCGCCATAAAACTACCACTCATATTTAAGATCATATTCATGAATGGAAACGAAGATGACATCTTATTAAGGCTCATCCTCCGGACCAACTCTTAGCTGACTAGTTTACAAAGTCACTCTTATGTGTCGTAGCTCAAGATGTAGCTATGGGAGGGGCCGTCACTGAGGAACAGGCTATTTCCCTTGCCCATTAATTAGACTTGGTCTATGCTCAATCCGACACATTGTATGAAATTGTTCCTGAAGCACCTCGCCCTACGTATGACCTTGCGAAACCACCCAAGGGACCACAGGCTGATGGCATCATTGGTTCGCTTACCTCCTAGCCTTCTACTCAAACTGGTGGCTCGTTGAACCCCCAAGGTTCTTCCCCATCACCACCATAGGTTGGCCACAACACTGACAAACCCACTACTCTTGCCTCCACCGAAGAGGTGAATTATGTGCAATCATCTTTATCTCAGAAATCCGGTGGTAAGAAGAAAAAAAAAGGGAAACCTAAGAAATATTTTAACCAACAGGAGCCCAAGCCCACCCCCGAAGACACCAAACAGAAGAGGAAGTTGAAGTATCGTTGTTTGTTGTGCGGTAGAGACCATTTCTCAAAAGAATGTCCCCACCAAGACGAAGTGCAGAAGTTTCTCAAAGGAAACTCTACTACCGTAGTTCTCAACGATCCCTTCCCCACTCAAAACCAGCAGCTGATTGCACAAACCTCTCCTTCCCAGGGAGAGGCATCCTCCACCGCGCATGTTCTCATGATGCATACTGAGACAATCAATCTGAACACACGTTCCTGTTCCTATGACTTCGTCCCTCCGAAGGAACTGGTTGGAAGTAATACTGAAAAAGCTTCCACTTCCATTCCCGACGTCACCGTACCGCATGCTTCTCTCACCATCGAGAAGCCTTCTTTAGATTTAGTGTTGGGTCCGCCCAAGAGCACGATTCGAAGAGCTATCTTCAATCCCAATGCTCGGGAAGCTCAAAAATACAACATTGTAGATGACCTAGCACAAGCCCCTTGTGCTATGTCGACGCTCGAGGTCTTGCAAAACTGCCCCAACCGGTGCAAGACTCTCCTCGCTGCCATCGGTGCAGTTGATCTGGATTCTTCTAATACCATCATGTTCCGACTAGAGTACTTCAAGCCGAGTCTTTCCCATCAGTTGGCATTTCAAGTTGCCACAAAAATCACTGGGAAGACAATCCATTGTACCATCTTGGACGAAGGTGCCTCTACCTCTGTCATGTCGATTTCGTGTTGGAGAGCCATTGGCTCTCCTGAGGTGAACCGTTCTCCCACCACCTTGAAAGCATTCGACGGACGTGGCTTTCAACCTCATGGGATGTTACAAGCCTTAGCAGTCGAGTTGGGGGGTAAGACCACAACCATTAATGTGGAAGTGGTCGCAACCCCATTAGATTATAATATTCTGCTTGGTCGTAATTGGTTTTACACCATGACTACGGTTGCATCATCTATCTTGCGCATAGTACAATTCCCCCACCAAGGCCAAATTTTTATTGTCGACCAACTGGATTTTTGTACACCTGACACCGCTACTCATCTAGGCAATAATGTTCCATTACTCAGAAAATATTCGCAGCTATATGAGAGAGTCTGGGTCGGCCTCATAAAGGACTCATCCCTTATGGGTGTCTTTCCAACCTCGGATTCCCCTAATCATGTTGCCACGGTGAACATGATCTCCTCTAGGATTTCATCTATCCCCAACTCTACCGATCAATGGCTTGTACCTGATGAAGCCACTACGCACTTGATTGGAGACACCATGCCTCTTTCACCCACTGAACTCACTTACGAGGCTATCTAGTCAGCATCGGAGGACCACTTGGATGTGGCCTCCACCTCCTGTTCTCTACAGCGGACATCGTCCCTGCCCGATCCTTTGCTCCAGACTTTTCATTTTGACGAGTCCATTATGGAAATCATGAGCATGGATGACCCTCTGTGGGAAGACCTCCATCATCAGTCTTCTTTCCTTCCCCCATTGGACACTTTAGAGAATAGAATCACCACCATATTTACACCGGATGTCCACCCTTTCCCTCAGTCCCCAATACTTACATGTCAAACAGACTCTGAAGGCAACTTGGCCAACATTGAACCTACCATTTCGGTCGACATATCGGTTACCCCTAGTGTAATGGAACACATTCGTTTAGGCCAGAAGTGTTCCCCTGAAGAGATTACAACGTTCACGGCCTTGTTCAAGCAATTTTGAGACATGTTTGCTTGGACCTACGAGAAGATGCCTGGGATAGACCTTGCTATTGTTTCATACACGATTCAAACCTATCCTGATGCTAAACTAGTCTGACAAAAGTTGTGACCGGTACACCCTCAAAAGACTGCGACAATCAAGGTAGAGATTGAAAAACTCTTGAAGGATGGTTTCATCTACCCTGTCCCACTGACAGAATGGGTCTCAAACGTCGTCCCTGTAGCTAAAAAGCAGGGTACCATTCGAGTTTGCGTCAATTATCGAGATATCAACAAGGCTTGTCCCAAGGACAATTATCCGACTCCCTTTATCGAACAGATCATTGACAATTATGCAGGAAGTGTCATCTTCTCTTTCATGGATATATTTTTCGGTTACAACCAAATTGAGATCCACCCGAGTGATCAACACAAGATTGTTTTCATCTGTCCTTGGGGCACATTTTCTTATCACAAGCTCCCTTTTGGCCTTAAAAATTCTGGTGCCACATTCTAGCGGGCCATGTCGTATGCCTTTCATGATGTGAAGTACTTTGTGGAACCCTACTTGGACGATCTCCCTGCCCATTCATGACAGTGCGAGTACCACATTGATCATCTAACGACGGTTTTCCTCAGATGCATGCGATATAATATCCACCTGAACCCTCACAAGTGTATCTTCTGCGTCGAGTCTGGACGCCTCCTCGATTTCATTGTCTTGAAAGATGGCATCTGCATTGATCCTTTGAAGGTGGAATCCATCGTCACTCTCCCACCTCCCACCGACATCACGTAACTCCAAAGTTTGCAAGGGAAAGCAACTTACTTAAGGCGTTTTGTCTGTAATTTCGCGCAAAAGATGCAGGGTTACATGAGAATACTCAAGAAGGACATCCCATTCATTTGGGACAACCAAGCACAACAATCCTTTGATAGTCTCAAACATGCTATCACGCATGCCCCTGTGTTCCAACCACCCAATTACTACAAGGATTATATCCTTTATCTTGCCGCTTCTGCCACCACGATCGCCATGGTCTTGGTACAAGAAGACAACAACGCCCAGTAACATGTGATATATTACTTAAGTAAGGGTCTTATTGAAACCGAAACTCATTACTCACATGTTGAGAAACTTGCGCTCACGACAGTTATTGTTGTCCAAAAGTTCCGACATTACATCTTGCTTCGCACCACCACCATCATCACCGAGTCAAACCCCATGTACCACATTTTGACATGTCAAATACTTGGGGGCAAGTATTCACGCTGGGTTGTGATACTGCAGGAAATTGATCTCCTTTTTGAAAAGGATAAGTCTAAAAAGTCTTTGGTGTTTGCCGAGCTGATTTGTGATCTTCCCTGGGTTGATGTAGAATTTAAGCCCATTGATTCTCTTCCAGACGAATCATTGTTCCTAATCAGCACGTCTAATCCGTGGTATGGAGATATCACTTTATATCTTCAGATCCAACATTTCAGTCCCCAACTGTCTCATGACGACCGTCGTCGAATTCGCCACCATGCAAAGTATTACCTGATCATTAGTGATACCTTGTACCATCGTGGTATCGATTCTATCCTTCGATGTTGTCTCACTCATAAGGAGGCTGAACATGTCTTGAATGATTGTCACGCTGGGGTGTGTGGAAGTCATCTCTCTGGGATGGATATAGCCTAGAAGATACTTCACGCGGGATATTATTGGCCCTCCATATTTAAAGATTGTATCAAGTCCGTCAAAAAATGTCCTCCATGCTAGCATTTTCAAATGAAAAAGTGCACCCAACCCGCCCCGTTACACCCGGTTATTGCTGTTGGCCCCTTCGCTAAGTAGGCATTGAATTCATGCACTGTAAGCCTACCTCAGTCGGGGGGCATGGTTACATCATCGTAGTCGTGGATTACTTTACAAAGTGGGCCGAGGCTATGGCTACATACACTGACGACGACAAAACCGCCGCACTCTTCATGCTCAATCATGTTATAGCGTGGTTCGGAGTTCCTCAAGCTATAGTCACCAACCATGGTTCCCACTTTATGAACCACATGGTTGACAAATTGAGCACTATATTGGGTTTTCGCCATGAAAACTCAACACCGTACTACCCACAGTCCAATGGACAAGTAGAGGCCATTAAAAAGGTCTTGAATGCCACGATCCAACACATGGTGGGTACACACAAGTCCAACTGGCACAACATGCTCTTCTCCACACTATGGGCTTATCGAACTTCCGTCAAGACCGCCACTGGATTTACCCCCTTCCATTTAGTTTATGGATTGGAGGCTTTCCTTCCAATATAGTGCGAGATTCTATCCCTCAAACTCGCAGTTGAACTTCTCCTTAACACTACTGCTAAGGAAGAATGCTTCCTCTACCTGGAAAAACTCGACGAAACTCGCCGCTATGGCGCTCTTACCAACGAGGTGCATAAGAAACGCATCAAAGCGCAGTATGATAAATTGGTAGGACCTCGCGTCTATAGCGAGGGTGATTTGGTCCTCACATACAACCAAAGACATGATAAGCTGGGGTCAGGAAAGTTTGAGTCCATGTGGCATGGACCCTACATAGTAAAACGTGTTCTAGAGAAGGGAGCCTATGAACTTGAAGACTATGATGGGATATCTTTAGGTGAACCCCGCAATGGGCTTTACCTGAAGAGGTAATATGTCTGAGTCTTTCATACACAGGTACATTGTATATACTGTACATGGCGTGTGTGTTTTTGTGTGGTGTGATGCTTTTGTTTAGTGTGTCTAGATCTTATTTTTGCTTCTTATACCATGTTCTGTCTGCATGTGTAGATGGCAACTTGCTGCAAATTCGCGAACGGCACTAGCCGGCATACCCGTAACCTTGCTTCAACATCTTGGGTGCTCTATTCTCTCACTGGCGAGCTTATCAGCTCAGGAGAATGTGTCTAGGTTTCACAACCAACAATGCTGCGGAATATCAGGCAATCATTGGAACCCTAACCGACACTCTTTCCTTGGGTATGGACCACGTTGTCATCTATTTGGATTCGCAATTGGTGGTCTCTCATCTTAACTGGATTTACGTTATCCGTGACCCTACTCTACTCCGTCTCTATAGACGAGTTCGTCTTTTGGAAAGGTCCTTTGAATCTATTCAATATCTACACATTCCACTAGATATGAACGCGGTTGCCGACTCAATGGCCAATTTCATTCTGCATTGGTACATTGCACATACATAACATTTGTATAAAGCATAAAATCAAACATAACATGTAAATAATTCATTGTATAAGAAAACATGTAAAACAAGATCACATCGATCATCCATTAAAACACATAATGTATAAAGCCGCTAGAATGTCTGTATATATATATAAATCCGTACAAAAGTACAAAATGGTAGTGCTAATACAAAAATCTGAAGCATGCTAGCTTTCAGTAAGAGTCATCTCTACAAAACGTTTGAATCTCGTAAGCTTTCATAGTATACATGTACATGCCATGTGCCTGCACCCTACACCGAACGACCCTAATCCGTTCAGCCCCAGGCTGAGCATGGTAACAGATGATGACCCTTGCCACCTTTCGGAGTAGCGTGCCGAAACGTGTTGATACCCCAACTGTCAACTCCTGTTATCGGAGGGGTAAGTCATGCACTGCAGGCTTTGGAATGCTGGAAGTCATCCCCTGGAGCTTCTCCTTGAGCGCCTCTTGTTCCTCAAGAGCATCACGGGCCGCGGGCCCCATCTCTAGCACTCCTCCTCTACGCACCTAGCGGGAGACTCCCAATGGTCTCTCTGGGCCCACATCTGCATAGAAACATGTAAAACATTATCAACACTACTACAAAAAAATCATAAAACATATAAATATAAAAACACAAGTAGTGTTTCTTACCTATGTTTCCCCACTGCATCCCCTCTGGAAGCACTAGGTCGGGATCTTCTTGGAAGTCTGTATCGGCATATGAATAATCCTCTATCATGAGGATCTGTGCCTGTAGCCATGAGAAGAACTCAGTACCAAATTTGATGATGGGCCCCCCGCCACCATGGCGAGCCATCGCATTTGTTCATCTTAGCATGTGAGGATCACGTATCTCCTGATCCTCGAATTCCAGTTGCGGGCGCAAGAGAGGTACCTGCTCCATCATAAAAGATACCACGATCGAACCATACCCGAACTGATTTAGCACCCTGCGCTGACACTTGGTCAACTAATCCTTGAGGCTGACAAGAAGCCCCTCACACCACTTAAATGCAGTAGGAGTCATGCACTCCTCAGCATACATCATTTGCGACTTGCTGGCCAAGTGAGAAGCTTGGCTACCAACAACTCGCACAACGGTGAAGAGTATCTGTTGTAAGCTCCTGTCCATGACATGCTTGATGGGAATTTTCCCACCAACCATCGTTGTACTTGGAGGACACCACTAAGCTATCATGTCCTGAACTGAATGTTCACCACCCTGGGATCTGGTCAAAGACACAGGATTCCCTCACCGGGATAATGTTGTTAGAAAATAGATGTGCTCAACATGTATGGTAAGCGTATGCTCACCTATCCAGAAGTGTTGTTGAATAGGGTCCCAACATTAGACTAGGTGCATCAGTAGGTCGAATTGGGATCTCATCCCTGGCACTCGAAAGTACTTGAGTATCCCACAGTTTCGCAATGCTACAACACTTTGTGGATTATTTTCCACTTGCATATCCTCGAGCTCATGCTCATGTTCCCTCCATTCAAGGACCATGGTATCACTCCAAACTTGCTAAGCAAGCCATTTAAACATGTTTAGAACTTTTCCCCTCCACCCAAAAACTTTTATTTTTTGCTAGTTTTTGAGTTTCATTTGGCCGTTTACGTCGGCGTAGATAACCCATTCTGACAATGTGCCGCTGGCACAAAACACCCTTTCGGGATCTACGCCAGCGCAGAACCCGAATGGGTTTCCTGCGCCGGCCCATGAACACAACTCTACCAACTTAAAACACTTAAAAAATACCTAAAAACATGAAAAAGCAAATTCTAATCCACTGAAAAGTTAAATGGGGAGGTTTAGGGTTACCTCTAGTGATGGCTCACGAAATGACAGATCGTAGCTCCTGGAAATTGCAGTTGAAATTCGGCTCCAAATGGCACTTTGCACTCACCCAATTTGGTAAAAAAAATTGTGATTTATTTTCACTATTTCATTCATTTTATAACAAAAAGGGAATATTCCTTTTTATATTTTGATGCTTAGTGGGTTTTTTATTATAGTTGGGGTCAATTATTATATTTAATACTCGGTTAACCACTTTGACCTAGTTTTTGAGCTGTAGGTGCCTCATTAGTGCCATTTCTCAATGTGGTGATCATCTAGTAAGTATCATCAGGTATGAACACTCTCTGAGCATCTTTTTGTCATTATTTCGCTCATTAATGTAAATTATTAAATGAAAACCGAGCTAACTCTTTGTTCTTTCTCGTGCTTGTTAAACGATGAGAATATGTCACCGAGTTATAGTTTATCACTTTTTCGGGCTTGTTAAACTCCCCTGAAAAAGGAAACCCCCCAGAGTTTTCTTTAAGCTCTTTTCAGACTCTCGAAATACGAAAAGATTACCAAGTGAACTTGTCGCGTTCATGCTTGTTGAAGTATTTGAATGGCCATCTTCCTGGTGATAGTTTACCTCTTTTTCAGACCAGGGGGCACTACTTACGAAAAAAGAATACTCCAACCAATCATGATTGGAAGAGTCCTCTCTTGCGTTGTTTTACCCTTTTCCGGGCAAAGAGGCTAACCTTACGAAAAAGGACCTTTGGAGTCTTCTTTAGTTCTTTTCAGACTCTCTAAACATGAAATGACACTGAGTTTACCTTCTATGGACTCATTAAAACTCAACATTGAAGGGCCCGTCATGGGACGAACCCCTCATTTCCCAGGTTCGAAAAATATTTGGGATTGGACTCATCTATGAGATGAGCTATACCGAGCAGCTGGTTACCCTCATGAAGCTTGTTAAAAACACATGAGGCACTCATCAGTCATGGTGGGGAAAAAGGAAAGTTTTTGTGTTACACCTTTACTCATGGAAGTACTTAGTTGCTCTTGAACATGGCACTCATCTTGCATTTTCATTCAGTACTTGTCTTCGAGTCCTATTAACTTCATGAGTCTTGTTACTCCTTTGGGTCATCCAAAGGATGCTTCCACCATCAGTTGCATCAGTAGTTAACGTCATTCTCGTCATGTCAATACTGCCAAGTCATGCCATGCCCATGGTCAAGAAATGTATTCATCGCTCATCATTTGCAGTTAGTAGACCTTCCATCATGTCGGTCTACTTTGAGTTAGTCTTGCATGTTATTGTACCATCCAATCTACTCCAAACATCTGTTATCAAGTTTCATGTCGATGATGGGGGATTTATCATGGCCCTCCTTTGACTGATTCATCCTCGTCGACTTCATATCATCATCCGAGGATTGAACTTAGAAACCAATCAAGTACGTTGGACATGCATGCCTCAATGGCAGGTTACCTCGCTTTCGACATGAGTTTATATCATTGGCTCTTGATAGAAAGATTCCGTTGAGCGTTCGACTTCAACTCATTAATTCACGCTCAATGGTATGTACTATGATACCTTGGGGATCATTGAAATTAATGGTGATTTCCCTCGCACTTGTTAACGGTATACATCAATGATCGGTAATCAAGTGGTTTCTACCATGTTCGACGTTAAGACATTTGTAATCACATGGCTAGATTCGTATCCATGCGGGTTCGACTTGAAGACCCTAGGGAGTCATGTTTTACCCAGGTTGCGATGGAGATTGTTTGAGTCATATTACACGGATCCACTTTTGTAATGGTCGTGGCTGTGTTATCATCTCATCATGGATATATGCTTCTGTTTAGTCGGTCATTACTACCAAGGATCTGCAATGTATTGCTCGGCAGCCATGCTGTGCGTCATATGAGACTGCGTTCTCAAAGTCAGTTGTACTGCAGCATCATCTTCTCTTAGACAAGTCCTTGCCATTCTTTCTATCAAATAATTTTACCTGATTAGTTTTACCAGCTTCATGCTTTGGGGGGCATTTTGTTACACCCAAAATCTACACCTCTGTAACTCCAGTGCCTAAATCCCTAAAGTTCCAAGATCAATTTAATCATTTAGAGCAAGTTGTTGGCCTTTTTCCACACTCCTAATTAGGCCGGCGCAGGTTGTCTTTGAGCAACATGCGCTGGCGCAGGTTTTCCTCGTGCAACATGCACCGAAGTCAGTTTAATGGGATAAAGGTATCTTTCGAGCTAATTCTAGAAGTTGGATGAGGTGGATCCCTATCCCTAACTCCTAGGTGAGATGGACTTTGGTTCCCTAACCTAATGGGAGGATCCATTAACCCTCTCCCCATGATCCTCAACCTACTCTATCCACTTGGTCCTATAAATACAAGATCTCTCTCCATCCCAAGGGGAGGAAGTATATGGTACTCTTATGCTGGTGAAATTAGCGCAGTAGTTCAATACTCTAGTCTTAGAGGCACCTACTTCTTTCTAGGAGCTTTGGCTTGGCTTGTCGGAAGGATATTGCGACGTTGAGGCATCGGTTGTAATCATCTCTTCTATTGTACTTCCCACTTTTTATACAATAATATAAATGATTTCCATAAATGTTATTGTGTTAATGATATTTATAGTTAACCTCCTCAACTATTTACTTAGACTAGTTAGTGTTTAGGCATGTTTTACTGCTTGTATTGTTCCTATGTGTCTTGACAGGTTTTGCACTTGAGATCTGACGACCGTGAAGCCTGGAACAACAACGAGGATAAATATATACAAATCTGAGGTAAGATTACTTAATTACTCAATCTCTAACTAGATCTAGGAGAGTAGTTTCATATTCTTTCTCATTTTTTCTATACTTACATTTGGCCAAAGAGATCACGCCTTAAGTCTGCTTTTGGTAGATTGTCGGATAACAAACCTGTTCATATTGGTCCATAATCATAGGAGGCTCATACAATTTTAAGTTTTCCACATTAACAATGGAATACATTTACATATAAGGAGGAAAATCTAATCGAAAAGAATTGTTACCAACTTGATCCAAAATTGTAAAAGGTCCATACCTGATTGGTTTCAACTTTCTACCTTCACCTTGGAGTCGGTCTTTGCTAATATGAAGCCATACTCGATCACCAATTTGAAAATGATGATCCACTTGATGCTTGTCATGTCTTTCTTTATACTTATCTTGACTTGATTCCAACTGCTCTTATCCTACTTGATGTACCAAATGGATTTGTTGAATAAAATTCAAAGCTTTATCCGCATCAACTTGACCATATCCCACTGAATCTTTCACATAAACAAAGTCTAAGGGAGACTCTAGAAAATAACCAAAACATGTCTCGAATGTAGACCTTTGTGTTGAAGAGTGTATAGCTTTGTTGTAGGCATGCTGAACATAATGCAACTGCTAATCCCAAAGATTGGGATGCTTGGCACAATATCCTCAGAGAAGATGTACTACTATCTGGTTGACCACTTCAGTTTGTTCGTTGGTTTTTGGATGAAATGTTGTGCTTTTCTTTAGCTTTGTGTCCATAAGTTCGCATAGATATGACCACAATTTCCCAAGGAAGCGGGAATTTCCATCGGATATAATAGAAGTAGGTAGTCCAAAATGGACCCATACATGTTGGAAGAACAAATGAGCAGTCAACTCAGCCGTGATATGCTTTTTACAAGGCATTATAATGCACATTTTATTGCCACACCAACATATAAGTAATCATGTCCCTTTCCAGACATTGGTAACCCTCCTACAAAGTCCATCGACACACTTTCCTATGGATGAGAAAGAACCTGAATTAGTGGAGTGTACAAACCTAAATTTCTGTTACTTGGCTTACTTGTTGCACACATAACACATCCTTTTACATACTTGGACACAATATCATTCATCAAAGGCCAATAACAAAACTTTTGTAATTGTGCTATAGTTTTTCCTACACCAAAGTGCCCTGAAATGAGAGAAGTATGAGCTTCTCTTATCACATGTACTCTTTCACTTTGTGGAATACATATTTTTCCAATATGATACAACAACTTATCATGAACATGATAGTTCAATTCTTCATTTTGAGAGCCATGTATTAGTGATTCATATAATTCCTTAAAGTCTTCATCCTTAGTATATTGTTCAACATAACTTGAATATACCAAAGGACTTTGTTGAATAACAATAGAAACATTTGTTGGAGGTCTTGATAACATATCTGCAACTTTGTTCTGAATACCTTTTGTATACTTAATGATCAAATGAAATTGTTGTAGAAAAATATTCCACTTGAAATGTCTTGATTGTTGTAGCTTAGTTTGAGATTGAAGATATTGTAGTGGTTGATGATCAATATGTATAATTGTTTCCTTACCCATTAGGTAATGTTTCCACTTCTTCACACTTTGTACTAATGCATACAATTCTTTATCGTATGTAGGATAGTTAATTATTGCTTTGTAAAAGGTTTCATAATGATAGCATATTGGTTTTTTAAGTTGCATTAAGAATTCCCCCATGGCATAACCACTAGCATCAGTCTCCATATGAAATGGCTATTGTAGATCCGGAAGTGCAAGTACTGGAGCTGTGTTGATCTTTTCTTTTAGAGTGTTGAAGGATTTTCGTGCTTTTCCTTCCCATTGAAAGACTTTGTTCATACCCGTCAAAGCATGTAATGGAGAATCTATGAAGGAGAAGTTCGCAATGAAATTCCTCCAATATTGGGATTCTCCCAAGAAGATCCTTATATTGGTTACATTATTTGGCTTGGGCCAATTCACAATGACCTCTACTTTAGAGGGATCAATTCTAAGTTCACCACCCCCTACAGTGTAACCTAGAATCACCAAAGATGTCTTCCCAAACTCACATTTGGACATCTTTAAGTACAATTTTTTCGTTACAAGTACATCCAAAATTTGTTTCACATGCTTGACATGTTCTTCCCAAGTATGACTACAAATCAAAATATCATCTAAGTAGACTATGACTAAATCATCAATAAAGGGCCTAAAAACATCATCCATCACCCTCATAAATGTTGCGGGTGCATTACAAATCCCAAAGGGAATTACCATCCATTCATACAATCCCTGTTTAGTTTTGAAAGCAGTATTCCATATATCATTGTCATGGATTTGAATTTGATGATAGCCACTTCGTAAGTCTAAATTAGTGAAATAAGTTGCATTCTTTCGCTGATCCAAAAGATCATCAATTCGGGGAAGAGGATACATGTTCTTGATTGTAATTTTGTTTAGTGCCCTGTAATCAACACACATATGCCATGTGCTATCCTTCTTTGCCACCAAAACAATCGGTGAACCACATGGAGAGGAACTTGGTCGAATGTCCCCTCTTTCAAGAAATTCTTGAACCTGCTTCTTTATCTCTACATTTTCAATTATTGAAGACCTATACATGCCAATATTAGGAAGTGGTGCATCCTACTGCAAGAGAATCTCATGTTGGATTTCTATTTTTGGAGGTAATCCTTTAGGTTCTTGAAACAATACATCATAATCAGTTACAACTTTAGTCATGTCATTTTTAAGTCTTCGATCACATCCTTTAAAAGATTAATTTTGACCAAAATTCTTTGCTTTGACTATCATAAGAACAAAATTCTTACTAGCATTTACTAGCCTCTTCATTTGACTTGCAGAAACCAAAGAAAAATTAGTTTTCATGCGGTGTGCACGCAAAACATATTCAATATCATCTTTAGTGAGATGATACATGTTATCTTCCCTGTAAAAGATAGTCTTCCTATAAAAAAGATAAAGATTTCCCAACACAATACCACATATATCCAATGGAACCACATCTAGATCTACTTCATCAACAAATCTAGAAGTAATAATAAACCTAATTCCACACTGTTTTGTAACTTGCAGTTGTGCATTATCACATACCCATCCAAGAGGAGAAGGTTTAGGGTGTAACTTAGTTTCTAAATGATTTTTTTTAACTATCTCTTCTGAAATGAGATTGGCTTATGATCCACTATCAAAAAGACTATCTATTTTTGTATGCTTAGAGATTACTCTTATATGAAATAACTCACTTCTCTTTCTTTCATCAACAACATGTTCATGTTTTGAAATGGAAGTAGAAGGATTTTTACCTTGAATTCCCATAGCAACAATCTTATTCTCGTCCCATGAGTCAGATCCCAAATCATGTTGGATGGTTGTAGTAGTGGTCTTCTTGTCCTCCTTATTCCGAAACTTCTCAGGCTTGAGCTCCGGATGAATCCTCCAACATTTGGATGCATCATGACCTTTTCATGGCAATGTGAAGCATGTAGCTTTATCTCCTCTCTTCTTCACTGTATATTCTTACCTTTTTTTTTACCTTTGAATTTGTTTCCATTAGGTTTGGAAGGTTTTCATTTGTATTCTTCCCCTTGGACTCCACCTATGAACTTGAGAATAATTTCTTGAGTGTAGAGAGGTATACCAAGTATTAAAGCCCTTTTTCTGAATTCTTGTGTGTACTCTTGCACACTTTGTCCCTTACCTTGCCTCGAATTTTGCCAATCCATTATGGCTTGTTGCATGTAGCCCAATGGATAGAATTGATTCTTTAAAGCTGAAGTGAACTCACACCAAGAGGAGATGATGTTTCCTTTTGAGGAAATATCCTTTTGAGTTGTACTCTCCCACCATATGAGAGGGGTTCCTCCAAGTCGGAGAGAAGCCAACTGAATTTTTATGCTATATTTAGTGAACTTTTGAATCCTACAATAAACCTCTATTTGACGGATCCAAATATCCAATTTATCAGCATTAAGTTCTCCATTGTAAACATGTAAGTCAAACTTAATATCAAGCTTTAATTGAGGCACATTGAAATTAACTTTTTTCTTTTCAGGTGAGGAATGTAAAGAACCATCAAGAAAAGATGGTGAAGATGGAGGAGTTTTAGGAGGTTCGTCACCACCTCCTTCTTCTTTAACTTTAGCATGAGATGAGCCACCTTGTTCACCCTTCTTCCGATATTGATAAAGCTCTTCCACCATAGTTTGCATCCTCATAAAAGCTTTAAGGAATTCTCCTTCAGATGGGATTGAAGAAGTCCCATCTTCTCCTTTTGGTGAATCCATTCTTCCTCTTCTTGAACCGATCTTTGGATCAAATTCTTCAAGGTGTCCTTCACCATGTTGAAGCCTTCATCTTGTTAACATTCACAAACTCACAATGTAATGGTTAAGCTTCTCTGATACCAAACTTGATCTAAAATCTTCAAGATATTTTTAACCATATAAATTGCATGTCAAATTTGCATGTTAAATCTCATAAAAGGCTTATAAAAGACAATTTTGAAATGCTTAAATAAACCGCATAAGCAAATAAACAAGTATGAAAACCAGAAAAATGTAGATAGCATATGATAACGGAGTTCACCCTTCGTGGGCTACGTCTCTGGGATATTTCCAGTGAGAAGACCGATCTTATTAAGTCTTCAAAAGATTACATACATGAGTTCTGGAAACACCTCTGAGTTCTATCAGTCAAACCCAAAAATAGACTTCACCACTGCATTCCTCTCGAAATTCTGAGAAGAATGAGTATAAACTCGACGTAGTTTGGCTGAGTAATCCTCTAGCACGCAAATCGAGAAACACCCTGCCTACGCTGTATAGAATCGTATAGATTCCACCTCAGAATATGTGCCTTTTTTGGGAATCGTTCCATGTACCCACCTCAGGAACTGTGCAGAAAACTGTTTCCAAACACTGTTTTTCGTGGCTCAAATGGGTTTTTTTTATAGTGGTTTGGGTGCCAAAAATAGAGGCCACACGCCTCTTTTTGGCCCCAAACTCCACATCAAACTTTTAATTAGAATACGCAATATCCCTTCCAACTAATGGGTCGTGGCCCAATGTGTTGATGTTGGGGGGTAGAGGTCCTGGGGTCAAACCCGTGGGCCTCTCCCCTTTTAAGGTGACAATATGTTGGTTCTTTGTTGGCATTTATGTGGTGGCATACGTTGTATTGTTGGCGTTGATGTGGTGGCATATGTTGCATTGTTGGTGGCATATGTTGTTGGATCGTTTGTTGTGTTGGTGTAATATATGGTTCACATTACAAATAGAATGATGTCGGTGTTGGCCATGGTGTCGAGGGATAATCCCTCGGCCCCGCCCCTTTTCCAAACAAACTAGCCATAAAATTTAAAAATAAGTTGCCACCTGTAGTGGTTAAGCAACAACTACGGGGATGTTGGTTAGGCGGACTTGGTGGAGGATTTGGTGGATAGGAGGTTAGGGGTTCGATCCTCCCCGGATCCATAATTTTTGGAGAACCATTCAACTAGTTGGAAACAAGGATGCCGTATGGAAGTCCATGATTGGTCCACCTCACTCTTCCATGTCACCTTCTTGACCACGTGGCACCCTGTGGGTGTGCCACATGGCCCCCCTTTTTTCCCTTTTTCTACATCATTTTTACCTTTTTATTTCATTTTCAAAACTCAATAACTTTCACCTCGGGAGGTCATTTCACACGAAATGAACGTTGCCAAAAATTTCTTAACACACTCTACGCATTTGTAAGATTCTTTTCACTTAATGAAGACTTTAATTTTGATCGATATTGGAGATCCTCCTGGATTACCAAGGAAGGATCACCAGTGTACCCCTTAGGCTGTTTCATGTAGATCTCTTCTTCTAAGTCACCATGCAAGAAGGCACTTTTTACATCCATGTGATATACCTCCCATGCATTCGAAGCTGCAATGGCAAAAAAAACCCTTACTGATTCCATTCTTGCTACAAGAGCGAATGTCTCTCTGTAGTCCAAGCTTTGAACTTGTGAGTACCCCTTTGCAACCAACTGAGCCTTGTACTTGGTCATAGATCCATCAGATGCAAGCTTTGTTTTGTAGATCCATTTGCACTGAACTAGTTTCCTCCATGGGGGAAGACGGACAAGATCCCATGTTTCATTATTCGGCAGTGAGTCATGTTCTTCATCCATGGCTTCTTTCCATCTCGGATCATGGGAAGCCTCTATGTAAGACTGTGGATCAGATCCCACCATCATGAAGCACCTCTCAGGGAGAAGTAGATATGTATAGAAAACTGCAATGTTTGCATCTTCGTATTGAGATATTTTTCTTCTGTAGTCAGATGGATCTCCAATAATGTCCCCAGCTACCTCAATAAGCGTTTGATCCCATTTAGGATTTGGATTAGGAGTAGGTGCTAGATCTAGATCTGGATCCGCTAGATATTCATACTCAATATCTAGATTTAAATCATATCGGTCTTCTTATAAGGAGTCTGAATGTGGATCACTTGTAGAAACATCATTAGGAGCAAATGGAGGAGGTAGATCAGTTATACCTTCTTCTTCAACTGGTTGAAGATCATGCATTGGATCCTCATTGAATTGAACATTTCTTTCAATGAAGCATCTCTTGGTTGCAATATCCATCAACTTGTAATCCTTTGCATCTTCTGCATATCTAAGAAGGATGCATTCGCTAGTTTGAGGTTGAAGTGCTTTCCTCTTGTCAGAGGGGATTATGGCCCATGTCTTGGATCCAAAAACCCTTAGATGAGAGACATCAGGTTTGTGTCCCTTCAATGCTTCGAATGGAGTGACCCCATCAACAAATTTGTGGGGTACCCTATTTTGAATGTATGTGGCACAGTTCATTGCCTCTGCCCAGATATTTGATGGGAGATCTCTTGCTTCAAGCAAGCAGGCACCCATCTCTTTCAATGAACTATTCTTCCTATCTCGTACACCATTTTACTCGGGTGTGTATGGGACAAAATGTTGCATTTGAATACCTTCGGAAGCACATAGCTACTGCAGCTCCTTCTTGATGTACTCCCCTCCATTATCTGATCTGAGTGCCTTGATATTCCTTCCAGCAATGTTTTCAACTAAGGCTTTGAAAACTTTGAATATTTCAAACACCTCATATTTCTATTTGAGAAAGTAGATCCAACAGAACCTAGAGTAGTCATCAATGAAGGTCAGAAGGTATCTGGATCCATTCATTGAATTAGTGGGAATCGGTCTTGAAACATCACTATGAATTAGATCTAGGATAGAGGAAGCTCTCTTTTCCTTCCCAACATCATACTTTCACTCTAGGTGATTCCCTACCAAGCAACCTTTGCAGATTCCTTAAGAGAAATTTATACTCGAAAAACCTTCAACCATATCTTCCTTGTGCAATCACTGTAGGTATTTGAAGTTTAGGTGTCTGAATCTTTCATGCCAGAGTCTGCTTGTCTCATTTGCATGAGTCAAGAGATCACTTTGATGTGAGTATGGAAAGAAGCATGATAACTCATATGTCTTGGAGGCATGGTTTGCAACTCCTTTGGCTATCAACTTCCCATATGATATCTATACAACCTCAATTGTTTCAGGTCCAAATACTACTTTCTTTGGTGAACCTGTGTGTGTCATATGGTAAGCAGACAACATATTAGCTGCTAGAGAAGGCACATACAACAAGTTGTTGAACTTTCCATGCTCAAGCTGTATAGTACCCTTCCCTTTAGCAAAGATTTGAGAGTCATCTCTCATGTGTATGCTTGGTCCATTGGTGACATCTAATGAAGAAAATGGCTCTCTGGAGGAAACCATGTGGTTGGAGGCTCCAGAATCAATAAGAAAAGCTCGAGATTGTGAGAATCCATCCTTCAATGTATGGCATCTCTCATGATCTTCTGACTTGCCACCTGGATCAGTATTCCTTGTGTCTTCAGGGAGGGAAATGTTATGATGATCAAGGAGTTTTTCCATTTGATCTATGGTATTCTTCATACAAGAACTCTCAGGATGATTACCCTTCTTGCAGTATGTACACTTGGATTTCTCAAATTTCTTTTGTTTGACCTTCTTGGAGCCGGAGGATCCTTCCAATGGACTAGACTTGGCATTTTGCTTGGGTCCAGATTGCCTCTTCTCTTTTCCCTTTTGCTTCCCTTTTCCATTCGCAGTTTTTGCTTCTCCAACTACAAGAGATTGATTTTTGGAGGCCTTCAAGGTGCCCATCTGGATCAATTTGTCTTGTTCTTGGATGAGAGATTCAGTGAAAACATCTAAGGATGTCATTTTCCAACCAGGGATTGAAATTCTCCCTGAATGGAAGGTAGAGACAAAGATGGAGAACTCAGGACCTAGCTTGCTCAAAATGGATAGCACCAACTGCTCATCCTTCTTCTCAATTCCACACTGCTTGCATTGCATGACCAAAGATTTGAATTTGGAAAAGAATTGTTGGATGGTCTCAAAACAACTCAGTTGAATATAAATCAACTCATTCTCCAGAATATAGCCCCTTAGCTCATATTGTTTTCCGAAGAGGGTCTCCAAATTCAACCATACCTCTCTTGGAGTCTTCAATCCATCGAGGTGGAAGAGTAGATATCTGGAAATATGAATACACATGAAACCAAATGCTTCATCCAATCTATTTAGATACTTGTCCTTCTCATCAGCTGCTTGAGGTTCAACCTCCTTTCCCATTGTTAACCTGTATAGTGACTTGTTGCGCAAGACCATATGCATATCCATCCTCCAATCAAGGTAATTGAACGGTGTCAAGATCCTAGGAGAGAGAGGAGAGTTTGAATTCTCCATTAGAACTACTGGAGCGAATACGATGTGGTATTGCTGCTACTTTTGCACTAAAAAAAACTTCCAATAACCTGCAAAAAACTCTCAATTTTGGATACAAACTACTATTGAGCTCAGCTTTAGGACAAGAGGCACATTTTTCTGGATCCTTCACACCTGGCTAGGCCTCAAAGGATTTATCCAATGAATTCAATGCAATGACACCAGGATTTGTTGTGGAAATCCAGAGGCTTCTGGTGCACTACTGAAAGTAGCTGCTCAATCTACACTCACTTGGCTCTGATACCATGTGAAATTCTAAATCACAACAGATCATGGAGATGAGTATACCTCATAGAAAAAGAATGAGTAGATAAATTGAATTATAGTGAAAATTGCAGTAAAAAATAGCAGATAATTAATCATGCATGAGAACTCAGATAGGAACATAATAATGTCACATGATCCAATAATCAGTATAGTCAACAATGATGTTACAATGGAGAGAATTCGAATAGTATAATTCGAGTCTCATTCAATCTAGCATAGGAATTGTCACCACTGGAGTGCTCCAAAAGACCCAAACTCAACTAAACTGGACCTAAACTCAGTTAACTGAAGACATAATCAATTAACTGACGAAGGAGGGTGCATCAGTAATTTTTTCATGCAAATCAATCAGAAAAGGGTGCATGAGGCCACAATCAGTGGCATTCGAAGGATAAACCTCCCACAAGAGTCAGCTAACTCAGGTGAACTGAACTGGAACACTGAGTAGGCTCCTAAAATATAGGGAAATGACTTAAGTGGTCCTAAAATGATGCATGCAAGAATAATTAGGTGGTATATGGATCCTAGATGACATTTGCACACCACTACGGGGAAAATGACATCGTCAACTACTAGGAAAAAAGAAATAATGCTAGGTAGGACAAGGATGGGGTATTAATTATCCTACCAATTCATGCATGCAAAAGCAAAGGAGTCCAATGAAGAGATGAATATGTTTTAGTCATAAAGAAAATTGTGAAAAACCTTTAAAGCCAGACTTTGAAGGTGGTTGGGACACGTTTAAATTTCAATGAACATAAGCAACCTTTTAAGAAGTAAAATCAATTCAGGAAATCTACATAATACTTCATCCTAGGACAATTTGGCCTCAGAAGGTAAAGATAGAAATCATCATCCTTCTACAAATAAATTAAAGATGAACATGGTAATCCTATTGATAATATTAACATTCAGATCATTGATCAAAAGAATAAATTAAAGAAATTACAACTGAATGTTAAGGAACTCACAAGTAATGGAAAGTCCTCTTAAGAATAAAAATTATTTGTTGAGTTCTAGTCTCAGATTTCAAGATGAGACTTAAATTAAACCATATGAAAGCTATAAATTCATCAAGGAGATGGCATGATAGAGCTAGAAATACCATGGCACGAAATCATAAGATTTAGAAGGCTTCATATGGGAAGTAATGGGTTAGATGCAACCACAGAGTTCTCATAAATTTATATGGGAAGAAGACTTACATTTTTGGAGGTCAGGGAAATTTTGGAAGAAGTCCTAGTTTTGCATGAGGACATGCAATCTCTTAGGCTTGGGGGAGATGTAGAGTCTCTGTTTTGACTCTTTTTGGAATTCCTAAAGACCCTATTCCGACCTTTCCCCCTCCATAATTAACTTATTTATCAACCTAGTGAGCTTAAAAGACCATATTTTGATTTTCATATCATGCTTCAAAGTAATAAATTATGCCCATGTTCATGTTTTTCTATTTATTTTGAATCATTTATTATCAAATTGTCATGATTTGTGAAGTTATAGTATTAACAGTCATTCCCGCGAGAACAATCTTGATCCTGCAGCAACTGATCCTATATTAGCAATGTCGTCTTTTACACCATCATTGTTCCTCACACTTCCACGTGTCCAAATGAGAAACGAACGCATGGATGTGATAGATGGATGTGTCATGAAGGTCATATGTCCATTAGTTCATTCCTAAATTGCATATTTCATCTCTTGTTCATGGTCAATTGATCTTGCAGCAACACAGTCCTCATCCTGCAGCAACACAGTCCTCATCCTGCAGCAACACAGTTGTAGCACCATCGTTGTTCCTCACACTTCCACGTGTCCAAAGGAGAAATCGACACATGGAAATGATGAATGTATGTATTCAAATGGTCACATGTCCCTCATATCATTCCCAGCTCGCACGTGTGAACCTTTAAGAATTTGGTAAATGAATGGTTTAAATTTGTAACAGTTTTCAAACAACTGACTTGTGGCATGATTTACGAGGTGCTGAAGACAAAGAAGAAAAATCTAAAACATGGGTTTTGTTCACAGTACAACAAATGGAGTATAATGTGGGCCATTTTCCAAAATTTGCAATGGTTTAGGAGATATGGTTGGGGGGAAAACCTGAATATGCCCAAAATCACGTAAAACCCAGATTTTTAGGATTTTTTGCTAAATCGGGAAATTTGGTTTCTTGAGCGTGGGGATTAGAATTCTTCCATTTAACAATTGATTTTATGTATAAATCATACCTCATAGGTCCGAGGGAGGGGGGTAGAGATCACATTTTAGACTCCTCCATGATTGTATCTATTTATCAATGAATGAAAAGCTAGCTTTAATGCATACTTGTCTGTACATTTTTAACTGTTGTTGTAGGTAGTTGGGAATGTTTCTGAGTGGAGGAAGGCCCCCCTTCATCTCAGAAACACTACCCTGTGTGTGTATCTTTATTTATCAGAAATTTTGGTGTGTGTTTCATCATTCATTTGGGTGAATTTAATTGGTTGGGGAGTGGATTGAATTTATTAATTGAATTCTGTTTTAAGCACTTTATGAATTCTTATAGCAGCTTATTGGAATGCACAGAGAGTTGAAGATTAGGAGTGAATCATTGAATACACAAAGTGTTTAAATTTTATGGTGTGTTTGTGTGGTTATACATTTTAATATAATCAATGTGCTCTATTGCTTATGATAGGTATTTCTTATATTAGATCCTGTAGTGTGCTTTCTTCTGTAGCTTATCATTTTTATTTTTATTTTAGTTTCCGTTGTAGATTTGTTAGATTCTTTGTGGGATTAATATCATCAAGAAAAGGTTTACAGAGAGCCTAGCACTCTGCTGCATAACTATGTTGGAATAATATTGATCTTACGAAATTTTGCTGGGCTTGAGTAGTCCTTTCTTGGAATTGAATATCAACAGTTTGAAGGTTTACATAGGGTCTAATACCCTACTCACATAACCATGTTGGATAGTGTTTTATTCCAAGAGGATGTGCTTGTTGTGTGAAGGTTTGCTTGAGTGGTTAGTGATCTTTCTAAAGAGACATCAACAGGTCGAGGGTTGACAAGAGGTCTAGCATTTCACTGTTTAACTATGTTGGATATTGCTATATTCTAAAGGATCTTAGTTTAATTGCTTTCAGATTTGGTTATTGAATTTAGTTAAATGATTGAGGTGTGTAAGACATAGCTTTTGAAGCACTTTAAGGGTTATTCCCGTATATACTTTGCACAGTACCTCACAAGTTTACGAACACCCTAGATTGATAATAAATGTTACAAATTATGTCATATAATTTTCCCCACACCAATAAGTCAACTTCAAGAGAATAAGTAAATTTGTCAAAATAAAGAACTTGATATCCTTTATATAAAGGAATATTTGGACAAGACAACTACTCCATTGAAGGAAAATTCAAGTTCGAGAAGAGCATTGAAGAAAGTGAAATATCTAGGCTATCAGAAAAGAAAAGTAGAGAAAAGGATAAGAGTTATGTAGATATTCTCAGAAGCTCCCATCAAGGAAAATATTACAAAGGAAGAATTCATGGTCAACATGATTCAAGGAAGAATGGATACGGAGAAGTTACATCACAAAGAAGATCCTTTGCTCCCAGGTACCAAAGTTTACTTTTTGGTTATTGTTTTTCATGTAACAATTTTGGACACAGGGCTAGAAACTGCAAAGCTTATGAAGGAAATGACCAAGCAGGGAATGGAGGTGTCCACATGAACTATAATGTTAGATTTTATAACTGCCACAATTATGGACACATGGTTAGAGATTGTTGAAGTAGGATGAACCATGATATTGAATGTTACAAATGCCACAACTTTGGACACAAAGCTCGTGAATGTAAAAGCATGATGGAGTCTTCCATGAAAGAAAATTCTTATACCAAAGTGTGGAAGAAGAAGTCAGAAGGAGAGAAGGAAGAAGCTTGTGGATTGGTCCTCTCTATAGAAGATGAAAGTACAAAGGTAGGGACATGAAACCAAAGCAATTCACTTATCTTAAATATGGGTAACATATTGAATGAAAGTAGAACAGATCCCAGGATCAAATATAGAAAGGAATTGGTATTACATGTTGAATATGTGAGGGAAAAACAGGTCAATAGAGAAACCTCATAGGACATACCTGCAACAGTTTCCAAGTCAAGTAATAAAAGAAAATTAGCAAGCAAAAAGAAAAGTGTCAAGTGTACAAATGATGATCCTGAAGCAGAGCAGCATTACAGATTGTTATAAACAATCAGGCATAAAAACTCCCAGTATTATGGATAATGTTGAGGGGGAGTGTAAGTAATAGGAAAGGAAGGTTGATGAAAATTCATAAGAGCAGTAGTTTGGTAAATCATTCAAGAACACAGGGAGAGCTACTTCAAAAATATTCAAGAAATGGCAAAGTCTAAGGGGATAATTGTCAACACAGTCGAAAAATATTTTCATAAGGAATTCATAGTCAAGTAAAGTTATCTTCTGCAAGGGAGAAAATCATTAGTAAAACAAAGTCACATAAGAGAATCCTATTGACAAGGGGAGCTAGCATAATCCCAGGGGGAGGCAACATAATCCTAGGGGGAGCAGGTGAATAAAGTTGCTTCAACCCTTTTGTCATTTATGTCAAAGGGGGATAAATATTTGAAGTTGTTGCCATCAATGACAAAGGGAAAAATTGTTGGAAGAAGTTGTTATTGATGTCAAATAGGATGTCATTGATGTCAAAAGGGTGAAGATATTTTTGGTGTTTCCATTAGTGTCAAGGTGATAATGATGCTGTGGTTGTAGTAGAGATATATTTTTGGGGAATGTTTGATGAAGCTTTGGAGCCCTAAAAAATATCCTAATGATCCTAAGGAATCCCTTGAAGAAGAATCCTTGTCACAAGTGTACATAGCTCACAATCCATTCCCTTATGGAACAACAGTTTCACATGGCCCTCACGAGAAGACACTTTGAGTTTTACACAAGTGGTGCAAATCCCCTAGAGAAGCTCCTAATGACTATGAATGTGTGTTGGTTGTGGAGCCAAATCTTCCTTATTCAGAGGCTGTGTTTCCGACGTGTCTGGATCCCAGCCCATGACAAGGGGGGTTTGGGGGGTATTCCCCCACCCAATATAGTCACCATGGGGGGTCTAAGGGGGGAAACGACTACATTTTAGGAGCGCCCCCCCCTGGTGGGGGTTCGGGGGAAGTGCCCCTGTAGAGAAAATTTCGGGAAAAAATGCCTTGTATAATGTTGTAATTTCATAGTAATGACTTGGTCAATAATGGGTGATTTATGGGCCCATGGTATTGGGTGTTCCATAGTATTTTCCCATGGTAATCCCTCTTTAAAAGGAAGGCATTGAAATATAGATGTGTATTGTAGCATTGTGAAGATCTCTATGATTGTGTAAGAGAGACTGTGAGAGAGTGAAGAGGAAGTTGAAGCGGATGTGCTGTAGGTTGTATCTTTTCATTTGTTGGATGGTATAATAATGACTGGCAATTTCTGTGTGGACGTATCCCATATTGGGTGAACCACGTTATATTGGTGTCTTTCTTATATTGTGCTCATATGATTTATATTTGCATCTTGTTTATTGTTATTGCTCTGCTTTCCCGTTTTTCTAACAATGTGGAGTGTAAAGGAGTCCCTAAAGTGTCCCGAAGAAGCATGAAGAATTTCCTAAAGAAATGATTTTGGGTCCACATGACCACGATACTGGGTCAGATGACCATTATGGTGGGTCACATGACCATGATGATAAGAAGTGTAAGGAAGTCCCTAACGGTGTCCCTAAGAAATGTCAGTAATAAATGTGAAGAAATCCATAAAATAGTGGTGTTGGGTCCACATGACCATGTGGTTGGGGTCACATAACCCATTTTGGAGAAGGCACTAGAGAGACCCTAAGGTTGGTGTAAAGAATATTGGGATGACGTGTGAAAGATCTCCCAAAATTATGATGACGGGTCCACATAATCCTGAAAGTAATGGTGATTGTGTCTACATGACTAGAAGGATTGGTCCATATGACCATGAGAAGTATCCCCCAAAGTAATAAGGATTGGTACATAAGACAATGTGAAAATAAAAGGTGAAGAAACCCCCAAAAAATGGTGTTTGGTCCACTTTCCAATGAATTTGGGGTTACATGACCCATGGTGGAGAAGGCTGTAAAGAGTCCCCAAAGTTAGCCGGAAGCAAGTTGGTGTTAAGCATGAAATATCCCCAAAATAATGATGTTTGGTCCACATGACATCGAAAGTTGTGGTACTTTGACCCATTGGACCACATGAAGTGGCAAGGATCCCCACAAGAAATAATGATGTATACACCAAGTATGATGATGTGGATAGGACCTAAGGCCCCTTTGAGAAGATATGGAGTGACCTTGAAGTTTTTTCATGAAGTGTCATGATGGATCCTTGAAGTGGGGTACTAACCCTTGAGACCCCCTTAAAATATGGAGATCCACAAATTAAGGATGAGTTTAAGGAGACCCTAAAAGAAGCTACAAGGAATGATGAAGTGTATAAATAGAAGAACAAACATTTCATTTTATCTATCAATCAAGTCTCTCTTTTTTAATGCGCAACTCTTGAAGGAATGTGAATTTTTTTTGTGGAGGAGCTAGTGTGAAAGTTTTTGGGGATCATCTTTTGTTCTTTGGTGGAGATTGATAAAATTGGCATAACTTTCTCATACGATATCGGAATTACATAATTATTGGCTCATTGGAAAGATTATTGGAAGAGCTATGTGATGAAATGATCTAGAGTTGTGTTTTGGTGAAGGGTTTATTTATTATTTCTTCATCTTGGAAAATGTATGGTTCTTGTACACGGGTCTCTCTTGTGATGGACATGCCTCTCATGGATTAGGTTCCATATTGTTGTCTTGAAAGATGTATAAATTTTGTACATGCTCTAATGCTTATCTATTGGAATACTTGATGGTTATATTGGAATAGATATCAATATTTATCTTGGCATATTTTATGATGATCTTGGCATAGATCTTGGTGATCATCTTGGTTATTTGTTGGTATACATCATGGTGATTATCTAGGCATAGTGTATGATGATATTTTAATAGATATTGATGATTATTTGGGCATATTGTATGATGGTCTTGGCATAGATCATAATGGCTATCTTGGTATAGTCCCTGGTTATGTTTTGGCATATGGCTCATCTCTTGGAATGTTCAATGATTTGAAAATGTCTATGATGTAAAAGTTGGGGATGAAAATGAAATAGATGGATGATTGTTTCTAGGTATGTATTTGAGGAATGTATAGATTGATATAGTGTGAGAAATATTGAGATAATGTGACAGTGATTGCGGCATTCCGACATTAACAGTAGAATTGTGTCAAAGACACTGATTGTGGCATTGAGATAGAGATACAATGATTGTGAAAGGGACACTAATATAGGTACAGATACATATATACAGGTACACATTGATAGAGACAAAGATACAAGTTGCAGAGACAGTGATTGGTGCATTGTTACAGAGATAGTCATTGTGACAGGTTGATAGAGGTAGTGATGTAGTGATATAGGTTGACAAAGACAATGGTATATGTACAAGTTTACAGAGGAAGTGATGCAGGTACAGATTGACAGAGATAGTGATAGAGGTACAGGTTGTGATAGTGATACGGTGACAGTGGAAGATTGATCTTCTTATTCATATCAGGGAAAAAGGATAGGGTGCAGATAGGTTAGAGCATGTGATCTTAGGGGGTTAGAGCCTCCTTCCAGTCAGTGCTGGTAAATCAGGGGGTTGATTCCTCCTTCCAATAAGTGCTGGAGAATATTGGAAGTTTGTGCTTCCTCTGAATGTAATCTTGTTATTATATAAGAAAATCATTATGTGGTTTTGTCCCGTTTGGGTTTCCACATTAAAATTCTTGTGCACTGTGTATGGTTTATGTGACGATAAATGAAATTTTTAATGTAATTTTTTTTACATGATATAATTAATGTTTGACATGGTAAAAAATGCTCAATCCTGATTCACCCCCCCTCTTAGAATTTCCAACAGAGGGGACATCTAATGGTAGTCCCAATGCAAGGCGTCTTTGATGATAGGTTTGTGGAATATGAAAGTTATAGATTGATAGTGGACATTTTCATTTGTATTTTTCTATTTTATATTAAAGTAGTGTGTTTGTACATACAAATCACACTAGTGCACTTTAATATTTTTGGCACATTGAGATTGAAAACAAAATCAACTCACACATTTTTCATTAATGAATTGAAATACCCAATGAAAAAATGAAAATGAATTTCCTTTTCTAAAAGTGAGTTTATAATAAAAACCCTAATCACTATTTCATCCTTTCACCAAATGTTTGAGGAGAGTCTTGTGTAAGAGATATTTACCAGTGTAGACTTTGGAGTGGACAAATTTTTAAGAAGAGACAAATTTGTAAGGGATTGTAGGTCACAAAAAACCATTAATAGTTTATGTTCCTATTAATATTTATAGTGGATTCTAAAGAAAATACAAAGTTTTCATAGTTAGCTTCAACAATGGAAACCCTTTCTTTCTTGTTGCTTACCTTTAGTTTTATGTGGCTATAAACTTTAGCAATAGGATTTTACCCTCTCTACTATTTCAAAATGGATTTTTTTATAGGAATTGGATATTTAATGTATTTGTTTATCTATATATGTGGAATTGAGCATCTATTGAAAGAGGGGCACTTATTGCCTTGGATTTCAAAACCTATCCCTACCATTTTTGTTTGAAAAAAACATTTTTCTCATAATTCGTGTGTACTGTAAAGTATAACACACTAGTGCTCTTTTTAGAAAGTGCATTGTTTTAGATTCCATTCATTTAAAAAAATACCCACTTACCAGTGCGTATTCTTGTGTAGGACTCACCAATGCGTACACCGATACAATATGCATTGATCAACAAAAAATATTTTTATCTTGAAATCAATTACTTTATTTGTAAACCAAGTTTCATAGTTTTTCTATTCTAAGATGCGGGGCATTTATTAATAAAATATGTCTAATAGAAGTTCAAGGAAAAAACCTTGTTGAAATGATCATAATGGGAGCACATCCCAAAAAGAAAACATGACAAGTTATTTGAAATTTTAGTATAAAATTACTATATTTGAAACATCCATAAGTTTAAATGATGTGCATTGGTTAATGTGTGTCATGGCGAGAAACATATTGAAGGAATTCAATAATATTGTTTGCAATTTGAGTGCAAATTAAGAGTGTAAAACTTTGATGGGAGCATTGCAAAGAGATGAATCAAGGGAATCAAAAGTTAATCAACATGAAGTTTATCTTTGAATTTCTAGTAATAATGTACTTATTAAGAATATTCGTTAACATGTTTCAAACACTTTATTCCACATTTTTTGAACGTTGTGCATGAACCGATAATGATGGGAGGGAATGTTGTGCTAAGAAGATAAAAATTATGAAGAATATAAATGATGATGAATTGGTCCTTAGTTCATCTGCAGTGGTGCTAGAAATTAATGGAAGTAAAAAGAACTTTTATAAAACTATGATGGATATAGTAGGAAAAATGTATAGACATAGTTTCCACTTATAGTACAAAATCAATCCAATGACTCAAAGAATCAAAACTACAACAAGAATTTTTAGAGTGAAGGTCAATGAGACCTATTAGACTTACAATAGAAAAAACATACAATAACCAAAAAAATCATTTAAACAATATTATTCCTAAACATGTTTTTTCTATAATGTGTATACACTACTACAAAAAATTATTGAATTCATATTTCGGCTATATTTACTTTCATATCAATATAAATTTTTGTTTTTGGATCTTTTTATTTTCCAGGAATATTATGATAATTCCAAAGGAAAAACAAGGTGATATCTAAAACATGTTGGTAGGGATGTCCAAAAACGCGTATAAGGAGATGGTCAAAGAAATGAGCACAATTGCATTGCAAGAGGATTCATGTCAACAAGGAAAAGGGTTGATTCCAAAGTTTGTGAGTATAAATTGTGTTTTTCTTACGATTTCGTATTTTTTGTGAGATTTTTACTTTAATTATTTAAAACCTATCCTTGGATATATTCTAATAGATGCTAACATAAAAATAAGATTCATCCGTAGAATTGATTAACGTTGGGGTTGGTATCGGTTGTGAATATATTTTATAGTATAAAAAGTTAATTATGCAATTTGTAATTAACTATGCTGCTTTACTTCCCTCATTTTATAATTAATGGAACAATATTTTTTGGTAATTTAGTACTTACATTAATATTACACAAAATTTACAAAAAATTACATGACAAGTCTGCACTGAGCCTCCTTGGGGGGGGAAACACTTAGGCTCTAGGACAAAGATAAGTTTGTTGAAGTATGCATTGAGCCTCCTAGAGGGAGACACACTCAGGCCTATAGTCAAAATACAATAATAAGTGAATGCTAAACCATCTATACTAGAAACCACTAGACAACACCATACATAGGGACGATATGAAGCTACAAAAATCGTTAGATTGTAAAAAACTAATATAGATACTACATATTTGAACTTAGAGAAAAAACCAGAAGGGTAGACCATTTCAAACCAAGGCCATCACTGCTGAGGATGATTTGAGTCTTTAGTATCCAGTCGTCTTTTCTGTTGTGGAGGCTCCTCTTTTATTTCCCTCTTATGACTGCTTTTTGGGGCATCTTACTTGCCAATTCTAGTGATGGGATCATATTATGCACCATTGAATTGCTCCTCTTTCAGGTTGACATCCATCGCGACCCCCGCAAGGAGTGATGAGGGGAGGTTGAAAAGTTCAACAATGTTGGAGCACTAGTCTATCACAATCTGGACCCTATACTCTAGTTCTCTCAGTCAGGCTTGTGTATATTTGTCCAAGTATATGATTTCGCGTTTGATGTCGAGTAGTGTGTCAGTCATGGAGCCGAGGTACCACACTCTTCCAGCCTCGGCTGAGCCCCTACCCCTCCTGTGACTAGAGCATCCCCTCTTGCATTGGGCATGATGACACCCCCTCATCATGGTGACAACTCCACCAAGCTCACAATATTGAAGCTCAATTCTCATGTAAGTCCTGGAAATAGATAGATGATTTACCTGGTCTGAATACGCGACTCCATTTATCCCACTACCATCGAGCTTAGGTGGCCTTTCAGGAGTCCACTTAGCCTCTCCCTCCTTCATTAATGTGCAGTTAATGATCCAGGTGAATGATTCTCCGTCTACTCTCAGGAGGGGGTGTGATAAATGCAACCTAACAACTTGCACCATCGTTTGGACACCTACCATCTCATCACCATCAATGCACATGGTTTGTTTGGATGCCACCCTATCTGGGGGATAATTAATGGGACAATTGAAACCTTTATATTAATTATATAAATTCCTTATTACAACATATAAAACTTGCAAGAAACAAAATATGGAGTGGAGCCAACAAAAGATTTGTTAAGAGATGGCATGAGGAATGGCTTTGAACGAAAGTGTATTATTTATGAATAACTTCTTGCTATGCACATTTTTCAATCTACACAATCATGTATATTATATTATAAATATAGATATATAGTTAATTACATTTATTTCTATGTTTGTAGATGGAAAATGAAGAAGATGAACAAAATCAAACCAATCAACAAAACATTGGGTTAAAAAACCTAAGTACAATATTGCCTACACATGATGAGGAAATGAGGCATGCAAGAAGATCGAGCTAGGACACCAATTCAAGTGAAGAATGAAAATCAATATAATTGAATGTTCTTGCGGGTTGTATGTTTTGAAATGTTTGTCTATGAAAATCGAACATCTTGCTTAATCTATTAGACATATTGTCCCAATTAGATTATTACAAGTTACTAGTAAGTGTAACAATTACATATTGGCATTTTGATTATTGTGGATCTTTATGTTGTCCCAATTTGTATGAAGAAGGGTCTCTTATTTATATTTTTTTTCCAAAGAAAAAATTGTAATTTCATTAAGTATAATAAAATTACATATTGCAGAAAGGCTTCTAGGAGCCCTTTCCAGTAACAACTTTTCAACTTTATAGATAAAAATTGAAGGTACCTAAGAACCACCAGAAAAACCAAAGACTGAAACTAATAAACCCTATTTCAGGGAAACCAAGATTGGCTCATATACAAATGATAAAACCAGCTTGTGAAGAGCTGAATATATAGGAAAGAAGCCATAAGTATTGCCGACTGAAGCAGTCAAAAAATGATATTCCGAAAACGTATCAGGGGTAGCAGAGCCACCAGTTTTGAGGTGACTCCACCATCCTCTGTAGGAATCCCAAACAACAGGAAGGTAAGTTCCAATGGCCGCCAAAACAGTGCCATGTGAATCCCTAACACCTTTTCAAATGCCACCGCCACCATAGGAAGGAGCTCGTGAAGCTGCTCTAGGAAGGTTCATTGCCATCTGTTCCGCTATAGGTAGCTTCGAATGGCCACCAAAACAACACCATGTGAAGCCCTACCGCACCCCAAATGCCACCGCCGCTAGAAAGCAGAATCCATAGCAGAAAAACGAAGCTTCCAGGTAGCATCGTCGTCACCACAACGTGCCTTGCCTCTGGTTCGGCTTCCTGCTAACAAAGAGACCACTGCCGCCGCCACAGGTAAGCAGGAAGAGCCTGCTACATAATGGGTCTCCGCACGAAGGCACCCCCACCACTCCAAAACTCTGAGAAAAACCGTCTAAAACCCTCATTCGGACTTGACATCTAGCTTCTCCGGGGGAATAAAGGATGGACGGGGGCTCTGGAAGGATCCATAGCCGCTGAGATCGTCTCAGTAGGTCGACTCTCAAAACCTAAACCTAGTTGCAGAGCAAAACCGATCAAGTTGAAACTCAAGTCTCTTATTTATATATAATAAAATGAGTTTAATATTCTATTGCATTGTCCAATGTTGTAAAATGTTACATTGTTGATTAAATATATGGATGTTACATAGGGATGATTAAATACTACAATAAATATATATGTAATCTAAATAGTGTAACATATTAATACAATCATGATATCCAAACACAGCTATTCAAATTCAAATATCAATATTATTATTAAAGTTAATTGACTTTTTTGATGACTGATTTAAAATTAAAATAATTGATTAAAATATAGACACATTGGTGCATTTCATTTTTTTGAACTTATTGAATGGTGTGGGGCATATGTAAATCATTGATGGTGTGATGTTTTTTACATTGTGAGAAATTATGCACCAATGTTTTTTATCAAATAAATAACACTAGTGCTTCTAGTTGTCATCAACCCATTGGTATCATGGTGTTCAAGTAAGAATCAACGCTAGTGCGTTATATATAATATTGACACTGATGTTGTTATGTATCATGAGTGCACTGAAGTCCACAAGAAAAATAAAATCCAATGGTTGTTATCGTCACTGTTAAATTTATAGGACATTACAGTGCAGATGGTCATATATACACCACTGCGTAGTTGTGAATAGTTGGCACTGGTGTGTTTAACAAAGATAATAAACACCGATGCTTTAAAACATAATACACACATTGGGGCATTATATAAATGAAAATTGTTGGTGCATAACATTTAAAGTGTATGCATTGGTGCTTGTCTGTTTATGATGTATTGATGCACACCACTTAAATTGTATGCACTAGTGCATTTGTATGATATAAGTGCATTGATAAAAAACCTCCAATATAACCTTTGGTTGTGTACCATTTTTTAAGTTATAATAAACATCTATTATGACCTCTACCAACCCTTCATTAACAATGATGGAAGTTTTAGTGGCATTTTTTGTCAAATCTTGTAACACTTAAAACATTAGCAAATATCTCTATTAAAATGTGTTTTCGTTGTTATCATGAGAAGAAATAACTTCCCTTAACGCATAAAATAGTTTATTATTTATTCACAACAATAATCTTAAATAACAAGTAAATTCCAACTTAGTAAAATTACTAGTTACACTTCTACATCCGAGACAACAACCATTGAATACCATAAGTAAAAATGAAGTATGAATACTTGAGAAAAATATGTAGCAATAAGTAAGAATGAAGCATGAATACTTGAGAAAAATATGTAGCATAAATGAAGATTCTCATAATGATACCATCACGAGCTTGTTGAGAAATAGTCCAACACAAAACATAAGCATTAATCAAACTTCAAAAATAGTTGTCAACTTCTCCAATAAGAGTTTACATCGTTAAGATAAAGATTCCCTCTTTCCATGCTTAGAGTACACAAATTATTTATTCAAAATCTTATTGATTTTCCAAAATTTTCAGAACTTTTCAATTCCATTTCCTTTACTCTTCAGTTTCTTCAATCAAATTTCGTTTTTCTATTATTGAAACTACATTTAATATTGCACAAATTTGTACTTCCCATGGTCTTATTTCAATAATATGTCAAATGCCTATTTGATTGTTCAACAACGATTAATAGATAATATTTTTATTATTACAATTCACTTGCCCATGGAAAGTAACATAAAATATTTGACTTGGGTAATAATGAGCGTCTATTTTTCAATTCATATTTATTGTTTGTCACCATCTCCAAGCTTTAATGTTGTATTTTTAATTTGAGTGAGAAGTGTTTTCTATAGATTAAAGTGGATGAGATGTGTCATGTTTATCATGTTTATGTCGGTTTTGAAAATATATATATATATATTTTTTATAAAATCAAGTATATGCCGGTTCCAATTTTAAGTTGACTAGATTCTAAAATACATTTATATAAATATATATCGAATTTCAATTTCAACTCCCATTTACACATTCTCACATTTTAAATAAAACTTTTCATAAATAGTTGCAAGACAACTAAATATTTGTGTATTAGATAGTGTTGCCTTGATTTGATTTACAAGAGAGACATATATTCACAACAAAATCATGTAGACAGATTAATAATAACTATTTTCTTTCATAATCAATGAATGAATGCAATTTTTGTTGAATGCAATTTTTGCCTATTTGTAGGATTTTCGTATTAGCATTTACAACATTCCAACATGATTTCAAATTGAAATAGTTGGTGCCTGGATAATTATAATGGATTATGTACTTTTAAGTTAATAATAAAACAATGAGTTAGATATTAGTCTAGGGTAAATAACGGATAAAATAACTATTTTACTTCATAATTAATTGATTAATGGAACATTTGCCCATTTGTAAGATATCCATATTGAAATAGTTGATGCATGGATAATTATAACATAAAATATATTAGATTTTGTACTTTTAAGTTAATAATAGAATAACGAGTTAGATATTAGTTTTGTAATAATTGCATATTAATAAATAATTGGGTAAATTGCTAGGTACAATTAGGTAAAGGAAAGATATATGCATTGCTTACAGGGTATTTATAAACTATTAAGGATTGCACCTCAAGGGATTTGATCCCTCAAAGCTAGAGTTAAAATAGATTTATACTAATTTATTGTTGAGTGTCACCTTTAGTTTAATATTTTCTCATTCTTGACTTATTATTTGAAATATGATGTATTCCTCATCGCTATATATTGCAACAGAAAAACTAGGACACGAGATCCATATTGAATAAAAAGATATATTATTGAATTGATAAGATGCTTAACGCTTTACAAGAGCTCGCCTTTTATAAGGTTTGAGCATTCTTAAGAAGGGTTACGTCCCTTCAATTAAACTAATTAATAATTTACTGATTAATTTAATACAATATTTAATATTCATAGCATTGCCACTCCCTTTTAAAGAGCTTTGTCCTCAAAGCAATGGTAATGAGGGATGTAACTATCGAAATTGTTCTGATTCCCATGTTGCATCTTCTTCGGGAAGATTTTTCCATTTTATGAGGTATTCTTTAATGACTCGCATTCTTAATCTCTTTTCTCTAGTAGCAATGATAGATTCTGGCTTGAATATGATTCTTCCTTCTTCATCTAACAAGGGAAGTATTGTTGGTGCCTTCTGGTGTTGACCTATCATCTTTTTCAAACATGAAACATGAAAAACATTGTGGATGCGACTTATAGTTGGCAATTCCAACGCATATGCCACCTAACTAATCTTCTTATTGATTTGATATGGGCCATAAAAACGTGGAGCCAATTTATTTTTTTCCACCTTGTTTAAGTGATAATTGTTTATAGGGTTGTAGTCTTACAAATACCCAATCTCCAACTTCAAATTCTCATTCTGTTTGGTGTCGATCTTCTTGTTGTCTCATTCTATTCCTGGCAAAATTCAAATTCTCTTTAAGTACTTGGACAACCTTTTGGTTTTCTTCTAAATGGTCATTTACTGATGCGACCCTTGCTTGGTTGGTAATGAAATCCTTCCATTTTGGGGGTTCATATCCATATAGGGCTTGAAATGGTGTCATTCTTGCAGATGTATGATAAGTAGAATTATACCACCATTCCGCAAGATGTAGCCATTGGAACCATTTATTTTGTTTATCAGTTATAAAACAACGGAGGTAGGTTTCTAAGCGTTTATTGACAACTTCTGTTTGTCCATCTGTTTGGGGATGATAAGCTGATCTCATGTTATGAGACTTTCCAATTTGCTTGAAAAACTCTCTCCAAAAGTTCCCTTTAAACTTGGAATCCCTATCACTTACTATAATCTTCGGAAAACCATGTAATTTGTAAACATTTTTACAAAAAGCTTCGGCTGTTTCTTTTGCCGAATTAGTTTTCTTCACTCCAACAAAATGTGCATATTTGGTTAGCCTGTCTACCACAACTAGTATTTTGTCTTTTCCATCTGATATGGGTAGACCTTCAATGAAATCCATTGAAATTTCCTCCCATTTTTTATTTGGAATATGTAATGGATGGAGTAACCCCGGACTTGAGATATTCTCAGTTTTATTTCGCTGAAAAATATCACAATCTACAACATACTTGTGAATGTCAGCATACATACCCTTCCAAAAGAATGATTGCCTTGCATTATAGTAGGTTTTAAAAAATCCTACATGACCAGCGGCTGGGCAGTCATGTGACTCTTTAAGCGCCTTGGTCTTAAAACTGGAATTGGAACTTAAGTAAATACGTCCTTTGTACCATAAGAGATCATTCTTCCATTCAAACTTCGGATACTGATTTATGTTGTTAATTATGGAGCAAACCTCTGAATTCTTGGCATATTCCTTACGAATTTCGTCCAAAAATTCTGGGATAACATGGATACGGCGTAGACTTGTATCTCTTCATCTTTCCTTGATAAAGCATCAGCTACTACATTGTCCTTCCCCCTTTTATGTAGGATCTCCATATCAAAGGTAGATATTTTCTCTATCCACTTTTGTTGTTTGGTTGTTAATGTCTTCTGCTGTAAGAAGTGTTGTAGACTATTATGATATGTTCAGATTATGAATTTACTTCCCAAAAGGTATTGTCGCCATTTAGTTAATGCATGCATGATGGCAAGCATTTCCTTGTTGTATGGAGACTGTAGGTATTCTCTTTTGTTCAACTTCCTGCTTTCAAAAACGATTGGATGACCTTCTTGCATTAGCATAGCTCCTATCCCAAACCCTGAAGCATCACATTCGATTACGAATGGTTTTGTAAAATCAGGTGTTGCCAAAACGGGAGTTGAAGACATAATTTGTTTCAACGTTTCAAAGCATCTTCTTGCTTCATCATCCCATTGAAAAGAATTTCTTTTCAGGAGATTTGTTAGTGGGGCAGTGACATGTGCATAGTTCCTGATGAACCTTCGATAGTAACCTGTTAATCCCAAAAATCCTCGCAATTTTGAAACATTCTTTGGTTCGGGCCACTCCTTCATCGCTTGGATCTTCTTTGAGTCCACCTTAACTCCTTCCTTTGAGATTATATGACCGAGATACTCCACTTCTTGCTTCTCAAATGTGCATTTTGACTTTTTTGCATAGAACTGGTTTTCCTTCAGAAGAGATAGAACCTCTTCTAGATGCGTCAAACGTTCTTTCCATGTCTTGCTATATATAAGGATGTCATCGAAGAATACTAACACAAATTTCCTTAGGTATGGCTGAAATAGTTCATTCATAGTTGCCTGGAATGTGGCAGGGGCATTAGTTAACCCAAAAGGAATTACTTTGAATTCATAATGTCCTTCATGAGTTTGGAAAGCAGTCTTTGCGATATCCTCTAATCTAACCCTGATTTGATAGTACCCTGACCTTAAATCGAGTTTCGAAAATTATTTTGCGTCATGAAGTTCATCCAGCATGTCATCGATGAAGGGGATTGGAAACTTGTTCTTAATTGTTATTTTGTTTAATCCTCTATAATCTATACATAATCTAAATGATCCATCCTTCTTCCGTACTAGTACGACTGGAGCTGCATAAGGGCTTCTACTCTTGGTGATGACACCACAATTCAGTAGATCTTGAACCAACCTTTCTATTTCTGTTTGTGGTGGTGGGGATACCTATATGGTTTAACCTTGACAGGATTTGACCCCGGTTTAATCTCGATTATGTGTTCTATACTCCTTTCTGGTGGTAGCTGCATGGGTAAGTCTTGAAATATGTGTTCATGTTTCTGGAGTAATTTTTGGATTTCCTTTTTGAACTCATTTGGTTCCTCCTCTTTTCCTTCCAGTTGATGACATTGTATTACGTATGCTGATGCCCCTTTTCGAATGAGTTTTTCCATATGCTGAGATGAAACTACTTGTGTGTTTGGTGGATGAAAACCATATAGCTTAAAATTTTTCCCTTGCCACTTAAACTTGATGAAATGTTTTTGATGATTGGCATAATATGTTCCCAATGTTTGTAACCATTGGACTCCCAAAACGATGTCTACTCCTCCCAACGGTAAGGTGTAGAATTCTGATTCCAGTTCGAAGTCTTGTATTTGAAGTCTCACCTTGTGGCACTTTCCAACTTTTTCGATCTTCTTGCCATCTGCAACCATCACCTTCATGTCTGGAACTGGATGTACGAACAACTTGAGTTTTCATGCCACTCTTATATCAAGAAAGTTGTGATTGATTCCAGTGTCTACTAGCACTGTAATATTCTCATTTTTTTATATGCCCTTTTAACTTGAGAGTCTGTGGTTGACTAATGCCTGTCATGGCTGCTAGGGAGATTTTTGGGGTCTCGTCGTTCCCGGCTGCCATATTTGCAGTTTCCTCCTTTTCATCTTTTGGCTCTTCTTCTTCTTCTTCTTCTTCTAATTCACAATTCTCCTCTGCTTCACAAGTATATAATTTCTTTGAGCTGTCCTCGGGGCGACACCTATGTTTAGGATTCCATTTTTCTCCACATCGTCGACATTTTCCTTCCCTCATTCGTTGATTCTTGAGGCTCTTCCTATCATCCCTTCTAGGCGGAGGTATGTATTTGTTTGAATCATCCTCTGGAGTCGACTAGATGTTTCTTTGTGAGTATGACTTCCCTTTATTTGATTGGAAACTGTCAAATTTGGCCTCGACTGCTTTTGCTTTTCGTCTTGCTGCCTCAACATTCGTTATGTCATGCATTTTTAACTCTTTTTGTATGTATGGTTTTAGTCCTCCCATGTAGGTTTCCAACCGTTGTTTGTCGGATATCCCAAATACTCTGGTAGCAAGGGATTCCCATTGATGCGTGAATTCTTCGATGCTTCCCCTTTGTTGTAATCTGGTAAGTTTTGAGAAGAATTCATCTTCTGTGATTCCTTGAAACCTTTTAAAGAAATCATTCTTGAATAAGTTCCAAGTGTATGCGAAGTTGTCTCCCTTCCACCACATATACCAGTTGTAGGCATATCCTTCAAGGTGCATTGAAGCATACTTGACCTTTTCTTCGTCCATTGTAATGTTATATATGTCGAAATACTCTTCTGCTTTATTCAACCAAGCGACACATTGGTCTTCTCCTCCATTATATTTCGTCATTTCTATTTTTGCTCTCGGCAGGTACATTATGAATGGTTGGTATTGAGTACCTTTCATCCTGTTGCATTCTGGTGACTCAGAATTGGAAGATGGGGTAACCAACATATCCGAGCCATGTTGTTTATGATTTTTTTCCTTATCATCCATTTTTTGTAATATCGCCTGGATACCTTTCTGGCTCTCAATCACTTTTTGGTCTAACATTTTTTGTTCCTTGCTCATAATGTCGAACTTGTCATTTATTTTCTGCTCCATTACCTGAATGACTTCATCCTTAATTTCTTTCTTAAGTGCTTCCTGGCTCTTGGTGATCATTTCCTTGAAAGTTTGGAAATCCTTCTCTATTTTCGCAATTTGAGCTTTTAACTCCGTCGTCATGCTTCTTAAGTGTGGTGGTGAATAATTGGACCCAATTTTGGCTTATGGGATAGTGAGAACAATTAAAAGGTCTTGGAAAATGGTGACTTAATAATAATTATTATAGCAATAATAATTACTATAATAAAATAATAAATATTATATTTAAATATTTATTATAGAGTGGAAATTTTTAATAAAATTAAAATATTATATAATATTATTATATTATTATAATAATATTTGTTTTATTAATTTTTTTTTTTTTTTTTTTTTGTAGGGCATACGTGGATAAGGTTGGCGGGCTTGGAAGATGGCGGGGAGAGAGAGCAGCAGTGGGGGATGTGGCGGAAGGGAGGAGTGGTTGCGGAATGGTGACGACATTGGGTGGGAGGGATGGAGGGTGTGAAAGGAGGCGATGAAGGAGACGGAGGGCGTAGAGCTGGGAGTGCGTGGAAGGTGAGGGAATTGGACGTAGTAAGGGTGTGGAGGTGGAAGCGATGGGGAGGAAGAGTTTTCGGTGAGGGTGAGGGAAGGTGGATGGGAGAGAAAGTGGGAGAATGGTGACAGGGAGTGCAGCGGTGAGAGGAGCGTGAAGTGGGGAGAGCGACGCGTGAGGAGAGAACAGAAATCTAGTGAGGGAGATGGGGGACGAGGTGAGTGTGCGTGCAGGGGCCTAGGAGCAGATCCGATAGTGAGTGTGCATGCAGGAGCTAAGGAGCTGATTCGACTCTGATACCAAATGCAACAGAAAAACTAGGACACGAGATCCATATTGAATAAAAAGATATATTATTGAATTGATAAGATGCTTAACGCTTTACAAGAGCTCGCCTTTTATAAGGTTTGAGCATTCTTAAGAAGGGTTACGTCCCTTCAATTAAACTAATTAATAATTTATTGATTAATTTAATACAATATTTAATATTCATAGCATATATGCAAACATGAAAACCTCAATTAAACATTTTTTATTTTTATTTTAATGATTATTAATAACAATAACAACAATAACAACAATAACATGACCGTTAAATAATGAAATTGACTATGCGTTTGGCATAACAACAACATGACCATTAAATAATGAATTTGACTATGTTTGACATGCTCAAATTGTTGAAAACATGGTAGTGATATATGAAATTGGTGTAGTTTAATTATTCTACGTTTTCAACTTTTTCCGGGCATATTTTCCGTCTAAATTTTTTCATATTTTGGTTGGAAATCTTTAAAAAATCTTAGAATTACATATATTAGCTATGAAAATTGCATAATTTGGGTGCCATGGGAGTATTTGAGGGTGATAAATCTATTTATGGATTCAAAAATACAATTTAAACACGTAGAAATTTGGATTTTACCTAAAAACAATTACCAGATTTCGACTAAAACCTACCGAGGCTATATTAAATAAGTTTTAGTATTGAAAAAACAAAGGAATACTTGATGAAAAATAAGGATGATAGGAAACGTAGGGACAACGTATACTTAGGTTCAGTCTAGTAAGTTCTTGTCGGAATTACACCATGAAATGGATAAGTATGGTAGAAATCTGCAAAGCTCAACGAAATCAAGCTTCCAACTTTACTATGCATGACACATTAATTCAACTTTTATATATCCCTTGAAACACATCAATTCAACTTTATATATATATACCTTGAAACAGTAATGTTGAGGAATTAATTATTTAATAAAGAAATGAGAGATCTACTTTTTGTCTTACACTACATTACTTTGCCTAACGCCTATTTTAACTTTAAATTTTCATATATTCCTTTTTGGTTGTTGTCTGGTTACCATGTTATCAGAATCATTCAATACGAAAATAGATTCATGATTGTGGTAGACAACTTATTTAAGTAGAAGGATGTAAGAATAAATAATGGATAATTTATTTGTGATACTTAATTTATAGTTTATAATTTATTAGTGTTTATTGGTCACAAGTTAAATAGTTATGTTAATAATATAATTGTGCAATATTCTCTACTATCATCTAATCATAATACAATTTCATTTCCAAATAAATAGAATAATATAGTGTTACTGCAATAATTTGTACGGTCTAACATGATCATTCAATTCAAATTCACAAGTATCCATTTAATCTCCAATGTGTTGTTTAATAATTCGATTGTGGCGAGACATGAGCCTTGCTTGAAATGGTTCGAAGAATACCATTGAAGAGTTTGAAAAAGTAGACCATTGAAAAATGGTCAAATGTGTCATTGAATTATATAAAAATGTCTTGTGATGCCATCAAAGCACATCCGAAAGTTAACCATAGATGAGATTCACTAAATAATGCATTGGAGAGATTTAAATGTACCCTCGCATAGCCCTCATAATTATCATTTGCAAGCCATTTAATGATACAAAACAACTTAAAATATCTTATACAAAGTTTTATAGTATTTTTTAGGTAAGTAAGAGTGAATCAAATCCAAAAGGTATAAGAGCATGAACACAAGTAAGATATATGTATGTAATGTGATGAATGTATGTAAAGAAAACTTTTAAGGAAAAAGAATCTAAGCAACGTAATTGCATAAGACAAAAGAACCATCACTAAGTATTTATTTTATGCAATTTTAATCAATAACATATAATCATTAAGTTAACTTAGAAGAATAAAGCTAAAGGAGAGTAAAGTTGAGTCTTAATAAAATTCAAAAGTAGGGCCTAAAGTTAGTCAACTTGGGGCCATTGAGGCCTCAACAGTACTATAAAGGTCTCTAAATCTCAATCCTAAGGAAATGAGTTGAATTTGATAGGATGAGATTTGCTAGAAGGATGAAATTAGGGAAACCCCTATCAACCAACATCATATAAAAATATGAACATGATTTGAGTTGAGGTGTTGGACAATAACTTAAGAGAACATGCCACCATGTATGACTATCAAATGTACCATATAAAATCGCATATGATAAAGACACTCTAAGTATTAGCTAAACATGAAAATCATTGTCAAAGGTGAACCATTCTACTAATGAGGAAAATGGGATGCAATATGCAACACAAATCCCAATGTATGAATGAAGTTCTTGTTGTAGAACACAAGGGAAACCACTCAGTCAAAAACCAATGATGAATGTGATCCCTTGAGCACAATTAACATACCAATATGAGAGTAAGTCATAGTGTGCTACCAACTCTAATTTTATATCCTAGAGCATTGTGTTGTTATCAATATGAGAAGACTTGACAATAAGAAGGAAATTAGTGGCCCTTCCACATTGGCATAATAAAAAGCATTATATATGAAAGTAAATTCGGAGCAACTTGACAAAGGGAAGGCCAACATGGATATTCCTGACATATAAGGAATGTATGACATATAATTATAAACTCAGAACTTCCCTTGACCATTAACATGACGCAATTATGACTTGGGCAATAAATATTGCCAAAAGAAATCAATCACATAAACCATCAATACAAAATAAATTGAATCAAACTCCATAAATATTAGAAAAGTAATTAACCAAAGGAGTCCACTATTTGAACCAAAATCATGGTATAAATCCAAAGGCAATATTGAACCCGACTATATAGATAAGAGACTCAAAACATGTGCTTTTCTCAAGGGAAACACTAATCAACTATTGCCACACTAATATATGGTAAAAAAATATCTCAAATATATATCCCTTTTCCTAGCTATGATTGAACCTCACTTAATGTTGTAGGGTTGAAACTTCAAAGTATGAGTGAAACTATGACAAACAAGATGCTCTATTATGAATTAATCAATTTTCAAGATTGGAAGTTGGCCAAATGAGTCCATGTAGAGTTGTTGGGGATGCCATTTGCAAGTAGACCGGGGGACTTGAGAGAGGTGAAATAAGACCAATCACCGATCTAAATGTCTAGGTCTATACTTTAGGGTTTTCAAAGATAGAAGAATCTAATCTAGGTTACAAAGTGGATTTGAAGGGTATAAATATGTTTGTCTAATGTGTTTTTAGGTAAAGTGTGTTTTTTTAGTGTGTTTCTTTACTATGCATCCATATGCATTTGTACTTATGTAATCCAATGGTTATAATATGTTCTAGACATAAATTGATGTGATGGTTCATCTTATCCTAGTGCTAATGGCTATATTGAATTGTGGCTTAGCACTTGATTGGTCCATGATCTCTATTTAAATAGCATGGAGGGTCATTTGTTGATGATCGAATGTGAGAAAATCATATGAAAACTATTTTCATTTTTCATTAATATATTACCTCAAGTGGTTGTGTTGGATGGGGTTGTGGATTGTTTCCCTCTATGAGGGTTTTAACCACATAATACATTAGTGTGTCGATCTATGATTTATTTGTGTGAGAAGTTTCTTAAGGTGTTTGACTTGTGTGGAAATACCATATTTTGTCAAGCATGATATTAGAGCGCTTATGAAGACCCACTCCTATTGTTGATCAAGGTCTTGAACCTATGTCACTGCATGCATCACATAATTTATGAATTCTTCTATTATGCATTTTTGGGCTAAGAGAGTGTTCCATTGCATCTGGAGCACTATTTTCAATTGGAAACACTTTAGTTTAACCTGAAAAAGTTTCCATTTTTCTAATACACGACCATTTTATTAGAGCTAATGTATACTATTTACATTTAAAAAAAATACTTCTCATAGTGGTCAATATTCCAATTTCAATTTTCTTGTTCATATTCCTAGCTTGTTCCTTTCTTGATTTACATATGCTTTCGATCGTGTCCTCTGTACAAATTGAGCAAATAAAAAACATAGCAAAAAGTGTTTTCTTTTCTGCATGCACCTGGTGCAAATTCAAAAAATTAGAAATAGAGGGAAAACTTGCATTTTCCGAGTAATCTAACTAAGAGCTAACCCCGAACTTAGAAAGCTTTAGTTTTTAAATTTTGATTTTTTTGTGTACTCTTGCATTGAAGTGTTTTATAGGAAAAAATAAGGGTTTTGGGGCTAAGCATGTACTTCAAGGTTTAAAAAACACAAATCTTCTTCACAAAATTTATTATATATTTTGCATTAGCTCACTTGGTAAAAAGTTACTTTATTAAGAGATCTTGAGTTCAACCCTTTCTTTTTTTAAAGTTATTTTTGAAAAAAATCTTGCAACTTTAAGTTTTCACATAACTTTATTATAAAGTGTATTTCACTTATTTTACATGAATATAAAGTAACTTTAATATTCATTTTTCAGTTACTTTAATTTATTAAGTAACTTCATTGTAAAAGTGTTTCTTACATATTTTATAAAAATGGGTAGCTTATTTTATTATAAAAAATATTTTTTTAATAAAAGTGAGCTTATAGGAAAAGTTACTGAAGGAAGTAAAAACAATTTACTCAACAACCTCATTGTGCACCCATAACCATGTGGTCCAACCTCAACCTAGTGTGCGACACTTTCATTACATATTTATGCATTTCTTCAAAATGACATAAATTTGACATCCATAGTCCCTTTTTAGTGTCATTTTTTAAAACTACCTATTTTTTCAAGCGCTTTCCATCCAAACTATCATTTTTTTAATCCATCTTACCTACATATTATAATATGGCTAGTCTAAGTGATATTCTTCTTTCTAGTACCAAATACTTCTCATGAAAACATCGTATGGAGTATGTACTACATATTAAAAGACTTTAATAGATTACCATTGGAAAATAAATTATCCCCACTTATGCCTCAAAGAAATTCAAATGGGATAGTAAAAAGGACACATCGTGTGTATTAATCTAAATGTCCATCTATAGTGATTTATGGTTTCACATTTAAGGAATTGATAAATCAGTTTAGGAATGGAAAAAGTTGGAAATTGTATATGGTAAACACAAAGAGATTCAAGTCCACTACATTAACAATCAGTTAATTGCTTTAAATCCTAGTGATTTCCTTTCATTAAAGACTATCTATATAAATTTAAAACACTTAAACTCTTAGTTGAAGAATGTAAGATACCTAAGAGGGATATCCTATGTATTTATGCTATTCTGGCTAATATTGGTAGTCCCATATTCTAGTTTTCTATCTACTTTTCACTTCATTAGAGAAGCCCTAGGGGCTACTTACAAAGAACACACTCTTGAATAATTGCATGATTATTTGATTAGAGAACTAGATAATCTCTTGCATGTTGGAGTCATTAGCCCCGTAGGTACATCTAGAAAATCCCTAGTAGCATAATAAAATGATAAATACAATCATCCAAAGGAGCAACGACCTCACAACAATAAATAAAACAAGGGTTACAAACCTACCTATGAGCAAACTCCTACTCCCAATGGTGATAAAGGTACTAAATCGAAAGGTAAGAAGACTAAGAGACATTGTGTATTTTGTGGGCAAGATGGTCATGTGGAATCTAAATGTTCCAAGACATTGGAAGATGTAGAAGGACCAATGAAGAAGCACAACATCAATCTTGATTCTTCTTCTAATTCTTCTTCTCCTGGGCATGCACTATTTTTTTTAGTTTTTTCTTCAATGCATCATCTACTTCTTCTTGTAATGAGTTGCTTATTGATTCTAGAACATAATATCATAAGGCTAAGGATAAATCCATTTGTTTTGTGCTTAATGAATGCAACACCAAACAAATATATGTTGGTGAAGATAGACCTATTAGTGTTGTAGGGTCTTGAGTAGTTCAGGTAGATGATGGTTATTTCAATGGTGTAATATTTGTGTCAATATTTCATGTAATCTTTTATCAATATATCAAATCATTCATTCAAGTGAAGGTAAGGTTGTAGAGTTTTCAGCTCACCAACTATTAATGAAGGATTAAAAAATCCTAAGCATGTCCTAGTAACTAAAAATTGTTGATAATATTACCAAGTTGTATATGTTTAACAACTTTGAGTCATCATATTTTCCATTATTATTTATTGCTCATATCGATGACTTTTGAAAAATTTGGCATGATTAATCTGGTCATATAAACTATCTCTCATTAGAACAACTATGTAATTAGAATATGGTGATTGTTATTCCTCTCATTTCTTGCATGGATAGTGTTTGTCCTAGTTGTGTTCTCAACAAACATCGTCTGGACATTTTGACAAATGTGTCTCTTGGCCTGCCTTGACCCCCTTGCAGCTTGTTCATAGTAATTTGTCTGGTTTGGTTCCTTTTTCTTCTTTCTCTAGGTTCAAGTACTTACTCACATTAATTGATGACTTCTCCAGATGAACTTAGGCTTACTTATTAAAACTCAAGAGTGAAGTTTTTGACATGTTTTTGACCTACAAGGCCCTTGCAGAAAAATAATCTAGACATCAACTATAGAAGTTAAGAATAGATAATTGAAGTGAATATGTTAACAACAAATTCACAACTTACTGCACTTCACAGGGAATTCAGATGCAACACATTATTCCATACATACCATAGAGAAATGGTGTTAATGAGAGAAAGAATCGCAGATTAAAGGAAATTGAAAATTGCATTATCCATTCTAAGGAATTAATCCCCCATTTTTAGGTGGAAGCCATTAAGTGTGCAAATTACATAGTTGATCGCACTCCCAAAAGGACATTAAAATATATAACACTAGATTAAGCATGGAGTAAAATTAAACTAGATGTAATCCACTTCCATGTGATCCATAGTGAGCGTGGGCTCACAATCTCGATGAGAAAAGGAAATCATTCTAGCCTGAGATTGACATGTCAATTTTGTTGGATATTCTAGAGATGTAAAAGGTTATAGATTTCTTCATCCTCATTCCAATGAAATTGTTATTAGGAGATATGTTAAATTTGATGAAAATCTCTTGACATATGACCTAATTTGGAGTTTGTTCCATATTTGACGATTGTGCCATCTTCTAGTTCCGACTTTTATGCTAGTGATCCTATTCTAGTTTCTTCCTTAGATGATGATAGTGAATATGAAAATCCACATCTTCCTGCAAGCATAATTCATATTTTGTGCCATCTTCGGCTCATGATTGATCTTTAATGATTATGCCATCTTCAATTCCCAAATTCTATGCTACTAATCCTAATCTAGTTTCTTCTTGAGATGATGATAGTGGGGATGAAAATTCACCTCTACCTAGTGGTCTTCCTCTAATTGGATCCATTGAAAATGAACCTGCACTAGCACCATCACTTCCTAGATGGGTTTGTATAACACAAGAAGAATTTGGTGACCTTATTAGTGATCCTACATATCAACATCATATACATTCACAAATGCAGTCAGGCTCCTCTGATTTAGCTCAAGTTCTAGAGACTCGTGATCCAAATACATTTTCTTATGGACATGCAAATTGGGACACATTAATGAATGAAGAATATTGTTACTTAATCGGAAATGATACTCAAGATCTTATGCTTATTTCAAAATAAGAAAACTCATTAGTTGTAAATGGGTGTATAGAACTAAGTGTGCATCATATGGAAGTGTTGAAACACACAAGGAAAAGTTGGTTTAATAAAGGATTTTCTGAAGTTGAAAGGATTGACTATAATGAAACATTTTCCCCTTTAGCCAAAATGAATTCCATTCCCTTGCAACTTCACATAAATGGAAGGTCCATAAAAATGGATGTCAACTCTACCTTCTTGTGAGAGGATTTGCAAGAATAAACATGGAACAACCTTTTCCTATGTTCATAATGACTCCAACTTTGTTTTTCATCTTAAGAAATATACCTGTCCTTAAATAAGCTCCTTGGACATGGTATGCTAAAATGGATATATTTCTTCTTAACGCCGATTTTTCTAGATGTCATTTTGACCCCAATGTCTATCACAAGAAAGTAGGAAACTATATCATAATAATTGTTCTTTATATTGATGACCTTATTCTTACTAGTAGTGACCTCAAACTTTTAACCCATGTGAAATCTAGTATTAAGAAGAAATTTGAAATGATATGATTAGGACATTTGCATTATTTTCTTGGCCTCCAAATATTGAAAACCAATGAAGGAATTTTCCTTTCTCGGTCTAAGTATGATTTTGAACTTCTTCACCATTTTCACATGGAATATTGTAAAACAACTGCATCTCCCTTCCATTTCAGAGTCAAACTTTTTTCCACCTCTACTACTTTCGAAGTAGATGCCACTTTGTACCATCAGTTAGTTGGTATCCTCTTGTAGTCAATTCACAACCATCATGATATCTCCTTTATTGGTGGTCTTGTTTCCCAATATATGCAAACACAACATGAAAACCATTGGAAAGAAGAAAAAAGGGTGATTCAATATATTTGGGGTACAATTTAGTTTGAGATTCATTACAGTTTGGAAGGGTCTTTGTTGATCATAAAATGGTAAATTCTATGAAGGAAAAATTCAACCTCATGTTAGGCTAGACAAGAAGAGATGGGAATGGTACCTATGATTTATGTCCTAATAAGCTTCAACAAAAATTTTTCCTAAAAATTTAGTCAATATTTGCAAAAGACAAAGGTGATACCCTTAGATGTATTGAGTGGTAAGCACCTACTATCAAGAATTTGTTATTTTATTTTAAGAAATTAGATTATTTTTATAATCGTCTAATATATGTGTTGTATCATTAAACCTGAAATAAATATCACAATCAATATTTACAACTCAATAAAGGTCAGCACTTGGAGCATAAACATGCATATGCACATACAAAATATAGACTGGTTTCCATATTTATGAGTCAGAAAAAAAAATGGAAAAGGTGTATTTAGCAAAAAAATAAAATAAAAGAAACGACAGTGCAAAATAAAAAATACAAAATAGGAATATGCCAGGCTGCAATCTTTTATAAATTCATTCATTCATACAAAAAAAATCACCATATGTCAGGAATTCTTTTAGGTCTCTGCGAAGACCAGGACCAGGAATTGTTCCATAATTATTACAATTGTTTCTAATACCACACACCAACAATCAAATAACAAATACTAAGATAAATAATTTTATATCAAACTACCCTAGATTGATAATTCCTTCTGTATGATCTTTGTTACCTTATGCGTATTAAAAACTAATTAAAATATTTCCATTTAGATAACCCAAATCAAATACACAATAATATAATATATACTGATATATTAAGCAAACTCATTCAAATCTCAACCCTAATAGTCCTTGTTATTAAATGGAACTTTTGTTGTCAATATAATTGTTAGACTCAGAAAACTCAGTATGAATGTAAAAATTAATTAAAGAATAAAAGATTTAACACTAGAATACCATAGCGTGAGTGTCAACAACCTCCCTTTGGTTTGATTTATTTTTATAAGATGAAACACAAGCATGAGTGGTTATGGCATCAATTGTTTCCTTCTTGGGAATTCAAATTAGCCGTCACATTGGATAATAATAATAACATAAAAAGTAGGATACATCGAACCAAAGGAAAAGACCAAACGATGAAGAAAGAAGGGGCTGTTGAAATGTGTAATTTTAAGAAGAAATGTGTAATTTTAATATTATATGTATAATGATTTCAAGTATGATGTTATAAGATGTTTTATCTAGTATTAAAAGGTATAAATAAATTTAATTTTATGTGAAAGGAGTTATCTCACATGCATCATTGAGTAATATGTTCATATTACCATTCATTATATAAAGAGGTGGGAAATCATTTATCCCATATGTATTTTGGGATATTATTCTGTACCTCTTGGTATATAATAGAGGTGAAGGTGAGCCTTTGTACATATGTTGAAAATTATATTATTATGCTGATATAAATATATGTAGCATATGTGGGGTGTAGCTCTCTTGTAAGATTGGATATTTCTAAAGAATAAAGAAGACCAAACCTTCTCATGGAAGTTTCCCCCAAATGGGCTGTAACCCTTGGTGTATTGTTCTCTTGCTCTCTTGTCTCTTATTTCTTACACTATTTTTGTTGCTTGTATGCAAAGAAGGTTAGACTAGTATATTTTTGCTATTGATTTACATGTTAGTGTAAATATATTGTTGTATGTTATGCACATTCTCAATATTCTAACATGGTATCAAAGCGAGTTGCTATGCTCTACCTTCTTCATTAATTATTTAACTTTTTTTACAAGCAACAATTCTTGATATTTTGAGAGTCGTGTCCTCCATATTCTGTAGATTTGGTATCCAATCTATTAAACCCAAGTGGTATTTTTTTAGATCTAGTCATTTTGATACATGTTTGAGAATTATTTTTCAAACCTTAACCCTCACCATTAGTTCTCATAAATTTTCAGAATTTTTTCAAGTTTCCCCTAAATTTTTTCTATAGATTTGGATTAAAAGCGATTTTATACTAACTTGCTATCAAGGATCTATTTGTTTTGCAAAAGATCTTGTTTGTTTTCAGCGCTAGTTGTGTTTTGTTGCATGTTTACGTAAGGGACAATGAATGTTTCACAATTTTTCAAATTTTGACAGATTTCAAGGAAACTTTTAGCTACTTCACACCTTTTGATAGAGAAAACAAAAACTTTTCTAGGAATTTGCACCCTGTCTTCAGCGAAAGCGTGAATTTGTACCAGGTTTCACACCTTTTGTTCAATAAAAGTGTGAATACATCTTTATAGGTTCTTTTTTCAATGAACTCAATTTTTTGCTCTTGGTTCTCTACTGTAGGGTTACAGATCCGGTTGTTAGCAACTGTTAGGCTTTGGTTTTGGTGATAAAATTTTTTTTAATCACTTTTCTTCTTTTTGTGACAAATCATTTTTTTTGAATTTAAGGGTTTCGTTATTTTTCCACACATTGACTTCAAAAGTTTTTTCTATTCCTGCATTAGTTGGATCAAACTATCTCTCTTGGAAGAGAAAGATGATTGACGTGCATAGGAATAACAACTTATGGAGTTTAGTTAAAGGCGATCAAATGAAACCAGTTGATGCAAAATATTTGGCAATATTAGAAGATTGATATAATCAAGCAAGAGGACTCGTTCGACAAACTATTTCGGATAGTTTACATGTACACATTGAAGCTGAGGATAGTCCAATTTAGGTATGGAAAACCATAGCTTATTTATTTGATAAAAATTATGGTGTTTATGCGTACTATCTTGAAAATAAAATCCATGAGGAAGACCCTAAATATTTTGATAGAATAAAGTCATTTCTTGTTGAAATTAAAACTTTTAATGATAAGTTAAATAATTGTGGTTCTGATTACAAGAAAAATGATAGTGCTCTTACTATTCTTGTTGAACAAAAGTTACCTTCATGCTTTGATCTTTTAATCCAAACTACGAATAGAGCTATTGAAATGTCTAAAGGAACTTTGGTACCTACTTTTGTATTTTTTTGTAAAGGATTGATAAATGAGCAATATAGATTAACTGCTAGTGGTCAAGTATCTAATAATAAATCTCTAATGGCACATAGTAAAAGGAGTGACTTTTAAAAATTCCAAACCACATAATCAAGGATCAACTTCTTGTAAAGATGATTTTTATAACATGGAGTCTAATAAAAATAAAGTGTATAATCCTTGTAAACATTGTGGCAAAACCAACCACCCTGAAAATATTTGCTTTAAATGGAGATGTGAACTTGCAAAAGAAAAGAAGTCTTCTAAAGAATAATCGGTATCCATGTGTGCCTATTATATTCAACCTACTAAGTTGTCTTTTGATGTGGAATGCATAATGGATTCTAGTGTTTCTAACCATATTTCGGGTACAACTTCTTTATTTAATACTTATAACATTAAAAGCACACACAAAATAAAGTATCTATAAGTGATGGTAAGCATCTTTCAGTTTTGGGATCTAGTATTGTTAATGTTCCTAATGGTGCTTTGGAAGATGTGTTTCATGTTCAAGGAATCCTCATCAACTTGCTTTCTATTTATCGTGCATGTCAAAAAAGTTATAAATTTGAATCGTGGCCTGATAAATATCTATTAAAAGATATCAATCAAAACTTCAAAATTTTTTCTTCTGGTCTCAATGATCATAATGTTGGATTATATAAGTTTATTGGTTTTAATTCGAGCAAAAATCAACCTTTTTATTCCTATGTTGTTCACGTTAATGAACAAAGTAAATTATTGCATGAAATATTAGGTCACTTGAATTATGGTAAAATGCAAATGATGCCTACAATGGTACTTGACTTACCTTTAATTTATTCTACTAAAGGTGTTTGTGAAGGTTGTGTTCTTGGTAAACATCATAAGGAATTGTTTGATAAAGGTAAAGCTTGGTGTGCTAAAGAACAATTGAAACTAATTCATAGTGATATTTGTGGTCCTCTTGAAACTCCTTTTTTGTCTCATGTAGTCTATTTTCTTACCTTTATTGATGAATTTAGTTGTAAATCTTGGGTTTATTTTTTAAAGGATAAAAGTGAAACCTTTGGTATATTTCAAGATTTTAAATCCAAGCTTGAAAAAGAATGATGGTAGAAGTATTAGGACTTTGAAAACTGATAGGGGGGAGATTCATTAAAAATGAATTTGATGCATATTAATCTAAGCATGGTATTCAACATCAAAATATTGTTCCTTATACACCTCAACAAAATGGGGTAGCTGAAAGAAAGAATAGAACCTTGGTTGAAATGGATAGATGTGTTTTATTCTAAAGGATTACATAAACATTTTTGTGTTGAAGCTATTTTTTATGCTACTAAAGAATATTGAATAGATTCCCTACTAAAGAATATTTGATGGTTACTCCTGAAGAAAAATGGAATGGAAAGAAACCTGGTATTAGTAACTTTAAGTTTTTTGGGAGTGAATGTAGGGCACATATTTCGGATGAAAATGGAAAAATTTAGAACCCAAGTCTCACAAATGTATTTTCATTGGCATTGTGAGGAATAAGAAGCATACAGGCTGTTTGATTCATTTACCCAAGGTGTCATCATTAGGTGAGATGTTCAGTTCAATGAATTCTCTCCTCTTCCTGAGTCTATTAAGCCTCACGTTACCTTGAATTTTCCTTCACCTTTGGTTACTCCTATATATGTTACTCATGCTGTGCCTACCCTTGATCCTAGATCACCTTCTTCTTCAAGTGATCCTATGAATGTCCTAAATATACTAGTCTGGTTCTTACCACTAATTCTATTCGTATTTGGGCCCAGAAAACTCTTGAACCCATAGGTTTTGAGATTGGTATTCCTTCCAATACTCATCGAAATATATCTAAAGTTTCTCTTATGACTAAGTATTGGACACATATGACCCCTCTTCTGCTATTATCAAGCTAAATAAAAACCTGAATGGGATAAATCAATGATAGTTGAATATGTCTCTTTAACCAAAAACAAGACATGGAATCTTGTGCCTCTTCCCCCTGGAAATAATTTAGTTGGATGTAAGTGGATATATAAAACAAATTTTACTGTAGATGGACATATTGAAAAACATAAAGCTTGGTTAGTAGCAAAAGGGTTTTCTTAACAAGAAGTTATTGACTATACTGAAACCTTTTCCCTAGTTGCTAAAATGAACAATAAGAGCTATTCTTTCTCTTTATGCATCTTATGAATGGGAAATTCACCAAATGGATGTCAAGGGTGTGTTTTTTAATGGCGAGCTTCGTGAAGAGATTTATATGCAACAACCACCTAGTTTTATTATTTTTTATACTTCAAGTTTAGTATGCAAATTAAACAAGTCTTTATATGGTATTAAACAAGCACCTAGAGCTTGGTATTAGAAAATTGATGCTTATTGATTTAACAATGGTTTTAAGTGGTGTGTATCTAATCCAAATTTGTATGTGAAGAACTTGATGATGATTTTCTCATAATATTACTTTATGTGAATGATATTCTTATTACTGGTATCCAACTTACACTTATACAATAAATGAAGAATAATCTAAAGAATGAATTTGAAATGATTGCTTTAGGTCTATTACATTTTTTTGGGTCTACATATTTTGCATATGGTGATGGTATATTGTTGTCTCAGCTTAAGTATGTGATAGATTTACTTGATCGGTTTCATATGAGTGATTACAATCCTTCGCCTATGCCATTCTAGACTATTGTAAATTTAATTGTTGTGACAATCCTCTTGGTGACGCTACATTGTATCATCAGCTCATGGGGAGTTTGATATATTTGGCACATAGTAGGCCTGATATATCTTTTGCAACCAACATGGTTTTTGAGGTTTATACAAAAGCCTCATTAAATTCATTGGACAACAACAAATATGATTCTTAGATATTTACAAGGGTCAATGGATATGGAATGTTCTGATAGAGCTTGTACTAGTAAATAAATATCCTATTGAATTAAGATGTGACAATCAACGTGCAATTAATCTTGCTTGCAATTCAGTGTATCATTCCAAGACTAAATAAATTGACTTGGATATTCATTACATTCGAGATCTTGTTGCAGATGGTGTTATTTTTTTGGAGTATTGTCCCACAGAAAAACAAACTGATGATATCTTCAGCAAATCCATGATGGAAGCGAAGTTTTTGTCTCTTCATAGATTGTTGGGAATGAGGGAAGTTTTCATCAAGGGGGAATACTAGTGTAGTGTCACATTCCTCCATTTATGTGTTGTTCTCCCAGTCATCATTAAGGGGGAGTGTTGGAATGTGTAATTTTAATATTACATGTGTAATGATGTCTATTGTTATGTCATAAGATGTCTTATCTAGCATTGGAAGGAATACATAACTCTAATATTATGTAAAAGGATTTATCCCACATGCATCATTGAGTAATATGCCCCTATTACTATTTATTATATAAATAGGTGGAAAATTATTGATCCCATATGTATTTTAGGATGTTATTTTCTGGTATATAATAGAGGTGAAGGAGAGCCATTGCATATATTGAAAATTATATTCTTATGTTGATGTAAATCTATGGAGCAAGGTGGAGCTCTCTTGTAAGATTGGATATTTATAAAGAATAAAGAAGACCAAAGCTTATCGTGGATGTTTCATCATTTGGGGTTTTACCACATATATCTAGTGTATTGTTCCCTTGTCTCTTATTTCTTACATGATTTGTGTTGCTTGTATTGATAGAAGGATAGATTAATAGATCTTTTCTATTGATTTACATGTAAGTGTGAATGTATTGTTTTATGTTATGTATATTCTTTATATTCTAATATGGGCCACCCTATGTCCATTTTATTAACCATACTGGGGGATAAATCCAAGTTCCAAGAATATACACCTTGTGACTGCTAACTTCATATATATATCGCTGGAAACAACATTCTACCCCCTGATCAAATGCATATTAACATAACAACATTCAACAATCACATATGTTGAACCCAAAGAGAAAGAATTAACATTAACCATCACATTTTGAATATCCATGTCATAATTTAAGCTTAAGCATATCCAAAATTCAAAGCTTCTTTATATCCATGTCATTTAAATAAGAATTATTAAAATTCTTAAGAGGGCCTAGATGCATGCAATGACACAGTTCGAACATGGGACTACATTATTTATGTATGAAGGTCGGTAAAAGAAGGTGTTTTCCAAACATGATACTAAGAGTTACATAGATTGACTTGAAACTAAACTTTGGGTTGTGTCTTTGACTCTTTATTGGCAGATGCATCTGTATCCTTGAATTCCATTTTCCATTTCCCTTTATACAACTTGAGAGTTTCATTTAGTGGGTTTTCTAAGAGGATGATGAAATCCTTTCTCAGATGATGCAGTTCCATATGAGGTTGCTTGCACTAGTTGTTGTTGGATAAAAGCTTCCCAACCATTTCCCCTTAATAGAGGTGAAGGTGGATGGGGTTCCCAACCATCATTATGCATGGGTGGAATTTCCACAATGTTGTGATGGGGATACAAATCAGGGTGATGATGGATCTGAGGTACCTAAGAAAAACATGCAGGGTCAACAAGGAATAAATGGCTAGTTTAGGCTAGTTGAGCAAATTTGTCTAAATTGGAATCAAAATGAATGGATAAACAAATATTTTTCCTCTTTAGTTCCTACCATACATACCAATCTATGTTTCCCCTTCCTCCCCATGGAATTTGTGAACCTCAATTGAAAAATATCATATATGGAAACCACATAATTATAAACATTTAACACAAACATATAAATTCCTCATTTCCTCTTTAATCTACTTTAATTAGAATCATTATACACATTATTATGAGTGCATAGGTTGACTAGGAAAAACATATAAGACTGGAAGATACCAAAAGTTTGGATAGAGTTAAAACAATAGGGCATTAACATAGGGTTACTTTGACAATTGTTGATAAGGCTTGCTGACTAGAGTTTATACTTAATCGTATGTGTATAGATACCATCAAATATATTCTAGTTGGGTTTTCTTTTGGAACAAGACCCAAAAACAAATATTCTAAAATCAAATCTTGTGTTTTGACTCGAGGATTTTCAAACATGCATTGTAAAATTCATTGAAGATTTATCCTCAGCCTAAATTGTTTTGCATCAATTTATTGACATCAACTCGACACCAAATACAAGTTAAGCTAATGATTTTTTTTTTGAAAATTTAACCTCTAGCCTCATAACAGAATTCATGAGTGTTATAGCATCATTTCCCATGTCTCTGCAACATGCCTTCTTTAGTTGATTTACATCATTGCAGACTCCCTTACCCTGTTATGGTTCAAACCCCATTATCCATTCTTATTCAAACCTTCAAAAATCCCAATTTTACAGACGAGTGTGAATTTTGTGTGGCTAGCCCATGTCCATGTGACCTTGTAGTACCTAGCCTGTGTCCCTACTATTTTGAAGGTAAATAAATAAAATAAGTTTCGAGAAACGTGAAAAAAAAAGATTCATGGTTGTTCAACTGTCCTTTTCCCGTGAATAACTAACTGAACTTCCCTAAATGCCTCTCCAAAAGTATAAAAGAGGCAAGAGGAAGCATGCGAAGGAGGAGACAGAAGGAAAACACACCCTTATGCTTCTCTTTGCATATTGAAACCATAAACCCTATTACTAGGTTTGCCATTAAAACCCCCATATATGGAAATTTGCATTTCCATCATTCTCCATTTCTTTCTTTCCAAGAAACTATCGTATTGTTTTCTTTGGGAATTCCTTTGGAGTATTGAAGAGGTGTGTATGTGTGTGGCATGGGACAGGGGAACTCAATATCCAGTTTCAGAACAATGCTGGAGAAGAGGTGAAATTTATCTTGTATCTTGTTGTTATTTTGTATAAATAATTCTCCTTCATGTCCAACCATGTGTGTCAATCTTGTTATTTATTATCTTGCAAATTCAACATATTTATCTATGATTAAATCATTATATTTGCAATAGTCTACTTGTATCTTTGTTCTTTTTTGTGATTGCAGATTGATGAAAGATACATTTGGAGCAAAGTTGAATTGAAGGATCTTCTACAAATGTTGGATTTGAGGTAGGAAATATTTGTTTGTTTTCTTCCAATTTTATCTTAAAACTATAAATTGATTTATATTACATTTATTAGCAGGATTGTTGTGAATTATTTATGGGAACTGCTCTGTAGCAAATTATCCCAAAAGGTTACTAGGTACTAATTCCCTGAAACAAAATTGGCGACTCCACTAGGGAGTTGTCTCTAATTTGGGTTGTTAGGGTTTTAAGTTTTCATGCTTTTGATTTTGGTTTTTTCTTTTTTGAATCATTCTATTTTTAAAGATATCCTATGTTAACCTCGTAACTACTCGTTTTAGAACCGTTATAGAAATTAATATTGTCTATCTGGGTGGTGATTTTTCATTTTTTCATTTTTCATGTGCATGTATGCGGGATGTTGTGAACACAGGTGCATTTTAGGCCTAGAATGTTCTCTGGTTTTTGAAAAGAAATATATTTTCTTAGGAACATGACCTGAACACTAGGCAGTTGCATCCACCACGATTTGTGTGAGGAACTTCCAACAATTAATGAAAATGCACGATATATTAGAAATAAAAAAACACATAATAGATTTATTGATTGCGGGCTACTTCAAGGGGGAAACCTCCTTTGAGCAAGCTCAATACAAATAACTTCTGGATGCCTTCATTGGCATAAATACGTACATATATACTAATTCTATGCACCAATACTATGGATCAATACCATGGAACATATAATACTACAGGATGACTTACAAAGCATAAGTGTCCAATACTATGGATCAATACCATGGAACATATAATACTACGGGACTTTCAAAGCATATGCATCCAAAAAAAATATACTAAAAAAGTAAAGAGAAGGGTTGACACGGGTTCCTAACATCCCCCCCTTAGAAAAGCTTTGTCCTCAAAGCTTTAGATGTGGAAATTGATGTTGAATATGAAGGAGTGGTTCCCATGTAGCATCCTCTGGTTGCATTCCGTGCCACTAATTAATACCTCTATGATAGATTGAGAGCGAAGTTGATTAGTGCGCCTATTGAGGATGGCCTCTGGCTCCAAAAGGATGGATCCTTCATTATCTAGTTTTAGTAAAATAGTTTGTCCTCTAATGTTGGTGCCAAGAACTTTCGTCAGAAAAGATACATGAAATACTGGATGAATGCGGGAAGAAGGAGGAAGTTCCAATTTATAAGCAACAGACCCAATATTCTGAAGAACCCTATAGGGCCCATGACGCCCTTTTTATTTCAGGGAGGATTGCTTGGAAGGCTGTAGATGAAGAAAAACCATATCACCTGCTTGAAAAGTGCGCTCAGAACGGTGCTAATCGGCTTGTTCTTTCATTCGAATTCTTGCCATGTGAAGATTGTCCTGCAAAATGTGAAGAATATGATCGCGATTTCGAAGAACCGTGTCAATTTCCTGAACTGGTGAACTACTGAGGGTGTATGGAAGTTCCTGACCATATATTTCTTCATATGGAGTCATTTTAGATGTACTATTGTACCACCATTCAATGAGAGGGAGCCACTTTTCCCACTGAGGTTGTTGTTCGAAGGTGTAGCAACAAAGATAAGTTTCCAAACATTTATTGGTAATTTCAGTCGGACCATCTATTTGTTGGTGAGACCCTGAACTCATATGCAGTGTGGTGAAAGAGTTATGTCCAAAAATGACTGGTGAAAGTTGCATCGCGATCCGAGACAATGGAAGAAGGGATTTCATGAAGACAGAAGATCTGGTCCAGGAAAATTTGTGCGATTGAGGAGGCTGTATAAGCATTGTTGAGAGCACAAAATTGACTATATTTGTAGAGGCAAGCAACCATAACCAAAATCATTGTATTCCCTCCAGATTTAGGGATCCCTTCAATGAAATCCATAGAAATATCTATCCAAATCCGTGTAGGGATGGGAAAGAGTTCGAGCAATCCCGAAAGGAGTGTCGTTTCATCCTTGTTGAGATGGAAAGTATCACATTCAACCACCATTTGTCGAATTGTACTTTTCATTCTCTTCTAAAATAAGTTACATTGTGCCCGCTCATACGTTTTGAGGAACCCAGAGTACCCTGCCGATGGAGAAGCATGGAGTTCATAGAAGACAACCTACTAAAGTTATGTGCTCTAGGGAAGCGCCAGATGACCCTTGTATCTTAGGAAAGTACCATCCCAAGAGTAATGCATTATAATAGAAGGGTTGTTGTCCAACCATTGGATGATTTGAGATAATGAGGAGTCATTGACATAGCCCTGTTGAACAGATGGAAACCAATTTGTAACAAGTATAGATATAGATGAAAGAGAAACTTGGTCATAAAATGTGTGAGAAAAGGCATCCGTCGCCAGATTTTCCTTACCCTTCTTCTAAGTGATATCATAGGCATAAACCATGAGTTTGATAACCCATTTTTGTTATGTTGGGGAGGAGACTCGTTGTTCAAGGAAATATTTCAGACTTTGGTGATCAATCTTGATGCAGAAATAATTCCATAATAGGTATGGTCGCCACTTCTATAGTTTATGCAAAATAGCCATAATTTCCTTCTCATATGTAGAGGCAGCTAAATTCTTACCGGAAAGGGCTTTTAAATGTGGCAGTCCCATTGGGTCCGCAAAGACACCTGCATAACTATCCAAAATTTGTTATAGATCCAAAGGAGTAGTGGAGACCGTTGATGGGTGCATCCGAATGGAATGGAGCTGAGCGATGACACCATGTGAATTCTTCTTAAGGATATTTTCCATGCGATGTGAATTGATGATGCAGAGAGACCCTGGTTGTAAGACCGTTAATGTGTGTTTTTTCCCATTGACTAAAAAATGCATTGAAAGTTTAGAAAAATCCCATAAGATGGGGCTAAGTGTGCGTAAACATTGAGCGTCCAAAACCACATCACATTCTCCTAAGGCCAAGGAAAACATGTCAGAGTGCAGGTTATAATATCCCATAGAGATACGCACATTGCGACACTTCCCCTTGTAAGGTAAGGTTCCACCATTGGCAATCATGACTTCAAATTTGGAACAAGGATGGACAAAACAATCAGCCTGTTTGGCGATCCGAGGGTCAATGAAGTTATGAGTGCTATCAGAATCAATGAGTATTGTAAGAGGTAGCCTCTTGAAGTAACCACTGACCTGTTGGGTGTGTTATATCTCTTCACATGGTGGTTGCGCGTACACCACGATCCCCTCCCCAGTATTGGGTTGCTTTTTTCTTTTTTTGCGATTTCAGCCCATTGTATTCTATCTAATCCCGGTAAATGGATTAGGGTTGTAACCTAATTTCGGGTAAACGAATTAGGGTTTTAGATGCTGTGAAATACCATATATTGTATTGTAAATGGTTGAATAAACATATAATGAAAGGAGTTGTGCGGCTCTAAGTTTTGCGGGGTTTTTCCCGGTTAAGGGTTTCCAGGTGAAAATCTCTGTGTTTCCATTGTGTATTTTCTGTTAATGCTTAAGAATCTGCATGAGTTTTTACTACACTGTTAAGGTTTAAAACTTACATGACCCACATTGTTTGTGGAGTGGTGACTCCGGCTAAAGCATGGAGATATATCTCTGGGTGGTCGTCCTGAGACGGAGGGTCAACAGGCGGCTGCTGAATGTCGACCTGATCATTTGTTGTATCTGGAGTTTTTTCACCCAGTTCAGAGGCAAGTGGAGAATCCACATCCAAGAGATAAAGATTTTTCTCAACACATCTATGGCCCTAAGCGAATTTCTCATCACAATTATAACAAAGCCCTTTTTCTCTACATGCTCACATCTCTGCTTCAGACAATTGCTTGATAGGAGTTGGTCGAGGAGCTGACGTGTTGGGAGGTTGTTGGGAAACCATATTTCAGAATGGAACAAACGTGGATTTGGAGCATTGTTGGGATGTGATCTTGTCCTCCCCCAACTTATCCAACCCTAGGACTTCCATCGTTGTGTTGGGATAGAACATTTTAACCTCTAATCGGATTGCATCCTTAAGACCACTAATAAAAAGAATCCCGTAGAATTCATCAGACAATCCTTCTGTGTGATTGGCCAATTTCTCAAATTCTGTCTGATACTCTCTCACAGTGCCAATTTGGTGAAGTTTAGTGAGTGCTCCTATGAAGTCATCAAAAGCACCAGGACCAAAAAATTGCAAAAGGAGTTGGCAACAATCTGTCCATTTAATCTCTTCATGAGCCTTGGTGTACCAATGGTACCATTGAAGGGCTTCATCCTCCAAATGAAAGGATGCAAGTGGAACTTTGTTGAAATCAAAAGTATTATGCAGAATGAAATATTGTTCTTCCTAGTATATCCATACAATCAGATCATTACCATTGAAGCAAGGAAAATCAAGCTTCGACCCACGAAAATTGTTGGAAGAAGAGAACCTAGTGTTTGCAGAAGATTCTGGCTGTCATTTATTGTTCATGGTTGAATACTGTAGATGGAGGCTGATAAATGTTTCATCCAGATCTTGGAGTTTGGGTTTAAGGCCTTCAAGTTCTTCCTCCATGATTTTTGATCCTACGCGGGTGACAACCATAACCAGGATTTTTTTTTTGTGAATGGGTAGAAAAACAAAAAAATAAGCTTCTTTAGTAAAGGAAAATTTGGATTTGGGAAAAACTCTTATGGGTAATTGGGGTTTGATGAGGTTTTGGACACTTTCTGATGGACAAGGAAACATAAAATTGGGATTTCAGAAGCGGGGTGAAAGAATGAGAAAATTTGTCAAGAGGGACAAACAAGAAGAAATAAGAAATGAACACTATGGAAAAATTTGAAGGTGGTTGGGTGAAAATCAAAGAAGTTATGGAAAACCCTAAATATAGACAGATGTGGGATTTCTAGCTTCGGGAAGTGGAATTTGGGATAGGGTCCTTAGGAATGAAATATGCAGAATGGGATGGCAGAGGTGTCAGTGAATTTTCAATGGAAACATAGTTAAAACAAGGAAGATATGGCGAAAAAACATAAATTTGTTTCTTGGAATGGATCTGAAAGGCACATAAGTGATCTGCAACAGTTCTGGACAGATGTAATCTGCTATTTATCACCTGAAAATAGATATGGACCCCAGGTATGCTCAGATTCCTAACGATTTAGGGGATTCACTTGGCCACCAATGTTGTCTAACGACTTGCATATTGGGGTAGTATCCCTCACTCCACGGCTCAGGTATCAATGACCATATTTAATATTGAATTTGTTGTGATTCCACAGTCAATGCTCCTCGCATATTTTGGAGATTTTAGAGTCTAAATTGAATTCATGTTGATGTCTTGAGCCATCCCTAAGGCTCATAATTTGGACAATAGTGATGCCCCATAAAAAAAAAATCTTCCCCACAAAAAAATGAATCCTCTTTTTTGAAGTAGGGATAGGAAGACTCTACATTACTTTGACCTGTTTAGGATCAATGTTGGTACCTAATCCGAATACAATGTGTACAAGCAATTTTATTGAGGAGACACTAAAAATAGACTTAGCAAGATTAAGAGAAATACCAAACCATCTGCAACGCAAGAAAACCTACCTAAGATGAACAAAATGTTCTTTTTGTTGGTTGTGGAGCCTGATCTTCCTGATTCATAGATGTTGTTTGTTCAGGCGTGTTTGTACCCTAGTTTTTATATGTTGTGCATGTGGAATGTACACTCATTCCAGTGGGTGGGGGGGGTGGGGTGGAATCACCCCCCCCCCCAAAGGGGTTAGGGGGTAAGCGAGCCCCTGACAGGGGTTTGGGGGCTTCACCCCCGAAAGAAATTTTTTGGGTTGTTTGTTGGCCAACAATTTATGAGCCCATGGTATTGGGGAGGCCGTGGTATTTTCCCATGGTAATTCCCCTTTATAAGGAATACATTGTAATATGGTTGTGTAATGTATTGTAACATTGTAAATATCTCTGAGATTGTGTAAGAGAGGCTGAGAGAGAGTGAAGAGGAAGTTGTAGCAGATGTGCTGCAGGTTGTATCCCTTCATTTGTTGGATGGTATAATAATAAAAGGGCTGGCAATTTCTCGATGGACATAGCCCAAATTGGGTGAACCACGCTATATTGGTCTCTCTCTTGTAATTTGTTTATGTGATTTATATTTGCATCTTGTTTATTGCTATTGCTCCGTGATCCTGTTTTTCTAACACTTTTCACAATTTGGAGTGAATGGTTAGATCATCGAGATAAATTTGAACCATAATCTGGATCAGATTATCGAAGGTCACATGCATAGCTCTTTGGAAAGTAGTGCCAACATTTATTAATAAAAATGGAATGTTCTCATATGCAATAGTTCCCCAAGTGAGTGTAGTTTTGTAATGGTATTCCCTTTTAAGGCGGATCTGGTTATAACTCGAGAAACCATCAAGGAGGGACATAATTTGAGACCCATCAACTTGTTGAAAATTAATTCCATGTTTGGAAGGGGAAATTTTTCCTTCACACCTGCTTTATTCAGGGCAAAAAATTCTACACACAATCCAAATTCACCATTTTTCTTGCGAACAGGAACCAAATTTTCTACCCATTCAAAATATTTTACTGGAAATATAATAAGAGTTGCAAGCATTTTGTCAATATATTTCCAAATGGTTGCTTCGGGGGTGGGGTTTACTGGTATTATTTTCTATCGAATGGGAAAAATCCATTGTTTAATGGGAGTGGCATGTTGAACAATGCATGGGTCAAACCCTCACAAGTCAGCATATGACCACGCGATAATGTCACACAATTCCCAAATAAGAGCTACAAAATCCCCCCTTTCAGAGTTTGATTAATTGGCACCTATATACACTATTTTCAAATCTTCTTCTTAACCAACATTTATGGGAATGGTATCTCCTACTTTTCTCTTTGATTGCTCCTTGACATTTGGATTTCCCCCCCAACATCACTGGAGAAAGGACCCTAGATAATCTATTTTATTCAAGATTTATGATATTGGATGAATCATATTATTTATTAGTCAAGAAAGAATGTATCATCACTAGTGAATGTCTGGAAAGACTCATTGTTATTAGGAACATGAGGCCTATAAACAGATGTCACAACACAATCTGGTTTTTCTAACAACAAATTTCTATCATACCTTGCTACATATGAAGCCAAATTGTCAGCAATTGAATTCAACTCCCTATGAATGAGGGTTAGATTAAATGAGGAAATTTTTTCATCCAATTCTGATACCATATTTGTATATCTTATTAAAATTTTATTCACAGGAATGTGCACTTTCCTAACTATATTTACAACTAATTTTGAATCTCCAAAAACAATCAAGTCCTTACAACCCAAATTGAGTGCGTACTAATCCTAACAAGAGTGCTTCAAATTTTGCTACATTATTAGTTAAAGAAAAATTGAGTCTAAAGGAAAAGGGGCATGCTTTACCCAAAGGGGATTAAATGATTATACCAAAACCATTACCCTCTTTAGAAGAAGCATCATTAAATTGCATGTGCCATAATTGATTGTTGGGATCCTTTGCTGAGATTAAATTTAAGTTACCACTTTCTTCTTCAGCACAAATAAAGTAAAAACCTAGATCAGATTGTGCACAATTGATGGAGAGATGAGGAAGAAATTTGACATAAGGAATGACTCTATTTTCTAGGTAAACAATCATTTTTTTTGGGCCTCTAGTAATAATGAGGCGAGTCCCATCCATTGAATAGTACCCACTTGTTAATGATTTCTAGTCTATTCCCAATATGATGGAATAATTACTCACTCCCATGTCCATTACCTGAATTTTACATGTGCATATTTTGGGATGAGAAGACATCACCAAAGTGACGTATTTAATCTCTCTGATTATGGCTTGTCATTGTTTGTTGAAAGCTAACATCTTCTAGGAATTTTCATTTATGCAAGATAACCCCAATTCCTCCATAGTTGTTTTGGACATGACATTTGGTCCAGACCCCCTATCAATTAGAAAAAAATGAGCTATATTATCCATAATTTTCATTGAAACATAAAATGGAGGGTTTTTAGGAGAAGGTTGCATGTAAATTACTTGCCCTGGAACTTTAGCCTCAATTATATTTTCTTTATCTTTCACAACTAAGTTAGTGGTTGAAGCTAAAGGGTGAAATTTTTTTTTGTTTTGAAGTTCTTTGGTTAGAAACCTTTTCATATCCTCTCTATGTTTAAGTGTGCAAGACATATATAATAGTGTATCATTGGATATCACTTTGTCCAACTCATCAAGGATGTTATATCTATTAGGTAAAGTGGAAGTGTTGGAATATGTAATGATGACTAGTGTGGTGTTGTTGGTATGTGTAATGAGATGTTATGTGATCTACTTAAAAAAAGAAGGAATAATACTCTTATAACTCTTTATATTAGAAAAAGGAGTTATCCCACATGCATCATGAAGTAAATTCTCTTGTTACCATTCTTTATATAAGAGAAATGGAAAACCATTTATCCCACATGTGTTACGAGATGTAAATATTCCATACCTCTTTCTATATAATATAGGTGAAACATACTCATATGTACATGATGAGGGAATGCCCATTATTGTGTCATTGTGACATGAAGTGAATATGGAGTGTGATGTGATGCTCATGTGAGGATGCCATGTATTGTAAGAGTGGATATTTCTAAAGAATAAAGAAGATCAAGCATTCCCATGGATGTTTCCCCATTTGTGGTTTTACCGCATATATCCTATGTACTATCTATTTTTCTCTTGTCCCTCTCTTTCTATTTGATTAATTGGTTCTTCTATGGATAGGAGTGATGCAGGAGCATTGACCCAAAGTTCTATATTTTCTAAATGAGCAGTCAATGCTATTTTCTACTTCCTTGTAATAGTTTCTAGAAGTCTAGGGTCAGTTATTGATTTAATTTTAATTGGTTTTGAGATGGGATTAGTTTGATTGTAATAATGGAAATTTACCATTGATTTCCTCATATCTTGCAAGAGGTTGCTCGAGTATGGGTTTGTTATATATTTGCTTTCTTTAGGATTTCAGATCCTACTTATTCAAATCTAATGGGTTTATGGAGTCTTATTTAGTCATTGAATGTAATTGATCAAAGGGTTGTTGATGAAATGAAGAACATAGTTCTAAGAAACTGCGTTTGATTGCATATTCACTGTCTTCTTTCAATAACTAGAAACATGTGTAAATTCTCTGCGTATGAATGAATAGAGTGTTATTAACAGAGATCCCCAGAAGCCGAAGTCTATGACATCTTCATCTGAATACATGGTGTGTGAAAGTGATCATTTCACTGATCAATTTACGAGATCATAGTTTGATCAATCCGTGGAGCGAATATTGGATGGTCTAGATCAGAAGAGGGGGATCGACGGTCCAAGATAGATTTCGGAAGGTTGAGGTAGAAGCTTGTTAGAGCTATGGGACAAGCAGAGATAGTACAGTGGAGATCGAGATCGAATGATCGATGTCCCTTGTGGTATTTTGCTGAGGTGAAGTGTGCGGAAGATAGACCTCCGAAATTCCAAAGTGAACGTTCCGCATTTGATCGCAGATCAACAGATGAGAGAAGCCACGAAGAGATCAACGGCTCGGATGGAATCTTGCTCGTGTATGTGAGAGAAGGTTATCAAAATAAATGGACACGAAATCTCCATCAAATTCACCCTAAGCCAAATTAACCCAACCATTGATCTGACCTGCTTCCAATCCGACGGTCCAAAGCCATTGCAGAAGGCACACTTGCCGATCTGACAGTCTAAAGAAATTGCGGAAGGGGGTTGTGGAAGGCAATTGTGGAAGGTAAGTTGCGGAAGGAAATTCTGGAAGGTAAGACCCGTAATTTTTATGAAACCCATCTCACCGCCATTTTGAAGTCATCTCTTCAACAACTGCTTGGAGAAAGACTTAGTTGATGTTGCTAAGTTGGAGGTTCTAGTAAATTTGGAACCAGAATAATCATGGGATAGTAGATTGTGTTGGTTTTGCTGATCCTTTCCTGCATCAATTGGTATCAGAGCTAAGATTTATAGCAAGGAGAAGGATGCCACCAAGATGGGGTCGAGCACGTGGAGTTCCAGTTGGAGGTGGTTGAGCAAGACAAGTTGCAGATACACAAATAGAATTGAGACAAATTCAATCTAGTATTGAAGGTATGGAGAGAAGAAATCCAAGGATTGTAGATGTCAGTGATGAAGAGGAATCCTCTGAAGAGGAACCAAAGGAGTTTGCTGAAAAAGTAAAGGTATTGAGGATGCTAGTAAAGGCTAGTAGCAAGCCTAAAGTGGAAGTACCCATGTATGAAGGTAACCTGAATGTTGAAGAATTCATGGAATGGATCAATGCTTTAGAAAAGTATTTCGACTTTGAAGAAATTGAAGACAAAAAGAAGGTGAAATATGCAACAACAAGACTGAAAGGATATGGAGCCATTTGGTGGGATGAACTACAGATCCATAGGGAAAGAAAAGGTAAGTCAAAAATAAAAAATTGGGATAAGATGTTGGATAAAATTAAAAGTCAATTTATGCCTAAGGATTATCAGTTAACTCTTATTAGACAGCTGTAGAATCTTAGACAAAAAAGTATGACTATTAAAAAATATACATAAGAGTTCTTTAGGCTGAGCATTAGAGCTGGACAGATACAAGGAGACATAGAAAGAGTGGCCAAGTATATAAATGGACTAAGATATGAAATAAAATATGAGATCAACGTATTGAATTTCATAATTGTTGAAGATTATTATTAGGAAGCCTCTAGGGTAGAAGAGAAGCTACTAAGAAAAAAGAACCAGAAGAATAGAGGAAGAAGTACAGCAAGAGGGAAAGGATCTTCAAACATAGGAGAAAAGTTTCAGGCTTCTAGGAATGAAGAAGAAGGTTCCAGCAGCCAAATACCCCAAAGAGGAGGATTCATGGGAGGCAGGTTTGGTGCTAGAGGAAGAGGCATAAACGAAGAAATAAAATGCTATGCATGTGGTGAGATTGGAAAAATGTCATGGGAGTGCCCAAAGAACAAACCAGTAGCTCAGAGGAATGAAAACCTTGTTGAGGCTCGAGAGGAGTCCAATGAGAAAGCAGAGATGGGAAATCCTCCTGAGGAAGGAGAGTCTCTTATGATGAAGAGAGTTTTGGTAAAAAAAAAAAAAGAGGTACATGAACCAGCACAAAGGAAGAGTCTATTCAGGACTAAGTGAAAGTCACAAGGGAAGTGTTGCAAGGTGATCATTAATAGTGGTAGTACATAAAATTTGGTATCCACTGAGATGGTAGATAAGTTGGGATTGAAGAGGATGAAACAACCCACTCCTTATAAAGTGTCCTGGTTGCAAAAAGGACATCGGCTCTTGGTGAATGAGCAGTGCAAGGTGGAGTTACAAATTGGTACTTACAAATATGTGGTATTATGTGATGTAATGCCTGTGGATGTATGCCATATACTCTTAGGAAGGCCATGGATATATGATAGAAAGGTTGTTCATGATGGAAGGAGAAACATTTATTCTCTGGAAAAGGATGGAAAAGAGCATGTGCTGCTACCTTTGCAGGATGAAGCAACTCAAGAAGATACACGATCTAATTATTTTTGATGACTAGGAAAGAGCTGCTACAAGAAGTCAAGAAGGAAGAGGAGCTACATTTTTCCCTTATTGGAAAACCAAAGGTAATTTTAAATACCACAAATTTAGATGATTTTCCTGCTGAAGTTAGGATCTTGATTGATGAATTTGCTGATATTATTATGGACGAGCTACCAAATGATTTACCTCCCGTGATAAGTATTAGTCATCATATTGACTTAATACCTGGTGCAAGCTTACCTAACAAGGAAGCCTATAAACTGAATCCTCAAGAGAATGAAGATATTAAACAACATGTACATGAGTTACTGGATAAAGGTTTGGTGAAATAAAGTTTGAGTCCTTGTGCAGTTCCCACATTGATTAGCCCAAATAAAGATGGTGCATGGCGTATGTGTACTGATTCCTGGGCAATCAATAAGATCACTATCAAGTACAGATTTCCCTTACCCCGTATTGGTGATTTGATGGATTGTTTGAGTGGGTCCAAGTATTTTTCAAAGATAGACTTGAAGAGTGGTTATTATCAAATAAGAATTAGAGAAGGGGATGAATGGAAAACTGCATTCAAGACTAATAATGGATTGTATGAATGGTTAATAATGCTCTTTGGACTTACTAATGCACGTAGTACTTTCATGAGATTAATGAATGAGGTCCTGAAGGAATACAATGGAAAGTTTGTGATAGTGTACCTAGATGATATTTGGATCTTCAGTCAGAGTAAGGAAGAACATCCGAGATATCTAAAATTGGTGTTTGATACCCTATAGAAGGAGAAACTACTGATAAATTTGAAAAATTGTAGTTTCATGAAGAAAGAGTTGATTTATTTGGGTTTTGTAGTCTTAGAAGAAGGGTTAAAGATGTATCTAGAAAAGATACAAGCAATTCTCAATTGGCCAATCCCAAAGAGTACTTTTGAGGCCATAATTTTTCATGGTCTTGCAAGTTTTTATAGAAAATTCATCAGGAATTTTAGTCAAATTTTTGCACCCATAATAGACAACTTCAGGGAAAGTAGACAAACTTTCAAGTGGATAGAAACATCTAATAGAAATTTCAATTTGTTGAAAAAGAAGATCATTGAGAAGCCTATTTTGGCTTTACCAAGTTTTGACAAAGTTTTTCAAGTGGAAATAGATGCTAGTGGGACATCAATAGGAGCTTTTTTGAGTCAAGAACAGAGACCAGTAGCATATTTCAGTGAGAAGTTAAATGAAGCAAAACAAAAGTATTCCTGATGTGACAAAGAATTGTATGTTGTTGTGCAAGATCTTAAGAAGTGGAGTCATTGCTTGATGCCCAAAGAGTTTATATTATATTCAGATAATCATGCTTTGCAATTCATAAATAATCAACCTAAATTGAATCAGAAACATGCTAAGTGGGTGGACTTTTTGCAGAACTTTAACTTTTTGATCAAGCATATAAGTGGAAAATCTAATAAGGTGGTTGATGCCTTAAGTAGAGTAAATTTGATCTTGCAGGAAATTAGTGTCAGCACTTTGGGATTTGAAAATTTGATTAATATGTATAAGGAGAATGTGGATTTCAAGGATATATATGCAGCTTGTGAGAATCAAGTTTCCTACAATAGAAGTCAATGGTTGGACTACATGATACAAGAAGGTTTGTTTTTCAAAAACATAAATTATGCATTCCTAAATGTCATATGAGGGAAAATTTGATAAAGGAGAAGCATAGTGGAGGTTTGTCAGGTCACTTTGGACAGGACAAAACATTTGCTCAGGTGAGTACTTTTTAATTTTGGCCAGGAATGCAGTAGGATGTAAAGAAGTTTGTTGAGACATGCAGGATATGTCAACATTCCAAAGGGAGGAGACAAAACACTGGATTGTATCAACCCCTACCTATTCCAACTAGGCCTTGGGATTCCATCTGTATGGATTTTTTCTGGGATTTCCTAGAACTCAGAGGGGGAATGATTCTATTTATGTAGTAATGGATAGATTTTAAAAAATGGCTCATTTCATTGCTTGTAAAAAGACCAATGATGCAACAAATATTGCTAATTTGTTCTTCTCAGAAGTTGTTAATTTACATGGTCTTCCTTTGAGCATTGTATCAAACAGGGACACTAAATTTGTTGTTCATTTTTGGAGAACTTTATGGAAGAAATTGGGAACCAATTTTAGTTTTAGCTCTGCTTATCATCCTCAGAATGATGGTCAGACTGAAGTGGTAAATAGAAGCTTGGGGGATATATTGAGAAGTCTTGTTTATGAGAATCCAAAGCAGTGGGATTTAGCTCTTGCTCAAGTTGAGTTTGCTTACAATGATTCACCTAACAACAGTACAGGTACGAGCCCATTTCAGATTGTGTATGGGATGCATCCAAGAGGGGCGTATGAACTCATAAATTTGGGAGAGTTAGGAATGAGGAGTGCATATGGTGAATAATTTCCATATAGTATGCAGGAGATATAGGAAAATGTCAAAAATAAATCACAGGAGAGTGTTAGAGAGTACAAACAAAGAGAATATTTGAAGAGAAGGGAAGTTAACCTTCAAGTTGGAGATTTACTGATGTCATATCTTAGGAAGGAGAGGTTTCCTAAGGGAACCTACAATAAATTGAAACTCAAGAAAATTGGGCCTTGTAAGATTTTGAGGAAGTTTTCTGCAAATGCATATGAAATAGAACTTCCTTCTGATCGTGAAATTTCTCCAATTTTTAATGTTTTAGATCTGTATCCTTTTAAAGATTCAGGTGTTCAGATAGAAGAAATGATTTCAGGTAAGGATGGTCAAATGGTAGATTGGCAAGGACAGTTACCTTAGAAGGAGCAGCCACAGATTGAGGCTATACTTGACAAGAGGATTTCAAAGGAAACCAGGAACATGGATTATTTTTAGTCTTTAGTCAAGTGGAAAGGTCAACCATCCGAAGATGCAGTGTGGATGACAACAATGGAGGTTTCCATGTTTAATGTGGACCCTGAAGGCCTATTGAAGAGTTCCTTTTCTCCCCTGGAGTATGATGCATGAGCATCGAACCAATGTTCTATATTTTCTGAAGGAGCAGTCAATGCTATTTTCTACTTCCTTGTAATAGTTTCTAGAAGTCTAGGGCCAGTTATTGATTTAATTGTAATTGGTTTTGAGATAGGATTAGTTTTATTGTAATAATGTAGATTTTCCATTGATTTCCTCGTATCTTGCAAGAGGTTGCTCGAGGATGGGTTTGTTATATATTTTCTTTCTTTAGGAGTTTAGATCCTGCTTATTCGGATCTGATGGGTTTATGGAGTCTTATTTAGTCATTGAATGTAATTGATCAAAGGGTTGTTGATGAAATGAAGAACAAATTTCTAAGACTTTGCATTTGATTGCATATTCATCGTCTTCTTTCAATAACCCGAAACATGTGTAAATTCTTTGCGTATGAATGAACAAAGTGTGATTAAAAGGGATCCCCAGAAGCTGAAGTATGTGACATCTTCATTCAAATACAAGGTGTGTGAAATTGATTGTTTCATTGATCAATTTACGAGATCACAGTTTGATCAATTCGTGGAGCGAATATTGGATAGTCTAGATCAGAAGAGGGGGATCGACGGTCCAAGATAGATTCTAGAAGGTCAAGGTACAAGCTTGTTAGAGCTACAAGACAAGCAGAGATCGTAGAGTGGATATCAAGACCGAATTATCGACAACCCATGTGGTATTTCGCTGAGGTGAAGTGAGCAGAAGATAGACCTCCTAAATTCCAAAGTGAACGTTCTGCATTTGATCGTAGATCAACGGACAAGAGAATCCGTGAAGAGATCAACGGATCGGATGACATCTCGCTCGTGTACATGAGCGGGGGTTAACAAAATAAACGGACGCAAAATATCCATCAAATTCACCTCAAGACAAATTAACCCCACCATTGATCTGACTTGCTTCCAATCTGACAGTCCAAAGAAATTGTGGAAAGCACACTTAACGATCCGATGGTCCAAAGAAATTGTGGAAGGGGGTTGCAGAAGGCGATTGCGGAAGGGAATTGTAGAAGGTGATTGCGGAAGGTAAGTTGCGTAAGGCAATTTCAGAAGGGAATTGCAGAAGGCAATTGTGGAAGGTGAGACCCGTAATTTTCAAGAAACCCAACTCACCGCCAATTTGAAGTCTGCTCTTCAATGACCGCTTGGAGAAAGACTTAGTTGATTCTGCTAAGTTGGAGGTTCTACTAAATTTGGACCCAGACTAATCTTGGGATAGCAGATTGGATTGGTTTCGTTGATCCTTTCCTGATCCATATTTATGCAGGAACGCAACAGAATACAAAAATACCCATAAAAACACAGATGTAGTGTAAGTAACACTTCGTTTCATTAATCAAAGAACTGAAACTTGTTACATACTGGATGGAAATAAATTGGCTAGAGTGCTGGTAGCTTATCTTTGAGAAGAGATGTGGCGGCTACATGCCTCTATCTTCCTTACAATGAGGCTTGAATGCCTATATATTATTGAGAAACAATGGAAAACCCTACACATCCAAAAACCTAACCCTAGGAGGTGAAACGCCAGACTATGGTCCCCATTGGGTAACTTGGTACATCAATTTCCCGGGGTCGTAACTTTGGCATACTACCTCCGTTTGATGCCCATGACACATCGTTAGAAATATTTATTCAAGGACTACAAAAAGGGTCAGCAAATCTCGAGTCTGGCACGTGAAGGGGTAGGCGCACAATACTCATATTTTCCTAACCATTCGATGCCGAAAAAACGTCGTTTAGGGCCTCAAAATGGTTCCGAAAGTTTAGGACCTGAAAAATGCCAACAATAGGAAATTGTGCTACTGTTAAGGAAACTGAAAAACTGAAAGAAACACTGGTGGGGGTCCAAGTGGAATAGGTGGGTGGCCACCAATATCCTCCTAGATCATTTCCTGCATCAAGGAGTCTAGATTAGTTAGATTTTGGTTATTGATTTACATGTTAGTGAATGTATTTTTGTATGTTTATGCATATTTCTCAATATTCTAATAGGAATAACACGGAGTTGATTGTTGCTAAGAATAATCGGCAATATTTTTATCAGCAATTAGTGTAATACTAATTGAAAGCTACTTTTAAGTTATATTAACATAATTTCTAATATTATTATTGGTATTTCTGATGTTGTAACTTTAACTTCTTGTCAAAGCAGCTAGCACATCCTCATATTCTACCCAATCCAATGCATTTACAACATGATATTTCTTTTTACCAAACACCCACTATTTAGTGAGCTTCAAAACCTCATAGGTATTAGGATCATGTTCATATTCACATAGATTACGCCAAGGGCATAATAATAATGTTGAAGGTTGGGTATCTTGTGGAAATTAATGAGTGGAAGTGGAGGCTATATTATGTTAAAAAAGAGGAATTGTCATTCTTCTCTCAAATTAAACCATCCTATTGTTCATGTCTTGCATCAATGAAGGATCACATTGATATCAAAATATTTGCTCAGTTCAACCAGAGGTAAATCGGTTTTCAGGGCTTGTTCCTCATATTCAAGGCATGTTGGAAGAATTGAAATCAAGTCATTAACATTTCTTTCTTCTTATAAATTACTATTAAAATAAACATGAACAAACCCCACAAGAGAAATAAAATAATAATACAAGCAATTAAACCAAATAGCAATAATCACAATCACACCAATATTACTCTGGAAAACCCTAAAGGGAAAAATAAACACTAATAATAGATCTAATATTAACCTTGAACAAAACCAATCCAAGTGAGCTAACTACCACTCATCTCCATGCCCTTTACAATCGAGTATCTCAATCCTTTTTATAGGCTTCATTACATGCAAATACTATGGTCACAATACCATGGGACACTAAAACCATGCGCCCAAGAATCTTGTCCTGACCTAAAAAGGGTTTACTCATTGACTCTTTCATTGAGTCAATTTTAACCCAACATTCCCCCCTTTAAACTTGAATTGGGGTAATTAAGTGGGATCCTACTGATGTCACATTTATCCCCACGATATCTGGGAATCCAACATGCCCCCCTTTCACCTAGGTGTACGTCTGGATTCTACCAGTAATTTTCCAGGGGTATGCATGCCTAACCAGGTCTTATAGTCATATGCCGATTACATACAATACAATTTTCAGCTCCATTATAATAATTTTTTTTATTTATTAAATTATTGCTACTACATCCAAAACTATGGGAATATTGCTTCTTTGATCCACATTCCTCTCACATGCCTTTCCATTCCCGTCCTCCACATGCACTACACCTTAATTGTTGCTTCCATGAATTAGTTTCTCATCTATGACCTTACAAGATGGGGTACCATCCTCTCTCATTCCCACAAACCAAGAATAAAAAACATCATGGATCCCCTAGGTCAAACCACTCTCATTGGAGAGTCTAGGTTAACCTGCTTTGATATCATATTAAAATTAACACGAGAAAAAACCAAGAGAAATAAAATAATAATGAAAGCAATTAAACCACATAGAAATAATCACAATAACACCAATATTACCTTAGAAAACCTCAAAGGAAAAGACGAGCACCAATAATAGATCTATTACTAACCTTAACCAAAACTAGGCCAAGCTGTCCAAGTGGGCTAGCCACCACATCTACAGGTCCCCTTTAAAATGGAGTATCTCAAGCCTTTTTATAGGCTTCATTACATGCAAATACTATGGGCACAATACCATGGTCCACCAAAACCATGTGCCCAAAAACCTTGTCCTGGCCTAAAATGGGTTTTACTCATTAACTCTTTCACCAAGTTAAGTTCAACCCAACAATTATGGTAAGGAGGTGGTAGAGTGCTATATTAGTGCATTCAATCATTTTGGATATAAGGCCTAATGAGCTCAAGAATTCTATTATACAACTTGGTGAAATGAAAGTTGAATGCCTTAATGGTTTCACTTGAGCTATACATCATATTGTTGTAATCCCTTAACCAATGTGTTGGGATTTGAGGCTAGCCATAAGTGTATTTAAATCAATAACATAACTCTTCCCAATTAGGAAAAACGTTGAGAGGTAAATCAAAGAAATTTGTAGTAGCTTTTCCTTCAAGGGAATTAACAAAGAGGCGCATACAGGTGTCATTGTCATCAAACCCTATATTTTGACATGCATTAAGATGCTCATCAACTGTACAAGTTCCATTGCCTGAAAATATAAACAAATTCTCTTTTAACTTGGGTAATGGTGTGGAAAGTAGTGCAGGCAATAGAACATGAAATGAGGCGTTGTCGGTTTCTTCTTCAAACTAAAAAAGACCAAATTTGTGCACCACTTTACCAAGATTTGTGGTGGAAGTAACAAGTACATAGTTTCTATACATGATAACGAGTGTATGAGATGTTGAAGTCTGAGTGGAGCTAGTAGATGATGTCATCTTGGAGTTTATGGATGGAGGTGTTCACAAAAACATGGGCCAAGTGGTTGATTTATTTTTTTCGGAGCAAGAAAAGGAGCATGAGAGTTTACAATGCAAGTTGTGAAAGATCCTTTTTCTTCTCATAACCTCAGAAAGGGAATCAAACTAACGATATTTTCACCTTATTATGCATGAGAGACGAGGGGTCTCGTACATAAAAGGTCAAGGATATGGATTAGTTATTGAGGTCCTACCTTTCGGCAAGGTCTATTTTCTCTTCACACTCTTTATCATGAGAAATAACTTCCATAGCTCTTTCAAGTTGCTCGGTAGACTCAAGAGTTTCTAAGATTTCATTGGAAAGGCTAGATATGATGCTAGTATGTTCAATAAATTGGAACAAAATGACCAACTAACACTAGGATGTTATATTCATGAGAATGGGATGAAAACAATCAATCCCTTATCTTAGTGGGGTAATATTTCAAACCAAAGTTGGGTCAATACGATTGAAAATTTAAATATTTTAATTTGGTTAATCTTTTATTCAACAACTTCAATGGTAATAACTAATAATCGACAGAAAATATAAACTCAATAAGCATTTATTGGCTAAACAAGGTGAATCTTAGTCATAGATTAAAACTAAGCTACTAACCAAAAAAAATACAAAAACAAGCAATGTTGTCCTAAAAAGTCACTTTACTTTTAACTATGGATTATTCAGTGTCCCAGTATGGTTTCCAAGAAGATATTGATCACAAAAATGATAAAGTTTGTGAAATACAAATTAGACCTCATGTTAGGCTAGGTAGGAAGAGATGAGAATGGTACCCATATTTATAGCCTAGTAAGTTTCAACCAACCATTGTCCTAAAAATTCAGTCAATAGTTATAGAAGACAAAGGTGATATCCTTACATATATTAAGTGGTAAGCATCTATTATCAAGTTTTTGTTTTTTCTGTTTTTTTAAGAAATTATATGATTTTTATAATCTTTTAATATATTTGTTGTATCACAAAACATGAAATAAATATCACTATCAATATTTAAAACTCAATAAAGATCAACATTTGGAGAATAAAAATATATATGCACATACAAAAGATAGATTGGTTTTCATTTTTATGAGTAAAAGAAAAAAAATGGAAAGTATTTACTAAAGAAAAATAAATAAAAGAGATGACAATGCAAAATTCAAAATTTAAAATATGAATATACTAGGTTGAGCTTTTTTATAAATTCATTGAAAAAAATCAACATATGTTAACAATTCTTTCAGCTCTTGAAGATCAAGACAAAGAATTATTCCAAAATTATTACAAGTGTTACTAATACTATATAGCAACAATCAAATAACAAAGACTAAGAACAAGAACTTGATATCAAGCTGCCACATGTTGATAAGTTCTTCTATATTAGCATAGATCCATCTTAAACCCGTATCTATCAAGCACCGAGAGATCCAATTTCTTGAACTGTATTTCTTTTTTTTAAATTTAAACTCAAGAAATTTGATCTCTCTTGATGTTAATTTAATCTCTTTTATTACCTTATGCATATAAAAAACTAATTAAAATATTTCCATTTGGATAACCAAATCAGATACACAATAATATAATAAATGATACCTTAAGCAAACTCATTCATATCTCAACCTTCATAGTCCTTGTCATTAAATGGAACTCATGCTAATAACAAAAGTGTTAGACTTGGAAAACTTATTATGAATGTAAAAATTAATTAAAGATCAAAATATTTAGCGTGAGTGTCAACAACTCCCCTTGGTTCGATTTCCTCTTATAATACGAAAAATAATCGTCACATTGGATAACAATAACAACGTAAAACTTAAGGATACATTGAACCAAAGGAAAAATACCAAATGGTGAAGAAAGAGGGGCCACCCTATGTCCATTTCATTAAGCTTACTAGGGGATGAATCCCAACACCAATCATTTACACCTTGTGATTCCCAACGTCATATATATGTCACAATAATTAACATTGTACCCCCAATTGAATGCATATTAACATAACAACATTCACCAATCGCATATGTTGAACCCAAAGAGAAAGAACTAACATTATCCATGATAAAAAAAATGATTTATTACAAAGGTTTGACATGGTTTAAACATCAAGTTCTATAAAAAAAAATGATTTATTACAAAATAATGTCCATGTCATAATTTGATCTTCATTGTATTAAATATTCAAACCTTCTTCATATTTATGTCATTTAAATAAGCATTATTAAAAATCTTAAGAGGGTCCAGATGTATGATGTATGCAATGACATGGTTTGAGCATGAGATCATACTATCTAAGGATGAATGTTGACCAAAGAAGGTGTTTCCCAAACATGAGTTATGTAGATCAAATTCAAACTGAACTTTGGGTTGTGCCTTTGACTCTTGAGTGACATATGCATCTTTATCCTTTAATGTCAATTTCCTTTTCCCTTTATCTAACTCAAGAACCTCATTTAGTAGAGATTCTAAATTTGTAGGGTTCTTGAGAGGATGACGAGCCTTTTTCAAATGATATAGAACTAGATGAGGATGGTTGCATAGGATGTTGTGGGATAAAAGATTCCCAACCATTTCCCCTTATTGAAGGTGAAGGGACGGGGTTCCCAACCATCATTGTTCAAGGGTGGAATTTCCACAATGCTAGAATGTGATTACAAATCAAGACAAGGAGGGATATGAGGTGGCTAAGCCAAATGTATAGGATCACCAAGGAATAAATGTCTAGTTTGGATTAACTGAGAAAATTCAGTTCATCTGAATTGCCATTAATAAAGAAATAAATCATTTTCCTTCAACCTTCCTTCCAAACATGCCAATCTTTGTTTCATCTTCCTTCCCTTGTCCTTCATGAACCTCAATTGAAAAAACTCATCTATGGAAACCATTTATAATATTTAGCACAAAAACCATATTCCTCATTTCCTCTTTAAACCACTATAATTATAATCATAGTACACAAATTATTCTACGTGTAGAGGTTGACTAGAAAAAACATATAAGGTTGGTAGATACTAAAAGTTAAGGACATAGTTAAAATAGTAGGGTGTTGACAGATGGCTAGTTTGACAAGTGTTGATAAGGCTTGCTGACTAGATTGTATACTTAATCCTATGTGTATAGCATAAGTATCCACTCCAAGTGAAAAGGACACATGATCAATAAACCAGCCACCAACTCCAAACAATAAATATCCCACATTCAAGCTATGTCATCAATCAGAACCAAATATGATAACTCAATGTGCCAATGTTTACCAATCAAGAACTATTTAATACATCAAGGCCTGATTTTATAAAATTTCAAGCAGTGCATGCAAGTTATATCCAAACTGAAATTAAATCAAATGATCCAAAGCATCAATATTTGGTTAGCAACAACATAACCACTTTATAAAAGACCATAAAACTTAATGACTTTCCTTTCATCAAACCTTTAGAACATGCATACTAACCACAAGTGCTTCAAACATATCACAATTTATATGATGTGAATCCCTTCAAAAATATTCCAATGCTCTTCATGCACATGAGCATTACATATGAAGTAAACCTCAATTGAAATAAATTTCATTTGAATTCCACCTTGTAACTCCCTTGCTTAATAGGGTTGGACCCCTCTTTATTTTGAATTTATAAGCTTTGCTAGATATAAGTACATAGGGACAAAACTTCATGATGAGGACATTTCAATTGATCTCGGGTAACTAAGCGGATTTGTAACACTTTTTAATTCAAGGACTGTTGAATTGTTTAAAGGGTCAATAGTCTCCTTTGTTGGTTGATTTCACTCATTTAGATTTGCTTGGTGTCATGATCAAAATTCTACTGCAAGTTATGTTTTCAGTCTTGGTTCCAAACCAATCACTTGGGCTTGTAAGAAGCAACAATATCCATGTGTAAGAATGCTCGATTTATCATTGGGGTACCCAATTCATACAAAATTGTCATATTGCATTTATTGATTATATTCCATAAATTACATATTACAAAACCAACGCTTTTGAGGTCCAAATCGACCATCTATTACATGACTTATAGATTAACAGTCCCACTACCCCAAGGAAACCTATGGTATGGTTAGCAACAAGAGATCAGGTAGGTTTTGGGATTTAACCCAAATTGGCTATGTAAATAACAAGTCCAAAAATGGATTTGAGTGTTTATAGACCCAATTAAAGGTTTCCTAAGTGATAATGGACCCAAACAAGAGACTTGTGCCCCCAATTGGACCCATTGATGCAGGAGCATCCAACTCAGGTTTCCTTGGTTGATAAGTCGACATTTCATGTAATCATTTCATAGAAGGTTTTGGTTCGTTGTTAGATAGATAGGATTAGTTTTGAATTGTAATAAGTGGCAATCTGCCATTATTCTCCTTGATCCCTAGGTGGAATTCTTCAAGGATAGATTTTTGTTGTTAGATTTACTTTTATTAGATGTCTAGATCCAAGCTATTCGGATCTTACAGGTTTGCAGGGTACAATAAGAAGGGTTGAATATAATAGATAGAGACATATAGATAGAGAGTGGGATGGGCGAGTGCGAGAGTGCAGGGCCTGTGTGTAATTATACTTCTGGTTAAATTGAATGAAGAACAGAGTTATCCTGCATGTTATTTAGCGATTATGCCTTCATTTAATCTCCAGAAGTATTTTTTAATTCTTTGTGTGTATGAATGCATTTCGAAATCTGATCCAAGTATAAGAGATTGACATTGTATATTGAAGAGCCTTGCAGGAGAGAATTGATCATTCCATTGATCAATTCAGGGAAGATTATTTAGACTCAACAGTCACATATCAATGCTACAAGCGATGTCGTGAAACTGTCAAAAGTAGCCAAACATGTCGAAGTGTAGTGCATGTGTCGAATTTAGAAGCCGCCGAGGTCATGTCGAACCTAGAACCTGTCGGGGTTGAGTTGTCGAAGTCGAGCCACGACTGGTCGAAAAGGAACTTGTCGATTTTGTTGAATTGTTGAAGTTGAGCTGAGACTTGTCGAAGGAGAACCTGTCAAGTTTGCAATTTGTCGGATCAAAAACGATCGTGAAGTCTGTCTTCACGATCGATGATTGGAATCGGTCTTGTCAAGGATCGATGGTGGCAAAGGCATATTGTTGGGTGGAGTGACATGAGGTTCACACAAGTCGACGTGCGTGAATATTGGAACCCGTCTGACAACGTGGACGACCAATCAGTTTTGATTAGTTTTGATTATTTTGTTGATTTGGTCGGGAAGCTCGTGTGAATTGAACCTGTTACTCTTACTTGGAATCAGGTTTGGTATCATAGCAAGGTTAAAGATGCCACCCAGACAAGGGAGACCACGTGGAGACCACGTAGGACGTGGTTGAGGAAGACAACCTGCATAAACAGACATGTAGAGATACATGCGAAGATTGGAAGCAAGAATGGAAGCAATGGAAAGGAAGGACTACTCAAGAAATTCATATGTCAGTGACGAAGAAGAAGCCTTTGATGAAGAAGAAGAAGAATTCGAAGAAGTTAGAGTTTTAAAGATGCTGATGAAGGCCAGTAGTAGACCCAGAGTGGATGTACCTATGTTTGAAGGTAACTTAAATGTTGAAGAACTCATGGATTGGATTAATGCTCTGAATAAATATTTTGATTTTGAAGAAATTGAAGACAAGAAGAAAGTGAGATATGTAGCTACCAGAATGAAGCGACATGCAACCATCTGGTGGGATGAACTCCAAATCTACAGAGAAAGAAAAGGTAAGTCAAAGATAAGCTCTTGGGATAAGATGCTACATAAGATTAAGAGTTCGTTTATGCCTAAGGACTATCAATTGACCCTCATTAGACAATTACAGAACCTTAGACAAAATACCATGAATATAAAAGAATACACATAAGAGTTTTTTAAACAGAGCATTAGGGCTGGACATACACAGGGAGGTCTAGAAAGAGTAGCTAGGTATATCAATGGGTTGAGGTATGATATATGGGATGAAATTAGTTTATTAAATATGAAAATTGTAGAAGATGCATATCAGGTAGCCTCAAAAGTAGAAGAGAAATTGTTAAGAAAACAAAACCATAAAAACAGAGGAAAGAATATGATAAGAGGAAGAGGACTTCCAAATAGAGGAGGTAGGACTTCTAAAGATGAAGCTGAAAGTTCTAGCAGCCAGCCATCCCAGAAGGGAGGATTCATGGGAGGCAGAGGCAGAGGCAGACACAGAGAGGTAAAGTGTTATGCTTGTGGGGAAATTGGACATATGTCTTGGAACTGTCCGAGAAATCAGTTTGCAGGTCAAAGAAATGTGAATGTGGCAGAGGCTCAGGAAGATTCGAAGGAGGAAGAAGAGATGAATAACCCTCTAGAAGAAGGAGAATCTCTTATGTTGAATAGAGTCCTAGTAAAGACAGAGAAACAAGTACATGAACTAGCCCAAAGGAAAAATTTGTTCAGAACAAGGTGTAAGTCACAAGGTAAGTGTTGTAAGATGGTTATTGATAGTGGTAGTACAGATAATTTGGTTTCCACTGAGATGGTAGAGAAGTTGGGATTGAAGAGGATGAAGCATCCCACTCCCCACAAAGTGTCCTGGTTGCAGAAAGGACATCATCTCTTGGTAAATGAGCAGTGTGATGTGGAATTCCAGATTGGTACTTACAAAGATGAAATATTGTGTGACATAATTCCTATGGATGTGTGTCATATACTCTTAGGGAGACCTTGGAAATATGACAGGAAAGTTGTTCATGATGGGAGGAAAAATACTTATTCTCTGGAAAAAGATGGGAAAAGACATACTTTGTCACCCTCAGAGGATGAAACAGTTCGAGAATGTTCAAGTCCAAATATTTCATTGATGACAGGGAAGGAATTGTTACAAGAGGTTCAGAAAGAGGAGGATCTACATTTTACCCTTGTTGGTAAGCCAAAGGTAATTTTAACCTCTACAAATTTCAATGATTTTCCCGTTGAAGTTAAAAATCTACTTGATGAGTGTGCTGACATTATTGTGGATGAGTTTCCAAATGAATTACCCCCCGTAAGAAGTATTAGTCATCATATTGACTTAATACCTGGTGCAAGTTTTCCTAATAAAGCAGCCTACAGATTAACTCCTCAAGAAGATGAAGAGATAAAAAAGCAGGTACAGGAGCTGTTGGAGAAAGGATTGGTAAAAGAAAGCTTGAGTCCTTGTGTAGTACCCATTATACTTAGTCCAAAGAAAGATGGTGGATGGAGGATGTGCACTGACTCCAGGGCAATCAATAAGATCACTATCAGGTACAGATTCCCTTTACCCCGAATTGATGATTTAATGGATTGTTTAAGTGGTTCAAAATATTTTTCAAAAATAGATTTGAAAAGTGGATATCATCTGATTAGGATAAGGGGAGGGGATGAAATGAAGACAACATTTAAAACTAATGATGGGTTGTATGAGTGGTTGGTGATGCCATTTGGGCTTACTAATGGACCTAGTACCTCGTGAGGTTGATGAATGAGGTTTTAAAAGAATTTACTGCAAGGTTCGTGATAGTATATCTAGATGACATTCTGATTTTCAGTCAGGATAGAGAGGAACATTTAAGACACCTTAAGTTGGTATTGAAAACTTTGCAAAAAGAGGAGTTACTGATAAATCAGAAGAAATGCAGTTTCATGAAGAAAGAGCTAGTTTACTTGGGATTTATAGTCTTAGAAGAGGGACTTAAGATGGATCTTGACAAGGTGCAAGCAATTTTAAATTGGCCTGCTCCAAGGAATGCTTGTGAGGTAAGGAGTTTCCATGGACTTGCTAGTTTCTATAGGAAGTTCATTAAAATTTTTAGTCAGATTTATGCACCTTTGATAGACACTTTCAGAGGAAGTAGTCAACCTTTTAAATGGACCGAAGCAGCTGACAGAAATTTTAAGTTATTGAAGAAAAAGGTAACTGAGAAGCCTATTTTGGGTTTTTCCTAGTTTTGACAAGGTGTTTCAGGTTGAGATAGATGCTAGTAGAATAGCAGTAGGAGTAGTTTTGAGTCAAGAACAGAGACCAGCGGCATACTTCAATGAGAAGTTGAATGAAGCAAAGCAGAAATACTCTTCATATGATAAAGAATTATATGTTGTTGTGCAGGCACTTAAGAAATGGAGACATTATTTGATGCCTAAGGAATTTGTGTTGTATTTTGTTAATCATGCTTTGCAATTTATAAACAGTTAGCCTAAATTAAGCCAGAGACATAATAAATGGGTGGAATTTTTGCAGAATTTTACCTTTGTTATCAAACATGCAAGTGGCAAGTCTAATAAAGTTGTTGATGCTCTGAGCAGGATACATTTGTTTTTACAAGAAATTAAGGTTAGTACTTTGGGATTTGAGAATTTGATTGGTATGTATAAGGAAGAATTAGATTTCAAGGACATCTATGCAGCTTGTGAAAATCCTGTTACTCATAATAGAAGCCAGTGGTTAGAGTGTATGTTGTAGGAAGGATTGTTGTTCAAAGATAGTAAATTGTGTATTCCAAGATGCTCAATGAGAGAGAATTTAATTCAGGAAAAACATAGTGGGGGACTATCAGGACATTTTGGACAAGACAAGACTTTTGCTCTGGTGAGTAAATTTTATTTTTGGCAAAAAATGCAAAGTGATGTGAAGAAATTTGTTGAAAGATGCAGAATCTATCAACATGCAAAGGGAAGAAGTCAGAACACAGGATTGTATCAACCCTTGCCTATTCCAGCTAGGCCTTGGGATTCCATAAGTATGGATTTTGTTTTGGGTTTACCTAGAACTCGGAGAGGTCATGATTCAATTTATGTGGTAGTAGATAGATTTTCCAAAATGGCTCATTTTATTGCATGTAAAAGGACTAATGATGCAACCAATATTGCTAATCTGTTCTTTTTAGAAATTGTAAAGTTGCATGGGTTTCCTTTGAGTATTGTGTCTGATAGAGATACAAAGTTTGTTGGTCATTTTTGGAGAAATTTATGGAAGAAGTTGGGAACTAATCTAAGATTTAGTTTTTCTTATCATCCTTAAACTGATGGCCAGACTGAAGTGGTAAATAAGAGCTTGGGAAACATACTGAGAAGTCTTGTGTATGAACATCCAAAGCAGTGGGACTTGGCTCTTGCTCAGGCTGAGTTTGCATACAATTATTCACCCAACATAAGTACAGGCATGAGTCCTTTTTAGATTGTCTATGGAATGCATCCAAGAGGTGTATATGAACTTAGAGATTTGGGAAAACAAGAAAGAAGAAGTGCAGAAGGTGAAGAATTTGCAATTAGTATGCATGAGCTGCAAGAGAATATCAAGAAGAGATTATAGGAAAGTGCAAGAAAATATAAATAGAGAGCAGACTTGAAGAGAAGAGAAGTAAATTTTTCAGGTTGGAGATTTAGTGATGGTTTATCTTAGAAAGGAACGGTTCCCTAAAGGAACTTATAATAAATTGAAGCTTAAAAAGGTTGGAGCTTGTAAAGTTTTAAGGAAGTTTTATGCAAATGCTTATCAGATTGAACTTCCTTCTTACCTTCAGATTTCACCAATTTTTAATATTTCATATTTGTATCCTTTTAGAGATGCAGGTATCTAGACATATGGTATAACTTCAGATAGGGATGATTCATCTATAGATTGGCAAGGACAACTTCCACAGAAAGAACAACCTCAGATTGAAGCCATTCTTGACAAAAGAATTCTAAGGAAGACCAAGAACAAAGATTTCTTTCAATACTTGGTTAACGGAAGAATCAACCTACTGAAGATGCAGCCTGGATGACAGAACAAGAAATTTCCAAGTATAATGTGAACCCTTAAGATCTACTAAAGAATTATTTCCTTCCCCAGGAGTATGATGCAGGAGCATCCAGCTCAGGTTTCCTTGGTTGATAAGCCGACATTTCATGTAATCATTTCATAGAAGGTTTTGGTTCGTTGTTAGATAGATAGGATTAGTATTGAATTGTAATAAGTGGCAATATGCCATTATTCTCCTTGATCCCTGCATGGAATTCTTCAAGGATATATTTTTGTTGTTAGATTTACTTTTATTAGATGTCTAGATCCAAGTTGTTCGGATTTGATAGGTTTGTAGGGTACAATAAGAAGGGTTGAATATAACAGATAGAGACATATAGATAGAGAGTGGGATAGACGAGTGCGGGAGTGTGAAAGTGTAGGGCTTGTGTGTAATTATACTTCTAGTTCAATTGAATGAAGAATAAAGTTATCCTGCATGTTAATTTAGCGATTATGCCTTCATTTCAATATCTAGAAGTATTGTTTAATTCTTTGTGTGCATGAATGCATTTCGAAATCTTATCTAAGTATAAGAGATCGAAATTGGATGTTGAAGAGCCTTGCAGGAGATAATTGATCGTTCCATTGATCAATTCAGGGAAGATTATTCTAGACTCAACAGTTGCATATCGACGCTACAAGCGATGTTGTGAAACTGTTGAAAGTAGCAAAACATGTCGAAGTGCAGTGCATGTGTCGAATTCAGAAGCCGTCGAGGTCATGTTGAACCCAGAACCTGTCGGGGTTGAGTTGTCGAAGTCGAGCCGTGAATGGTCGAAGAGGAACCTGTCGAGTTTGTTGAATTGTCGAAGTTGAGCTGAGACTTGTCGAAGGTGAACCTATCGAGTTTGCAAGTTGTCGGACCAGAAACAATCGTGAAGTCTGTCCTCATAATCGGCGATTGAAATTGGTATTGTCAAGGATCGACAGTGGAAAAGGCATATTGTCGGGTGGAGTGACTAGAGGTTCACGCAAGTCGACGTGCGTGAATATTGGAACCCGTCTGACAACATGGAGAACCGATTAGTTCTGGTTAGTTTTTTTATTTGGTCGAGAAGCTCGTGTGAATTGAACTTGTTACTCTTACCTGGAATCATGGAATTACCCAAATGGGTTCCCTTAGTGATCAAAGTGAGTTAAATGGATTCCCAAAGGGTAATTATAAAAAGTAAGTAAGGATATAAGGAACCCACTTAAGCACTAGACATCCCAAGGGTGTCTTTCATCTAGGATAAGGTGAGAGGGACTCCAAGAAGGTGATATATCACATTAGAGAAGCAGTTGATATGTATCATATAATCATTGGGTAGGTCATGCATGAATATGACACAATATCAGACCACACACAGAACCTCTTGGTGGGTAGGAATATGTGAGTAACAAAGTGTGAACCTCATATGCTACATTCCACCCCCTACCCCCAACATACAATAGTTTCTCTACATGAAACGGGGACAGAAAGTTTGAAGGAAATATATAAGTATGAAAATGCATAGGAGAAATATCGAGGTATTTGTAGTGTAAGCCAAAGCCTTGATGTCATGAAGGAATCTGCCACTTGGTAGGCATGTATATCCCATGTCCATGTGAAGGCATGCATGCCTCAATAATTGGTCTAGGGTGACTAACAAGGGTGCCCCAAAGACCATAATGATGTTAGGAAAGAAACATACAAAATAAAAAAAAATAAAGGTAAAAAAGAAAGCGATACATGTCAAACAAAAAATTATAGGACAAGGGAACAAAGAACCTTAATTACTATGTAAGGATAACAACAATTAAGCTACAATAATATAAACAAAAGAATATATAACCATAAGGAAACAAATGCAACAACTAAATTAGGATATCAAGAATAAGCAAGCCCTAATGACCATGTTAGTGAAATAACAACTAGAACATATAATAAAGCATAAATGAACCTAAGGGGTTAGGTCAAGTTTGACCAATGGTGCTCTACATTCAACTAGTTCTATGCCAACATGTGCCTAATTTGATTCCCCTTGAGTGAGGTGCTATAATATATGTCAATGGGTTTACAAGGGATTCCATCCACTAATGTGGGAAAGCATCCTTTGAGTTTCATCACAAGGTTTCCCTTGGGAAAAAAATAAAGCATGAACAAATGTAAATGAAGATAGTGTTAAGAAGTAAGGGTGAGGGAGTAATACCTAAACTTTCCTATAGTTGATATTTGGTGGCATAGGAAATTTTTTAAATGAACAAGGTACCTACATCACAAAGGTGGATGGATTGCTTTGAGTAAGGTAGGAATAATGACACCAACTCTTTGGGGAAGGAGAAGTGATAGGTAGAAAGAGAAAAGGCTAGATAATGATGCTAGGGGAAACCTAACAAATATAAGAAGATAGACGATGAAACTAGGGTAGGCCTATAAGAGGCATGAGGAGAGAGGTGCGATGCTAGGGTAGGCCCAATGAAGGAAAAATGGGCAAGGTAGGAGATGTGAGAAGAATGACTAGGAATTTGATCTTGTAGTTGTATTATATGGGATATTGCAACCAAAATTCACATCTTGTGGGGCTCGAGCAATGGTTAATACCAGTGGGTTACAATTGTCTCAAATGATACCCTACAAAAATAGTTACCCAAGGATATGTCGACCATGTTGAAGGTGAAAAACGAGGGGGAGATACCAAGAGATGAGTAGACCTAAGCAATTAAGGGGGGACAAAGTGTTGATGTATATGTAACTTCGGAATGTATTTCATATATGTATATTGTACTCCTATAGAGATGGTATTATTCCTCTATACGGAAGTGTTTGTATTTTGATAGAGATGTTATTATTCCTCTATACGGAAGTGTCATCATTTATATTGTAAGTGTCGTAACTTATACTTGATGGGTTATTAGAACACCTTGTTGGGGTCGGCCCTGTATAAGTCATGTGGGTCGAAGGGTTATTAGACCACCCTATTGGGGGTCGGCCATGTGGGTCAAAGGGCTATTAGACCACCCTATTGGGTGTCGGCCTAGTCAGCATTATGTTATGTGGTTAAGTTAAGGCCGACCTGGTAAAGGTTATTAGGCAAGTCAAGTCAAGTATAAATAGAGTTCAGGAGGCACTCTATTTCATAATTCTATTATCTCTCACACTCTCAGGAGAGTGGCGCACTTGTGGAGGAGGAGAAGCTGCTGCTAGGAGATGTCTATCTCTTATGCTTGGGTTGTATCATTGCTCTATCTATCTCTAAGGAAGTTATTGGGGTTTTTCACCTTTATGGTTTTCCCCAAGCAAACTCTGTGTCTCTTGTGTGCTTGCATTATTGTGTCCATGATTGATATGCTGTAGATATGCTGTACATGTTGTTCTCTCAGTTAAGATCCTAGATCAGATTGAAGTAAATTCTGAAAAATTAACATGGTATCAGAGCTAGCTTGAAAGAAAGCATGGTATGGCATGTATGACACTTGTTGCACTTACGATGCTCGGGATTGATATAGCAAGAACCAGTCATCGTATAACTTTCTCTATAAATAAATTTAGACGAGGTTTCAGGGTCTGAAAATCGTACAGGGTGAAGCTAAGATCCCCATGTACCTTGTGTCCAAAGGACAATCTCTAATTCATTGTACTTTGTGATTATGATCTGTACAATATAGGGTTTCTGTCTCTTCCAGATCTGAGTCATAAACAGGTGACCTAGGAAAAATGGTCATAACTTGGGATAGGAAGCTCCAAATGAAATTTAGTAAAAAGTGTCAGGTAGTGCATGGACTGTAATTTCTCAGGTAATGTTTTCAGAGGCCGAAACTGAAGTAGTGACACGTGGCACGCCGTACAAGTTCGCTCTCCTATTTTATCCCATAAATAGGTCACGTTGAGACACTTGGCATAACTCTCTCACAGAGAATCCATTTGAGGTCAGAACTTTGGGGTTGGAAAGATGACAGGTCAGGGTATCACAAGAAACTTTTTTAGACCATGTGGATTGAAAAGTTTGGAGTTACACCAGAAACAATCAGGTACATATTTCTGTCAAAACAAAATTATTTTTTAAGCACCTTCATTCATGGCTTCCGGAATTTAGGGTTTCGGAGAAAGTTGAAATTTTTGTAATCAGAGACTACGACTGAATGCTACTCATCAAAATAGAAATTTAGAGACCAAGATCAGAATTTTTGGTTGGGCAGAAGGCCAGGCTTGATCAGACCCTAGTTCGGGACTTTGATCGGAAAAGTGGAAAATTAGGGCTTCTGCAAAAATGGAATTTTTTTAAATCTGTGACCACAGCTGGAAGATCCTCAGAAAAATAGAAGCTTAGAGATTTGGATCTAACCTTTTGATTGGGAAGAAGGATGGGCTTTATCAAACCCTAGTTCAGGGTCATGTCTAGTGAATCCAGAAGTTTCAAAGGAAAATTTGAGGGGTGAAACTTTGCAGTTTTCAAATTCTGAGTATACCAGCTTGATAAGCTCATCAAGGTGCATATTTCTATCCTTTCAAAAGTTTGAAATTCAAAGTTTGAATTTTTAGGGTTTCTCTGACAAACCCTAATCCAACTCTAGATTCAGTTCCTACAAATCAAGTGGATTGGGTTAATCCTAGAAGAGAATGGATTGGTCACCTGCATAAGTGAAGAAGTTCCTGTTTCAAAGGGAGATGAGGCTAAGGGCTTACATAAGAAGATTACAAGCAATCTCGACAGGTATGACTTATCCATGTATGTTTCGAGATTTGTTCATGATTAAGTCTATCTTATGTTTGTCTTCATGTTATTACGGTTAGTACAATCTTGATTAAATTTAGACTTGTCGTATCACCTTAATAAAATTATGAATGCATGATAGAAGATATTCATTGATTAGGGTGTTGACACTTATGATTGTACTAATGCATTATGGTGTTGTATGAGGTTTATGTTGTTCGCTAACATGAAAGGTACACCAAGAAAGACAAATCATGTTCTACTTCAAGAACATATGATCATAGTGACATGAAGACAAAGATTCATCCATTGTCATGGATCACATAGAACATCTACTTACGAGATATGTATAACTTGGTTCTACAATGGTTAATTTATGAGACATGCAGGTTACTAGCACAAGTCATTGAAGAGAACCAGAAGACATCATGTGGGTATGTTAGACATAACTAGCTAACATAGCAATCCAGGTATGTTTTTCCTATATCAAGTTAGAATCCTACCTTGTGTTAGGATCCCTTATATAAGTATACTTGGTATGATTGGTTATGTTTATTCATAAAGTTAGAAATGTAAGTAATCGAGGGTTTATGCATATTATGTCTCTTATCTTGATTGATGATTTAACTAACTAGAAGAGTCCTATCATCAAATAAGAATATGCATGAGTAAAAGAAGACTTCCCTGAAACCTTGAATACTAATGTTTATTATCTATGTTTGATATGATCATGACTATACATGTTTAAGATTATTGTGTATTAAGATTATACTAATAAATGTGTGATTATGTATGAGACCTTGAGGATAACACAATGATGATACTAATAAGCATGCATAGTGATTAAGGATGGATATAAGTTCAAGGACAGGTAATCAAGGAAGCAAAGATCAAGAAGGAGCACACTTCAGTAGTTTCTGCAAGGATGTAGATATTTAGAGGGAGTTGACCACTTATCACATTAGAATGGAGTTGCAGAAAAGAAGCAAAGACTGAGAGGGAGTCAACCCAACAAACAAACAAAGATAAGTATTTGAATTATCATTCCTTGCATATTTTATTGTTTAAATAATACTATTCAATAATGTATATACTCATGTTCCTAGAATTAGGTTTTGTATTATGCATATTAGAATAGTTGCATTGATGAACAATATACTACTAATATACATGGGTAAGTGGCCTATGGCACTGTACAACATTCCATTGCTACTTATCTAGAATGAAACCTCTTTGCTGACATGCTGGGAGTTGTGCACACTCTTAACAATGTTCTGGTAGAGATTGGAAGGCATCTAGAAAGTTACGGGATATGGATAAATGTTGTATTGAAGCATTGGCTAAGATAATTGCATGACTATATGGCATATTTCCTTATGTGTAAGAATTTGTTATGAAAACTATGAGATGTTTTCTAATCATGCAATTTAACTTGTTGTGTAGGAAATATCATATACCATCACCTACAAAAGAAGGACTACAACATTTGTTCAGCAACAAAGTTATCTATTGAAAATATTGAATATATTGAAGTTTCCAGGATCTGGGAAGAATGACATGATCGAGGAGTACCAGTCGATCATGAAGATGTTTGGGATGCAGTCCCAAGACCTGAAGGGGAGTCTGTAGTGACTTCCAAGAGGATCTACAAGATCAAGCATGCTGTAGGTGGTAGCATAGAGACCTTTGCTCCTGTAGCCAGATACACTTCCATTAGATCCTGTTAACACCTAAAAAGTGCTCACTAGCTCATTCCCTTACTCACATGACCCATTTGTCCACTTTTCCACCATCTGAGCCTCTGAAACCAACAAAAGGTCACCAAAAGACCTTAGTACACCCCTTTTTCCATTAAAAAAGATTATTTTTCCAAGAAAATCATAAAAAACCCTCAAAAAGGGTCCAAATTCCCAAAAATATTAAAAAGGGAATTAAAATATTATTTTTATTCAAAAAAGGAAAAAGGAGGGAAAAGTACCTAAACCATGGTGGTCAATACCATTTGGTATGGTTTAGGTACTTTTCCCTCCTTTTTCCTTTTTTGAATAAAAATAATATTTTAATTCCCTTTTTAATATTTTTGGGAATTTGGACCCTTTTTGAGGGTTTTTTATGATTTTCTTGGAAAAATAATCTTTTTTAATGGAAAAAGGGGTGTACTAAGGTCTTTTGGTGACCTTTTGTTGGTTTCAGAGGCTCAGATGGTGGAAAAGTGGACAAATGGGTCATGTGAGTAAGGGAATGAGCTAGTGAGCACTTTTTAGGTGTTAACAGATCCGTACTTGCTTTGTATGCAGTGATGAAAGGGAAGATACACCAGATGGATTTCAAGACAACTTTCTTGAATGGTGTAGTTGAAGAAGAAGTGTATGTGGAGCAGCCACTTGGTTCTGAGACACATGACAGGGAGTCATATATGTGCAGAACTTGGTATGGTAGGATAGACAGCTTTCTATCTAGTTTGGGCTTTACCAAGAGTAAAGCGGATTCCAACCTTTAATACAAGGTTGAGGAAGGCAATCCAGTGATACTACTTTTGTATATGGATGAACTGTTTATTACAGGTGAAGATAGATTGATTGCCGACACCCAGCGGAAGCTTACTGCCGAGTTCGAGATGAAGAACTTGGGGATGATGCACTATTTTCTAGGCATGGAGGTGTGGTAGAGTGCAGATGGAATATTCCTTGGACAAGGGAAGTATGCAGTAGAGATCCTGAAGAGGTTTGGGATGATGGACTGTAAGGCCATGGCCACACCTATGGCATCGAACCTGAAGCTTCTCTGTGATGCTTCATCTGATCCGGTTGATGTCACTGTGCATTGTCAGATGTTTGGGTCCTTGATGTACCTGACGAACACGAGGCTAGATTTTTGCTTTGCAGTGAACACATTGAGCCAGTTCCTGACGGATCCCAAAGGTGTTCACCTGGTTGCTGTAAAGCATATTTTGACGTACCTGAAGGGTACTGTTGACTATGGGCTCAAGTATGATGTGAATCAAAAGTTTAACTTGTAGGGTTATGTTGATTCGGATTGGGCAGGCAATGCTGTAAATAGGAAGAGCACTTCTAGGTGCTGCTTCAGTATGGGATTAGGTGTGATCTCTTGGTTTAGTAGGAAGCAGTCCTGCATAACACTGAGTACAGCTGATGCAGAGTATGTTGCTACTTGTTCAACTAGTTGTGAGGCAGTATGGCTTTAGAAGCTACTGTCTAAGTTATTTGATCTCCCGCTGGAGGCTACTGGTATCCTTTGTGACAACCAGAGTTGTGTGAAGCTGTCTGAGAATCTGGTGTTCCACGACAGGTCGAAACACATTGAGATCAAATATCACTATATCAGGGATATGGTGTAGAGAGGAGCAGTGAAGCTCTTGTATGTTGTGATGGATGAGCAGGTTGCAGATGTACTGATGAAACCACTAGCCAGAGTGAAGTTCAAGTACTTCAAAGAGAGGCTTGGTGTTCTTCAGATTGATGACACTTCAAGGAAGAAGTGATGGAGACATTTGCTGGAGCCATTCTAAGCATGATGAGAGGAGGATCCTTCCCATGGTTGTGGATGTAAGCACTGGATGATGAGCATCAAGATGATGCTCTAGTTACTGCTATGTATATGCATCATGTTGGATGCTTGTTATGATTTGTTGGATCATGTATATGTATATGCATCATGTTGGATGCTTGGACCATGTATCTATATATGTATCAGGTGGATACGTTTGTATGATCAGGTAGATCATGTATGTTGATATATATCAGATGGATATATTGTATGATCAGGTGGATCATTTATGATGATATGTATCAGGTAGATACTTGGTATGCATCAGGTGGATGCATTGTATGATCAGGATGATCATGGATAACGAGCTTCAGGATGTTGCTCCAGATGACATGCATCAGGACAATGCAGTGATGATGATCAGGATGATCATATGTGATGACATGTATCAGGTGGATACATTACACAATCAGTTGGATTATGTGTGATCAGTTCCAAAGACACAGATGCACATGAGATTTTCGGACATGGTTGTAGATGTGTTCTCCCATGGTCGTGATGTAATTGCTGGGCTTTTCCGACATGGTGGTAGATGTGTTCTCCCATGGTCGTGATGTAATTGCCAGGGCCATTCAAGCATGGTTGTAGATGTGTTCTCCCATGGCTGCAATATAAGCGCTAGGGCCATTCGAGCATGGTTGTAGATGTTTTCTCCCATGGCTGCGATATAAGTGCTGGGTCCATTTGAGCATGGTTGTAAATGTGTTCTCCCATGGTTGCGCTATAATTGTTGGGCCATTTGAGCATGGTTGTAGATGTGTTCTCCCATGGCTGCAATATAAGTGATGTGCCATTCTCGCATGGTAGTAGATGTGCTCTCCCATGGTGTAGATGTAAGTGCTATGTGATGTGCATCTGGGTTGTGCTTCGTGAATGATGATCATGAGTATCAGGATGATACTTTGTGGCCGTGGATAGGTTGTGCAGATGAGCATGTAAGTAGACCTGGGAGATCTAGACAGGATGAAAAAGGCCTCAGACGCTCTTTTGAGGCATTGCCATGACCACATGTAATCAGACCTGGAGATATGGATAGGATGAAAAATGCCTCAGATGCTCTTTAGAGTTCTTGCTTGGCAAGACACCCTTTTAAGGTTTTGTGGTAGGAGTCACATGTAATCAAACCTGAAGATATGGACAGGATGAAAAAGGCCTCAGATGCTCTTTAAAGGTTTTGTGATTGTCACATGTACAAGATCCTGGGAGATCCTATAGGTCGGAGTTGTGTACCTGTAATAGCCTGGGATGCTCTTTCGAGGTTTTGTGATGCACGTAATAAGTCCTAAGGATTCCACAGTATGGCCAGCGATGATGAAGACCTACAGGTGGTGGGCCTACATCCAGTATGAAAAAGGACTGGCTCTGTAGAACTTCCTATGACGAGTAGATTTAGAGATTGATTGAGATAGCAGCAGCAGTGATGATGACGATGACTCGATGACGATTATATAGTGACGATGATCCAGAGAATAATACTTGTGCTAGAAGACCTCTGTCGAGAAATACCTTCCTAGTTAAGAGGGAGTGTTGATGTATATGTAACTTTCGAATGTATTTCATATATGTATATTGTACTCCTATAGAGATGGTATTATTCCTCTATACAGAAGTGTTTGTATTCCTATAGAGATGTTATTATTCCTCTATATGGAAGTGTCGTCATTTATATTGTAAGTGTTGTAACTTATACTTGATGGGTTATTAGACCACCTTGTTGGGGTCGGCCCTATATGAGTCATGTGGGTCGAAGGGTTATTAGACCACCCTATTGGGGGTTGGCCATGTGGGTCAAAGGGTTATTAGACCACCCTATTGGGGGTCGGCCATGTGGGTCAAAGGGTTATTAGACCACCCTATTGGGTGTTGTCCTAGTCAGCATTATGTTATGTGGTTAAGTTAAGGCCGACCTAGTAAAGGTTATTAGGCAAGTCAAGTCAAGTATAAATAGAGTACGAGAGGCACTCTATTTCATCATTCTATTCTCTCTCACACTCTTGGGAGAGTGGCGCACTTGTGGAGGAGGAGAAGTTGCTGCTAGGAGATGTCCGTCTCTTATGCTTGGGTTGTATAATTGCTCTATCTATCTCTGAGGAAGTGATTGGGGTTTTTCACGTTTATGGTTTTCCCCAAGTAAACTCTGTGTCTCTTGTGTGTTTGCATTATTGTGTCCATGGTTGATATGCTGTAGATATGTTGTACATGTTGTTCTCTCAGTTAAGATCCTAGATCAGATTGAAGTAAATTCTGAAAAATTAACACAAAGAAGGAAGGATGAGAAAAAGGAACATAGCTAAACTAATAAATAGTAAGTATTAAGAAAGGTAATCCCATAAATGTACCATCCAATACAAGGCTTCATTCAACTTGTTCAATCCTTATTAAAATGAGGAAACCTTCTATATTTAGTGAATTTATCTCAAGATACCAATGGAAATCTAAGGGTAATAGGTTCCCTACCTCGACCCATGCGTTTGAAATACAAAGACAAGACATGTATAATGGAGATGAGGCTACCTTGATCTAGTTGTAATGAGTGGGGAGAAATGAAGTATCTATGGAGAAAAGGAGAGCAAGGCTAGAAGAGAATTCCTACATAGACAGGTGGGATTCAGGGCAAGGAGAGGTGTATAAGTCTTTGAAAAACTAGGATATTGCATAAAAGTGATAAAAGGGTAAACCTTTGAAGTGGCCTTAGGAAGGAAAGAGAAGGGACCAAGGTCCTACTTAATGAACTAGATATTAACTTCACGAGGGAATAATAGTTCTCATGTGAAGGTATAGATAGAAACATCATTGTATACAACCAAGGGAAACCAAGTGCGATGTTGTACTCAAAGTCTCTTGTGAGTAATAAAACATGGGTGTTCGCTATCTTATGGATGAGGGATAAGGGGATCTTAACAACTATGAGATTTTTTTATCAACCATATTGAACCCTTAGAGAGTCTAGAGAGTTGGAAAAAAGTGGGTAGCACTAAGAGCATAAAAATAAATGAGCTACTATGTCTTAAGGGTATATCCAAGGTCAACAATGACTCACTTGATCATGAAATCATTACATTTTATTTTGACAAAGAAAAGGTTTCCCACATTCCCCTTCAACTCATTAGCATAAGGGATATTATAAATATAAAAGGAAAGGAAAGGGATGTGAGCTTATGAATTTTGAGCGATGAAATCATACAATCTCTCAATCATGTGAGCCCTTTGCTCAAGATACCCCTTAAGGATGTCCATAATGGATATGCAAGAGGAATGAGAGGACAAACTCTAAATAAGGGAATAGGATGAGGAATCCAAGTTTTGGACAATAGTAAACCTTGACAAGTTCTGGACAATAGGAATCCATGAAGCTGAGGGTTGTTTGTGGTATTGGTTGATTAAGAGGGTCACCCACCCAATGAATTAACAATATGTTATCTAGGTCAATGAATATATGGAGGGATTCCAAAACAGGGTGTGACCTCTTATGATGTGAGGAAATCCCATCTTTGGTATAGTAAAAAGTGGCCCTAAGTTTGTATGTATATTTTTGGACTACATGGACTCTGTATGCAAATTTAGAGGGTTGACTAGAGGAGGGATTAATGGGATCCTTTCCCTTTTTCTTCAACTCCTATTTGTCTTATTCATCATAGAATTTAGAGGTGGGCTTGGAGAAATCATTTTTTCTCATTTTAGAACACTTGGAAAGGGGGTTATTGTTCACCATGGGGTCCTTCTATATCACGACTCTAGAATTTCTCCCATGACATCAGTATTGGGTTTGGAAGGTTGATTAGTATGGATTTTTCTTCATTATTTTTTTAGTTTTCAATAATCCTCAATATTGTGTGTGTATTGTTTGTGTTACTTGCACCACGTATCGAACGTTGACGTAGATGGGTTAGGTTGCGTCAGTCAATTTATATGTTATTATAACATTCAAACTTTGTTACATTTAATTATCAATCCATGAACATAATATTATGATTTGTTTACACATTTTGTGCAAGTAATTGATCAATTTCATAGAAAGGACTGTTAATCTAACAAACCCACATCATACTGGAAATTTAAAGAACTTCACAGAACTGTAATATAGAGGATTCATGAGAAAATTTACATCCAATTCTTCATTGAGAATTTACTGGAATTGAAATTGTCAATCTTGTAGGTTACAATAGCATTCAAATATCAAAGAATATGATTCCCATTATAGCAGTAATCTCATGCACATGTTTTCAATTGTCAATTAGTAGAGGATATTCCTGTAAATTGAAACCATTAATTCAACTATCCATTACAGGATCCACATAAAATTATTCAAGAAGGACAAAGTGAAAGCATTAGGGAATTCAAACAAAATAGAGTTCACATAAAATAGGGTTCAAGAAAATAGGATAGATTCTAAATAAGACACAATACGCTGTGAACATCCTTAGAATCTATCTAGGAATTCATCTAATACATAAGAATGAAAGAAAAATTACTAAGGAATAAAAGTAATCAACATGTGAAATAGGAAGGGAGGCCTCCTAACCTGGGACACACTGAGGAAAACACTCTAGTACTAAGAAATGTTCACAACAAAATTAAAAAAATCAATTGTCTTTGCATTATCAAATATATCTCACAAGTGTACAAATATTATGATCACAAGTCTGATATTCTCCTTCTAGTTTTATTTGCATGAATTCCTCCAGGCCTCTCCCACATTACATATTTAAAGCAAAGAAAGGTGTTTCAATTGTTCCCCTGTTTTGTGGATCTATTGAATTGATGTAACAATATGATGCTAAATACAAACATAGGATATATCTTGTGGTCGAAGTTCGGATCTTCATTGAAGAGGGTGGAATCTTTATCGTTATCATTTAATATTTTCATGACATGAAATGCTTGAAGATATCCCTTCATCTAAGCATTAAACTTGACCATGACTGGAACACTACATATATGGAGACGATTGATTGGAGGTTTTACCAAGGGATTGCATCGTCTTTATTTAGCATGGATTCAATCCAAACAAAACAAAACCATCTTGAGGAACCTAGGAACAAAACCCATGTGGTGTATTTCCTCCTGGAGATTCACTACCATCTAAACCTTGGATAGATTAAAGAAACTAATTTCAACAATTAACCCTGCAGTTATTGTAATTGCATTAGTAAATGATCAGTAATAGCATTTTACATATCAAAAATAGGAAATTGAAAATAAAGATAACTTATTAACTTGGATATGCTCTTTATGCCATTAATATTATAGAAATTGACAAAAAGGGTCCTTTCAGACAAAATGGGAGGGAAATAGGATTAATTAGTAGTGTTTTATAGAGTAAAAAATGAGTCCCAACATCTACCTCAAACCAAAGGTATTGCATGTTCTCATGCAACTGTACCTTTAAGCAACCATGTATATATTGCTTTCAAAATTGATCAAAATTGTTGCCTTATACGCACCCTAGTGCTTCTATCAGAATATTTAGCTTGGTTGTTGATGTTGAAGTGACCTTTCCTCTTTTATTCTACATCATTATCTTTACTTTCAATATCCTATTATGCTTCTTCAATTCATAGATTTGTTGGCACCACTTCTGAGCATACTTCCTGAGTAGCTTATGCTTGTTTTTCAGTTATTCATACTCTCCCCTTATTCTAGCACTCTAATTTTTGAGTAATTCATTTTTTGTTTTGACACTTTTGTCTAAAACCTCTAATTCCTTAACCCATTTCTTCAATTTATAAATTCTATTTTACTTTCTCTGCAATTTGGAAGCCAAGGAAGAAATGGTTGACTTTGTAGTATTTACTTGTTCTTCATCTTTCTAAAGTTTAGGAAAAGTTGGTTGATCATTGTTCACTTCTTTTCTTAGTGGAGGACCATCAATAAAGTTTTTAGTTTGAGGCTTCCTTGGTATACTTTGGAAAACTTAAACTTGATCTATATATTATTCATAGCCAATTGCTAAGTCTACATATGTTTCATTAAATTTTCTTTATTTCATCCCTCTAGTAACTCTTCATTGTATTGGAAGATTTTTCTTATAAGTTGAACCAATTTATTTCTTTGATGGATTTTAGTATAATATTTCCACTAGTGAGTTTGATCCTTCATCATGTTGGAAACCCTCATCTCTATGGAAACCCTGCTGATTTTCGATAATGGGTTCTTCGTCTTCTAGATTTATGGTAGTGGGCTCTTCATTTTCTCGATTTCTGATAATGGGTTCATCATGAAACACATTTTGTACTATAAATGTTCCCATGTTTCATTTTGTTTCCCTAATTCCTCCATGGAAATTAATTTAACCAAAGCATGATGATATATAATTCTTTCTAAATTCACAGGGTTTTTCCAAATGTCGGATGCCATCTTAGTAAGACTTTTCAACATCTAAAATTGCACAATAATTCTCTTCTAATATTTCATTTGCAGAAGCAGTCGAATATGACATTGGAATATAATGTTGTACCTAACTTTGCATGTCAAAATTTTATGTATAAATAAGGAAAGATTCTTCCAAGGGTAGAGAAGCCATGCACAAGGTACTCCCTTGCTCCAATCGGGGTTTCTTCTTGCTCTATCTAGGAACAATGTCCATTCCCTTCTTTTGACCTCTTGTTTTTAAACCAATATTCATCTTCTTTAGGTAACCCTATGATTGTTGCTATTGATTCCTTATAGAAAAATATTGTCATCCCTCCTACCTTAGTGTTTTCACCATTGAAATTTTCTACAAAATCCCACCTTAACATTATGTCCCTATAAATTTTCAAACAATTGCAGCCATCTTTCACTATGTACGAATACTCAGCTCTCTGGATGTGGGTCTAGAATATTTGATGCCATCTGGATCATAGCGATTCATGCCTTGAGTTGTCATTCTAAGTGTGGGAGAGATGCTCAAAACATGCAATTTCAACACCATATTGAGACGTTTGTAGTGAATCAAGGGTGAGAGTTAAAGTTTAAAGGATATTAGATAATGGTGTTTATGAATCATGACGAATGGGTTGAACAAATGATGGAAAATTTGATGTCATGTTTTAACCATGATTTACTTCAGTAAAACATTACGTTGAGTGACAGGGTAGTTATAGAGAGAAACTTCCTATGGCTTGGGGTAGACCACAACATACAGAGTGACAACATAAATCAACTCAATTCTCAATCATGCTATATAAATGTAAAATGCCAAGAATAAAGAGAAAACTATTACCTCAATTGGATGTTCGAATAAGACCATCATTGAGCTTTCAATCCAATGATCCTTACCTACAACTTGTCCTCAACAACAAATATATGCGAGCATATGGAATATAGATATAAATTGTTAGCATATAAACTAGCATAATCCATTAACATTCAACAAATATATCCAAGGAAAATAACATAAACATTTGCAACATGTCATTGGATGAGAAAATAGTATTTCTATTAATAAAATGAACATAAGTACATAGTGACAACCTTTTGTAGGAAACGGATCGAAACTGAGAAACTAAGTTCCTCCACCTAGGCCTACACCACTTCAACCCTCCATGCATAGGAAAGCTCAAAATTTCAAGGAGTACTTGGGTTCCTCCTTCACGAGATATGGGAGAGCTTGGGATATGAACATAAAAGAGTTCAAACAACAAGGACAAAGGGATGTAGACTCAAGGTAATGGCAATGGGGAAACATTTCTCCGGAGTTTCCTTGCTCTCTAATTTCACGCCCCTCAAATGCTCCACAATGGCTCAATATATAACCCTCAAAGGAGGTGGAGGGTCGAATTGGAGCATTTTCCAACATATGGAAGGACAAGGATCAACATGGTCATTACTTGGGAAGGAAAAACCGAATTATTTTTAATTTTGAGCATGAAACCTAACGTACACGGGAAGTAGTGGAGTTGCAAGCGTATACGTAGGTTGTAGTGTTGACTAGCCACGTACATCAACAAAAATGTGCTTTTTAGGGGTTTCTCTAAGCAAGAGGGATCATATGAGTCTACAGAAGGACATGGTAGGCCATCAAGCATGTTGCATAGGATGTGCCAAATAATGTTATAACAAGGGTCTAACATGATAGGTTGATTATGAAGGAAAATGGATAGGACATTCATAAATATTGTGGAGGTGGATGATCGGATAAGGAATAATTTTGAATTATTAATAACATAAGATATGAATAATTCTATATTTACTTTGAAGGAATATCAGGATCGATTTTGAGTTAAATATCTTATACAAGTTATCATTTGTAATTTCCCAAATTTTGATAAATAAAATGCATCAATAAATAAAAATATCTCAATGATGCCAAACATTGAATTCCTGTAATGTCTTGCTGAGTTTTGAGAAATGGTGTCTACAACATCTCATCTCTAAATTGGAGTGTACTGACTCCTTGATTTTATGACCTAGCTCTTCTAAGAGAAAGCTTTCTAAACTTTCGTTGTTACTGGAACAAGGTATTAATTACTAGAACAAATCAAATGTGTTGGATTCTAAAGGAATGAAAATATGAAAGGGAGGAACCTTGATAACTTGAGTATTGAATCATGCTAAAGGAAAGTTGATGTTGAAAAGGTCTTCTATTGATGTTGAATACTAAAACTGAGACAAAAAACTTGAATGATCTCAAATAGCCTGGTATAGAATTTTTGGTAATCATTAAGTGAATATGGTAATTGCTATAAAGTAGTGGTTATAAGACTAGAATGTTGGAAAATTTAAGAATAATGAAAACAATGCGTGTTGGAGGGTAAAAACGTGAAGGTGGGTAACACTTTCGTGAGAAACCAGTGCAAAAAAGTCTTGGCGGAGGTTATTCGGCCGATTAATATTTATTATTCGGCCGAATAATGTATAAGTTATTCGGCCGAATACATACTAACAGTTCTCCGTTTAGTTTAACGGGGATCCTTGAAATGTGTGCAAAGCACTACCGGACGGAAAAAAAAATTCTCGTGTTTGTTTATTCGGCCGAATAATTTTTCGGCCGAACAACTATTCGGCTGAACAATTAGTCTGCCGAACAATTATTCGGCCGAACAATTATTCGGTCGAACACATTTTCTGCATAAAAGCCCGGCCTCGTTCGCAGTTTGGCTATAGCCATCTGTCATTTTTTGGACCCCGCGCGCGGGCCTGCTGCCGATCCTCGCCACCCTGCATGGCCATGTTGACGATGCCTGCCTGCTGTTGATGCTCGCCCGCTGTTGATGGTCGCCCGCTGTTGATGCTCGCCCGCTGTCTGTCCGCCGTTCTTCCGAACATCAACGTTCATTCGTGGTGTTGATGGTCGCCTGCTGTTGATGCTGGCATGAACCTTGACGTTCATTCTTTGTGCTGTCTCTGCGCTCTTCTGTCTATTCGCCCCTCATCACTCCCGACGATTGCATGATCCCCGATGATCGCTCGATCGCTCTGTTGATACTGCTTGTTACAACAGTTGGAAGCTTCCTTCGTCGAGGAGGCTGCTTTACGGTTCTGCGAAATTTGCGTTTGGAATAGGGTGGTTGCTACCTGACGGATTCGTGTGGAGGTGACGGCTGCCTGGTGAGTTTATAAACACATTCATCATTTCGTTGTATGTTTGTTTTTTATTTTCCAATTTTATTTGAGATGTATGCGTATGTTTTAGTGTTGTAATGTATTTTCGAAATGTGGTAGTGTGTGCAGGTTAGTTCGTTTGTTGGAGGGTGTTATCGACGCTTCGTTGGTTGATAGTTTTTCATTGACAGGTATGTTTTGAAGATGAGTTGTGTCGTTTTGTTTTCATTTTCATAATTTTATAGTTTTTTGTTGTTAACCCATTTTGTTGTTGTCTGTAGGAAATATTTATCGTTCGGCGAGTTGGTGGACTTATCCATTGCGGCATTGTGGTTCGACAATCTGTTCACTGCGAGTCTGGTTTACAGGTACGTCTCGTTTCCCGATCTTTTGTATTGTCAAAAACAATTGTAGTCATTTGAAGAAAATTAAAACAAATATTTGCATTAAGATTTAAAATTAGACTGTTCAGGTTTTTTACATTTAATTTTATGTTAATTTTGGTTAACAGAGTTAAGAACTCTGTTTATGAACAGAGTTTAAAAACTTTGTTCATGAACAGAGTGCTTAAACTCTGTTTATGAACAGAGTTTAAGAACTCTATTCATGAACAGAGTGCTTAAACTCTGTTTATGAACAGAGTTTAAGACCTCTGTTCATGAACAGAGTGCTTAAACTCTGTTCATGAACAGAGGTTAAAAACTCTGTTCATGAAAATGTAAGGAATATATGTTTTATATAATAAGATATAAAAAAGATGAAAAGTTTTATCCTTAAACAGAGTTTTAGAACTCTGTTCTTGAACAAAGTTTACAGATTCACTTAAAAAGTCATAGTGTTGTAAGGCCTTTTAGTTTGTAGAATTAACATGTACAACTTCAATATGTTATGAGTCAACAGTTGTGTAAATTTTTTTTTTTTATAAATAAAGTACGATTCTTATAAGAAGTGGATATATATATATATTTCGTATGATGTTTGTTTATTGAGATATATAATGGAATCATATGTGATGGTTGAAAAATTTGTAAGGTGACTATATTACTACAATTAACTGCATTATATTTTCTATCTGATTATGAGATGATTATTAATTTTGTCTTTATGTTGCAATAGTAGTGATGATAGAGTTAGGAGAGGGACTTACCAAAAAAAAAATGAGTTATACCACTTTAGGCACCCCTACATTTGGTATGCAGTTCTTTATGAGATATGTCTTTAAGTGTGTAGAATTAACATGTACAACTTCAATATGGTATGAGTTGACATTTGTGTAAGTTTTCTTTTCATATAAATAAAGTACGAATCTTATAATAAGTCTATATATATATATATTTCGTGAGATGTTTGTTAATTGAGATATATAATTTAATCATATTGGATAGATGAAAAATTTGTAAGATTACTATACTACTACAATTAACTGCATTATAAATTATATCTGATTATGAAATGATTATTAAATATGTCTTTATGTTGCAATAGTAGTGATGGTAGGAATTTTATTTAATTAATTATGCTAGAGTTAGGAGAGGGGCTTACAAAAAAATTCACTTATACTACTTTAGACACCCCTACATTTGGTATGTAGTTCTTTATTAGATATATCTTTAAGTCTGTAGAATTAACATGTACAACTTCAATATGTTGTGTAAATTTAGAAATCATATCAAATGGAAAGAGTGGAGTCTTCGAAGCGAAAGCGTAGGAGGTCATCACATTCATCGGGAATTGGTGTTCCAATCGGTACTCCAAAGTTGTCGAATTCACCTCGGGGTTCAAGTTTATTGTATGGGTTATAGTCTTCTGATCACCATCAAGTTGATAGGGGTACAAATGATTCCCCTCTATCTTCTGTGGGAGAGCGTCGATCTCAACCTTCTGTCGGTATGAACATTAATGTTTCAATACATGTATAATTTGTATTTTTGTATGTTTCGAATTGTTGGACAAGGTTAACACTTGACTAAGGCTATATTTGAAGCAGAGCGAGGTTCGGAAGATGTGCCTAATTCGACAGAGCAGGAGGAAGATCAAGATAGGATTGGAGATGACAGGATAGGTGCAGGGGCAGAGCAGGGTTGCGAAGATCCTCCTAGAGCTAGGACGACATATGTTCCACTAGCTGAGGGTTGTACACCCATATCAACTTATTTGTCCGATTTACCTGATGAGCTTCCATGGGAAGGTGTTGTGTAACAAACTATTCTTGAAATTTGTAGATCCCATTATGACAGGTTGAACAATGATCTTTGTTCTTTGGATCTCCCTCCAGAGAGCAGACAATGTCTAGAGATTGTTTTGGGGTCATTGCAAAAATTTATTGATGCATATGAGGAACTCGGACCAACTACGAATGGTTTTGTTCATTTGATGCAGAGGCGAAGGGACCAAGTTATGGGTCCAGACAAGTGGGAGGTTGTGAAGGAGAGAGTCACCAAAGAACAAGCCAATTCAATGTTTAATTTCAAAGAAGGCCTTAAGCGAAAAATGTTGAAAGTGCAATATTTCAAGCATCCTCAAATTGCAAATCTAATATATGATCGGTTCCTTGCAGCTTATGGTCGATTTCCATGGAACGATGAGGTTCCTAATTATTTTGCTAGATTTTTCTATGCGAAGTTTTTTTTAGGTATGAAGCCAAACTATACTGATGTTCCTTCTGACTTTTATGGAGTTGGAAAGGGACGAATATATAATTGAAAAGATGCTCTTAGAGACCCTACGACTCTTCAACCTCCACCCAAGATACCTCGTCCACCTAGGGTTGTGGCTTTAAGATCGTAGATGGAGCCCACATCCCAACTTGGGACAACTGCAAGGGAATCGGTGGGTGATGGTTTAGCGTCATCTCTTGTTGGAGTAGAAGTGGGATTGGGTCGAGAGAGGGCTCGTGCTACTATTCGTCAAAATTTTGTTTACAAGATGAATGATGAGGTAGATGGATTGAGCATTGATGATCCCAGGGCTTATGCTAAGTCTTGTCGCGATATAGCTTCAGATGTGTTATCCAATGACACATCGAGTATGGGAGAGGTTTGTTGATTATGCTATGACAATCTATTTGATTTTTTATTATTCATTTTGAATTGAATTTTTTGTTACATAGTAATAAGTATATTAAGCAAATGTATTTTGTTTGCAGTTTTCTAGAATGTTGAATGCACATAATTTTCGAGTCTCCACTAATCAAAATGAAGAGCATCCTAGTCAAAATGATGAGCGTTTTGGAGAGGTATATTAATTATAATATTTATGATTGAACTTGATATTTTTTTTTTGAATTTTAATAAATATCAATCTTATTATTAATTTGACTTATCCATGCAGGTTTCTTTAGAATCGAACTTTTTAGATGATTTACCATCTCTTGTGAGCTAATGATTTTAATTTTCTTGTTTTGGTTTTAAGTTAATTGCTTAATTTATTTTTTGTTTCTACTATGTTTAATTCATTAACAAAATTTAAATTTTAGGGGAGAGACCATATGGAAATTGGGGGTGAAGATGTAGGTTCTCTGATGAATGCGGATATTGGCACTAAGGTAATTTTGTTCAACTTAAAATGATCTCTGATATAAGTTTAATGTTTTATATTTTTTGGATTTATTTGAAAATTGTTTCCATACTTTAGGATTCATAAATTACTTTTGTACATGTTGCAGTTTAGCTCTCTTTGATCCTTTGGAGCCAAAGGGAAGACTTTGTTGGAAGAAAGTGGTGGATATGCATTCAAAGAATTTGATGTACAACTTTTATAATAATTGAATTGTTTTTTCATGTATAAGTTTAATATTTTAATCTCTTGACTTTAGTTTAAAATTGTTTAAATAATTTATGATATTTATAATTTGTTTTTATACATGTTGTAGGGTGCCTTGAGTCCAAGGGAAGGTCCTAGTGGAAGATAGTGGAAAGATATTGGTCCAGATGGATAGTGGTTCAAACTTTTATGTTTTTGTTGATATATATATGTATTGTAGTTGTTTTGGACATGAAGGGTATTTATTTTTTGATTATACATATATGTACATTGAACTCACATGTTCATGATTTTTTTTTTGGATTATATATGAGTACATGTTAATTATTTCTCAATTGGTATTTAATGTTTAGAATATGTTTTGCATGAATATTTAAAATGTTAAGAATGAATGTTTGGAACTTTTGATAGGTGCAATCTAAAGTTAGGAAATGTTGAATGTTGAGAATGAATGTTGGAAAAGAATGAATGGGAGGTGTTAGGAATGTTTAAAATGTTAATCTAAAGTTAGGAAATGTTCAATGTTGAGAATGAATATTATGGTAAGAATCAATGTTGGAAAAAAATGAATGGGAGGTGTCAAAAATGTTTAAAATGTTAAGAATGAATGTTTGGAACATTTGATAGGTGCACTTTAAAGTTAGGAAATGTTGAATTTGTAAAAAATGTTCAATTTGTTATGTGTTGAGAATGAATGTTATGGAAAGAATGAATGTCGAGAAAGTGTTGAATCATAAGAATGAGGTTTTAAAATGTTAAGAAATGAATTTGTTATCGAATTTTTTGGAAGTTTAAGAATGTTGTACTTGATATGAATATATAAGATTGAATGAATGTTAGGAATGATATGAATTTTTGATAGAAATATGAAGTTTTAATAGGTTCAATATCTTAATGTTATGAATGAAAATCTATGAATTGTTTGATAAAAGTTTCAATCTTTTGGTCGTTTGATTGATATGATGTTGCATATGTAAATTTCAAATTTTAACTAATGTTTTTTATATGTTCATTGTTAGATATGATATATTGCATATGTAAATTTCAAATATTAACTAATGTTTTTCATATGTTTATTGTTCAGGTATTTTGTAGTTCGTGAATTTCTAAATGTTGCTGAAATCATGGCAAATGGGGATAATGATTTTTTGTTTTTTAATCACAAGTGAGGATTCCCGGATTGTGAAGCTTATGCTAAGTTAGAGAAATGAAATTTAGACAACAATTCGATGGATTTTTATCAATTTGTTGTAAATAATCATTGCTCTAATTTAGCATAAGCTTCACAATCCAGGAATTCTTGTTTGTAATTAAAAATCAAATGATTGTTATTCATTTGCCATGATTTCAACTATGTGAACTTACATGTGAGAGATATATTATCTTTGTGCAACAATAATTTATTTAAAAACTATATAGATTAACAACTTGTTTTAAAAAACTAATTCAGATCATATTTATGGTGAAGTATATTAGAGGAACATGTTCAATGGATTAAAAGAATACAAAATTTAGTAGGTTTTTTGGTGATTTTTCATTGGCATCAATCAATCAAAAATAAAAATTCGGGGCGGAGTGTGGGGATAGCCACATCCGTTATCTCATCCCTTAAGTGGTCTAATAAACATATGGGGACCCGAATAAAGTACTTTTGAATTATCAAATAATTTTTGAATGTATTCGTATCTCCTCCAATCAACATTTACATTTGACAACGATTGATCATTATCGATAGGATATTTATTGTGGAATAGCACCAGATTTCCACAATGATGACAATGTTTTCCATTGACACATTTCTTTGAATAAAATACTTCATCGCGATTTCTCTCACATAAAATTTGAGATATGAATTCACGTATTGTGGGCGGAGGTGGTGAATTTGTCCAAAACATTTTACCAAATTCAAGAAACGTGTCATAATATAACTGAAATTGCACATGATAACGGCAACAACATGTATCACGTATAGTAATAGGTCTAACATACCATGGTTTTTGTTGCACAAATGTAGTGATTGATATATTAATTCCACGATGATCTTCCTTGAATTTATTGAACAATTGTACTTGTGTCATGTCCATTATATGTTTTGGTTGGCTTTCATATACATTTTGTGATATTCTTTTGCGTATCACATCTCTTGAATTTGGTGAAACTCGAGCATGTTCCAACCAATATTCTCGTACAATATCTTTAACACCTGCTCTCAATCTATCTTTGTAAGGTTGTCTACAAATAATTGCCCAGCAAGCAAGTTCATTATTTTCATCGATTTGCATTCTGAATTTGCTATATTTGTATAATGTCTTTCTTGATGTTCCAACTGCTTTTGCTAGTTCTGTTGTCAAACGTTTTTGTTTAGTACTAGCTGAAAGAATTGCTGTATGAATTACTTTACGTGCAGCACTGATATCTTTTTTCCTGGATTTTCCAAATTTTTTTATTGCATCACCTATATTTTCCATCACATTTTGTTTCAATTTCGACTCTTTTGTCGCTTTGTGAATACCCAATAATGATGTAGCACCTTCTAACTTCTTGGACACTGATAAACATCTCAAAATTTGTGTTTGTCCTGCTATTGAGTAATCCTTGGGAACTTCATCATAAAATTTTGTAGCATGATATCGTGCAAAATGTATTGGTAGTTTTTCTCCATATTTTTCGCAATCAATGTCTTCTAACATTTCATCATCAATGGTAAAAGTACCTATACATCAAGTTAAATTTAATTTAACATATATCCAAAAATAAAATTCATTATAAAAAAATGAATTTGAAAAATATATGATATATACATACCAGGTCCAATTTCTGGATCTTAAACTTAATCTTCAATATTGACTTCATCGACATTAGCATGTAAATCACTATTTACATCTTCTACAATGATCTTTTCAACTTCAATTTGTTCTTCTTGTACTCTATTTTCAATTTCCATCTCTTCAACATTATTATGTAAATCTGTATTTATATCTTCAATAGTTCTATTTTCCGTTTCGGCAACCCTTTGTTTTTTGGCAATATATCTGAGTTTTTGTTTCTCTCTATTACCATCATCATCATGTTTACGATCACCTTTTTTTTTACGTTTTCTCTTATTGCCCATGATTGTTTAATCTATAGATGATAAATTAAAGAATCATTACTTTATAGTAAAAATAAATAAATTAATATTTAAAAACATTTACGGAATTTATAAAAACATGAACTGAAATTTACTTCACCTTATAAGAATTTTGTAAGAGTCTTTTGAAGAAGATCTCTTTGGAATTAACTTTCCTTTGAAAAAACTTTTTGAACAAAAATCTTCTTTGAAAAAAACCTTCTTGGAAAGAAATAAGAAACTCCTTGACAATGAATCACTTACCCATTGGAAAATAATAAGAACACCTTGTAAATAAATCTTTTTTGTCAAAATCATTGGAAAAAAAACCTCTTTGAAAAAATATCTACGAAAAAAGCCACTAGAAAAAAGTACTTTGAAAAAAAACTTATTTGTAAACATATCTTGGAAAAAACCATTGTAAAGAAATAACTTATTTGCAAAAATACTTTGAGTAAATAACTCTTTGAAAAAACTCATTTCAAAGAAATAAGAAGTGCAAAACTACCTTGGAAAAAAACCCTTTGCAAAATACCTTAGCAATACAACTATTTGAAAAAACCCCTTTCAAATAAATAAGAAGTGCAAAACTACTTTGGAAAAAAACCTTTTGCAAAATACCTTAGCAAAACAACTATTTGAAAAAATCCCCTTTCAAATAAATAAGAAGTGCAAAACTACTTTGGAAAACAAACATTTGTAAATTACCTTACCAAAACAACTCTTTGAAAAAATCCCTTTCAAAGAAATAAGAAGGAAAAATATATTTTTTTTGCCAAAATACTTTGGAATACACACTTTTTAAATACAACCCTTGCAAAGAACCTCCTTGGAAAGAAACATTCTTTGCATAAATCACTTTGCAAACATGTCTAAGAAAAGAAATATTTTGAAAAAACTCCTTGCAAATATGCCTTAGAAAAAAAACTCCTTCAATATGCCTTTTGGAAAAAAAAAAAAAAGAAACATACCTTGTAAAAACCTCCTTTTGCAAAAAATGTTTTCTTTGCAAACATGTCTAAGAAAAGAAATATTTTGAAAAAACTCCTTGCAAATATGCCTTAGAAAAAAAACTCCTTCAATGTGCCTTTTGAAAAAAAAAAAAAAGAAACATACCTTGTAAAAACCTCATTTTGCAAAAAATGTCTTCTTTGAAAACTCTTTCAAAATTAGTTTGACAAAAAATATGCGAAGTTAAAACATGCGAAAATAATGAATCAATTTTAGGTTTATTTATATGAGTATAGAAAACATATTATTATTATTATTATTATTTTTATTTTTTCTGGTCGACGAGTTTTTTTTTTTTTTTTGTTTTGTGTTTCATTATTCGGCCGAATAACCTTCGCTGTAATTGACGCTGCCGTTACGGAAAAAGGTTATTCGACCGAATAATTGTTCGACCGAATACTTATTCGGCCGAATAATTATTCGACCGAATAGTCTCTGAAACATGAAAGATTCACATTTCTGTAGAATTTTCAAGTTTTTCCATTTTCGGAAGAGAAAAACCACCTCTTACACAACAAAACGAATGTTGGACTTGATACCAGTAGGTTCATCATTGAATCTACTTTACGTAGGTATAAATTTTGTTGTATATAGATAAGAACTGATATTTTTTAAGTTTTATTTTTGTAACATGTGTCGAGTTAGGATTCAACTCTTTAAAAAAACGGTGAAAAGAAAAATCCATAACTTTAAAAATACAACACCAAAAAAATTTAAAAAAATGTGAGAATCTTAATTGGCGTGTCTACTTCAAAAGGGTGTTCGTAGATTTTTTTACTTTTAGAGCGGATTGAGAGAAAAGTGGCGCAACAAAAAAGATGTTGAAAATTGACTGAGTTTCCCCATTGATCGACTTTAAAAAAATATAATAATTAGTATATAGATCCATTGGTTGCAAACTTATAGTTAGGCACTAGTACATTGTGTTTAGATTGTCGTAGCATTTTCTGTTTTTGCAAAAAACAAGTCTAACAACGATTTTAGTGGCGCAACAAATCATAACTATTTTGTAGTCTTTTCATTTTATAAGAACACACTGTCAAACATTTGCGAAATCGACATATCAAATCTTAATAAAAAAAATTGAAAAAATTATGAATAGAAAGCTAACATAATTCTATAAAAGTTTTCTTTTTACTGCAAAGTGAAATTTTAAACAAAAATATCACTTTTGTTCGCCCGAAATTGAAAAACATGAAAAAACCAGAATTATTTTTTCACGAGACCCCCCAAAATAGACACCCATTTTCATTTTTTCACCCGTTGTTGCTAAGTCAAATTGAGGTTGTGATATTCTACAAGACACATTACTCTAATTACTACTAAATGGATTTTTGATCTTATCCTAACTGCAGGAATAGAGGGAAATTATATGGTTGACTTTAGTTGTGGATACATTAAGGTATTCGTGTTTAAAATCTAGATTTGCATGTCTCTGAACTACTAGAACTGGACTTCTAACTACTATTGAAACTCAAAGTCTGCAAATTCAAAAATGAAACCATATGTTGATATTGGAATGAAAATGGATAGGAAGTGAGTTTTCTACCAAAACATAGTCTCCTACAAGAATAGAGGAACCTGCCACATGAATAAATCCCTACGACTCAAAGAAGAGTTTCCTTATGTCTGGTCAATCAACCTCCCAACTTATTTTAGAAAAGAAACTAAATGGTTGCATGTTGTAAGTTGTCAAGATCATGTAACTACCATAAAATCACAAGGTCTTCATCCATAACCAATCATGTACAATCCTATCCATGTGAATAAGGGTATTGTCATAGAAGATGGAAGAATTAATTGGATTACCTATCATTACTGAATATCATTAACCATCATGGGACAAGTCACCATTTATGAAAATGAGTGTTAGGGACGTACAATAGAGAATTTGAGTAAGTATACATAATTTTCTTGTAGTTGATCCACTTATAGAATCTGTCAATTAGGGGGCCTTAGTTTATTCTCATTGTCAACAGTGAGGAAACCTTCCATCAAGGTATGCAAGCTCTAAGGTACTATAAAATGTCTCCAATATTATTCCCAAATAATGTGATGATGTCAATGGGGCAATATTTGTTGGAAGGATGGCCTTGCAGAATCCCACATCATCCAACATGAGCACATAACTAAATAATTTGAAGTACCATGAAAACACCATCATACACAATGTTTTATTGTGAATTTTTCCAACCAGAAGCCTAGTTTTCAAGAAAAAATTGTTGGAATCAATTTAATACTAGGAGGGGGGTGAATTAGTATTTGTGTAGTTATTAGCAATTTTTACCTTCTTTAACAGATTAGCCTTTACTTAATCTTTATGTTCAGTTATGCATTAGCAAATAAGAATCCACACATATACGCACCACATAAACAAAACATAACACACATAACACACATGTTTTTTACATGGAAACCCAAACAGGAGAAAACCACAGAATGCTTCTTTATAATGAGAAAGAATACATTCAAGGAAGCACCGAATTCCTGTGTTTACCAGCACCAACTAGAAGGAGGCACCAACCCCCTAGTTTTACAGGCACCGATATCAAGGAAGCTTCCGTTCCTTGTGTTTTCTCTGGCACCAATTGGAAGGAGACACTAACCCCCTTGTCTGCTTTGTTTTGCAGGAACCAACCTGAAGGAAGTTGTGAATCCGTGTCTCCTTGCCCCGTCCAACCACCCTAAGTCTGATATATCTTACTGCCTTAGTGAACTTCAACTTTGCGCACTTCTTCAGATCTTCTAATGATAATTCTATTGTGCACACCTTCGTATGCAAGCTGTACTCTATCACTACGATGCATACATCACTTGACTTCTCATTCCTCTCAACTCACACTTATGCTAATGATTTACTTCATCTACTATGTGCTATGTTGATTCTGCAGTCTGTGTTTCTGGTTTAACGATATTTTCTTCGTGATTGCAATGATCAACTGATATTGTGCTTTCAATTGATATTTTGATGTTCATAAATGAAGCACTAGTAACAGAAGGAATTGCACACTTTCTGATGTGTCTGTTCTATTTATGTGTGTAGTCTCTTAGATAATTTGTGACGTCCTATGTATCAAATAATTGGTCTGTTCTTTTTAACACACTTGTCTCAGACCATCTACATCATAATGCGCCTATTGGATCCTGTCATTGTTGTTTTGTTGTGCATCAGATGGATTTATCAACTTCGCACACTTCCACTTTTGTTCATATGCATCAGCTAGACATCTGTACGATATTTGATAAACTTCAGTTATTTCTCCACTCTTCTTTCTCTACAACTTTTGTGACTAAAACATCAAACACTTGTGCATACTACAGTATTTCTTCATTTCAGTATTCGCACATCTATCACATATTTATAGCATCATTCTACGCACCATCAAATATTCATTCTATTGCATGTGCACATTCGACTCTTTGGTAGATCATTCTGTTTTTTCCATGAGCCCGTTGAATCCCTAAAAAATGAAACTGAAACTTGCACTCAAAGCTCTTATGCTCTCGCCATTAAGCTTACTTTCAATCTCCAACTTGCATCTCTATTTATATATGTGCTGCATGGATTGTATCTTCACAAGTTGGTCGTGGCATTCTTCTTCCATACTTCATGGATTGTGCATATGCCACGTGTCATCATTTGTGTTATTGATGTGTGATATTTGATGTATCAAGCGCTCTCAAGGTACACAACTTAGTGGGACTTTATACCTTGGTGGTGTACCATTGCGCTCTTGATGTACCATTGCCTTACTGTATGTGCATAATCTTCTACTTCATCTTGGTGTGTCCATGACTTGTGATGTACCAACCATTATGGGTAATGCGCCCTTGATGTTAATAATTTGTGGGACTGCGCATACTTCAACTTCTTCTAAGTGGGTCTTTGAACTTTGTCTTTTTATCACTTGTGGGTAATGCGCACTTGGTACATTGATACTTAACTAATTATGCACATATACCAACTTCTATTTAGTAGGTATTTGAGTTCTGCTTCATCATCACTTGTGGGACTTGCGTACTTGTTGTACCGTCAGCTATAGAATTTTCTCATATTTGGTTTTCAACCGATGTACATTTGTAGGAACTTGTGTGTGTTCCACTTACAGAAAGCATCTTTTGATTAGCTATGCATGCGTGCTTTAAGGATTTTCCAACCAATAACTGCTTGCGCACTTCCAAATTTTAACCAAGCAATGCTCAGGTTTGCTTGCATACTTGTACCATTTTTTCAACCAACTCCTTGGTTTCTTAAGCACTTGTACCATTGTCCAACCAAATCCTTGGCTTCTACCATGTGAATGTCTGTTAGTGGACTTGATTTATGCGTAAGGACAAAATGTTGTAGGATACATTACTTGTGTTTCTTCTTGAATTGGATTTTCATGATGTATCTTTAAACTTTTCATGCATGTTGTATCCTTGATACACATATTCATATTGAATGCACTTATAGATATACTCCAAATTTGCATACATGTTTGTCACCTTCACCATATGCACATATACTTCTGGTGTTCATGTTCTTCTTCATCTTACACATGTACTGCTTTAAAGTGGCTTCCATATACTTCTTCATACTTTTGCAGGAATGTTGTATCCACTTTGACATCAGTTAATATCAATGACTCAAACCGAATTAGTTGACATACTCTCTGTCACTAGTTGACAGTCAAACACTTGACATTATATTTAGTTGACATCAATGACAACCAATGCTCAACAAAATTCATGTCTAGTTGTGCCAAAATCCCAATTTTTACAACTTAACTTATTTTTACCTTTTTATTTTTATTTTTCTTTTCTTTTGTTTTATCTTTTATATTTTTTCTTTTTATATATGGAAAATAAACTTTTAGGATGATCAAGAGACAACAGTACGGTCACCCCTCACACTTACCACTTCCATCTCGGCTTGTTGAATTACACTTGAAATAAACTCATATTGGGGCATCAGTCTATGGTACAATTTCAATCTATGGCCATTGACCACGAATGAAGCACCTTCATCATCAATTGTCTTGATGTTAATGGAACCATTATCAAACATTGTCTCAATTTCATAAGGACCAAGCCAATGAGTGTTTAACTTACCCTTGAATTTCTAGAACTTTGAATAAAAAAGTAATGCCAATTAACTAGCTTTGAACTAATTTTTCTTAATAAATATATAATGCCATTCTTCCTAATGTTGTTGTAAAAGAGTGTTATTCTAGAATGCATCTTAGCATTTTATATCCAATTCATTTAATTGTGCAATTCTTTGTTAATATGTTTCTAATAAATCCACCCCAAGCTCTATTGCAATTTTGAATGACTTGATCTGAAGCTCAATAGGAATGATAACTTTCTTACTGTAACGTCCCCAGTTTGGCCCCATGGCATTAACATTATAAACGATGTAATATTGTTAGGAAATCATGGTGAGGAGCTCAAGGCCAAGGCCCCGCCATCGATTTTGTGATGCATATGGTTTGCGTGCTAGCAATGCACAGTGGAAATTCAAATAGCATGTAATATGCATTTTAATAAAAAATACCCACAACTAGCTATGCAATGCAACAAAGAGATGGGGGCATGATTTCACAAGGAATTGAGAGGGAAAACATTCAAACCCTTGAGCCAATAGAGTCAAGCCAAGTGTCCATGAGAAAACCCATCAAACCCTTAGCTACCCATGTTGACTTTTGTACCCAACCATTGAATTCTCCCAAGAGTTGGTTGGGGAAATTAATGCCTTGGGAATGGGGAGGTATGGCTGTCCAAAATCGGGTATGGGCAAGCCACCCTCCATGGAAAAACGTGTTGGCCTCTTGGGGCAAGAATAGAGCCACGAAATGGCTGCCTAAGCCATTATTCAACATGGCCTTGCTCTCTCACGCAGCTCTAGCTGCCTGGGCGTTTTCCTCCCTCGTTTTTCTGTGTTTTCCCTTCATCCTTTAGCTGGGAAGGGGCGTTTTTGTGCTGGTTACCAGTGGGGAAAGAGAGCAGAACGTTTTGGATCTTCCTGGAGGTCGTTTAGGCCATTGGAAGAGATCCTAACCCATGGAGAGAAATCGGTTTTGCTCCCTGGGGTTGAAATCGAAATTCCACAGTTCATTGGGTGAACCACGAGCTGGGAGAACCAATGTGGACCCTGTTTCGTGAACACCTCTGTTGTAAATGTGTAACCCTGTCAATAGTCGTTTTGTTGTGAGAAGAAAGAGTATGTTGGGGTATGGGTGATGGGTAATCCATTATTCTGGCTTGGCTGAGATAAAAGGGTTATTGGGCAGTGGTTGAGCTGGAATGTTCCCTTTTCCTTGTGAGAATCATGCCCAGCTCGGGGGTGGCCTTCGGACGGACTCAGTATAAGCTGTCGAAGAGCCTACGGTTGGGTGGAACGTTGCAGCGACATAGCTAGTTGCTTGGGACAACTCTGTTAAAGATAAGTATTTTCTGGTGCCATCTTTCAATTATTTAATTGATGAATATCTTGAATGTATGGCGAATGTGTAAATGAAATTACTTCTGCTGTGTAATGTAAATATTTATGCCTCTTCATATGTATGGAATGCTTACTTAATTGGTACATGGGGCTGGATGCCCGGTTTTAGCCTCACGATCCCCTCCATTGCACTGGTATGATGGGTGGGGACGTGACAGAATGGTATCAGAGCTGCTGGTTGCAGCATTGGGCCTCTATGGGTCAAATCCAATAACAGTCATCTCTGACAGAAAGAAAGATTTCAATTTTCCTAAGTGTTTGAAAAATTTGCTTAGAGTCTGTTTGAAAAAGTTTTTGTTTAAAGACTGTTTCGGAAAGAATTCCCGAAAGTCTTCCGCAACTGCGGAAGCATTCGGCGAATCTTTCCGAAATTTCGGAAGCATTCCGCGAGTTTTTCCGAAATTGCGAAGGGAAGTTTTCAGAAGGAATTCTCTTCCGAAATTTGCGGAAGGAATTCTCTTCCGAAATTGCGGAAGGAATTCTCTTCCGAAATTTGCGGAAGGATTCCGCGAGTTGTCCCGCAACGCGGAAAAATTCGGCGAATTCCTCCGAAAAAGAAGGAAAAATTTTCTAAGTGTTTTCAAAATTTTTGTTTAAGGTTTGTTTCGGAAAGAATTCGGGAAAGTCTTCCGAAACTGCGGAAGGATTCCACGAACGGCTCCGAAATTGCGGAAGGATACAGTGAGTTGTTCCGCAACGCGGAAAAATTCGGTGAAATGCTCCGAAACGCAGAAAAATTTCTAAGTGCCCGGCGTCGAAAGGAAATTTCGGAAGGAATTCTCTTCCGAAATTTCGGAAGGAAATCTCTTCCGAAATCACGGAAGACTTGGGCGAATCATTCTGCAACTGCGGAAGACTTCGCCGAATCGTTCCGCAACTGCGGAAGATTTCGGCGAATCGTTCCGCAACTGCGGAAGACTTCACCGAGTCATTCCGCAACTGCGGAAGCATTCCGCCAACCGGCCCGCAACTACGGACGGATACAGCCAATCGGTACGCAACTGCGGGAGGATACAGCCAACCGGCCCAAAATTTGCGGAAGGCTATAGCCAACCGGGAGCATTCAGTGAACCGCCCCGCGGTGGCGGCAGGCAGGCAGCGGAAGGAAAAAAAAAAAAAAACCAGTGAGGGAATGGAATGATTCCCGTGGGGCTCGGAGGCCATTGACGAGGGCCATGAAAGAACCAGTGAAGACCCCTAGCCCATTACACTCCAATTTAACAGAAAATGGATAATAGTGACTTTTAAAGGACGGAGTCCCGAGGCTTGACGGAAGGTCGGTTTGAGCTGAAATTGATCAGGCGCAGTCATGAAGTAGGCACGATGTTAAGTTTAGAATCTTGGAGCCAAACGCCAAAGGATGTGGAGTCGGGGTGATCAAGAAGGCCAAAAAGCACTGTTCCGGGCCACTTTTTCGAGATTTTGAAAAGCTTGTGGGTAGTAAAAGTGACCCCTGATGTGGGAATCAGAAATTTTACTGAACTAGACATTTTATATTCTCATTAAGACGGACAGTTTCTGTTAGACGAAGATTTTCCAGAAATGCATTGTTTGGGAGATAGCCATTTTTGGCCCAAAATCGGGAATTTTGGAAAAATGTGAAAAGTAAGAAGTAGCAAAACCCAGAAATTCATAGAAGATGAACGGTGCACCGGAATTGAGATCCGTGAATTGCTGAGTGTTCCTTGTTATATGGACTAACTCCGCCCGATAGAAAAGTTTTTGTGATTCCTCATAGATTTTCTTCCACAGGTGGCTAAAGTTGGCACTCTGGACCAAAATGCAACTATGTAAAATGTGCAAAATTGTAGTGAAAGTTGTCATTTTTGAAGGGATGCAGTTTCCACACCTGATGTCGGAATGAAGCATGAAAATAGGCATTGGAAAGCTTGTCCAGCAGGGAACGATGATACATGACCAGAGTTTGAATGAGGTCTACAGATATCATAATTATTTAGTGCAGAAAAGTGCCAGCGGCTGTTCTTTTTGACAAAGAAAATTTTGTTGTCAATGTGGGCAATTTCTACAATTGCAGGATAAGGAAGAGAAATTCCATGATACGAGGAGGGATCGAAAAGGGAAGAATTCCTTAAACCCCTGTTTGTTATCATATTTATAATTATGAAATTGTCATATGGCATAAAAATGTTAAAAATGTAAGGGATTACATAGATGTATATGCACTAAATGGCACCTTAACAAACATGGCATAGTGCATATGGAAATGCTTGCGCATAAATGGGATATTTCATATTGGTAGAATAATGAAGTCTGCAAATGCAATGAACCACTGACGGAGAATATTGTGGCTGATAATCATCATTGATGTTGATATTGGTTGTAGGACCAAAGATAACAAAGAGCATGGCTAAATGTGCTGAGGATGTTGTTGCATGAAGCCAACGACCTTATGCAGAAAGGATGGTGCAACAAATCTATGATCAAAAGTTGGTAAAAGGACCGAGCAGCCTTGGTAAGAGGCCAACTGATCGGGTAACATCATGCGATGTTAATGGTAACCATGAAGGTAATGATTATCAATGCCAAATTGCATAAATGTTGAAGAGGATTCGGTAAGATCTCTTCAACTATGTTTGAGCTATGTTGAGATAGTTTGCATGTGATATTGAATACCGATTGGGACTGTTAACCTACCAAGCTCGGTGGGGTGTGGGTAAGTGAAGGAAATGATCCTTACACCATATGACTGTATAGAAATCTCAATGCATTCATATGAATTTATATTATGCCATGTGAATGTTGGTCATGTGCTTATTAACCAAAGCAGGTGAGGATTGGTGGTCCTGATTATGGTAATACAAGTTATATGAGATAGTCATGTATCAATCATAATATGCTTGAACGCATAGTACTCATGAAACAATGCAAGGTAGCATTGAGTAGATGTGCATTAAGAGATTCTATAAATCTTGTGATGCATTGTATAAATGCATAGGGATGATACACATGTCATTGCAAAATAAATAATGAACGAAATGATGAATTGATGATAATTCTAGGACCATTTCATGGGCTGTTATGAATGCAGAATAGCGAGCGCATGAAGAGCCAAATCATGATCGATGGGCTGCTAGAATGCTCTATGGAAGGACAGAGTTGTATGAATGATATGATTGTGAGATAATGAGCATTTACGATTTATTTAAGTTGCATGAATAGTGTGACTATGTCGTGAAATTCTATTGTGATAATGATGCATATATAGAAACGTATATACATTTCATTGCATTTCAAATGTTCAACAGCTGAAGGTGTTTGAATTATTGAGTATTCCAAGATCACTTCAGTGACTGTTATGGAAATGAATGATTATGTGCGTAGATACTCACAACGTGTTTGGCTGATTGAAGTTTCAGTTTCAGGTAGAAAAGTCTTGCGTATGGCAAGGAGGGTAAGCCCATAGTAAAGACCGGGATCTACCATGTACAAAAGCCAAAGGTTATGAGAAGGAGGACATGCTGTAAGTGGATGCTCCCGTATGGCAGCGGGCATAAGACCATAACGGGCAGGGTGGTGTCACTTACAGGAGCCAAACAATATGAGGATAACCTCATGGATAAGAAAACCAATTTCTGTAATAGACAGAATTGTAAATTCATATTGAATTTAATTATTAATGCTATTGATTGGTTATGGAACAATCATATTTGAAGCTTATTGCTAAATGTTGCTGACTGTTTGGCTATGCGATAAAGTGTGCCAGGATGACACATTGCAGGAAGATCATATGTGATGGCCTGCAGAAGCCAAACTAAATGGGAAGGATCCCATGCTTTGGAAATGGGTTTCGGGTGAAACGCCATTGTAAATGTTGATAATGTCTCAGACAAACTACATGTTGGTAAAGCATGTGAGTGAGACAGTAAATTATGCCAAGAAGGCATGTGTGGGTTATGGCACGTGAAAAGATTGGGGTGGCAAACCGAAGGACTGTTGACTCAGAGAAGGGAGCCCCATTCTTCACAAATGCAGAAAATATACATCTATGAAGCGAATGAGTATTCCGTAACCCTAACTAAGAATATACGTGTCTGGTTACTAGATTTAATATGCAGAGCATGCTCCATCTTATTTATATCATTGCAGACTGCTTGAGTATGATTAGGGCCTACATGGCGCACATCGGAGAGGGGGTGCACACCTTTTCTGGTGCTGGGTCATGATAGGGTTTTCAATATTGACTACATCCTAAGGGAATGGATGCATTCCTGGTGTTTCAATACTTGATAGTGAATGATATGAAATATGATTACAGTTTTTGGGCAACAATACTGATGAGCCTGCTTATCCTTCTTGTGCTAACAGCTTACACAAATGCAACTTGGTGTTGCACGAAAGAGGCAAAGTGAAGAAGGGTGCTCAAGAGGATTGTATGGGCAGTGGTAACCTTTCTACGCTCACACTAAAGGACACTAGAAGGGATGGATAGGCCCAGGGAGCTGTGTTGCAGAAAAGGGGTATCATCCTTGTGTAGTGTGAGTGGGTATTGTGGGGCCATGCTAGCCTGCAGTCAAGTGAGTCACCTATGGAGTTACTGGAGGGAACCACTGGTTGCACAAGAGAAGGAGCCACGTAATCATATTATGCTGTTCATATTGCCTGATAAACCCAGTCGATGTACTGGCTTGGCAATGGTGGTTGTATGCCTGATAAACCCAGTCGGTGTATTGGCTTGGCATGTTGTTAAATTAATGCCTGAAAAACCCAGTCAGTGTACTGGCTTGGCATTGGTTACTTGCATGTTGTGGACGTATTGGTGAAAAGATGTTATTTCCTGACAAACCCAGTCGGAGAACTGGCTTGGAAATGGTTATTGTATGCTTGATAAACCCAGTCGGCGTACTGGCTTAGCATACTGGTTTTGAAATGCTTGATAAACCCAGTCGGCGTACTGGATTAGCATACTGGTTTTGAAATGCTTGATAAACCCAGTCGGCGTACTGGATTAGCATACTGGTTTTGAAATGCTTGATAAACCCAGTCGGCGTACTGGCTTAGCATACTGGTTTTGAAATGCTTGATAAACCCAGTCGGCGTACTGGCTTAGCATACTGGTTTTGAAATGCTTGATAAACCCAGTCGGCGTATTGGCTTAGCATACTGGTTTTGAAATGCTTGATAAACCCAGTCGGCGTACTGGCTTAGCATACTGGTTTTGAAATGCTTGACAAACCCAGTCGGCGTACTGGCTTAGCATACTGATTTTTGGAATGCCTGATAAACCCAGTCGGCGCACTGGCTTGGCATTGCCTATTCGGATGATGTTGTGGAGCAGCGTGTGTGCTGGCCAAGCATCCACCCCACAGGTGATCCAAGGCTTGTAAAGCAGAGAAGGAAACCTGTGGAGTAGCGAGGAAACGCAAAATACAGATAAGTATTCATTTTCATTTAATTCTTGTTGGAATAATGAAGATTTCAGGAACAAATCTTATTGCAACCAAACTAATACATTGTTGTTTCTTTGTTGGAAACCTTGGCCATTACAGGAAACAAGGACCCTGAAAGAGCTATAAATGCTTGGTAAAGCCAAAGAGTAATTGGTTGGAGCCATAAATTCTTGGTAGAGCCAGAGAGTAACTGGTTGGACGCTATGAAATTCTTGGCAAATTCAGAGAATAGTTGGTGGGAACATTAACCACTCGATGTTGTGGAGCAGCCGGCGTGCTGGCCAAACATTCCCTTAAACAATTGATAGAACCAGTCAGCATACTGGCCTGGCATTGCCTGTTCGAATGGTTGTGGAGTAGCCTGCGTGCTGGCCCAACATTCATTGTGGTATCCACGGGAAATCCAGTGCTTGGAAAGCGAAAAAGGATCCTGTCGGATAAAGTGAAGACATCCAATAAAGGTATTGCTGGAAGCAAAGACTATGAAAGCACCCGGAGGATGCATGTGGACATATGACTGTCCTAAAAGAGCTCAATATGAGCAGTAATGAAAGATGGTGCTAGTGGAACTGTGTGGGTCCTAGCAGCCAAAGGTTCTGTAAGCAACCATGGGGAAGGGTTCCCTAGTTGAAATCTACTCGACAAACCTTAGACACTAAAGTGTCATAGCCGAGAAAGGGCAAGTCAAGCATTCACATTGAAGTGAAAGAGGCCAAGGAGCATAGAACCACCAATGATGGTGTGGCTCCGGATTGGAACAAGACTAAGAGGGGGAAAACTCTTACTCTTCTCTTTCTTTGACTGATGCATCTTAGAAACAAAGGATTGTTGAGTGCATGTCATAAATGAAACCAAATTGTGTTTCGTTGCTTGAAATGAATTGAGAATGCTGAAATAGTTATTTTCTTGTGAAAGGATGAACGTGAGTGAGTTCATGTGTGTGTGGGAAAGCATGAAATGTGTGGAAGTCTCATGGGTAAAGCATGGACGTTCTAAGTCAATTAGGAAAATAATTGACTAATTTTATTATTGTGTTATGCTTGTCCTAACAGGAATTGCCATGATAAGCCTCACAGATAGTTGCTGGGACAACAAGAAAGATGGCATCCATGAAATTCCAGACTTGTAGATCAGCTGGAAGATAAAGAAATGGAAGGGATTGCTCTGGAGCAATGCCCACTTATGGAGCTAGAAGACCAAATCTAGCAGGAGCAGCTGGTGGAAGCCAAAGGACTTGATCGTGAAAGGTCAAGGAGAGGGGACGAATTGCAGGACAGACCTGCCACCATCTGTGAACTATGAATCATGTATAAAGTGGGTATATAGTCCGAAGTGTTGAAACACCGAGGACGGTGTTATTCCAAGGGGAGGGGAATGTAACGTCCCCAGTTTGGCCCCATGGCATTAACATTATAAACGATGTAATATTGTTAGGAAATCATGGTGAGGAGCTCAAGGCCAAGGCCCCGCCATCGATTTCGTGATGCATATGGTTTGCGTGCTAGCAATGCACAGTGGAAATTCAAATAGCATGTAATATGCATTTTAATAAAAAATACCCACAACTAGCTATGCAATGCAACAAAGAGATGGGGGCATGATTTCACAAGGAATTGAGAGGGAAAACATTCAAACCCTTGAGCCAATAGAGTCAAGCCAAGTGTCCATGAGAAAACCCATCAAACCCTTAGCTACCCATGTTGACTTTTGTACCCAACCATTGAATTCTCCCAAGAGTTGGTTGGGGAAATTAATGCCTTGGGAATGGGGAGGTATGGCTGTCCAAAATCGGGTATGGGCAAGCCACCCTCCATGGAAAAATGTGTTGGCCTCTTGGGGCAAGAATAGAGCCACGAAATGGCTGCCTAAGCCATTATTCAGCATGGCCTTGCTCTCTCACGCAGCTCTAGCTGCCTGGGCGTTTTCCTCCCTCGTTTTTCTGTGTTTTCCCTTCATCCTTTAGCTGGGAAGGGGCGTTTTTGTGCTGGTTACCAGTGGGGAAAGAGAGCAGAACGTTTTGGATCTTCCTGGAGGTCGTTTAGGCCATTGGAAGAGATCCTAACCCGTGGAGAGAAATCGGTTTTGCTCCCTGGGGTTGAAATCAAAATTCCACAGTTCATTGGGTGAACCACGAGCTGGGAGAACCAATTTGGACCCTGTTTCGTGAACACCTCTGTTGTAAATGTGTAACCCTGTCAATAGTCGTTTTGTTGTGAGAAGAAAGAGTATGTTGGGGTATGGGTGATGGGTAATCCATTATTCTGGCTTGGCTGAGATAAAAGGGTTATTGGGCAGTGGTTGAGCTGGAATGTTCCCTTTTCCTTGTGAGAATCATGCCCAGCTCAGGGGTGGCCTTCGGACGGACTCAGTATAAGCTGTCGAAGAGCCTACAGTTGGGTGGAACGTTGCAGCGACATAGCTAGTTGCTTGGGACAACTCTGTTAAAGATAAGTATTCTCTGGTGCCATCTTTCAAGTATTTAATTGATGAATATCTTGAATGTATGGCGAATGTGTAAATGAAATTACTTCTGCTGTGTAATGTAAATATTTATGCCTCTTCATATGTATGGAATGCTTACTTAATTGGTACATGGGGCTGGATGCCCGGTTTTAGCCTCACGATCCCCTCCATTGCACTGGTATGATGGGTGGGGACGTGACACTTACCATAGACCAACTCATATGGGGTGTAACCAGTAGTGTTTCTCCATGCCGTTTGATATTCCCACAAGGATTTTGGAATCCTTTTTCCCCAATCCTCCTTATGGAGTTGAATTGTCTTGGTCAAAATTGCCTCTAAAACCTTGTTTGTAGATTCCACCTTCCCATTGGCTTGTGGATGATATGGAGAAGACTTTCGATGCTTGATTTGAAACTAATAGAAAATTGATTGAACTAGCTTCGATGTGAATTGTGACCCTTGACTAGTAACAATCTCTCTTGGAACCCCAAAACAAACAAAAATGTCCTCATACAAAAAATTCACTACTGACTACTGAGTTGGTCTTGGAAGACGATTTGCTTCTATCCATTTAGTCAAATAATATGTACAAACTAAAATATACCTTTTCCTCTTTGACAAGGGATTGATTGGCCCTACAAATACAAGGCCCATATTTCAAAATGGACAAGAAGAACATGCGGCTAAGGTTATGTCCCATCTCTTGCAACTAGATGACCCATTCTTTGGAATTTGTCACAACCCCTAACCTACTTTTTTTGAATCTCTAAAGGGAGTGGTCCAATAGTATCCCAAGTGAAGTACTTTATATGCATTCCCTTGCCTACAAAAGTTCCATCAAATAGTCTGCCATGACATGCCTTTAGGATGTAAAAGGTTTCATATTATTTCACACATCTATGAATAATCAAATATGATCTTGTGTAGAAGAGATCTCCTTGGACCCATGAGTATTTTTCACTCTATCTAATCATCCTCTTCTTTTACCTAAATGAAAAATGTTTTGGTAATTTTCTTGTATACAAGTAGCTATCTACATCTATAAACCATGGAGTTTTGATAGATATTGCAAATAAAATTTCATCAGGAAAACTATCCTCTACAGGAACAATCTCACCATCATTGCTTAATATGGAAAGAAAATATCCAACTAAATTCTCCCTCATAGGACATTCCAAAATAGTAACATTGAATTCCTGTAATAATAGGAGCCATCTCATTAATCTTCCATTGGTGATTGTTATTTTATGAGGTGCATAATAGTAGAGTGGCCGATATGGATATAGAGGTACTTGATAGTGTCTAAACTTATTGATGGAGAGGACTACTGCAATAAATTCTTTTTCAATCACGGTATAATTTATCTTAGTTGGAATCAAATTTTTGCTAAGAAAATAAATAGATAAGTTAAGAATTTTCCCTCTGTCCTAATATTTCTCTCACGACCGAATCTCATGTATCTATTGATATGTGGAAAGGCAATGTCCAATCTAGTACTTTTAATACTAGATATATAGAAAGTTTTCCCTTCGATGTATCAAAAGTAATTTGGAAATTAGCATCCCAATGAAAATTAACATCCTTTGAAAATAATTTAAATAAAGGAGAGGTTATTTTAGTATTTTTTTCAATAAAACACCTATAATAATCATCATGGTGAAAGAGGATTCTCACTTTTTTTGAGTGGTTGGCACTACCAACTTGAAAATCACCTCAATTTTAGCTAGATCAACTCAAATTCCTGTAAAAGACACATGGTGACTTAGAAAAATTCCTTCATTTATTATCATATGGCATCTTTCATAGCTCAATGCAAGATTTGTCTCCCGGCACCTAACTAAGAATTTTTTGAGGTTATTTAAAGCATCTTCAAAAGAGTCCCCATATACTATAAAGTCATCCATATAAACCTCCTCGTATTCATGAATTGGATCATAACAAATACCTAATATTTCCCTTTTAAATGTGGTTGGTGCATTACATAGTCCAAAAAAAAGGACATGTGAATTGTTTTATCCTAGTCCTCTGGAGCACTATGAATATGATTGTATCCACTAAAACCATCAAGGAAATAGAAGTATCTCTTCCCAATCAAAGTGTTTAGAACTTGATTAATGAATGGTAAGGGAAAATAATCCTTTAGAGTGGCTTTGTTTAGTTCCTTATAATCAATGCATATTCTGTATTTCCTGCTCTTTTTTAGGCACAATCACCAAGGGTGAAATGCACTAGCTATCTAAAATGGGATAAATTAAGTTTACATTTAACAATTTTTGTAGTCCCTCCTTCATTGTTTCCCTTAGAAATGGATTCATTCTTCTTTCTGGTTATCTAATGGGTGTGCAATTATCCTGGATATAAGGTGAATGTATTTTTCTGGGTGAATGTCTTTCATGTCAGTATAATCCCATAAAAATGCATTAGAATGTTTCTGCAATACTTGGATTATTTGTTCCTTTGTAGGCTATCTGATGAAAAATTTAGTTTAGTCTTTTTCTAGGGAAGATTTCAATAGGTTTACTATAGTATTTAGAGATGGAATTTACAGGAAATGCTACATGAAAAGATGAATATAAAGGTTTTGCAATACAGGTTTCTTGAAAGTATCGTCCTAAAATATGACCTACGGAAGATTGTACAGACGTTAATGGTTCATAAGATGATGATTGTGCTTCATAATTTTGAGTAAGATTCAGGTTGGTGATGAAATGAATGAGAATTTTTTCATCAGTTCCTTCCTTGAGGCTCATAGCATGTTCAATTGTTAATATAGGTTGTATTATTTCTTCATTCCCATAAGTATCTTCTATCTCTTCATTACCATAAGGGTCCTCTATCCACAAAGTGTTTTCTATTGAAGGTTTTGATGGTGGATACAGGGTAAGTTGCTTAATAGATTCACCATTTCATATAGTCATTTTCCCATATCAGAAGCTAATGAGAGAATCAATTGTGGATAACCATGGTGTAAAATTAGTCACAGCAGATCTAATGAACAAGTAAATCAATCACAACAGATGAATATATAAAATATGGTGTAAAACTGTGCAAAACATGCAGCAGTGCTCAATATCCCAGAAAGGGTGAATGAATTACAATACAATACTGTCACAATGATTGAGCAATTCGAATTGCCTAAGGAGGTCATTCGAATCACTGAATGGAGTATCTTGACTCCAACTAGGAGTCCTCATCATCAATCAGTAGTGGTCATCAATGCACAAGAACCAGTCATCCAGGTGTCAATCTGAGTCTAACTGAGTGTAACTAAAGTGTGTAGCATTGATTAAGGGAAGGAGGCTCAGTGGGGGGCGCATGGGAGGCTAACTGAAGTCAGAACAAGTCATCTAGTCAATCTGGAGGTCCAACGGAAGTGAAACAGTCAGTCGGGAGTGAAACTAGCCTCAAATCAGGGAGAATTTGAGCTAACTGAGTGTAACTGAAGTGGAACTGCAGTGGTAGGTGAACAAGTGCGCCCTTCTCTGGCAGTAGGTGAGAAGTGGGTGCCTTTCAGGCTAGGAGGGCTAAAACTTTGAAGTAAGTGGCTCCCGAGTGCTAGAATAAGGTGGCTAAGGTGCTGGAGGCATCAACCTGGTGACTCGGATGCATGCAAACCCTAGAATTTGCATGCAAACCCTAATTGCATGCAAGATCCTGAAAAAGATGATGTGGATATCGGAACACCCCCCCTCAAGCTAGACTATGATGTGCAAAAAAAAATAATGTGGGGCCCTGGTAACTAAGACCAAAGGTCACCCCAATACAATAATCCAAAAAATGTTGAAAATAAACTAAGTGAGGAAAGAGGGAAAACCCAGTGGGAAGAAAGCCCCCCCTCAAGCTAAAGCATAATAATGAATCAATCTGTCTCCACCATGATGGAACTCACCCCCAACAGTGAACGGAGGTAAGAGAACTTCTTCTCAGTGAAGCTCTTGGTGAAGATGTCTGCAATTTGCTCATTAGTAGGGCAATATTGCAGAATGATGGTGCGGTCATGCACCAACTATCGAATGTAATGCATATGAATCTCAATGTGTTTGGTCCTCTGCCGCTGAACTGGATTTGTGGAGATCTTGATAGCACTTTGATTGTCACAAAATAGGATAGTCAAAGTAGTGCCACCAAAACCAAACTCAGAAAGAATACCCTGTAACCAAACTGCCTGAATGCAGGCATTGACTGCCCCTCGATACTCTGCCTCTACTGAAGAAAGTGCAATGGCTGCTCCCTTTTTGCTGGACCAGCAAATAGCACCATGACCAATCATGAAAACATAACTGGAAGTGGACTTCCAATCAATGCTATCACCTGCCCAATTTGAATCAGTAAAACCAATGAAATCAAGCTCGGAATCTGCAGCATAATGTATGCCAAACTGTCTCGTACCCTGCACATACTGCAAGATCCGCTTGGCTGCTCACCAATGAAGCTCATGTGGCTTCTGCATATATCTTGACACAGCACTCACGGCATATGAGATATCAGGCCTTGAGTGTGTCAAATACAATCAACTGTCGATACATACTGCAATCTGCAAGCGGTGTAGAATCTCCCTCCTCAAGAATGATTCCTGAGAGGAATGGGAATGGGGATGCCTTACATTCAGCCATATTAAAATTCAATAACAGGTCGGAAGCATATTTTTGCTGAGATATAGTGATCCCATCAAAATTTTGAGCTATCTCCAAGCCCAAAAAGTGACTCAGCAAGCCCAAATCGCTCATGTCAAAAGATAGATTTAAGGCAATTTTTAGCTTGTTTGTTGAAGTAAGAGTGCTACCAGTAATGAGAAGATCATCAACATAAAGTACAATAACCAAAAAATTACCTTTAACTCGCTGAAGATACACATTCGGATCAGATTTGCATCTTTGGAAATTCTGAGAAAGAAGGAAGGAGTCCATCTTTGCGTACCAAGCTCTTGGGGCCTGTTTTAACCCGTACAAAGATTTCTTCAATCTGCAAACCAATGATGGATCTGATGTATAACCCTCTGGCTGCTGCATATATACCTCTTCAGCAAGGTCTCCATGTAAAAATGCACTCTTCACATCCTTGTGGTGCACTTCCCAGTGCTTGGATGCGGAAATAGCTAAAACAAGGCAGATGGAATCCATCTTTGCAACCGGTGCAAAAGTCTCAGTGTAGTCCACTCCTTGGACTTGGGAGAAACCTTTTTCCACCAACCTTGCTTTGTATTTGCTGATAGTGCCATCAGTAGCAACTTTAGTACAGTAGACCCATTTACATTTCACTAATTTTCTTCCGGGTGGAAGAGAAACTAGCTCCCATGTGTTGTTCTTTTGAAGAGAACTGTACTCTTCATCCATGGCACTTTTCCATCTCGGATCTCGGTGAGCAGAATAGTATGATGTAGGATCTAAACCAGCCATCAAATAACAAATCTCAGGAAGAAATGGATCAGCAATAGAAAGAGCCATACCTGCTCTTTGAAAGTCTGCTCTTGTTCATCTCGGATCAACAGGATTTTCAAGGTTCGAACCAGCAGATTGAAGAGTGTTTTGGGCCCACTTTGGTAACTGAGGAGGATCATAATGGTTTGATTCCAAACCTGATATGTCATGATCATCATATGCTGCTACAATATCAGAAATATCATAACTCATACCTTCATTATCGCTGCACGAATCTTCTTCTGGTGAAGGCGGTGAATCGGCAGTCTTTTCCTCGACTAGTTGCAATTCTTGAAGCGGTTCTTCAAATTGCACACTACGCTCTATGAATATCTTTTTAGATATGATATCCATGAGTTTATATGCTTTTTATTCTTCCCCATATCCTATCAGTATGAACTCTGTACTTTGTGGATCCAAAGCTCGTCTCTTCTCGGAAGGAATTCTAGCCCATGCAGTAGAGCCAAAAACTCTCAAATTTGACACATCCGGTTTGTGACCAAAGAATGCTTCAAAAGGAGTCATACCTTTCACGGATGAATGTGGAACACAGTTCTGTATGTATGCAGAAACATTGATTGCTTCAGCCCAAAGATTTGCAGCCAAACCTTTTGATTCAATCATGCATGTAGCCATCTCTTTTAGTGACCGATTTTTCCTTTCCGCTACATCGTTCTGCTGGGGTGTGTAGGGAACTGTATGTTGGAACTGAATTCCGCTTTGGGCACAAAGTTGCAGCAACTCGGACTTGATATATTCCCCACCATTATCAGATCTAAGAGCTTTGATCTTGCTCTCAGTGGCGGTCTCAACAGAAGCCTTAAAATCCTTGAATTTTCCAAGCACTTCTGACTTGTTTTTGAGAAAGAATACCCATGTAAAGCGGGAAAAATCGTCAATAAATGTCAAAACATACCTTGAACCATTTAATGACATATGGGGCAGTGGGCCACTGATATCAGAATGGATCAAACCCAAAACTGTAGAAGCTCTGCTAGCTTTGCCGCGGTCGAATCTGTGCTCGGGGTGCTTCCCAATGATGCAACCAGTGCATATTCCCTTCGAGGAACGGAGTTGTGGAAGACCATCTACCATGGATTTGTTTGATAACAGCAGCAAATACTTATAATTAAGATGTCCAAATCTTTCATGCCAAATCCTACTAACCTCATTACCATGTGTGCGAAGAGCAGTGGGCTTTGCAAGTGGAATAAAGTGTGAAAACTCATAGCATTTTGCAGTGTGGTTTGCCTTTCCGACTGCAACTAGTCTTCCACTTTTGATATCAGAAATTTCAACTGTATTAGGGCTGAATGTAACTTGCTTCGTTTCACCAGTGTGTGTCATTGGATACACAGAAAGAAGATTTGAAGCCAAGGAAGGCACATAGAGAACATTCTGAAAGCTTCCATGATCTACATGAATCGTACCTTTGCCCTTTGAAGAAATTTTTGAGTCATCTCCCAAATGGATGGGGATGGAGCTGTTTGGATCAAATGAAGAAAAAGAATCAATATTTGCAACCATATGATTTGATGCACCCGAATCTATCAAGAGAGTTGTGGGCTTTGAAACCGTTGCCATGAGTGCTTGTCCTCTTTCATGATCATCTTTCCTATCCTTCTTCCTTGCACCATCAGGAAGAGTTATGTTGTTCTTTTCCAAAAGGAGGGCCATTTGATCTATAGTCTTCTTCATACATGAACTTTCGGGATGAAAGCCACAGTTGCAATAAGTACATTTAGATTTTTGGTTACCTTCTTTGCCCTTTTGCTTGAACTTTCGAACTGGAGGTGCATCCGTTTGTTTGCCCTTGTCTTTTTGCTTGTGAGGCTCGAATTTGGGCTTCTCCTTCTTTTGCTTTCCTTTACCATTCGAGATATTGGGTCCTTGAACATATAGGGCCGAATCTTTGGAGCTTATGGAGCCCATTTGAATCAACTTGTCATGCTCTTTTGTGACGGACTCAATGAAGGCATTCAAGGTAGGCATCTTCCAATTCGGGGTAGTTAGCCGACCGGAATTGAAAGTAGAGACAAATACCGAATAATCTTTCCCAAGCTTGCTGAGAATGGAGAGGATCAATTGTTTATCCTCTTTGATAACTCCACTGTTCTTCAACTACAAGTTCAAGTTCTTGAATTTTGTGAAGAATTCATTAATGGTCTCGAAATTCTCAAGACTAAGGGCAATCAATTCATTCTCTAATTGAAAATCCCTAAGCTCGTCCTGCTTGCCAAATAGTGTTTCAAGTTGCTCCGATATGAATTTTGGAGTCTTCAATCCACTGAGATGGAAGTGAAGATATTTGGATATGGAGAGACAAAGAAGACCATAAGCTTCATCAAGCCTGTTTAGTGTTTGGTTCTATCTGACAGATTGCTTGGCTCCAATTCAAGACCAAGAGTGACTTGGTAGTAACCTTTTGAACGTAATATGATCTCCATATCATCTTTCCAATCAAAATAATTGAATGGGGTGAGGATAGGCTTTGAATAAGAGTATTCCATTGCTAGGAGTGAGTCACACTGATGTAGAGGAGCTTGCATGCACAGTGTAGTGAATGCAAAAGATGGAGACAATAACCTGCAAATCACAATAAACCAAGAACAATGAGCTCGAACAATCCACCCTTTTAGAGTTGCATCACACCTGGGATTGGAGATCAAGCAATGTTGAATGGGTCCAATGTATCAGATCCAGGAATTATGTGGAAACTCAGGCTTCTGGAGTGGTATTGGATGTATTTTCAAGCTTTGCATGCACAGGAGTGAATGCCCTTGAGATATCTCATGCCAAAACTTTTTGCAATTTGAGCAATTCAATCAAATCTTCTTGTAAAAACACCTGTAGAAAAGAGATCTTGTCCCTGCAATGGCTCTGATACCATGTAAAATTAGTCACAGCAAATCTAATGAACAAGTAAATCAATCACAACAGATGAATATAGAAAATATGGTGTAAAACTGTGCAAAACATGCAGCAGTGCTCAATATCCCAGAAAGGGTGAATGAATTACAATACAATACTGTCACAATGACTGAGCAATTCGAATTGCCTAAGGAGGTCATTCGAATCACTGAATGGAGTAGCTTGAATCCAACTAGGAGTCCTCATCATCAATCAGTAGTGGTCATCAATGCACAAGAACCAGTCATCTAGGTGTCAATCTGAGTCTAACTGAGTGTAACAAGTGTAACTGAAGTGTGTAGCACTGATTAAGGGAAGGAGGCTTAGTGGGGGGCGCATGGGAGGCTAAGTGAAGTCAGAACAAGTCATCTAGTCAATCTGGAGGTCCAACAGAAGTGAAACAGTCAGTCGGGAGTGAAACTAGCCTCAAATTAGGGAGAATCGGAGCTAACTGAGTGTAACTGAAGTGGAACTGCAGTGGTAGGTGAACAAGTGCGCCCTTCTCTGGTAGTAGGTGAGAAGTGGGCGCCTTTCAGGTTAGGAGGGCTAAAACTTTGAAGTAAGTGGCTCCCGGGTGCTAGAATAAGGTGGCTAAGGTGCTGGAGGCATCAACCTGGTGACTGGGATGCATGCAAAGTGCATGCAAACCCTAATTGCATGCAAGATCCTGGAAAATATGATGTGGATATCGGAACACATGGCATCCCCAAAATCAAGGGATGACCACCAAAATTTTACTTAGGATATTAAACCATGAATTCAGAGGGATACTCCCAAGAATCTAAAGAGATAATGACATCCTAAAGTACACCTCCAGGCCTAATTTTAGATCTGTTTGCTAGTTCGAGGATTGTAGGTGTGGGTTGGAGATTGAACAATTGTAATTGTTCGATGGTTGAGATTGTCATTAGATTAATGGTATCCCCCAAGTAAATTAGATTGCTTTCACTTGGGACATTGTTGGTATAAGTGACCACAACATGATTAGCAAGTTCAGTGTACTTTTCCATTAAAAATTTGTTGGACATAAGCTCAGTTAATTGACCTATACCGTGGACTGTTGAGGGGTCCACTATTTTCCTTCTTAGATTTTAATACATAATTCCTTGATTGTTTATGTAAAAATAAGGATATATTTAATAGATTGTAGTAAGGGGATTTTCACACAAAACCTTTTAAGCTCAACCCATAAATCAAACTCGGAAGCAATTACCGGTTTTTCAATATTAATCCTTTCTAGATAAGGTGGTAACTTAGATAGCTTAAGTGGTTCCTTCGAAGAAGATAGTTGTTTGATTAAACTAGTATTATTCTCAGGTTATGGGGTACTTTTGGTTCAACACCCTCCCAGATCTTAAATGGACTTCTTGTAATTCTACATGACTGATTGAATATGTAGGGAAGTTTTGTAATTCAATGCTTCCAACAAACTGATCTACTTTATTATTAGTATTTGGTACTAGCTAGGTAGGTATTTGTGTGGGTCGAGAGGGTGGTTGATTGGATGGTAGTTGTAAAGGTTGGGATGGATTTGCTTGTGCTTGTAGATGAGGGTAAGGTCGTTGCATTGGTGGGGCATATTTTTAATATTGTTAAGGTAATGAGAATTGTTGTTGCTGTAAAAATTGTGATTGAGGATATTGTTGTCAAGGAAAAGAATAAGGTGGCATGTTTCCTTAAGTAGTTCTTCACAATCCTTATTGAAAGGTTTGGTTTTGGCCTTGATGAGGACACCATGATTTCCAAGGAATTATAACATTACATGTCTGAGGTTATTAATTATTTGAATAATATATAGAATATTGTTGTGAAGATCTTGTGGCATAGTTATCACTCTTGGTTGTGAGAGTTTCTTTTGTGTAACATAGCAAAGTGATTCAACTGCCTCATTGTCTCCTTTGTAAACTGATTGAAGTCCATGCAATGGGGAGAAACCTTTAGTCACATTCTTATCTGCACACAAATAAAAAACTTGAATGCCATTTAAAGGTAAATATCATGTAGGAGGTTTTTTCTTACATATAGAATATAAAATAGACAAAGCTTCATTTTCCTCTTCTTGTCTCTTCTTAATTTCTAGAGTGTCTAACTATGAGCTCAAAGTGACAAGGATATATATTTTAAAATTTTACAATAATTTGCCAAGTTCTACCCTTGTTACTGTTAATTTGCTTTTCTTTAATTCAAATTTGCAGCCGTACTTGAAATCAATGAATAATAATAAACATAGGCATTCACATACGGCACATAAATTTACCCTAGGAAACCCTGTATAACTTGAGGACGAAAATACCAACAAAATATTCCTCAATATATTGATTGATAGTAGAGAATGACTTGCTTCACAACAAGCAGATTACTTCAAGCACCCCTGGTTTATATATCATAGCAAGGGAGAATATGGAATAATAGAACTGAGAATAATATCATGCACAAAGACAAGCGCATTTCCTTCAAGAGAGAAAAAAATTCGCCTCACATTGAATTTCATCAATCTTGTATTATATATATATATATATATTCTTCTCATGCTTCGGCTTCTATTTTTATCTTCTGAATTCAGGATGAAATATCCCTCCATCTAGATGCTAGACCACTTAATTAGGTGGCTAACTTAAGTGTCGTCATGCAAATGTCGTAACTCAAGTGTTGTCTTTTAGTTTAACTCAATTGTCATCATGCAAGTGTCGCAACTCAAGTGTCGTCATGCAAACACTTAGTTAACTAGTTCTTCAGTGTTATCACTTAGTTAACTCTTTTAACTGAATTCTTTCTTGTTAACATCACTGAAGTGATCAATTCAAGTTCTCCTTTAATTGACTAAAGTCTTCTTTGTTAAAATCATTGATGTTTAAAAATTTGAGTTCTCTTTATTTAATTGAATTCTTTATCATCACTAAAGTGTGCAAATCGAATTCTCTTTGATTTATCACACATATATTTGATCTCTTGTCTTATTTGCATGGTCCACATGTGCAAGATTAATTAATTATCATATAAAATATACTAAGGATATTTTCCCAATATGTGATCATCTTGTTCTAGTATCGTTCCAAGTGGTCATATTCTAAAGTAATTCACTCTAGAGGCTGTCAGTCTCTAGAGGATACTTAATAGCTCAACCATGGTTAGTAGTACATCACACATAATTCATTGTTCAGCATGCAAGGCATTACCTCAACACATGAGGTACCACCTCAACACATGAGGATTTGTATTGACACGCAAGACCTTAGCCTTAACAAGCAATACTGTACAACATAATCACTTTGACATACAAATTACTTACCTTATCACATGAGGTTTATTAATTCTTGATTCCAACTCAATATTCTTCTCCAAGTTTCCCGATTCCAACTCAGGATCCTATAAGGCACTACCTAGACACACGAGGCTTAATATTGACACACAAGATTGACTTGGAGAGTAAACCATGATGTTGTAACTTTAACACTCCCTCTCAATGAGGGAGGCATTCTCTTCCATGCCAATTTTGTATCGAAAGTACCTATACCTTGTCATGGACAGAAGCTTAGTCAACATATCTGCTATTTTCTTATCAGTATGTACTGAAGTCTTATGGCACCTCTCTGGACCATGTCTCAGATGTAGTGGTACTTCATCCCAATGTGTTTCGATCTGTCATGAAACACAACGTTTTATGAGAGCTTGATGCAGCTCTAATCGTTGGAGCGAATGTTAGTAGTCTCAATCTTCTCATCGAACAACCCAGAAAGTAGCTTCCTAAGCCACACAACTTCTTAGTAGGTGCTACTAGCTACAATATACTTTGATTCTATAGTACTATGGGCTACAAAGCCTTGCTTCCTGCTGGAGCAAAAGATCATAGCTAATCCCAAGCTAAAACAAAATCTATATGTACTCATAATTTGGTCCACAATACTACTATCCCAGTCAGAGTCGGCATAACCAAGTAGCATCACTCCTCCAATGGAAGCATATCTAATTCCATAAGCAATAGTACCTCGAAGGTATCTAAGCACATGCTTGGAAGCAACCCAATGTGTGTGTCTTGGATCAGACATGAACTGAATCAAGATACTCACTGCATAACATATGTCTGGTATACCATGTATCAAATGCATTAAGGAACCAATAAGCTTTCTAGACATGGTAGGATCCACTAGATCCATTCCAGAATCCAACTCATTGTGATAATCTGCAAGGGATCTAGCAACTATAACAAACTCACAATCAAACTCTCAAGAATGTTGCAAAGAAGAAGAGAAGCATGCACTCAATAATCACTCATAAACACAGAATAATAGACAATATCAATATCATACAATGAATAATGAATGTAAAGAATGTGTTACAATAAACTGTGATGTAGCATCATATAGGATTCGAATTAGCCAAGTAGGGAATTCGAATCTGAGCTCAAAGCCTAGCTTGGATAACTATGGAGACATCATCCAGTCAGTAGTATCAGTCATAAATGGTAAGAGTCAGTCAAGTGTGTCCAACTGAGTCTAACAGAACCATCTAGGCATAAATCATGGAATGGAGACTCCAAGGGAGGTGCATGAGGCTATCATACGGTCAATTGGCACTTCAAAACTAGATAACTAGGAGCTACAGGTAGTTAGGATGAGCAATCAGTGGAACAACTACTCAATCCATGCACTAACTGAGTGATAACTCCTGGTAGGTGAGATAAGGCACCCTAACTAAGTGATAACTGAAGTTAGGTGAGCAAAGGCGCACTAACTGAGTGTGGTAGGTGAGAAAAGTTGCACTTGGCATGTAGAAACTCAAAGAAGGCGCTTTAGATAGGTGGGAGGCCAACTGGGAGCTATAGACAGTCTCTAGAGAGCTAGAAGCAAGCTCTAGGTGCTGAGGAGACCACCATGATGATGATTGGATGCATACAGTGGCATGCAAATGCATGCAACATGCAGATTTGCATGCAGGCATGCAAAATACAAAAATGGTGTGAATATTCCAACACTCATGTAGTTTCTTCACATTAGAAACCATTGGTGTAGACATGGATTTACAATCCATTATACCAAACTTGCGGAATACATCAATTGTGTACTTTCCTTGAGAAAGAAATATCTCATATTTCCTTTGTGCAAATTTCCTGACCAAGAAAGTAGTGCATAAGACCCAAGTCTTTCATTTTGAACTCAGAAGTGAGCTCCCTCTTGCACTGATCTATTTGTTGTTCCTCTCCAGTAAGGAACAATTCATCAACATAGAGAACCAAGATCAGTGGTTTGTTCTTCATAACCCTGAAGTATAGGTTGGGGCCAGCTTCACTTTTGGAGAAGCCTAAGCTTTGAAGATAGTTTTCAATCCTTGAATACCAATCCCTCGGGGCCTACTTAAGTCCATACAAGGCTTTCTCAAGTTTGCATCAATGGGAATCCTTCCCATTAACTATAAACCCCTCAGCTTGTTGTATGTATACTTCTTCCTCAACTTCACCATTGAGAAAGGAAGTATTCACATCCATCTTGTGAAGTTTCCACTCCAGAAATGAAGCAAGGGAAATTATGGATCGGATAGTAGTGTACCTAGACACATGAGAGATTGTCTCATCATAGTCTATTCCTTCTTTCTGTGAGAATCCACGCGCAACAAATCTTGATTTATACTTTTCAATACCACCATTAGTTACATGTTTGCTTTTATAAATCCACTTGGAAGTTACTATTGACTTCTCTTCATGTTTAGGAACCACTTCCCACACATCATTCTTCATGATGGATTTGTATTCTTCCACCATGTCATCTTTCCATACTTGCTTCTTAGAAACTTCTTCATATGAGGTGGGTTCTAAATAACTCATGTGACTCATCTGAGCTACATATACTACATATCTATCAGGTCTCTTTCACTCTCTAGATGTTCCATATGGTGCCTTGTGATTTTTTGCCTTTTGCAAAATGTCTCAACACCATGCAAATCTCCTCTTAGAAAGAGGTTCATCAAGAGATATTACTATCAGTTCTACTGGCTCTTCAAGATCAAGCGGATTTGTAGGCTCTTCTAACTTCTCCCTCTCAACATATGAAATGGGAGAATAAAAAATTGGATCCTCCATCATGAGAGTATCATGCTCCTCCATATCTAAGTCACATTGAAGTTATTTGGAGAACTTGAAGGTAGCCTCTTCATGAAATGTTACATCTCTGCTAACTTCAATGTTCCTTTATCCTGGAACATAGATTCTATAATAATTGGAGGATTCACTATATCCAAAAAATGTTCCTTTCTTTCTGGATGGAGATATCTTTGTCCTATTCTCTTTGGGTATATGAATATAAACATAACAACTGAAAATATTCAAGTGTCCAACATCTGGTTTTTCACCAGTGAAAACCTCTTCAGGAGTCTTTTCTCTCAGGATATCATGAGGAATTATGTTATGTATATAAACAACAATGTCGGAGGATTCTTACCATAAGGAGGTGGGAATATCTTGATCGCACATCATAGATTTTGCAGCCTCATATATTGCTTTGTTATTTCTTTCAGCAACTGCATTCTGCGGGGGGTTGTAAGGTATAGTCAGCTGTCTTCTTATTCCTGTATCTCGACAGAATTCATTAAATTCATGAGACTCAAAATCTTCTCCATTATCATATCTCAAAGCATGAATGTGATTTAGAGTCTAATTCTCAACCATTTAGTTAAACTCTTGAAACTTGTTGAAAGTTTAAATCTTTGCCTTCAGAAAATAGATCCTAGACTTGCGAGAGAAGTCATCTATGAAAATCACATAGTACAAATAACTACTCAAGGATGGTGCTAACATAGGACCACATAGATCAGAATAAATCAAGTCAAGGATCCCTTTGGATCTTTTGGTACTGCTTGGAAAAATCTTCTTGATGTTCTTTCCAAGAGCGCAACTTCTATAAACATTATCATATTCATATTTAAACACATGCATATATTTTATCACCTTCTATAGTCCAGGTAGCACTTTGAAATGAAGATGACCAAGCCTCCAATGCCATAGTTCACAAGGTCTGACAATGCCATGGATCATGGCTTGAATGAGATTTATAGGAAATTTGTAAATACCTCTCTCTCTAACTCCAATTACATATGTGGAGTTCAAGACTGCATGCTTAGGCCATAGGAGCACTTTATTATCCATAAATATGACTCTGAATCCTTTATCTTATAGAACCAAAATAGACACGAGGTTCTTCTTCGATCCAGGAACAAACAAGATTTCATCAACATGAAGTACATCTCCTGAATCTAATTGAAAAGAAGTGGATCCAACTCCTTGGATCGAATAGGTGGTATTATCTCCAAGCTCCACTTGACAAGAGAACTTCTTTTCCTTAAGATATTTGATAATGCTCCTATATCCATTCATGTGTTTAGATGCACCACTATCACCAACCATGTCTAAGAACTAGTGGTAATGGATCCAGATAGGGATGAGACAAGATAGTACTCATTGTTTGTCTCCCGATCATCAGAATAATTCTTTCTTGTATGTTAATCTTATGTAGAAGTAGAATCATTAAACCCACCCTTGAAATTTCCTCTTTGCTTTTCATGGCATTCTCTTGCAAAGTGACCCTTCTTATTTCAATTGAATCATTTGAATTTAGACTTATCAAATTTCTTGTTGTAATCATTTTCCTTTTAATGAGAAAACTTCTTGTGATAAAATGATTTCTTACCTCTCTTCATTTGTGCCACAAGAGAAAGGTTCTCTTCTTTGGAGGAATTATATTTGCTCTGGATTATCCATTCTTCTTTTAGGAAATAATGCCACAGTCTTTCAAAGTTTGGTTGCACTTATCAACCATTTATTGCATCCAGGAATGTCCCCCATTAATATGGAAGGCCACTGACATTAGTTTGTATGAGATCATCATCATCAATCGTCACACCAATGCTGATAAGTTGATCTCTTACTTGAGAGATCTTTGTGAAGAATGAAGCAACAACTTCATACTTCTCCATATTCAAATTATGAATCTTATTCTTCAATTATCTATTATGATTGGGTGCCTTCTTCTCATAAATATTTGTTAAAGTGTCGAAGCATTCCTTTGTGGTCTTCAATGGAGTAATCACTGGCATTAATTTGTCTTTCACCAAATCATAAATGATCCTATTGGATTTTTCTTGATTCTTCTTGAAGTTAGTGCGCCCTACATTAGTAGTAGGCTCTTCAACAACACTAGATACATATCCATCTAGGTCATTCTCTTCCAGGCTATTCAGAATCATGTCCTTCCAAGTATTGAAGTTCAAATTTCCTTCAATTCGGTATTCCTGTCTTACTGAGATTGAAGCCATTATTCTTCAAGTACCATGCTCACTCAATATCTACGTAGGCTCATTCTTGACTGCTGAACTTAGTTTTTTCACATCCTAAGCTATGATACCATGTTAATATTTTGATCTTTAATTCAAAATTGCAGTAGTGCTTGAAATCAATGAATAATCATAAACATAAGAATTCACATATGACACATAAATTTACCTTGGGGAAACCCTCTATAACTTGAGGGAGAAAAATCCAGCAAAATATTCCTTAGTATATTGATTGATAGTAGAGAATGACTTGATTCACAATAAGTAGATTGCATCAAGCACCCTTGGTGCATATATCAAAACAAGAGAGAATATGGAAGAGTAGAACTCAGTATAATATCATGCACATAGAAAAGCGCATTCCCTTCAAGAGAGAAGAGAATTCACTTCACATTGAATTTCATCAATCTTGTATCTATGTGTGTGTGTGTGTGTGTGTGTGTATTCTTCTCATGCTTCGGGTTCTATTTTTATCTTTTGAATTCAGGATGAAATCGCCCTCCATCTGGATGCTAGACCACTTAGTTAGGTGGCTAAATTAAGTGTTAGCATGCAAGTGTCATAACTCAAGTGTCGTCTTCTATTTTAACTCAAGTGGCATCATGCAAGTGTCTCAACTCAAGTGTCACCATGCAAACACTTAGTTAACTAGTTCTTCTTTGTTATTACTTAGTTAACTCTTTCATTGAAGTCTTTCTTTTTAACATCACTAAAGTGATCAATTTGATTTCTCCTTTAATTGACTGAAGTCTTCTTTGTTAATATCACTGAAGTTTAACAATTCAAGTACTCTTTATTTAATTGAAGTCTTTATCATCACTAAAGTGTGCAAATTGAATTCTCTCTTATCTTATCACATCTTATCTTTTATCTCTTTTCTTATTTGCATGGTCCACATGTGGCAAATTAATTAATTATCATATCAAATATACTAAGGGTATTTTCCCAACAATGTGATCATCTTGTTCTACTATCGTTCCAAGTAGTCACATGCTAAATCAATTCACTCTAGAGGTGGCCAATATCTAGAGGAGACTTAATAGCTCAACCATGGTTAGTAGTACATCACACACCATTCATGCTTCGACATGCAAAGCATTACCTCAACACATGAGGATCTGTCTTGACACATAAGACCTTATCCTTAACAGGAAATACTATACAACATCATCACTTTGACATACAAAGTACTCACCTCAACACATGATGTTTATTCATTCTTGAGTCCAACTCAAGATTCTTCTCCAGGTTTCCCGAGTCCAGCTCAGGATCCTATAAGGCGCTACCTCGACACATGAGGCTCAATATTGACACACAAGATTGACTTGGAAAATGACTTATGATGTTGTAACTTTAATAGTTACTCCTCCCGTGGTTTAGTTGGTGACTCTAGAAAGGGCATCCCAAGGTCCCTTACCAGTTTTTTCTCAACTTCTTGAGTATTTCCTACAAAAATCACAAATTTTTGCAAAGGGTAAACAAGAAATATCACCATACCCCATAAGGTTAAGTACATCTATATATTCCTCTCAAATCCCCTTTAAAAATATAGTTCTAATTGTGTCATTGTTCAGACTATGTTGTTTATATTTTTGGAGGTTATAAGAGAATCATTCAACATAATGTTCAAGACTTTCATCCTCGCATTGAACCATCTCAAAAATGTCTTCTTGTGAATCCATGGTTTTGCAGTATTCTTGGTATTTCTTAAGGAATATTTTCTTCATACCATCCCAAGATTTAATATTGCATTCCTCTAATCCCCCAAACCATCTTAAATCATCATCTTTAATTTTTACAGGAATAACTTAAGTTTGTATGCATCATTAACATAGTCATAACTATGACACAAAATTTGAAATTAAAAAAGAAAGGAGTTATAACTACTTGCATAAAATAAACGCACAAAATGAAATAAAAGGAAAGACTATTGTGATCCATTTGGAGTGAGCTCAATTCTCCCAATAACAAGGTAGCAAACTAAACTACAACATACTAAAGCTTAAATCAAATCATACTATTTATAGAATCAAAACACGCTATTTATAGAACTAAATAATGACAATCTATATAAGGAAATACCAAGAAGTTTTATTCACTCTAGGATAAGTTGGACATTTGCTCCAAGAGTCCTCCTCTTGGAATGGAGAAGGAACTCTGATTTAGAGACGAGTTTCCTTAGAAACTAAAATAACAAACAATAAATGTAGTCCCACAAATCTCTCATATGGTTCAACAACGTGCTAAAAACTAGCAACTAAAAATCAACTCATAATATCTCCAAGATATTTTCTAAAAACTCTTTCCCAAAGCTCCATGATTATTTTCCATCCAATATACTTGAATCACAATTCAAAATATAAAACAAATATTCCATAGTTGAATGGAGGAATTCGAATTTGACCCACAAATTGCATATTTCATGTTCCCGTAATTACCAAAACAGTTCCGGTAATCACTAGTCAGTTGATGTAATCACTGTCCAGTTCTGTGATCATCACCAAACTAACCCGACTTTCAAACATAAGTGAGAATATGTTATTTTTCTAAAATTTAATTATAAATTCACTTAAATTACTAGAATATATGTATTGGAAAATGCCTTGAACCTAATACCACATAAAGCATTGAAATGGAGTAAAATAGAATTACAGGAACATGAGAAAGGATTAAAAGATGAAGGAAAGGTTATGAAAAAAATGGTAAAAGGATGTGAAAATATAGAAATTCTTAGACTCAACAGTAAGAAAAATGCAAAGAGGGAACCCCCCTCCTTAATTTTCTAGACAAAGCATTTTCCACCACATTATTGCGGCCCTTCTTATAAGTGATCTCATAATCATACCCTAAGATATTGGTGACCCATTTATGTTGCTTTAGTGAGGATAATCATTGTTCCAAGAAATACTTAAGGATATGATGGTTAGTATTGATCTAGAAATAGAGTCTGATTACATGCAATCTCCATGTCTCAACAATGTGAAGGATATCCATCATTTCTTTTTCATAGGTATACTTTCCCAAGTTCCACTCAATAGATGCTTACTAGTGAAGCCTAATGGGAATATGTATTGTAGTAATACCACTCCCAGGACACAGCCAAAGGAATCTAGCATAAAGCATTATTTTTGAGTAATAATGTAAGATGAGCTACAATCTTACCATAAATTTTCACAAACTTATGATAGTAGCTGGTAAGTCCAAGGAACCCCCTCAAGTTATTTAGAGTTCTGAGGTGGGATCGGTTTTGCATAGCTTTCACTTTCTTGGGGTCCACATGTACACCATATTGAATCACAATATGCCCCAAATATTCAACCTCAATCACCCTAAAAGCACGTTTTGACTTTTTCACAAATAACTAGTGGTGCTTTAATAATTGCAATGTATGAGAAACATACTTTGTCACATCCCCGATCCCCTCATTTCGCTTTAAAGTGATGGGGGAACAACCTTGAACAAACTGCTATATTTGTTTTTCTCCCAAAACTTATCTGCAACTCTGCCCTTTTTACACAACCGCAATGGTCTTAGTCCGCAATCCACAGTGCGGAAATCAGAACTACAGATTACAGCTTCGACGAGGATCACACCTCTGACCTCCGAAATCCACAATCCACAATGTGTAATTAGGAATTCGTGACACCAATTCTCTGTTCTAAAAAAATCTCCTCTTTGACTTCTGCAATCCGCAATCCTCCTTGCGGGATTCGGAAATCAGAACCCCCAAATGCATAGCGCCGAAGAAATGCTCCCATGACTTCCACAATCTGCAATCTCATGTGCGCAAATCGGAAGTCGGAACACCAAATATTCCACCTCGTCAAATCACACCTATGAATTCTGTAATCTGCAACCCAACTTGCGGAACTCTGAAGTCAGAATGCAAAATATCAACTCCGAATAATTGCTCCTCTGACTTCCGCAATACACCTCGCGAAAATCGGAAGTCGGAACTCCAAATTCACCAATCTAGAAAAACTACCTCTCCAACTTTCGCAATCCACAATCCACCTTGCGGAACTCAGAACTCGGAACCACCATTTCACAAATATGAAAAATTTACTCTTCCGACTTCTGCAATCCGCAATCCACGTTGCATAGTCAAAAGTCAGAACCACCCTGCATAACTCCATAAAATCACCCTTCCAACTTCCACAATCCACAATCCGCATTGCGGGTCCAGGAAGTCGGAAGCCCAACGACACAAATTCTCTGGCTCATAACTTTCTCATCCCAAGTCCATTTTTGGAAAATTCCATAGCATTGGAAAAATATTGGCGATCTGTATGCATCTGCATGATCCTCTGCCACATCTGATGAATTTGATACTGTCCTTCATCCAACCTAGAATGTGTCCCTAAACTTCATCCGTGCCTCTTTACCACACTTTAACAACTCTCATGCTCCTTAGTCATGGCATTTCCCTTCATTTGATCCACAGGGGGGAGCATGAACACCACAGGGGTATGTCTATTTCCTCTGCAAATTCCTAACTAAACCTTCTGAACATCCTGGCCTTTACATCACCTAGTCCTAATCATTAAGGCACAAATTCATATAAGTACAAATATAAGAATGTAGATCTACAAGAGCATGGTAAGTAACTCTTGTATGTAGATTTATACACTGATAAACACAGGGGAATAAAACATCATGCAGGGGGCAAATCCCCTTCTCATGCAATCCACAGAATTTATCATCTATCATACATCTTTTAGCTTCCACAATACAATCAATAATTAAACATTGCAGAAAACAGAATGAGCATGATTCCAAGCATAGAGAACACTTATCTTTGAGATGAAATCACCATGAAAACTGGCTATGGACTGCAACATTCCAACCCAACCATAGGTCTCTGCCTAACCTGTATATTTCAGCACTCAGAGACCACCCCTGAGCTGGGGCTATGTATCCACTAAGGAGGAAATACCTAGGTTTAATCACACCCTTGGTTTCACACCAACATTCATGCTAAGCCAACACACAATTGGGTTATCAAGCATGCCAAGAGACAAGGGAGGAGGAAGCTAAGCCAGTGAGCTCAACCACAGAGCTACAGACTCAATCAAATAGTCTTCATCGGGTTTATGAAGCAGTTCCAACATCTGCTCTCTCTTTCGCATTGTGTCATCCACGCTTAGATCTCCTTAGGGTTACGATCGAAAGGCTCTATCCCGCGCTGTGAATTCGGGTTATCAGGTCTAGGTTTCTGGGCATCTCACACTCTCCAAATCATACTAGGGTTCGGGTCTATGGATCCCCTGAACAAATTCACCTTCCACCCATATTTCTTAGTGGTCTTGGCTCTGCAAATCATGGCTTTCCCCAAATCATGATTTCTCCTCTTCTCCTCACCGCTCAGCTCCCTGTTTCCCTCCCAAAAATCCCCTTGCTAGTCTCTAATGGAATGGGGATCAGGGAATACAAACTTCCATGCATAGAGTAAAGTGTAGATCAAGTCAAACAGAGCTCCATACCCTGCCATAGGAATTTCGGGGTTGTCCCCACTCCATCGACCTCATGGACCGTTTCTTCACCCACTTCCTATAGCAGAATTAAATGACAAATAGGACATCCAAAGGTGGGTTCCCAAGGTGACATATGGAAGCCTATGGTTCAATCCCACAACCCCCTCCCTCTCCCTAGTGGATACATAGTTCCCCCTCATTTAGTTGCATCCATAGCCATCCCCTTAGTATTTTTATTACATAATATTTACATCATTTTACAATTTATATGGCTTAACAACACATGGATCACACAATGTCAAATACTTGCCTCTTAAAGCTGATCATTCACTAACGGGGCCTTGGCCTTGAGCTCCACACTAGGAATTATACATCACATATGCACAATGTTTATATAAAATCCAATATATCCTAAGGGTCAAAATGGGGACATTGCAATTCCCTCCCCCTTAGAATAGCATTGTCCTCGGTGTTCCAATACTTAGGAATACATACACCATTTGCACACGTCCAAGATTCACAAAATGTGGTAGGTTTGTCCTGCATTTCATCTTTTACTTTGAGTTCTCAGGACCAATTCCTTTGGTTTCTACAATTTGCTCCTGCTAGCATTGACCTTCCATCTCTACAACCATCCCTTCCTTTTCCTTAGTTTCCAGTTGACCCACAAGTCTACAAACTTTATGGTTACAATTCTTGTTGTTGTTCTTTGTTGGGAAGTTATGGAGGCAATGTTTTCCTCCACATTCCCAACATTTCAATGGCTTCTTTTTCTTTACATCTTCCATTTCCCAAGAGTCTTCCAGCCTTGAGCGATTCTTAATGGGGTGATTGGGTGACTACCTCTTCATTGACACACTGTCCTTTCCACTACCGATAGCTTCCAAAATTTCCTTTACCTCATGTTGCAGAAAAACAGAGTCATGCAAAAACTTGTGGTTCATCTTATTCTGTTGCTTTTGTAGCTTGAGCATTTCCCCAAGATTTTCTTGGGTCTTGGAAATTGTTTGAAGAAGATTTCCAGCCAAGTCCAATAGCTTTTGGTATACTTCCATGATCAATGTTCACAGTTGTCCACACTTTGCGTACTAGCAACACTTGTCTTGTAACAGCTACAACCAATTGATTTACCTTTCACCTGTGAAATTCATAATTGCAATTCTCGTTAGGCCAAGCATAACATAAGCGTTAAGATCAGTCAATTATTTTCCCAATTGACATGGAAAGTTCATTCTTTATCCATGAGACTTACACAAATTTCATGCTTGTCCAACATACAAATGAACCCATTCATGTTCATCCTTCCATAGGAAATTAACTAATTCAACATTCACAATTTATTTCCAGCAAAATAAACACAATTAAATTTCAGCCATAACATGCATTCAACAATTTTTTATTTCTAAAATGCATCAATCAAAAAGCGAAAGAGAAGAGTAAGAGTTTTCCCCTCTTTGTCTTGATCCAATCCGGAGCCCCACCACCATTGTGGTTCCATGCTCCTTGGTCTCTTTCACTTCAAATGTGAATGTTTGACTCACCTTTTCCTAGTTTGGGTGATGACACTTAGTGTCTAAGGCCTGTCCAAGGCTTCTCAACCAGGGAACCCTTACCCATGGTTTCCCACAGAACCTTTTGCTACTAGGACCCACACAATTCCACTAGCACCACTTCCATTGATACTCATACTGAGTTCTCTAGGACAGTCACAAGTCCACATGAATCCTTAGGATGCCTTCAAGGTTCTTGCTTCCAACAATAACGACACTCAAACATTGAGTCAATTCACATGTCAAGTTGATTTTCATAGGGTTTATCTCTAAACAAGAGTTTAAAAACCATAAACAAATCATAGACACACGTATGTTCACATTAAATAAATAGGAAGATGCAAGGTAACCAAATACTTATCTATATTGGATGTCTTCACGCTATTCCATAGGATCCTTATTTGCTTTACAAGCCATCTTGAATCGCCTATGGATATAATAAAAAATGTGTGTCCAACACACAGGATGCTCCACAACATTCAATGACCAACCAATGCACCGAATGGATTTACCAAGCGTTTAAGGAATGTTTGGCCAGGACACAGGCTACTCCACAACATTCAATTCCCAAGCAGTGCACCGACTGGATTTACCAAGCATTTAAGGAATGTTTGTCCAACACACAGGCTTCTCCACAACATTCAATGCCCAACCAGTGCACCAACTGGATTTACCAAACATTTATGGTGCCAAACCAATCCCATACCTAGTTTTCCCTCTCCATTTCCAAGCCAACACTCTCATCTGGGTTAACAGAAAAATGGAAGGAAAACTGCACCATGACCATTTCCAGGTCAAAGGCCCTACTACGAAGCAATAGGAATCTCCACGCTCTCTCTCCAGCCTCTACACCCACTTCACTTTTCTCCTTCGCACGCATTACGAATTGCATGTGTGATTCTTGACAACACAAGATAAGTAGGTAAGTTCGTCAGTATTGTAGATATAAAATTGTAACATACTTCATACAATTTCACTCTCTAATATTGAAACACCAGGAATGTGTCCATTCCTTTGGGGTGTATTCAATGTTGAAAACCATAACACAACACAACATTTGAAAGGTGTGCACCCCTTTCCAATGTGAATCATGTAGGCCCTAATCACACTCAAGCAGTCCAAAGCAAAACATGCACACTCAAGCAGTATGAAATAAAAATACACAATCACACTCAAGCAAGCAGTGTGAAATAAAACATGCCCTAGACAGTGATTCTAATAATCATACATGCATCATTTTAACAAGGGTCACAAATTAATTATCTATTTTGCATGTCTCTTCTCTTCCTGCAATGTGTCCTCCTCAATCAAGCTCAAATCTGAATTTACAATTCTGTTCACTACAGAATTTTGGTTTCTTCAACCATGAGGTCATCCTCATATTGTTTGGCTCTTGTAAGTGGTATCACTCTGTCCATTATGGTTTAGGTTTCTCCCATAGCATAGACATCCACCTACAACATGTCCTATTGACTCAAATCTGGATTATCCAAACAGTCATTAACAATTATTAGCAAAATCTCCAATCTGAAATTTAATTAGCCAAACCCTTAGTGAGTATCCATGCACATAATCATTTCATTACAGCATTTATAACAACCAGTGGGGTGATCTCATAATTATAATCAAACCATAATGCAAATACTATCAGTTGTTAGTATCTCAAATGCAATGAAATACAATTACTTTATGTGCACTTTATTCATAATTAGATTTCAAGATACAGTCACATGGTCTATGCAATTCAACAACAATTCAAATACTTATGATTACACAATAATATCCATTCATGCAAGTCTATTCTCCCAATATAGTACTCTAGTAACCCATCAAGCACAAATACCTTCCTCATGCAATTCTTCTCCCATAGCATCTCATGAAAGGATCTTATAATTTTTAACAATTCTGCCATTTCATCTATCTTTTAATAGGAATGAAATATATATATGCCACAACCATGCATTCCAACATGTGAACCCACACATGCATGCACATTCGCAACAAGATTTACATACTATCTTTTAACGTACATTTACTTACTGCACCCAATGCACTACAACATTGATCTAAAAAAATTTTGTGCCTACACAAGTTCCTTACCATGGTAAGTTGGACACCCTTGCCAATGCTTCAACGCAATACCCAAGCATCTCCCCAATCACTTGGTTAATTATCTGGGTGCCTTCTTCTTCATCCAAACACAACACATCAGGAGTTTTCTCAGTCCTTAGTTGTTGGAAAATAGATTTCATCCCAAAGTATCACCAATAGGGAGTTCATGGGATACTTGTTGAGCATTGCAGGCTTCACAACCCAACATCCTCATGGTTTCACACATGGCATGCTCTTATTTCTTATGGATGCATTCAAAATTTTTAAAGAGTTACATGATATAATGCACATTTCCTTTAATACCACATACCCCACCATACCTTGTGGGATGTAGTTCACATATATGCATTCACTATTACATGCATACCATTTTATAATGATTTAAAACATGGTTAAAGGATTCTTAACCATCCTTTCTCAACACTTGGAAAATCAGTAGAAATAAACATTACCTACCTGGCTTCCATCAACATATCTGTTGTTACCTGATCAATGGTATTCTTACCAAGGCTACACGGTCCTTCCACCATCCTCTTGATCATAGATTTGTGCTCTAGCATTTCTTCTCAAGGATTCTATTCATGTGCAATATCATCATCCACACTGATGAGTCCAAGATACAGGTATCTGATAGCCTTTTTTCCCCACGGCAAAAGCACAAGAAAGGGTGAAGAAATACACTTGTTTTGTGGGAGAAATGATTTACCTTGATTATTTAATGAAGTTGTTTTAAATATTATACTTGTATGTTTAAATGCATGTTCAATAAACTAATTATGTGAAAATCGAGTATGATTGAGCAGGTCCAGGTACACTAAAGGACAAACACGTAGGTCAAGCAGAGGACTGAAAGTTCATGCAAAGCTCAATGCCTTTTTCCTTATTTCTAGAGAGAACACATGTTCAAATAGAATCGGCAATTAGACATATAAGTTAGGTTAAGCATTAGAGGCATATATATATGGGCCTCTCGGCTATCGAAAGGAGCCTGTTGCCATTTTTTAGAACCATTGTTTCACGTTTTTATACTGTTGAGATACTGAGTTACAGACTTTTGTTAAACTATGAAGCTGCTATTTTGAATAAAGATTTGATTTTTCTTTCAATTCGACGTCTATAAGTTTCCTTCACTCCTAAGTACAGGTTGGGGAGGGCCCCTCCAACATGTAAGTCAGGAGATCTTACTGTTCAGGTATTTTTCATTATGTGCTTTACATTGACTGAAATCTATATTGCATATTAAAGCATTTGAATGGCTTTAAATAGTATGATTTGATTTCTATAGTAAAGAGACCAGTCTGATTCCGTAGTAGTTTATAACGCATTCTGTAGTTCGGTAATACTGTTTCAGTAGTCCTGTAGCAGCATTCTTCCAAGGTATATTTTAAGCATCTATTTCCTTATGTACTCGCATTGCTTTTGAAACAATGATCTAGATCTTAAAGATTATGCACTCTCCCATTATTATGGTTGCTCATAGAGATTGCTTACTTTCAATATTGTGGTTAATTAATGACATTCACCTCTTAAAGTTCTGATTGCTTCATAGCATTAGATAATGGCATTTTGAACTTGGTTTTGGCAATTGAATAGGTTAGACCAGACTTCTAGTTTTATGCATTTGATTTACAGTAATTGCTTCTTAGATTAAAGATCCAGCTTTCATTATTTTAGAATAGATCTTCTACGTTTTCAACATTCACTTTCGTAGTCTAAATTCCCTATTTTCAGCAAGTCAATTCTTAGGAACATATTTATTGTTTTCAACATTTAAATTCTTTAATATAGATTTATTGTTTTTAGTATTTGAACTTCTCAGCATAGGTATTTTTCATCCATAGATTAGGCAATCCTTTTCCATCTTATTTGATTTCTTTTAGGAAACCCTTAAACACTGATACCAACACCCAACCACTACAAAGACTATCCTATAAGAGCACATATAGTTCCTGCACCTCTGAAGTTTGTACATCCCTCGGGTTGATACTTAAAGTAGGCTCTTAGTCTAACTTCCCTAATTAGGCATCCATTCTGAGAGCTCACCACACACCTTCATCCATGCTTCTATTATCTTGGTCCTTTTCATTTCTCAAAGCAAACTGTAAGAAAGGCATCTCAAAAGTCTATTTTTCTATATCTTTGTGCAACATTGCAAGAATCACAAGCATGCAATATAGACTTTCCCCACAATCCCTTTTAGTGGGTGTGCATTCAAATTAAAATGCAATGTGCTCATTAACAACTTTTACTAATATGCAATACCACATGCAAGCACAAGCAAGTTCACATGCACTATGGCTTATCTTCGTAATATGCCTACTATGCATACACATATGTATAACCTTTATACTTGCTACTTTCTAGGCATGCAATTCTGATGCTATAAACATAAATAGTGTAAGGTGAGAAATTTCCCTCTCTATCAACATTGCAATTTGTTCCAATCCAAATCCATATGGAGTCCTTCAAGGCACATTGTATGCCCTTGCACTTCATTTAAATCTGGGTTACCTTCCCATAACTCATACTTTGGCCCAAGTAGCCCCAGTCCTGCAACTTGGGGCTTTGATACCACTCTGTCATGTCCCCGATCCCCTTAGTTCCCTTTAAAGTGATGGGGGAGCAACCTTGAACAACCTGTTATATTTTTTTTCTTCCAAAACTAATTAGCAACTCTGCCCTTTTTACACAACTGCAATGGTCTTAGTCAGCAATCCGCAAATTGCAGTGCGGAAATCGGAACTGAAGATTACAGCTTCAACAAGGTTCACACCTCTAACCTCCACAATATGAAATCCGCAGTGCGGAATTTGGAATTCGGAACACCAATTCTTTGTTCCGAAGAAATCTCCTCTCCGACTTCAGCAATCCGCAATCCTCCTTGTGGGAGTCAGAAATCGAAACCCCCAAATGCACAACGCCGAAGAAATGGGCCTCTAAATTCTACAATCCACAATCTGCAGTGTGGAAATCAGAAGTCGGAACACCAAATATTCCATCTCGTTGAATCAGGCCTCCGACTTTTGCAATCCACAACCCGCCTTGCAGAACTCGAAAGTCGGAACAGCAAAATCTCAACTCCGAAGAATTTCTCCTCTGACTTCCGCAATCCGCAATCCACCTTGCGGAACTCGGAAGTCGAAAATCCAAAATATCAAATATGAATAATTTCTCCTCAGACTTCCGCAATCCACAATATGCCTTGTGGAACTCGGAATTTGGAACTCCAAATTCACCAATCTGGAAAAACTACCTCTCCGACTTCCGTAATCAGCAATCTTCCTTGCGGAACTTGGAAGTCGGAACCACCATTTCACAACTTTGGAAAATTTACTCTTTCGAATTCCGCAATCCACAATCTGCATTGCGAGAGACATAAGTTGGAAACACCATGCATAACTCCATAGAATCACCCTTACGACTTCCTCAATCTGCAATCTGCATTGCAGGTTCATGAAGTCAGAAGCCCAACTACACAACTTCTCTGGCTCATAACTTTCTCATCCCAATTCCATTTTGGGAAAATCCGGTACTGTTGGAAAGCTCTAGGAGGTATCTATGCATCTTCATGATCCTCTGCCGCATCTGATGACTTTGATATTTTCCTTCATCCAACCTAGAATGTGGCCCTAAACTTCATCCATGTCTCTTTACCACACTGTAAGGACTCTTATGCTCCTCCGTCATGGCCTTTCCTTTCTGATCCACAAGGGGGATCATGAAAACCAAAGGGGGATGTATATGTCCTCCCCAAAGTACTAATTGAACCTTCTATACATCACCTAGTCCTAATCATCAAGGCACAAATTCATATAAGTACAAATATAAGAGTGTAGATGTACTGAAGCATGGTAAGTAAATCCTGTATGACTATTTATACACTGATAAACATAGGGTAATAAAACATCATGCAGGGGATTAATCCCCTTCTCATGCAATGCATAGACTTTATCATCTAGCCTACATCATTTTTCTTCCACAATACAATCAATAATTAAACATGACTGTAGAACACACAATGAGCATGATTCAAAGCACAAAGAACACTTATCTTTGAGATGAAATCACCAAGCAAACTAGCTATGGATTGCAATGTTCCAAACCAACCATAGGTCTCTTCCCAACCTATAGAATTTCAGCACTCAGAGACCATCCCCGATCTATGGATATGTATCCACTAAGGAGGGACTACCTAGGTTTACTCACAGCCTTGGTTTCACACCAACATTCATGCTAAGCCAACACACATTTGGGTTATCAAGCATGCCAAGAGACAAGGGAGGATGAAGCTAATCCAGTGAGCTCAACCATAGAGCTCCAAACTCAATCAAACAATATTCATTGGGTTTATAAAGCAATTCCAACCTCTTCTCTCTCTTCCACACCGTGTCATCCATGCTTGTATCTCCTCACGGTTACAGACAAAATGCCCTATCCCGCGATGCGAATTCGGGCTATCCGGTCTAGGTTTCTCGTGGGTTTCTGGGCATCTCACACTCTCCAAATTGCACTAGGTTTTGGGTTTATGGATCCCCCCAACGGATTTCACCTTCCACCCAAATTTATGAGCAGTCTTGGCTCTGCAAATCATGGATTTCCCCAAATCGTGATTTTCCTCTTCTCCTCATGGCTCGGCTCCCTGTTTCCATCCCAAAACTCCCCTTGTTAGTCTCTAATGGAATGGGGATCAGGGAATACAAACTTCTAGGGATAGAGTAACGTGTGGATAAGGGAAAACAATGCTCCATACCTTGCCATCTGAATTTCAGGGTTTCCCCCACTCCATCGACCTCATGAACCGTTTCTTCACCCACTTCCTACATCAGAATTAAATGATAGCTAGGACAGTCAAAGGTGGGTTCCCAAGGTGACATATGGAATCCTATGGTTCAATCCCATAAACCCCTCACCTATCCCTAGTGGATACATAGTTCCCCCTCATTTATTTGCATCCATAGCCATCCCCTTAGTATTTTTATTGCATGTTATTTACTTCATTTTACAATTTCCATGGCTTAACAGCACATGGATCACACAATGTCAAATACTTTCCTCTTAAAGATGATCATTCACTAGTGAGGCCTTGGCCTTAATCTCCACACTAGGAGTTATACATCACATATGCATAATGTTTATATAAAAGCCAATATATCCTAAGGGTCAAAATGGGGACATTGCATGCTTGAGGTGGATTTCCCATGTGGGGTTATAGACTAAGATATCATCAAATAGACCTAGGAAAAAATGGTGGAAGATATTATTCATGACGATCTAACAGGTGGATAAAGCATTGAATAAGTCGAATGGCATGGCTGAGAACTCACAACGGCCCACATGAGTGAAAAAATTGTCTTGGGTATGTCCACCTCTTTCATCTGAATTTGATGGTAGCCCAATCGAAGGTTAATTTTGGTGAATAATTTGGCTCCATGCAGCTCATCTAAGAGATCATTAATGATAGGAATAGGAAATTTATCTTTGATGGTTAATTTATTGAGATCTCATAATTATAGAAAAACGTTCCAGACACCTTCCTTTTTGAGAACCATAACCATCGGTGAAGAATAAGTGCTTGTGTTGGGATGAATGATGCCTGCCTCCAGCATTTCTAGAATTTTTTTTTTATTCATTCTTTTGGGAAAAAGGATGGTGATAAGGGCATACATTGGGAGGATTATTACTTGAAATTAAGGGAATACCATGGTCATGTTCCCCACTGGATCGTGGTAAACCCTTTGGTGCCTCAAAAACTGTCGATATTGCAAGAGAACATGTTGCAATTCAGGGGAACATCATGTGTGGGAGATTTCATGACTTAGATGGAATTTAACTAAGCAATGATACTTGGGTGGTATTTAATCAATATTTTTTCCATTCCATGGGAGGAGATCATTTCAGGAGAACCAAAAGTAATCCCTTCGAGATGCTGTATGTGCCTATTGTGAGAAAAGATGGGAGAGATTTCCTTGAAATCCATGGTGATGGGGCCCAAATTCCTGAGCCATTCTACCCCCAGAAATATATCACAACCACTATTGTCAATAGATAACATGTATGTTTTTAGATGGTAGCCACCCATTTGGAGTTTCACATTTTCACAATGACCAACACATTTCATCATACTTCCATTTGCAATAATAATTTCTAAATTGGATATAGGTCAAATATAGAAATGGGTTTCTTCATCCACTTGAAAATGAATGAAATTATGGTTGATGCCATTGTCAATAAATAAAATGAATTTACGGTGCTTGATGTAACCAATCAACTTCAATTTTTGAGGCGTGGGAAAAGCCTGATAAAGAATGGAGTGAAATTTGTAAGGTTTGTCGTTACACCAAAACCTGCAAATGTTGAACATTTGAAACCAAGCACAAGGTCTTATTACCAGGAGTGGCGGTTAGTCCACATTTTTTATATTCCCATAGGTGCGGCGGTTATACCATGTGGTTATACCGATACTCCAACACCCCCCCTCCGGCGTAGCTCGGGGGAATTGAACCTGAGACCTCAACTCTGATACCATGTTAGAATATTGTGAACATATGAAATAATATCATAACACAATATAAACTATGGAAAGCATTACTAGTCTATCCTTCTATCTACCAAGCAACATAAAGCATGAAATAAAATTGGAGAAAAGAGAACAACAAGAGAACACCTATATACGTGGTTCACCCAATATGGGCTACTTCCACAGGAAGGGTTGCATATTCCATAATTTTTCAAATAGATATCCAATATTTCATGGAATCCTCACATATGCATCACATCAAGCTCCATCACTCAATCATGTCACAATCATGTGTGTACAAATTACATACACAACATGTGATGTGTGATGAACTGCAATCAACACATACCCAAAAGGGTCTCCTTCACGTCTCTTATATACCAAGAGGTTTGGATTACAATACATCTCATAACACATGTGGGATAAATGAATTTCCACATCTTTATATAGAGAATGGTTACAAATACAATGATGCATGTGGGATAACTCTATTTTATAATATTAGAGTAATTTTATTCCTTTAAATGATATTTTACCAATATATCACATAAGTCATCATTACATATTCTAACACTCCCCCTTAATGATGACTGGGAGAAATAATACAAATGGAAGGAAGGTGGAAACAAACCAACATCCCCCTTGATGACAACTTCCAGAATGCTCCATATGATGCGAATAAAAAAACACACTTCGCCTCATGGACTTGATGAAGACAGCATCCGCTTCTCATGAAATTGCATCCAAACCAGGTTGTATAATGAATGTTTGCACAACACAACAGTGTAAGGCCAATACAACAGAACATGTGGCTGCAAACTCATCACAACTTGTAACTCAACTGATAGCTGAAAGAACTCTGCAATAGACCGCATGACCAATACAAGAACCCTGGATCCATACATCGAAACAGTCTCCAGAGAGCTCTTATTGAAGATTACATTGTGAATACAAGACCCGAATGGTCTATCCATCGAAACATGAGCCAAGCAAACAGTCTTCACAACCCATTTGAAAGATGCATGAACAGTAGAAAATGGATGTCCACCATACAACATTACTGGAATATTGTGATATAATATGATAAAATTCAACATTACATTCCTTCTTAACATCAACCATCTTTGCTGCAGTCAAGGATAAGTTGAAAAGAGGAACAATGCTGAATAACCAGATATATGCAGCCATCATATGCTTAAACAAGGAAGGAATAACAGAAGTAAGCTATCCCACAACATAGATAACTAATCTGCAGAAAAGAACTTCCAAGAGTAAAGCATATAATAAGCATGACAAGCCCAAAAAGCATAAGACATGATATAATAAATAGATGAGCATAAACATGAGTGAGCATAATAGATACCAATATAGAATAATGATCCAAGATATCACTTAAATATATGAAAAATATAGTCATCAAGCAACTAATCTTAAGCATAGGTTCATTTCTGGTTAAAATCATGTTACTATGCAAGAGATGAATGCCCTTTCACATAGGAACATTAGAGACAAGAAACACATGCCAATGCTTCCACATAGGAACGTTAGAGACATGTAGGAACAAGACAACATTTGAAATCATAAGAATAGAAATCCCATTGCAACAAGAACAATGTGCCCATGACAAAGATTTCAAGATTATAAGATTGCTCAAAGCCATATAAATATTGAGTAAAAGATGATCGAAATAAACATGACATAATATATATGAAAATAGATCAAAAAGTTTAATATGATCAACATATAGAAAATTATGATCAACCCATGATATCACTTATAAATTATAAAATGACAAGTTACTAATGGCCATAATCATGGGTTCATTCATTGTTAACATCATGTTAATATGCAAGAGATGAAATGCCCTGGAAATGTCAATGCTTCCATATAGGAACGTTAGAGACAAGAAACACATGTCAATGCTTCCATATAGGAATGTTAGAGACAAACAACACAAGAGCTAGATACAATCTCTGCAACACATGAGAAAAAAGAAACTATACCCCAATTAAAGAGCTTATGACAAACCAAAAATATGATATCACATAGATTCAAATAAATTGATTTTACTCAAGAAATTAATTAGCAAGAGCATATAATGATCATAAAGAGATTGCTATAAAAACAATGAAATTGCTTTTACACAAAGGTCAACAATAACATATAAATAAAGAAAATAATGATCACAAGATAACACATATATAAGCATCATTATCATTATTAGAAGAGTGAGACCATGTTAGAATATTGAGCAAAAAAAATGATTGAATAAAACAGTGATATCACTTATAGATAGGATAATATAGTCATAAAAAAACTAAGTCCTAAGCATAGGTTCATTTATTGATGTCATCATTACCATACTAGAGATTCATGCCCCTGAAAATGTCAAAACATCTTCCACACAAAGAAGGTTAGAGACATAAACAAGAATAAGACAACCTTTGTAAATATGATGAATAAGAACAGAAACCATAATGCAAAGAGATCAAGAAGCTCATGACAAGAATTTCAAGATAAGAGATGACTAAAAAAAATGAACTTTCTCACCAAAACTGAATCCCAAAAGCTGCTAAAAGGCGGATCTGTCACTCTGCAGCAGGAAAAATAGAAAAATTAAAATGACCATAACACAACCAAAGCAAACAAAACAAAAATCTGGGTACTCAATCAAAAGATATTCGCTCTGTAGTCCATGCGGTTGTCACCCAAAAACCGAAAAAAAATAAAAATAAAGAAATAGCGATATCTCCACCATACGAACTCCAAACGAGATGATTGTTTTTTGAAACTGATTATTTTTGTGAGAGGAACTTAGATCTGCAATTTATCTCTTAAAAATATGCACAAAAAGTGTTAAAAATGATCTGAAAGTTGCCACCCAATTTTACATTAAACACTTCTCCACAAGGGTTAGGGTTTGAAAGAAAAAATTCAAATATGTAGAATAAATCTCAAATATGAAAAACTACCACATGGTTATTATAGATCGGTTCACAAAACCACAAAATATGTAGATCCCAAGTAAAATCAAGAACATATGTTGCTTAAAAATAAAAAAAATAAAATTTTACCGAAGAAGGTAGAGCATAGCAACCCACTCTGATACTATGTTAGAGCTCTGATACCATGTAAGGTTTGTCGTTACACCAAAACTTGCAGATGTTGATGAACATTTGAAACCAAACACAAGGTCCTATTACTAGGAGTGGCGGTTAGTCCACATTTTTTATATTCCCAGAGGTGCGGTGGTTATACCATGTGTTTGTACTAATACTCCAACACCCCCCCTCCAGCATAGCTCGGGGGAATTGAACCTAAGACCTCAACTCTGATACCATGTTAGAATATTGTGAGCATATGAAATAATATCATAACACAATATAAACTATGGAAATCATTACTAGTATATCCTTCTATCTACCAAGCAACATAAAGCATGAAATAAAATTGGAGAAAAGAGAACAACAAGAGAACACCAATATACGTGGTTCACCCAATATGGGCTACGTCCATAGGAAGGGTAGCATATTCCATAATTTTGCAAATAGATCTCCAAGATTACATGGCATCCTCACATATGCATCACATCAAGCTCCATCACTCAATCATGTCACAATCATGTGTGTACAAATGACATACACAACATGTGATGTGTGATGAACTGCAATCGACACATATCCAAAAGGGTCTCCTTCACCTCTCTTATATACCAAGAGGTTTGGATTACAATACATCCCATAACACATATGGGATAAATGAATTTCCACGTCTTTATATAGGGAATGGTTACAAAGGATATAATTACAATGATGCATGTGGGATAACTCTATTTTATAATATTAGAGTTATATTTTATGCATTTAAATGATATTTTACCAATATATCACATAAGTCATCATTACATATTCTAAGAAAATTTAGGGTTGCTCCTTAGGAACTAGCATATAGGGAGCACATTTCAGGGGCGGAAAAGTATCATCCACTTTTGGTTCAGGTGGAGCATCCACGGTGTTTCCCTTGAGGGAATAATGTGGGGATGCCTCAATTTGGAATAAATTCTATTCTTTTCATTTATGCCCTCAAATTTTTTTTCATCATAGTAATAGAAAATTCCAAGGCATTGACATTCAGCCATAGAATTGGGGGTTAACTTTTGGGTTCATAAGGGAAGTGGAGTGAATGGAAATAGTATCCAAGGTAGAACCTATGTAGGTGGTAAAGGAAGGGTGTATGGGTTGGGAATTGATCACCGTTTTAGCTTCTCGAGATTTGTCACAAGCCTCAAACCAAGTGGAGGGCCACTACATAATGGCATGGGATCGAATTGCATCCTTGAGGCCATCAATGAAGCATTCCTAGAAAAAGAACTAGAGAGGCCCTCTATGCAGATTTCCAATTTAGAAAAGGTTGCAATATAGTCCAGAATTATGTCACTCTATGTAATTTGGTCAACCAACCCAAGTAGTGAGTGTCACAATCAAAATAATCATGAAGGATATTCATAAATTGGCTCCAAGGGACATGACATGGATAAGATTTCCGATACCATTGCTACCACTGTCAACAATTTGAGTCTAAATATAAAACATGAATTTTTAACTTTTGAATATCATATGTAATGCCATGGAGAGAAAAAAAATGTTTGGGTAACCCAACCGAAGGGGTCATAGCCATCAAATTTTCACATGTCAATCTTTAAGAAGCAGTTCCATGAATTTATATCCTCAAATGAGTGAGGATGGGTTTTTGGGAAGAGAGTGTGAGAGCCATGTTCTTCAGTAACCATTGTTTCATTATTTGGAGCTTCAAATTTTGGAGCTAACCCACATGTTGAGAAATATTAGTCACCACATGTTCATGGTTTTTCAGGGTGTTGTTTTTTCTAATAAATTGATTGTTGCAAGGACGTGACCACTAAGGTCGGTGCTTGAAGGGCCTGGGGTGGATTTTGTTGGGGATAATTATGGTCGGTGGTCTCCATGTAGATTTGGTTGTGGGTGTGAAGCATGGAAGTTGAGAAGTATGTGTTAACACCCAAAAAGTGCTCACTAGCTCATTTCCTTATTCACATGACCCATTTGTCCCCTTTTCCACCATTTGAGCCTCTAAAGCCATCAAAAGGTCACCAAAAGACCATAATACACCCCTTTTTCCCCTCAAAATGAATATTTTTCCTCAAAAAGCATAAAAAACCCTCAAAAAGGGTCCAAAATTCCCAAAATATTAAAAAGGGAATAAAAATATTCAAAATATTCAAAAAAGGAAAAAGGAGGGAAAAGGTACCTAAACCATGTTGGTCAATACCATTGGTTTCCTCAAAACCATAATGGTATTCCCCACCACCAAAAACTATAAAAAGGTGGTAGGGGCTCCTCACTTTCCATCCATCCATCATCCTATCCTCATGCTGTCAAAATCTCTCATGAGACTTTTGGGCATTTTCAGCATCTTGGAGAAGAGGCCTTTGGAGCTTGAAGCTACTCACCTTGGGAGTTGCTCAACAAAAATCCTCACCATTTGAGGTATCTTAATACAAAATACTTATTCTTTTATTTCTTGTTCTTGAATCGTTTTTAAAAAATTTATTTGTTATATGCACATGCTAGTTTAAATTTAGATTTAATTTATAATTGTTTTTGCTTTCAATATTGAAACTGCTATCACATTGTTGATAGGTGCCCATTGCACAAAGCTTGGTTGCAAAACCAAGCCAACAGTGTTTGGCAACTCCACTAGGGAGATTGTGCAGAACAGCGCTTTGAGACTGAGATCTTTGCGGGAGTGGGACATGCAGGCTGTTGGGGCTTGTGTTTTGCGATTGTTGGGTGCCGCAGCGCCACATCGTTTGTTAGGGGGACAAACGATGATGGTGGATTCTGTGCTGAGGGGGACCTACTACATGTGGGGTCAGATGTTTTTGGCTAGTGTCCGGAGAGATCTGGACAAGGTCAATCGGGAGGGAGGAGAGTTTTGCTATGCCTCCTTCCTGTGTTGTTTCTTCTTTGAGCGAGTACCGACTTTGCGGCCACAGGTGTCGGTTCAAGACGGCTTGGTGAGCGAGCTGCGCATGGGACGGTGGGGGCAGATGATGCCCCACGGTGGTGGTGGTATATGCGGATTCTTTTCACAAGATATGTATGAGCAGTGGGAGCAGATCCCCTTGCTGATTGATGACTATCCATATGCCGGTATGGATTATCGAGGAGATCTAAAGATGCCTCAAGCCCAAGGATAGGCCTGGGGTTTAGATGGTATGTTTTTGTGTGTTGTTCTCTACTATATCATGTGTTTTAGTTGTGTTTGTTATGATTATAGTTAGATATTTATATGATGGTTCACTTGCGTGATTGTGCAGATGTTGGTCCTGTACCACCGGCCGACCATGTGGTTCATAGGGGATGGGCGATGGTGGTCATTCCACCTCCTGTAGCGGTACCGCCTCCTCATGCTCGAGGAGTTGGGGCTCGCGGTCAAGGAGCTGGGCCTCGAGATGATGCCGTGGAGGGTGTCCGAGAGACACTAGACATGATCTTGGTAGGATTTCCAGAGGATGGGTGGAGGGATTTGGATCGGGACATTGTTGAGCATTGTTTCGATGCGCCTTGTGAGTGGCGCTCGATCTTGCTCAGAGTAGCATTGTTGGAGGCTGAGTGGAGGGATGGGGCTCGGCATGATCCGGCAGGGCCAGTGGAGGGGAGGATTCAGGTGCGAGATGATCCAGTGGGGCCAGCGGAGAGGAGAGTTCGGGCTCGGCATGATCTGACGGGGCCAGCAGAGGTGGCGCCAGAGGAGCCTGGAGACCATGATGATTAGATGATCTTGTATCTTCCCCCAAATGCTAATGAGCATATGGGGAAGTACCTTTTTGTATGGCTGATGTATTTTTGTATATTAGGTGCTGAGGGCACCTATGACATGTTTGACTATATTATGATGTATATATATATATATGATTTGGTATATAGTCGTGTATGCACATGGATGCATTTATTGTCTATTTGCTTGCCCGTGGAGGCATGTTTATTTTTCTGTATGCCCGTGGGGGCACATGTTATGCACGTGGATGCAACATTTTGATTTTTGTATATGCTCGTGGAGGCACATGTTATGCACGTGGATGCAACATTTTGATTTTTATATATGCCCGTGGAGGCACATGTTATGCACGTGGATGCATTTTTGTAATTTTTTATATATGCCCGTGGAGGCACATGTTATGTACGTGGATGCATTTTTGTTTAAGCCCGTAGAGGCACATTTGTGTTTACTATATGGTTTGATTGGTGTGCCAGTCAAGAATGTTGTTAGCCATATGGTCTGCTACACTGTTGAGATTCCTTGGGACATGTGTGAATGAAATGGATTCAAACTGTCAAACCATTTGTCTAGTGTGCAAGAATTTTTTAAAAAGACAGGGATTGCGTACTTGGTAATCATTGTTGAGTTGGGAAACAAGGAGTTGTGAGTCCAAGAAAACGTTAAGGTGACGTATGCTCATTTGGAGAGCTACGGCCAGGAGACCAGTCACAGCATCGTATTCAGCTTGGTTGTTGGTGGCGGCACCTACACACACTCCGTCGATGTGGATCAACTCATGTGAAGGGGAATATATTACCCAAGCTGAGGAGGCTAGATTGGGGGACCAATGGCTTGCACCATCAGCAAAACCGACGTAGCAGAGTGGAACAGGATCCATCTGTGGTCATGCAGAGAAAACAAATATTTAGGTTTTTTGAATTTTTTGTGAAAAACAAAATAAGACTGTACAATAATGGACAGTGGTGTCCATTAGATTTGCTATGGGTAAAATCGCTTGAGATACAACCCGTTGCATGGGTTGTGTAGGGGGTTTCCTTCTGAATCGGCCAGAATGTATGCCCCCTGTCCGAGGCAAGTGTGTATAATGTATGGGCCTTGCCACATGGACACAAACTTTCCTCTTCCGGTTTTGTCATGAGCTTGATCATAGGTGAGGACAAGGTCCCCTTCAGCAAAAGTTCTTGGGTGGAAGTGTTTGTCGTAACTCAGTTTGGATCAGTTCTTGGTTGCTTCCATGGTTTGGAGGGTTGTGCGCCGATCTTCATCGGCTTGCTCCAGGAGTAGTAAGCATTGCTCAATTGGGGAAGTGTCCGATAGGAGTTCAACGGCCATATGTAAGGTTGGAATCTGGCACTCGATGGGGAGGACGGATTCGACACTGTGAACTAGATGGAAAGGGCTAAAACCGGTGGCGGTTTTGGTTGACGTACGGTATGCCCATAGTGCCGGGAAGAGCATGTGGTGCCAATTTGATTTGTGTTTGTCCACAATGCGCTGGAGGATGGTCTTCCAAATTTTATTAATCGCTTCAACTTGGCCATTTCCTTGGGGGTAGTAGGTGAAGGAGAAATGGTGTTCAAATTTCATTAAGGTTGATAATTCTCTCCAAACGGCATCTTCAAAGTGAGAGCCGTGGTCTGAGACGAGTTGCTTTAGCACTCCAAAACGAGCGATAACATGGTTGAGGAAAAAATGTGCTGCGATGTCAGCCTTGCAATTGTAAGTTGGCATGGCTTCCTCCCACTTGGTGAAATAATCTACGGCCACAATAATGTGTTTATGACCGTCAGCTGACGTGGGATTGCAATCGAGGAAGTCGATGGCCCATTTGCAGAATGGTCCGACATTGACGGCTGGATGAAGGGGGGCGGGTGGGGTTCTTGCCTTGGGGGCAAAAAGTTGGTAGTTTTGACAATGTTTCACTGCGGTGATGCAATCAGTAAATAATGAAGGACAAAAGTAACCTGCGCGAATGATCTTTTGGTCGGTGGCCATGCCGGAGAAGTGGCCTCTGCAGGCACCGCTATGGCAGTCATTAAGGACTTGTTCTGCCTCGTTATGAGATAGGCAGTGTCGTAAGATGGTATCGACGCCGCGTCGATAAAGTACATCGCCTAATAGGAGGTATCGGGGGGCGTGGTGTCGTATACGATGGCGATCGTCATGATCGATGTGGGGTCAAAATTTTTGTGTGCGGAGGTAGATTAAGATGTCACCGTACCATGGGTCGTCAGAAGAAATGATGAAAATGTGATCGTCAATGAGATCTGTTTGGATAGTGGGTGATGACGAAGAGGATGGGAGATCTGTGATGAGTTGAGCGAGTGCTAGGGCCTTGGTGCTCTTTGGGGTTTTGAAAGTTAGGTCGTATTCTTGCAGGATAATCACCCATTTAGCTACGCGGCCTTGAAGGAGGCGACGCATCAAGAGGTAAACCATTGGATTGGAATTGGCTACAACCGTGGTGTTGCTCAGGAGAATGTAATGTCGCAGCTTTTGTACTGAAAAGATGACGGCGAGGGCCATCTTTTCTTCATGTGGGTAGCGGAGGGGTGGACCTGACAAGGTTTGGATCACATAGTAGATGACATGCTCTTGGCAAGCAGTATCTTCTTGCACAAGAAATCCAGATACAGCATGTTCGGATACTGAAACATAGAAGGTGAAATCTTTTATGAAATCTGGAGGAGAGATCAACGGGGCGTTTGTGAGTGCTTTCTTTAAGTCGGTGAAAGTTGTTTCTGCTTGTTGGTCCCATATGAAATGGGTATGCAGACGTAGTAGTCGTAGGAAACCGTGGACCATTGTGGCATAGTCAGGGACAAAGTGGCGGAGGAAGTTGGACCTCCCTTGAAGGATTTGAAGTTGTCTTAATGTATGGGGTGACGGTAATTCTACAATGGATTGGACTTTCAAGGGGTCTACAGTGATGCCTTTTTCTAAAATGACGAACCCCAGCAGGAGACTTGATGTAATTCAAAAGACACACTTGAGAGGGTTCAAGCGGATGTTGTATTTTCGACAACGCAAGAAAACTTGTCGAAGGTTGTCTAAATGGTCAGATCGTTTCTTGGATCAAGCGGTGAGGTCGTCCAGATAAACTTTTATGATTCTGTGTAGATCGTGGAAGCAATAAGTCATGGCGTGTTGGAAAGTGGCTCCAGCATTCTTGAGACCGAAAGGCATGACGCAATAGGAGAAGGTGCCCTATGGGGTAGTGAAAGCTATCTTGTATTGATCTTCTTTACGGATTTTGATTTGGTTATATCCGGAGAAACCATCCATAAAAGAAAGGACCTCATGTCCCACACATTCATCGATTAGTTGGTCAATGAAAGGTGTGGGGAAGTTGTCTTTGGGACAAGCGAGGTTGAGGTCTCGGAAATCAGTACAAACATGTATGGTGCCCACTTTTTTGTTTACTGGCACTGGGTTTGAAACCCAGGTGGTGTAGGCAATAGGGTATATGAATCCTGCTTTTTGGAGTTTTTCAATATCAGCTTTAATAGCTGGGAGCTTGGATGGGTGAATTGGCCGTTGTTTCTGTCGGACAGGAGGCACATTGGGCCAAGTGTCGATGTGATGTTCCACAATTTTGGGATCGAGCCCAGGCATTTCGGTGTAAGACCAAGCGAAGACATCATGAAACTCTTGGAAGAGTTTCTTATATTCCTGAGTTTCCGCTTGAGTGCATGATGTGCCTAGTAAGATGAGCTCAGGTTTTCCAGGTGTGGTGGAAATGTCGATTTGTATAATATGGGAAATGTTGGACATGTTCCCCTCTTCGAAGGCATCTGGTGTTGGGATGGGGTCTTTGAACCAATCAACCTTAGTTGGTAGGAAATCTTTCGATTCGACTGATAGTTGGTTCTCTGCGGTGGATGTAGATGCCTCAAGGAGGAAGTATGAGCAATGATGCATATCGTCCCAAGGGTAGTCCGGTGCAGTGAGTGTTTCTAGAATTTTCTCATCAGTACGAAAGTAATCAGACCATAAATCAACGGGTGTTCGTTTGTATGTGGTTGAAATCATATAGATGGTATTGATTTCTTCCGAAGAAGATGATTTCAGAGGGTAGATATCCTCCATGAGGGGAGGAGATATCTCTAACTTGGCATTGTTCATCTCATATAAGGCTGCTCTATAATCTAGGAGATCAGGGCAGTGATGTGAATAATGGCTATAAATGTCGCATATCGCATAAGGGTGGTTAGTGCGGAGCGTTTTGTCCCGAGGTTGAGGAGGTGGCTCAAGTCTTACCACTGGAATTCCGGTGTCGTCATCCAACATATTCATGTGTTCTTGGAGTGCAGGTAATTGTGGACATTGATGAGTGGCATGGCCTACGTCGTCACACAACGAGCACTTAGGGGGAATACGAATAGTTGGGGGGTTTTTAGCTACCTTGGGGGTTGCTGGGGGGGTGCGAGTTATGAGTCCAGTGTTATAAGTTGGTGGGCCTCTACCCCCTGTGTTCCGTAACGGAGGTGGGGCATTTCTGGATGTTGATGCCGTAGTCACTATTGGGGGTGTTCTGTTTTGCAGATGAGCGATCGGAGGGGGTGGGTGGTTGGTGGTAGGGATAGGTTGTACCGGTTGTAAAATAACAGTCAGAGTCGGTGGGGGGCTTGGAGTAGGTAAGTACCATACAGGTATCCCTAATGTTAAACCAGGAAGGTTAAGTGTAGCCATTACTGGTGAACTAACAACTCCAGAAAATGGGAACAAGAATGGGATAGTATGAATTGGCGTTGTGCCAATATGAGTAGGCACTGTGGGTGTTTGTGGTAGTGACGAAGGATGCTGTGTGGTGTGCGACAGGGTGCACAAATCTGATGTTTTTGTTATCGGAAAAGGTGGTGAGATCAATGGAAATGTGGAAGTCATAGGTGACTCGGTGTAGATTCCAGGACCAATTGACGACATAAATGATGTTGGTGTGGTTTGAATGGTTTGTTCAATCATTGGTAGCACATTTTGAGGGGCTGCGAGGGCGTTAGGATCATAATATGTGAGTTGATCAATCTTGATAACGCGTCCTTCATGTGGGAACATCATGAGGCGAAAAATAGATGAAGCCACTGCTTTCATTTTGTACATATAGCTACGTCCAAGAAGGAGGTTGTAGTCGAGCTGGGCATTGATCACTTCGATGTCGATAAGAACTAATTTGCCGCCTAGTTCTACGGGTACATTCACTAAGAGGCCTTGTGGTTGAGCTGAGTGTCTATCATAAGCTTGTAATGCCGTGGTGGATGGTTCTAAAGTGGGGGAGCCAAGTTTCTGCCACACAAGGGTGGATATAACGTAGGTTGAAGCTCCTTCATCAATGATTCATCGATGCACAACAAGTTTTCGAATGTTCACTGACACTTGGAAAGCCAAATTTGATGGCAATCGAGGTTCAGCTTGGTCTAAGTCGAAATCCATCATGTGTGTGTCGTCAAGGTCTACTCCTCCGATGGCGGATAGTAGTAGTTTTCGTTGTGCAGGGCATGTTTTAAGTACCTCTAAAGCAGACATAGCAGCGAGGGATTGTGCTAGGTTTTCCACGACATTATAATTGGATGCTGCGCAAGCATTAGGATTGTTGTTAATCCTTCGCAAAGGGATGAGAGGGATTTTAGGTCCTCCATCCAACGGCATATTTGGTATGCGTAGTGGTTGATCTGGTGGAAGGGAGGTGGATGCGTTAGTGGGAGGAGTTTCTGGGGGTGGGCCATACTGATTCCTGCGAGTTTGGAGGTTAATGTCATTGGATGACATCATTAAAAAATGGTGTGTGCCTGGATCCGTATGCTGATAATCAGTTGCGGCATAGGTGATTTGCTGCTGGGGTGCAGCAGATCCTTGTGGGGGATCCATAGGGCGAGTATTTACTACTCCCTGGTTTGGCAATGGGTTTTGTAATATCATGGGTTGTGGTTGATTAAGTGGAGCTGGCTGTCCAGCGTGGCCCTGGAGTTGGGCATCGTCAGACCAAAGTTTACGTGCTTTTTCTAAATGGGGGCAATTATGAGTGTAGTGTCCATAGACTCCACATATAGAACATGGATGGTTTATTCTCAGGTTATTGTTTTTTGGTTGCTTGGGATGACGATCAGGATTCTAGTTGGGAGGAGCAGCATTGTTATTATTTGGAGGATTGGGAGGTGGTGGACCTTGATTATGTTGTTGGTTGTTGCCGCGGTTACGTCCTCTTCCACGGTTTTGTTGTCCACCCTGGTTGCGTTGGTTGTTTTGATGTTGGGGCTAATTGTGTTGTGTGTACACTTGCCCTTGAGTAGTGGAAGGATTTTTGGGTGCCGCAGGTGCAGGAGCAGGTTGCAGTGGATAGTAAGCTGGTGGGGCTGGAGGTGGTCCAGTTGCCTGTTGGGGTTGTTGGTAACCCTGAGCTATTGGAAGTGTTGGGTTAGTTGGTGTAGCTTGCTATGGGTAATACATTGGTTGTGCCGGTAAATGAATTGGGTTCTAGGTGGCCGGTTGGTTATAGTATGTGGGTGGTACATATGTCAATGGCACTTGCCCATAGCAATGTTGTGGACAAGAGGGTCCATGAGTGTGATGAGTCTGATTCGTTGGAGCGTACGAAGTTGTCGCTCCAGAATTAGATGTAGCCCTAGAGAGGTCTGGGGTATTTATGGTGCTCACCATGCTAAAAGGTTTATTTTTTGTCGTGACTTGGCCGATAATACCATCAGCGGCATGTGATGCCCCTGGAGCATCACTGCGTGAAGAATCGCCTCATGGGGCGTCTGGTATGATGGTGTAGCGATAGCCTGACTGGGCATAAATCGGGTTGAATTGCTAAGCTTTTAAGATAGCTTCTTCCTCTGACTAGGGTCGTTCGGAAGCTACGTCTTTGGCTATGAGGGGTAGGAGTGATTTAAGAAACCAGTCCAAAAGTATACATTCATCTAGTTTTATCTTACAGAGGCTACGACGCTTGCGCCACTCATGGATATGGTCGGTGATGTGGGTAGCTGTGTTTTGTTTGCAAGACAACAGTATTTCAACTCCTGCATCATAGCATACAGGTAGCTGAAAAAACTGAAGGAAAGTGGAGGTGAGAGACATAAATGTATGGTGGGTCCCATTTGGTTGTTCGATGTACCACTTGGCTACAGATCCAGTGAACGTTCGTTGCAATATTCTTAGTCTAATGGATTCATCCACTATGGAGTTAGATGAACACCATAGGTGAAATGACATTATGTGGTTTTGGGGATCCTCCCCAAGTTTTCCTTCAAACTTGGGGATGTCCGAGGGGAGCTTTGTAGGCATGGATGGCCATGTAGGGTTGTGCCTGATAGGATCGTTGGTTAGCCTGGCTAGGTCTGGTAAGTTCAGACTAGCCATGTAAGGTAAACTAGCAGATGGGTGTGGCGTAGTGACTGGGACATAACTATTAATGGTGGCATTATGTAGTGGTCCAGTAGCCCCTAAGGGTATGCTAGGTATTGAAGGTATGTGTCCTCCAACCGTTGTGGTTTGGGATGGGCTAGTGCTCCCAAGTGCAACATGGGTTACAGAGGGGTTAGGAATAGTTCCAGGAATTCCTGGGATCTGGGTTGTGGTAATGAGAGGTGGTGTGATTCCTATGTTGGGCATACCCATAATAGGAGGTAGTCCTGTGTTGGGCATACCTAAAGGTGGAGTGGCCCCTATATTGGGCATGCCTAAAAGGGTTGTTGTTACCATGGGTGAAACAGTAGTAGAAGGGTTTGTGGATGTATCTCCAATAGTACTGGTGAAAATTGGGTCATATTGTGATCCATCCATGAGGTTGGTTGGTGATATTTCAGTAGGGTTTTCGGATTCAGCCTCAGAATCATATGTGAAGTGAGGCGTGTCAGAATCGGATGACTGTGTGTTTGGTCGATGACGTGTCGAGTCAAGGGACAAGGCTCTACGTTGGTGACGTGTAGAGCCAAGTATACCGAACTGAGGGGGTTCACCCTGAAGACGACGAGATCATCTTAAATTCTCAATGGTGAGAAATATTTTTAAAAATTTCAGTGAAAGGTGGTGATGTAAAAAAATTGAAACCCTAATGCAACAATGAGTGCAAGAGGGGAGTGAAAAAATAAAGGCTCTCAGGCCAACAACCAACCTCAAAAAGCACTTATTATAGCAGCTATAATAAGTGGAGGGATGCAACAAAATTGGTCAGAATAGCAAAAGTCAACCAGTTCCTAGAAAAAAGGGGTGTTACTAGACCAAAGGTGGGTAATGTATCATGCAAACACCTAAATAGAAGTATTGTGAGTCAACAAACGATATCCTCTGCAAGGTGATGAAATCCAAGTCAGACAATATAGAGTGTTGAATCAACGGCTAGATATCCCCCTACCAGGAGGGATACCGGGTAGACAATCCTAAAGAGTGGCAACTAGGATACCCCATTCATGACACGTTCAGTTGGGTGAATATGTAGTTTGGTTCTATCGCCGCTGTACACCCTCTTGGGTGTACACCGAGAACTTCACAAGGTATCCTTCAGTTACTGAATGGATTGCAGTATTCCACTCAGACTTCCGAAACCAATTTGGCTACTTCAACCCTCCTAAGGGAGAGGCCTTCCTGATAAATTGGTTGATAACCGTGTCAAAATTATAAGGTATTTTGGTACCGTAGAGGACAACCACTATGTCTCAAATGTAATAATTGAGGGGTGTTATTGGAACACCTATCCCCTCAATTCTACCTAACTACAAAATTCTTTTAAGTGCTCCCCAAGTGGGGTTAAAAGTTTGTTGAGTTTAAGGTAAATTTTAAGGCTCAGTTTAAATTATGTGGCAGAGTGGGTGCAAGTGTGGTATTTAAACTGAAATTGATTTGCTTCGCTTGGGAGATTGATTAAAAATGAAAGAAAAGACGCTTCCAGTTTTGCAAAAAATAAAGGCGTTTTTAAAATGTAAATGCTTGAAAAAACTATTAAAAAATAATGGATCTTTGAAATAATTTAAAGGGAAGCAAATAACATAAATATTTCAAGAAATAAATGGATCTCTTAAAAGTTTCTTGGGCAAAGTATTGAGCAAATAAACAGTAAAACCTTGATCTAAATAAAATGCAGAAAATCTTTCTTTCAATTACTGAAAATTTTTAAAAAAGACTTTTAATGGAGCATATATAAATGGTAAAAGATTTAATATGGCTGTAAAAATGCAGAAAAATTAATGCTGTAAAATATGCTAAATGGGCAGAAAATACCAAAAAAACTATTTTCAAAAAACTGGCTGAATTCAAAAAAATTGCATCATGGGTTTGGGGAAAACAGCCACGATGTACATCACGGTTTTCGGCTGCGCAGTCGCGATGTGCAGCGCGGGTTTCGGTCGCGAAGCCGCGATGTGCAGCTCGGTTTTCGGTCACACAGTCGCGATGTGTAGCACGGCAAATGGCCGCGAAGCCACGATGTGCAGCACGTAAAATGGCCGCGAAGCCGCGGCACACCACACGGAAAAAAGCCGCGAGGTCACGATGAGCCGCGTGACTGTCGGGTGAAAAACCGCAAGGCGAAAGCCAAAAAATAGACGCCGAAAAACGAACCCGAAAATGGAAATTTCAAGCTGTTAATAGCAATAGAAGGGGCCAAGATCTAGAACAGCAATGGATCTGTTGTCTAGGATGGTAGATCTATAAATTAAAATGATTAAAACTAACAAAAATTAAGATCTAAAGCAAAAAAGGGTTGTTAGAGATATATATCAAAATGATCAACACCATGCAAGGATTCTTTTGAGATAGGTCACAAATAATAGTTTTCGGGACCACCCAAAAAAGGTTGTTATATATATATATATATATATATATATATATATATATATATATATATATATATATATATATATATCAAAATGATCAACACAGTGCATATATAATATTGTGATAGGTCACAAATAAGGGTTTTTGAAATCCCCATGTTTTTCATTCCTAGGAGTATTTCTCCCTAATGAATATTATTGTACTTACAGAATTTAGAAAGATGTAATAATTTCCCTATTGTAAGAATTTCCATGGTGACCCATAGTGAATCGGCTTACTGCACTAACTACTTTGATAGATTGAAGAAAGTTCACTGGTGGGTTACAAAGTTGAGGGTTTCTAGGGTACTAAGGATAAGGGATTTCTAGGTGCTATAGCTCTTTGATATATGTGTGGGGTCTAATAGTAGTACGTATCCCAATATCTCATGGATATAACTAAGGAGTCTCAATCATGCCCTTAGTCATACTACTCAACTACCCATGTGTGTGAGAGTAATATTCTCAAGTGTTATGCTCAGTGCCAGTATAGAAACAAGAAGGTTGATATGATTATCTAAGTTTGTTTTAGGTTTCCTGTGGGACTTCCAATACACCCGAGGTGTTATGTCCCCAAATGTTTTACTATAGACCACTCCATTACTAGGGAATTCAATGGTCTAAATTCACTTGGAAAAAATAAAGAAGAATAGTAAAGTAGTGAATTGGGGTCATGAGGCACTATGGAAAACCAAGTTCCAAGGGAAAAATTTATGGAGCAATGAATCATTCTCTCCTAAAAATAAATTTTATTAATATTTTGAGATAATTTGGACAAGGAGGGTGAATTAGTGGTGGAATGAATCTAAATGTGTGGTGTAACTCCCATCCAAGGTGGAAGGAATCCTATCATGGAGGATTCTCATGGGTTGTAACTCCCTAGGCTAAAAATGGAAAATCTATGACAACCTATGATATATATGACAACTTATGACAAGAATCAGGTCCTATGATAGCTTATGAAAACTTATAAAAACCTGTGACATGTTGCAAGTCCTAAATATAGCCAAGGAGGGCGCTAGAGGAGAAGGATGGGCCGACATGCTAATGTAACTTCCCCAAAATCAAGCTAAGCCTCTCAAATTCAAATTTACAAGGTAGTTGGAGTTATTATTTGGCCAGATAACATTAGAGAGGAATTAAATGAGACCCAATGTGTCATTATCTCATAAAAATAACATTTATTAATATTTTATTGAATATTTGTGATAGAATTCTAGAATGAGGGGGAAATGCTCCATGAAGATTTATAAAAGGGATGAAGACACAAGTGAAAGGGATTTTGGTCATTTGGGTTTTTGTATTGGAGAGCCATTGAGATTCTCAATCTTGGGATATGTGTCCCTTTCATTTGTGAACTAGTTTCGGTAGTGAAAGATTCCACCCTAGCTAGTAGAGAGAAGGAGATCATCCAGATCTCTTCATTGTGCTTCATTACAACTGATTATTGAGGAGATAAATAACTTTCATATTTATCAACAGATATTTATTGAATTTTATATGTTCATCTACAATAGTGGGGTCTAATTCCTATAATTTGGAGTTTATTTCTATTGATTTAGGGCTTGGACCAGTGTTGGCGGGCCGAAATGGTGGTTCTGGTTTTGATACTTATAAGAATTTATGGGTTGTGAGACATATTCCATTGCATTCATATCATCGATTCCAGTGGGAACCAATTTTTTTCACTCAAATGTTTTTCTGTATGCCCAATATATCATCATTTTACTAAATCTACTCTATTTGGCATCTCTTTTGGTGGAGGGGCGCACCACGTCTACTTTTCTATATTTGTATTTCTTGGATTTAAAGATTTAATTGTAAGAGACATTTATTGATGTAATCAGTATATTTAATTTCTGCATACATTCATAATAAATATTTACATATACTTTCATCATATGGTGTTCAATGTTACTTTCATCATATGGTGTTCAATGTTAAAGTTTATGGGTGATTTATGTGCAAATTTGCTAGTATGGTTAAGCAATTTTAAGACAATGAGTATTAAATTTTCATATCAGCTCCCTAAAGTCTGTTATTAAGTTATTTGTTTTGATTTGGGAGTTTCATGGTCTAATTGGATCTTTTTTGAATACTTGGGTTGATTAGGAAGTGTTTGGGTCAAGTTGAAAAACTAGTATTCCACTATGGGGGAAATCGAGCTAGTTTCTCACTAGTATTGAGAGGGTGTATTTCATACTTCTTTGGAAGTTATATGGAGTCTATAAGTGGGTCATATATTTTTATTTGATTCTATTTGAGTCCATTCAATTGATATTGGGAGAATTCAATTTTCTCTGGTAATGTTTGGGAAGAGTTGGAAACCTTGTGTTCAATGTGGCTAAAATTGAACTAGTGTTCCTAGTTTCTTTACTAGATTCCAATTTTATATAGGATCTGATTTGGGACACATATCAGTGGAATATAAAGAAATTGATGATATTCACACCTTTAATGGACATCATAAATACACATACACTCCAATGTTTTGAACGAGAACATCTCATAAGCCTTCATAAGTAATTGTTTGGGAAAAAGTAGAAAATCAACATAATTAAAGTTGGAACCTTGGAGATAATATTACTAATTCTTGATTGGGAACATTATAGTGGTATCAGAGCATGTTCGTTGCACCTATGAGTTTGATCATCCATTGAAGAAGAAAATTGCAGCCATGTCCTACTTTGATGGTGATTTCTATTAGTAGTATGAGGATGATGAACAATATGATGATGACTATGATGAGCAATATGAAGAGTATTGTAGACAGTATGAGGAATAAAATGTCCAGGAGGTACCTTCTACAAGTATCTCCCATTATATCACATTTGGAAGGAGAAATTATGGTTATTCTTATAGCCATATGTATGGAAGAGATGCATGTTCCACAGTCAAATATCAACCTACTTGTGAAAAGAGAAGCAAATATCCGAAGCTTCATTGGATGCACGTGTTTCCTACTTGATGAGAATTTGTGTATCTTCTTCAAACAAAGTCTCCACATATCTTGATCCTAAGGAAAATAAGGGGAAATATGCATCATATTGCTTGAATGAGCACAAACAAAGTACCAATCAGAGTAAAGGAGAAGAAAGGAGGACAAGGATGAGCATCTCAAATCCACCCTCTATCATTGAAGAGGATCATCCAGAGACACTTACCGATGGGTGTCTTGATGAGGTACTTACTGATGAGTGCCCAAGATTTTGAAGAGAATCTATTGATGGATGCTCTCATATCTATATTGGTGACATAGAGATAAGCCTTGATGAGTTTTTTGCAAGTCCCAACTCCATGGAGCACGAAGAAGAAGACCTTGTAGTAGGAAAATATCAACCAATATTAGCTTTCCAGTCACCACTTGAGCTTCCATGTGAAGTTGATCCCAAGAAAAAATAAGAAGAAGAGGTTCTCTCTCATGAACCATCCTTCATTGAACGGTCTTTGAATATGAGTGAAAGGAATAGTTATGAGGCCCTTAGCATACTCCATGACACTCAAGCATTGGTGTCAAATTTTTGTTGGAGAGTTTCTTCATTGGAGGAGCCATCCTTCCTTGAAGGCATGGATAAGATTCAAAGAGCAATGTGCAACATCGAAGGTAATTTTATGTCTTTTATTTTTTATAGAAACAATTTGGTTGAGCTTAATGAATGGTTACATGAGGCATACTTGAAGAATAATGAGGATATTCATAAGCTCAAAATTCAAAATGAGAAACTACTTGAGAGGTTGCAAGATACTTGTTCTTCCTCCTATGTTTCAAATTGTCATATGGTATATTGCTTGGAGGATTCTTGCTACTGGACATGAGACTGAAACATGAGACTAAGACATGAGATTGAGACACTGCTAGGGGATATGAGGGAAAATGATTGATAGGGACTCAAATTCCTTTGTTTAGAGTATGATGGCATGGTTGACTTGGCAACATATGTGAAATGAATCTTGGAGAGGGACACAATTGGGATACCAGGAAATATGACTGCAATGGGGGACACTTAGAGAGGTGTGTACTGATGACATTGGGGTGACTCATCGTAGACACTATGAGAAAATACGAGAATGGATGCTTCCGTAAATAAGGGACTATATGCGATCTATAGGGGTGCTAAGAAACACCATTTGGTCCTTCTTCATAGTTTAACGAGCTCAAAGAAGGAATATAAGTGTGCTCGTAACAGTATCGTCGTGTGGATTTTGACGAGCCCAAGATGGTGAATGCTCGTTGGTGTTTTTCATTTTTAGAGATGATGAAAACATAAAGAATACTCCGTGAGTGGTATTTTTCATAAGTTAGTCCCTAAAGTCTGAAAAATCATATAAGTATGCAATGGAGAAATCTTCTAGCCATAGTGGCTAGAGTATTCCTTTTTCGTAATTAGTCCATCTGGTCCAAAAAAGGGGTAAAAGGCATAGCGAATGGACGCCCTTTCAAATAATCTAACGAGCATGAAAGGAAGCATGTTTGCTCAACGATATTTTCATTCTTTAAGGAGTCAGAAAAGAGCTTAAAAGAAACTCCACAAGTGCCCTTTTTTAAATGATATACGTGGCCCAAAAAAGGGAAGAACGTATACCAGACAGACGTGGAATTCAAGAAAGGAGAAAGTGCTCAAAGCAGGGAGATAGGTATAAGTGGACCATTAAAAAGGTGAGGTGGAACACTAATGGGGTCTCCTTGCAGGTGGATGAATGGCAAAAATACAACACAATGATTGAAATATGGAGGGAGCAGAGGGCTCGTGAATAAGCCGCGAAAGATAAAATGAGAAAATGATGTAGGGAACCTCCAGTGTACCTCATGACATGCAAATTGAGGCGGGGTCACTAAAAAGACGGCTTGTAAAAAGGTGAGTGAGAGTGAGAAACAATCTCAAGCATCATCATAGCTAAGGAATTATGATTCAAGTGGTGTGAACGACGCAAAAAATGGAGATCGAAGCACTCTAGCATGGTCATAGGGAGAAAAAGGGCCAAAGGGGGCTACAAATTAGGGGGATCCCATTGAGCCAAGGATGCGGAGGTGGGGAGAGATGATGACCCGTGAGGGTGTCAGGCTAGGTGTCTGGAAATTAGATGAAATATACAAGTGACAAGTGACCTTGAAAATGGTTGAGATCATGCATATGAAAAAGTGAGCAAGGTTAAGGTCTTTCCCCCATGTTATGGGCATGGGGTTTGTGGTTATGGGGCACATATGTGTTGGATTGAGAAATGGAATCATTTAAATGCTAAGATATATGTGATAGGGCAGGTTCAAAATGATTGAGAATTCCCCTTATCCCAGGGTCGAGGTAATCTATTATTCCCCCAATCCTAGAGGTGTCAATGCGGTGCAGATGCTCTCTTGGAGAGGGATCAACAAGGCATCAACCAACTGTTGGAAGGGGGTTTCACATGAGGTTATTGGCCATGTTTGTACACCGAATTGATGATATGATGATGGGGGATTCCCCTTGCAAAGTGTATTCCCCCAGTATCACCGACGAGAATGACAACAATGATGAGTAGGAAAGTTTTTGGGCCTGCCCCCATGCTGTGGACATTTGATTTCCTCATCGGTTTGAAAAGCTCAGACATATAGGTCAGAGGGATTAGTTGAAGTCAAGTAAATGGTGTTTACCTTGGCCAACAAGGATTACGGGGGGTGGATCTCTTCAATAATGGTGATCGAGGACTCTAAAGATGGTTTTCGCAACTCAGCTAGCACCAACCGATATTCTGGTAGGTCGGGGCAGTGGTGGGAATAATGGCCATAGATGTAGCAGATTGCACACGGTTGGTTAGTGCGCAACGATTTTTTACTCATATAAGGAAGGGTCAACAAGCGAACAACCGAAATTCTCTCATCATCATCCAATGACTGCATCTGAGTGTGAAGGGTGGGAAAGTGCGTACAATTATGGGTAGCGTGACTCAAGGTATTGCACAAAGTGCAAGGCGTAGGGGCTCGATTTGAGGCAGTAGGGGGAGGATTCACAGTTGTGTTCGCAATTATGGAGGTGTTGGTTTTTTTGGATTTCCCCCCAGTATTCTTGGAAGAAGGGGGAGAAAGATTGGATACAGTTGCTACCAACACCCCAGGGGGCAGGCGATTGGAAATGATGATGGGTTAAACCGGTTGAAGCACAACCTGTGGGGATGGAGCGATATTCAATGCGAGTAAGTACCATACCGGAAGCCCTAATGTTAGTCATGGGAGATTCAATATTGTTTCCATAACAAGCATGCTCACCACTCTTGATGGGGGAAATAAAAATGGGATCATATGAATCGGGGTAGCTCCCACATGGCTAGGTATCGACGGCATTTGGGGTTGGTGTTCCCATTGAGGTTGCATTTGGGGTACCAATTGGACGATGGGTTGTGATTTAGGGACTGATTTACTTGATTAAATAGTGCACAAGTCCGATATTTCAATAGCGGGCAGGGGCAGAGGTAGGGCGATAAATGTGGAAGTCATTGGGGCCTCAGAATAAATACCTGACCCTACAGTGTAAATCAAAGGAGTAGACACACCAAGTACAAGTTTTTCAACCACAGGGAGTACATTCTATAGCGTAGCGGGTGCGTTAGGATCGTATTAGGTAAGTTGGTCAAGTTTGACAACCCATCCCTCATGGGGAGACATAATGAGCCGGAAAAAAAAAAAGAGGGAACAAAATTCATCGTGTACATGTAGCTTCGTCCAAGAAGAAGGTTTTAGTCAAGTTGTGCTTTTACAACTTTGATGTCAATTAGGATGGTTTTTCCAGCTAATTGGACGGGGACATTGGCAAGAAGGCATTGTGGTTGAGCTGTGCAGCTATCATAATCTTGAAGGGCGGTTGTGGATGGTTGCAGAGGAGGGGATCTGAACTTCTTCCACACAAATGTGGACATGACACATGTAGAGGAGCCCTCATTGACTATGCATCGATGGATAACTAGGTTTCAGATCGAAACTGAGATCTGAAACGCGATGGAAGAAGCCATGCGAGGTTCATAATGGTCTAAGTCGAATGCCATCAATCGTGAGTCGGAAGGGTTGAACGCACCTAAAGCAGACAACAATGCTTTGTGTTGTGTTGGGAAGTTCTTCAAAACTTCTAAGGCTAACATAGTAGCAGGAGACTGGACTAAGTAATCCACGATGTTATAATTGGGGGCAGCACAAGCGTTGGGATTATTAGTGATGTGGCGCAACGAGAACTTGGGGGATTTTTGGGGCCCTTCATTCGGTGGTGGTGGGAGGTGTAATGATTGGTCTACAGGGGTGGTTGCGGTAGCCTTATCTACTGGAATGGTCTCAATAGTTGATCCATACTGAATAATACGCGTTTGAAGGTTTACTTCAGAAGAGGACATCATTCAAGATGGTGAACTCCTGAGTCAAGGACTTGACTAGAAGAGGCGGTGTAAGTAACTGGTGGTTGTGTAGCGGCATCCCCTTATGTAAATACCATGGGTTGGGTAGTGATGACCCCTTGTGTGGGTAATGGGTTTTGTAACACCATGGGTTGTGTGATGGCTTGAGGTGGGTTTGGTGGTGCCGGAGGTGGGGAAATCCCTTTCCGTTGGTTGTCCTCGTTCCAAAGTTGTTTGTGTCTCACCAAATGGAGGAAATGGTGAATATAATGGTCGTAAACCCCACAAAATAGCATGGGTGGTTCGTACGTAATTGAGGGTTCTTTCCTTGTTGAGTCTTTTGATTGGGGTTCTTATTGGCCAGTGTGGAACCATTGTTGTCGGGGGATTAGGAGGTTTTTAGCCCCTACCTGGTTGTTGATTGTTTCCATGGTTCCCACCTCAACTTCTTTTAGGTTTACGTTGCTGGTTTTTCCATGAGGGTTGGTTTTGAGCTTGGTTTTGTTGGGCATAAACCTACCCTTATGGAACGGGAGGAGTCTGTGGTTGGGTGGGAGTGGGTGCGGCCAGTGGTGGATAACAAGTGGGTGGGGAAAGAGGGGGGTTATGACTTTATTTGGGTGTTGCATATGTGGGTCCATGTGTATGGGGAGTCTGGGATGGTGGAACATACGAAGCTATCGCTCCAGAATGAGTCGTTGTGCATGAAATATCGGCCCCACATCTCATGGCGGAATGTGTAGGACTAGGTTTGGGGTGATACACAGGGGTTGGTGTTGGAGGCATAGGCACATATGACTGGTTGGTGGACACAATATGGCCAATGGTGCCATCAGAAACGTGAGATTCCCCCGACACATCCTTCCAAGAGGAATCACCGCAAGGTGCATCAGGTAGTATCGTGTATAGGTAGACATACTGTGTGTAAATAAGGTCAAATTGTTAGGATTTCAGTATGGCCTCTTATTTAGTTTGGGGTCATTCGAATGAAACATCTTTGGTGATATCTGGTAAGAGAGATTTGAAGAACCAATCTAAAAAGATGTGGTTGTCTAATTTGATCTTACACAAATTGCGACATCTATGCCATTCATGGATATGGTCCATGATATGGGTGGTCGTATTCTATCTGCAAGATAGGGGATATCAACACTAGCGTCGTAATGGACTGGTTATTGGAATAACTATGAAAAATTCGATGTGAGGGATGTAAAGGTGGAATGCATCCCATGGGGTTGATCAATATACCACTTGGCTGCAGTTCGAGTGAATGTCCGATGTAAGATTCATAGTCAAATGGAGTCGTCCACTATGAAGTTATAGGAACACCACAAGTGGAAGGACATGATGTGGTTTTGGGGGTCCTCACTGCCTTTCCCCTCAAACTTGGGTATGTCTGAAGGGAGTTTGGTGGGAATGGGAGGCCACGTAGGATCATGTCGATTTGGGTTGTTGGTCAATCTAGCCAGTTTAGGGAGGTTGAGATTGGCCATGAATGGAAAACTTGCAGGAGGATGTGACATGGTAGGTCCGACCTGCGTGTTAGCCATAGCATTAATAGTGGGGGCACCTCCATCGAATGGTGGAGGGGTGGGGGTCATCATGAGATGAATGGTGGAACCACCCGCAGGGGGTGGAGGAACCTAGAAAGAGGGGTATGTGCCCCCGTGGATACCTCCAATAGTTGGAGGGACGATGTTCGTCAGGATAGGTTCGCTACCTAGGGGGATGGACCCAGTGACTAGATGTACCATAGTGGTGGGGATAGGTACAGTGGAAATGGGGATGGTGGGTCCCGTAGATTCCATGGTTGGAATCGAGTTGAAGTGGAAATGGGGACACTAGTGGGTCCACCATCGAAAATCCCTCTACAAAATGGGTTAGGATTTATGTCATTGATAGGACTATATGGAGCTATATGTATGGTTGTCATGGACTCAGAGGAGTTAGACGTGAAATAGGGGGTGTCTGGATGAAATTATGGGGACAACATTGTGCTCTTGAGAGGTGCATGTTGAGGAGGGTCCAATGGACTGTACTATGGGGACTGGCCCCATAGTCGACGAGATTGTCTCAAAGAATCAATGGTGACAGGTGTGTAAGTACTAAAGGGTTTTGGTTGGATAACACGCTAAAAAATCCTAATGCAACCATGCATGAAAAAGGAGAGCTCTCAATAAAAAATGGCACTCAGGCCAACAATAAGCTCAAAGCACCGGTTGCAACAACGTGCTACGGTGGGGGAGCAACAACAAAATTGTCAAAATACCAACAGGAAGCACTCCTAGAAAATAAAAAGACTCACTATCCTAGGGGGTATGGGAGCATGCAAACATCTAACTAAAAGATGGAAGCTCACACAAATTGTATCCCTTGCAGGGTGATGAAATCTGTAGTTAAGCAATATGAAATGGAGAACCAACTAGATAAGGGATATCCCCCTACCGAGAGGGATCCCAGGTAAAATATTCCTAGAATAATGGCTACTAAGCTACCTCATTCATGGTACGTCCGGAAAGGTTTCCCACAGCTTCAATTATTTGGTCGTCGCACACCCAGTATGGGGGCCTGCATGCACAACGAGAAAAACGAGTTGGTTTCCTTCAGTGCAGATTGGAGAGCGGAATTCCAATCATACTTCTGGAACCAATCTTTCCACTTTCCCTCCTAAGGGAGAGGCCCTCCAACAAATCGGTGTCAACCGTACCAATAACTACTAGGGGATTTTGGCTCCTTAAAAGACAACATCTATGTTTCAAATGTATATGAAAAAAGGGGTGTTGTTTGGATGCCTAACCCCAATTTCCAAACCTAACTACTAAATTATTTTTTGTCCTCAAGTGAGGTTAAGGTTTGTTGAGTTAAGGTTAATTTTAAAGCTTCGCTCGCGGCATGAACCAAGTTGTAGTTTTATTTAGGGAGTGATTGTGTGCACTGGTGGCGTGTACAATAGCTTTGAAATTAAATGCTTAAAAGAAAGGAACAAATTCCAAAACTAAGTATAAACTTCTTTTTTTGTGTGTGAAAACATCATTTCAAAGTAGAAAGACGACAACTAATCATTTATCATTCAAAGCATAAAAATGTTTGATTTTTCAACAAGCACTTGCTGAAACAGTAAATATACGGTAAAAAAAAAAAATCTTTAATAGAACTAAAGAAGCAACAAATACTAAAAAAAAGGCTTTTCTTCACTGCAAGAATTGAAAAATATTAACATAAAGACCACTACACAAGCAAATGATTGCAAGAAAAAAATAAAAATAAAAACCATTGCTTGCACTTTTTTTTAAAGGGGGGGCAAAACCGAGATATATTTATGTAATTTTTTATGCATAATTTATAGAAACAAATTACATATTTGAATTCCCCTCAAAAAATACATGGTTTGAAAAAACAAATTGCACAAATCTGAGTCCGGGAGGCAAAGATATCTTAGTTTAAAAATTTTCAATTTTCAACAATTTTTTGGACGGACGTAAATATTGAAGAGAGGATATCTGAAAAAAAACAAAGGCTCAAATTGATCAACAAGGGTAGATTCAGGCCGGTTTCAGGACTCTAATTACTCAGGAAGCAGCAATACAACTCAATCAATGTCCGAAAAGGATGGACAAGCACAGCCGGAGAATGATAGAGATCGTCCCCGGTATGGCTTCCAAAAACTGTTGTTGGTGTTATCACACCAGCACGTGCAAAGATGCACCTACTAAGGGTTTTGCTAAACTTAGTAGAGTTTCAATGGAAAAGAAAATAGACAAAACATAAATTAAACAATTAAACTAATCAAATATGCAAATTGTATTAACATAAATCTAAATTAATCATTTTTGCACATTTTATCAAGCAAACAGATAGAAACATATTTTAAAGAATAAAGAATGCTCTTTCATTATGTAAAAAATGACATTTACAAGGATTTAATATCAGCTCTAAGTTACAATAGGATAGGCCCCTGCAACTGTCTAAGGGAGGGTTCTCTTGGCCTCCTTGCAATCCACGGTTCTCTAGCCACGTGTCACGTACACAATCTCTGGAAGGTTGAAAATGGAACACAAAGGGAGTTCTAGTCTCAAGGAGATTTTTGCAGAGTAACGGCTTGAGTAATGTATGGAGAATGGGTGTTGAGTAATGGACCTTGATGGTTCATTTATAGGCACGACAGATAATCTAGGATAAGGATAAGGCTTTGGTTTTTATTTTATTTTTTTGGTTTTTGGTTTTTTAATTTTTGGATTTTTCCTTTTTTAATTTTTGGCTTTTGCCTTTGATTTTGTGCCTTTCACTTTTTTATCCTTTTTCCAAATTGGGTTATCATAGGTGTCATGCCAAGTTTCTTTTTTGTTGAGTGATAAAAAGAAGAAACATCAAAAAAACAAGTCAGGGCATAAGTTGCTCATTTTTTAGACAATTAAGCAAATTAATTTTGTAAAATGGCCCGTTTATACGAGACTTTGGTTTTTTGGTTTTACCAAGGTAAAAATAATGAAAATAGAATGTGGTAATGATGTATAAGTGTGATGGGGCTAATGACAAGGTAGGAAGACAAAAGTTAGGTGTTAACAGTTCTCATGACATGATGGATTATGATAAACGTGGCATTTTGCATGAGTTTAATGTGTTGGAAGATGAGATTGGTGAGAGCTAAGCACTCACTGTGGTGGAAAAGGAGCTTGAGTTGCCTCTTGATGATGGTTACACACTTTTTGAAGAAGTGCATGATTCCACTACCTCGGAACCAATGTATGAGTAAAGTTTTGCAATTTTGAGGGAGGTGCATGATCCTACCCCTATGGAGCCTTCACATGATGAAACTTTTTCACTTTCTGATCATTTGGGTGAGTTGGTTCATTCTCCTACATTCTACACTTCCACATTTTGTAGCATTCATACTAAATTATGGGAGAAAGGTTTCATTCTGATGGTGCCACATAAGGAGTATGAAACTCGTATCTCTCCTTTTGATGATGATATGACTAGAGCACCTTCTTATTTACATTTTCAGCACCATCGTGTTTTACCTTATGATGATACACACTTCATGGATGCACATATGATACTCCTTTGAGCCCCTTGAAGGCTCATTGTTATCTTTGCTCCTTACTTGATGGGAGAGTTCCTTCATCCATTGTTTGGGTGAAAGGCCACACGGAAGAATTCCTTGACACATTCCACACCTCCTTGGAGCAGCGTCCATTGCTCTCATTTGATGACTCTCACATTCATGGATGTATTGATGAGACTTCTTTGAGCCACTTGAAGTCTACTTGTTTTCTTTGGTCCTTACTTGGTTCATATTTTGGTCGAGGTTCTTCATTCACTTCTTGGATGAAAGAACACATGGCGAATTATTTTGACGCATATTACATCATTTTGGAACAACATTATAGGACATGGGATCCTCACTATGTCATTGGAGCAGATTTGATATGATACTTAATGCTTGCATGTATGGGGCACATGATGATCTCTTTGCTCGAAACACTTGGTGGATTCTTTGTTGCAAAATATCTTTGGTATGTCATTGTATGATTGTATTATGTTTCATTATGACATACCTCTCTATGTATTTCTGATGAATGGGATGATACACCTTAGATCATGGGATCCTGGAATCCTTCACATTGATGTATTGTTCTATATTGAAGGAATGCACCAACTATGGGATCCTGGCATTCCTCAGAGTGACAGAATTCTACATGTGACAGTGATGATGTTTGGAGGAGTGCAGCACAGATAGCGGGATCTTGGTATTGCTGGGTTCAAGAGTCTTAGACACACTACATTTATCAGATTCATTTGGGACCCTAGGATCATTTTGGGACTCAATTGTTTCAGCTAGGTTGTTGGTAGGAAAATTGGGGATATGGATCTATCTATAGAAGGCATGATTATGATCAGAGTTTCAAAGTAGCAGCAGGGTGGTTTCCTTTTGGATATTAGTTGGGGAGCTTAGAGTTACAGTGCAGGGCATGTTTTTAGCAGTAGACCCGGAGTTGACAGATAATTTTGGCTTTCATATTATGATATTCTTAGTAGACCAGTTGTTGGGGATTTGATTGAGTGGTTGTAGTATAGAGTCACTCTTCTTATCGGCATTGGTTGGTATTTTTCCCATGTCAGTACCTTGCAAGACCATACATTGAGCAAAGTGTACTTCAACTCCTTTCTATTGGGATGGAACCATGACATCATTTTCAAACTTAGTACAGTTCATATTGTGGGATGTGAAGTTGATGAATTGGTCCACTTGAAATTGCATCCTTATGAAAAATCATCACTAAGGATGGAGGCAGAAAAATCAATGAGCATACATTGGGGAAGAAGAAGAAGTATTACCACTCCTAGGTTTAAATTGCTTGAGGACAAGAAATCTTGGGTGGGGAGGATTTTAATGTCCCCAAATGTTTTACTATGGACCACTCCATTACTAGGGAATTCAATGGTCTAAAGTCACTTGGACAAATTAAAGAAGAATAGTAAAGTAGTGAATTGGGGTCATGAGGCACTATAGCAAACCAAGGTCCAAGGGAAAAATTTATGGAGCAAGGAATCATTCTCTCCTAAAAATAAATTTTATTAATATTTTGATATAATTTGGACAAGGAGGGCTCATTAGTGGTGTAATGAGTCTAAATTTGTGGTGTAACTCCCATCCAAAGTGGAAGGAATCCTATCATGCAGGAATCTCATGGGTTGTAATTCCCCGAGCGAAAAATAGCAAATCTATGACAACCTATGATATCTATGACAATGTATGCCAAGGATCAGGTCCTATGAAAGCTTATGACAACTTATGACAACCTATGACATGTTCCATGTCCCAAATTTAGCCAAGGAGGGTGCTAGAGGAGAAGGGTGGGCCCACATGCTAATGTAAATTCCCCAAAATCAAGCTAAGCCTCTCAAATTCAAATTTACAAGGTAGATGGAGTTATTATTTGGCCAAATAACATTAGATATGAATTCAATGAGTCCCAATGTGTCATTCTCTCATAAAAATAACATTTATTAATATTTTATTGATTATTTGTGAGAGAATTCTAGGATGAGGGGGAAATGCTACATGAAGATTTATAAAAGGGATGAAGACACAAGTTAAATGGATTTTGGTCATTGTATTTTGGTATTGGAGATCCATTGATCTTTTCAATATTGGGATATTTACCCATTTCATTTTTGAACTAGTTTCGGTGGTGAAATATTCCACCCTAGCTAGTAAAGAGGAGGATATCATCCGGATCTCTTCATTGTGCTTCAATGCAGCTGATTATTGAGGAGAGAAATAAATTTCAGAATTATCTACAAATGTTTATTGTAGGTTTATTTTCATCTACAGTATTTTTTTCGAATTCCTATCATTTGGAGTTTCTTTCTATTGATTTAGAGCTTGGACTGGTGTTGGTGGGATGAAATGGTGGTTCAGGTTTCGATACTTCTGAGAATTTATGGGTTGTTAGACATATTCCATTGCATTCAGAGCATTATTTATAGTGGGAAGCCATTTTTTTGTCACTCAAATTTTTTTTTGTATGCCCGATATATCATCATTTTACTAAATCTACTCTATTTGGCATCTCTTCTTGTGGAGGGGCACACCACTACTTTTCTATCTCTATATTTATTGGATTTAAAGATTCTATAAGAGACATATATTGTTTTAATCAGTATATTTATTTTTTCCATACATTCATAATAAATATTTACAGATCATTTCATCATATGTGTTCCATGTTCAAGTTTATGGGTGATTTATGTGCAAATTTGCTAGTATGGTTAAGCAATCTTAAGACAATGTGTATAAAACTTTCATAACAGCTCCCTGAAGTCTATTACTAATTTATTTGTATTTATTTGGAAATTTTAGGGTTTAATTGTATCTTTTTGGGAATATTTGGGATTATTAGGAAGTATTTGGGTCAAATTGAAAAACTAGTATTCCAATGTGGGGAAAATCGAGCTAGTTTCTCACTAGTCTTGAGAGGGTGTCTTTCATACTTCTTTGGAAGTTATATGGAGTCTATCAGTGGTTCAGATAGTTTTATTTGAGTCTATTTGAGTCCATTAAATTTATATTTGGATAATTCGAGTTGCTCTAGTAGTGTTTGGGAAGATTTGGAAACCCTGTGTTCAGTGTGGCCAAAATTGAACTAGTGTTCCTAGTTTCTTTACCAGCTTCCAATTTCATATCATATATGATTTGGGACACATATCAGTGGAATATAAACAAAGTTATGATCTTCACACCTTTAATGTACATTAGAAATACACATACACTCCACTGTTGTTGAACGAAAACATCTCATATTCCTTCATAAGCCACTATTTGTGAAAAAGTTGAAAATCAACATAATTAAAGTTGGAACCTTGGAGATAATATTCCTAATTTCTGATTAGAAACATTACACGAGGGTACATGGAAGTGATATTCTATGTGCAAGTGATTTCTAATGTGGTACTAATTGAATAGGCACCAATAGAGGTCACAACGATGTCCAACAATTGTACCAACCAAGGGTGCAATGTGACTAAGTACCAATTTTATTATTTGCATGTATTCTCCCCAACTGCAATTTTACCTATTGAATAGTAAATCTCTACGGTTATTTAAAGACTTCAAAACACATCTCTAGCCTAAAAAGTTCTACAAAAATATTGTAGGCATATTAGCTCGAGAAAGTGGCTCTAATACCACTTTTAGTGTACTTAATATTCCATATTAGTGTGGTATCAAGATAAACATAGATAAATAAAGCCAAAATTCAAATATTATAATGCAAATTAACATAATAAAGAGAGTAAGCAACAAAAATGTAACATAAATGGATCTTATATTATGATATTCAAATATGAAAGTAGTGTCTGCATGCCTCTTAAGTTTGGGTGACCTTTCAATTGAGTAGAGCTCCAATACAATAATTTATTGACAAAGCAATTCATATCCTTCTAGCTCTTTAAATAGGATTCCAAGATCCAAAACCCTAACCACTTGACATGGTCAAATTATTAATAAGTAGCAACTTTGTAATGGGACTTAATTAATATAGAGACCCTTTTTACACTAATTATTGACTACTCACTACCCATCCTTATTCAAAAGAGATCGTCGTATGCATTACTTGACTAACTCCCATAGTAAGGGGGTTAGGATAGGACCCTAACACATAGCATAGCATGTCAATGGAACTAACCTAACAAACCTCCATCATAGACTTGGAGGTGGTTCTAATTTAGTGAGTATCCCTAATAAAAGTGAGAGGGGTGTTCTATCCTTATTTTCTACCCTTGGGGTCTATAGGATACTTACCATACTTTTTATTCCTAGACACTACCTTTCTAACCCTTGACCCTAAGCATTACTATTAGTTTGAGGACTATCAGCCTCTATACACTGTGCAAGGAGTGATAATATGTGACAATCGCTCTTTTCATTACAAGAAGAGGGCGTCCCTGTCCCACCTTGCACTACTAATAAGGAGAGATAGCCTCAAAACCTTCACATTTGTTTAGTTTTTAAGGAGATGACCATGATGAGTTGGATCCACATGTCATGGGATTGGAAAATCACAATTCCAACTTGAGTGTGACAAGCCCTAGGAATCTACATTCATCCCATTCTCTCCTCCATTCATCTATATAATGAAGGTAATTCAAGGGGTAAATCGAGACTTAAGAGAGTATTGTTATGCTATTAGATTTCACAGTGAATCCCTGAATCTCTCATTGAGATCATTGTGTATGTGATTAAGATCAAGGAAGGATTGGAGCAAGGATATTGGAAAGGCTTGCATCATGACTCAAGGTATGTTCATGATGTATATTTCTTATCAATCTTATATCTATATCTATATCTATATCTATATCTATATCTATATCTATATCTATCTATATATATATATATATATATATATATATATATATATATATATATATATATATATATAGGATAGGAGCAAGGATATTGGAAAGGCTTGCATCATGACTCAAGGTATGTTCATGATGTATATTTCTTATCGATCTTATATATATATGTGTGTGTGTGTGTGTGTGTGTGTGTGTGTGTGTGTGCATTTCCCCCCTCCATTTAATGTATGGTTTATCATTTGAATTGTGGTTATGATTACATCTATCATAGGTGGAGGATTAGATATGTCCTTAAGTATTTCAAATTATATATAGCTTGTATCTTGATTGTCTTGATTTATTTATATCTTAATGATATTAATTATTAAGAGGTTTGAGGTGGGTATCGTTGATTGATTGTTTGTAGGAAACAAGTACAAAGGAATCGAATCAAATTCCACCAGATATACACTAGTAGGGGATCTACATCAATATACATCATTATTGACAAGTTAAGTTTCCTTCCTAGCTTCTCTTTCTATGTAATATGTTGTCAATATTATATATAGAATAGTTGTATACCCCCCATCTGTCTTGGATCAAGCGAAAGATATCCAAAGGAGGTCCCATCTATCTGTAGAAGGGAAATATACGCTACTAGAATCCACAACTCTACTGGGGAAGATATTGTGATCTTTAATAGTTTTATTTTAAAATTTCCTTGTTTCTCTAAGCCTTTTTGAAGTAATTTTGATCATTGGCTCCTCCATAGGCATTGTCTGGGCCATTGGAGACCCTAAAACCCTTTAGATCTAAACCAAATACTGATTGTTTCTTGTCTATGGGATATAACCCCTACCAGTGAGATACATAGAGATAGTATCCCTCCCTTCTAGGATTATCAAAGTAATAGTCCATTTTTATCCCTCCTTACATAGGTTGATATGAGAGAAAATGTCCTGTAGGTGAAATTTTTGTCTTCCTTGCAATATATCTTAGATATTGGTTTTTTTTGGTTTGAAGAGTGTGTTCATGGTTTGTAGACATCATTATCATGCCTAGATAATGTCCTCTTACAAATTTGAGTGAGATTTATTATCCTTTTTTATCATTTGTTTGAGTGTGCTTTGCATCACCTTAAATTAGTGAATAATGATCTAATTTGTGTTTCCTAGCCTACCAATGATCTTTTGATGTTGTTGACGATTCTTTTGCTGATTTTTTATCTATGTTTCATCAGGTTCTCAAATAATCTTCCACATTGCATAGTCATCCTTTGTCGTTGGCTTTTGGTTTGCTTGTCATAGTGTAACATAGGGGTATAAGTGAGCAATGATCTTTACCTCTATTTTCAGCCATGTTTCTTTTGTTTGAAAGTGTTCTTGAAATATTTATTTCTTTCATATTCATTGATTTATATTAGTGAACAAAGAAAGAACAAAATAATGCATTTTCATCATCTTCTAGGGTTGAGTTGGCGGTTGCATAAGCATTGTTTGGATTGCTTGTTCTGGTGTGATTATTTTAAAAAAATATTGTTTGACTTGATTGATCCATTGGGAGTTTGTGTTGGTTGAACATTGCATTGTGATTGAAGGAAAAAATTTCTTCATTTCTCTTACAAATATCTTCATTGAAGAAAACAATTGCATTTTCATCCTTGCATTCTTTCATTTGAGAGTCAAGAAGAGTCAAAACATCATCAAGTTCACTTCATTCAACCTTGTGAGTAAGCAATAGCCATAAGATGAATGCTAATTAAAATCAATTAGACATATTTTCATTCATGGAAAACCAACATTACCTTAGGATCTAGGGTCTTGCAATAGGTTTGGAGAGCAAACTCTTCAAGGCCATGAAAGCACAACTAGAGTCACTAAAGAGAGTAAAATCCATTAGTAATGAAAGGTTTTTGCTAGAAAATATCCTCTCACATAGGAGTTAAGCATGTATTCAAGCTATACAAGTTGAAGAGGTATCCCTGCTCTACTTGTTTGGTGTAGCTATCATGTGTACGAGGGTTTTGGAAGAGTGGCAAGTCCTTGAGGTGACATCTCTCTCCTTAAAAGCTTCGGGCCGAGGACTTGTGTCCCACATTCCCTACTCATACATGTAGTCTTGAATTACGATTGTTCTACTCTGTCATCATTCGTGAAGTGGTAAACGTACTTTTTTTTTATAGGTGCCTACACGAATGATTGCAAGTGGGAAGTTCTTGTGGTACCTAAGACAGACGCGTAATCATCCACCTCCACTCCCTTGGAGGGTGCCCATATTTTTTAGGGTAATTTCACCTTTGGTGTCTGGGCATGAGAGGTTATCATAATGGTTTCTCACCTCTTCATTGGTGGATTGATTCCTTGCCTCATAAAGATTCCCTTGATCCATTGGGTTTCCTATTGATAGCCTAGTTTTCGACTAGGTGTGTGTTATTGCTTGTGTTATTACATTTGATATGGAACTTAATCAACTTAGGATCTCCCACTAGATTTATTTTCAAATAAAATAGTAATACATGGGAAGAACATATTTTGTACAATCATTAATGAAGGATCCTCTACTTGTGTCATGTCCATTTGCTATTGACGATCCATTAGATATCATGCACTAGCACCGTCCAATACCACCTTGAAGGCATTTGACAGTTGTACTTTTACACCTCAGAGAATTCTCACCACTTTTCCCATCATGTTAAGGTGTAAAAAAATTTATCTCGAAGTTGAAGTGCTCGATACCCCATTGGATTATAATCTCTTACTTGGGAATAGTTGGTTTTATGCAATGAAAGTTGTATCCTCATCGGTCTTTTGCATTCTCTTTTTCCCTCATCAGGGGAAGATCATTACTATAAACCAACTTGATTATTGCACACCTAATTTACGCACCAACACTAGTAGTAACGTGCCATTTTTGTGTGATTTTGTGAATCCTTATGAGAGTGGTGTGTCATCTTGTTCAAAGATTCATCTTTGATGGGTTCTTTTTATTTTCCCATGCCCAATACTTCCACTAATTTCACTCCAATTTGAAAGCTCACTTCCAGCATTAACTCCCTTGGATATTTTGATCCTTGGGTGGTGCCTCAAGCTTCAAAAGTTGAATCCTATGGATAACACATGCCACTCACCATGGTCGATATTTCCTATCAAGTGATCCAATCAACTTCTCCTAAAATTGATTTGGACCCCCACCTAGTTGTCGATCGTGATCAGTATCCTTTTCCATCGTGGGACGCTTATCCAAATATTTCACATGGTTTTCTTACTAATGTCTTTCCTTCAAATGAGGAAATTATGGAATTCATGGAATTTAATGAGAAGACTTGGGAGGAGATGCACCAATGTGCATCTTTTCTCCCTAATTGGGAAATGGTGGAAATGTTTTTACAAATCCTAGTTGCAACTATGGATATTGACTACCCCTCACCCCCCATTATGTGTCATGAAATTATTTCAGAAGGGAGCTTGGGAAACATTTCAAGGACCACTTTTATATCCATTTCTATCAAAATAGGTGTCTTGAAAAATATCCACATAGGTGTTGAATGTTCTCCTCAAGAGATTACAACTTATATTTCCTTATTTTGAGAATTTTGTGACGTGTTTTCTTGGTCCTATGCATAAATGTCTATAATTGATCCTCAAATTTTTGAACATGAGATTCAAATGTACCCCAGAGCTAATGTTATTAGGAAAAAAATCCAACCTATTCACCCTCGCAAAGCTACGTCAATCAAGGAGGAAGTTGAAAATTTGCTTAAAGTTGGTTTTATATACCAAGTTCCTTTAACGGAATGCGTATCCAATCTTTTTCTAGTCAACAAAAAAAAGAAACAATTTGGGTTTTTATTGATTATAGGGATCTAAATGCATCTTTTCTAAAGGATAGTATCCTACCCCATTCATTGATCAGGTTATCGATTGCGCCCATTGTGAAATATTTTACTTCATGGATGGTTTCTATGGATATAATAAAAATGAAATTAAATAGGTTGATCATCATAAAACGACCTTCACCTATCCTTGGGACACATTCACTTATCATAAGTTTCCTTTTGGTCTTAAAAATGCTAGGGCCACTTTCCAACGGGCCATGTCCTACGCTTTTCGTGACATCAAGTATATTGTTGAGGCATATCTTGATGATATTCCTACTCATTCCAAGTAACATGTTGATCATCCTACCCACTTACTTGAGATATATCTTTGTTTCCAGTGCTAAAATATCCACTTGAACCCAAATAAGTCCATTTTTTGAGTGGATTCTAGTAAACTAATAGGCTTCATCATTTCCAAGTATGGGATTCGGGTTGATCCCTTAAAGGTTGAGGTGATTATTCGGTTACCTTATCCTGTAAATATTACCCAAATCCAAAGTTTGCAAGGGAAGGTGAAATTTTTGTGGTGCTTTATCACCAACTATGCAGAAATCACCGACGCCTTCATGTGTTTGTTGAATAAAGGGGTTCCATTTGTATGGCATCCAATCTTTGTAGTTGTAACAGGGCCCAACATACTCCATCAATTCAGTACATCTGTCATAACTGACCTTTATGCCATCCATACAAAACAACCCCAAAACATGTAATGACGATGGTGCAATTCGATATATCCTCTCGTTCACACAAAAAATTGTGTTTAGTTGAGGAAGATCCTTGGGTACCCATTGTTTCACTAGGGGTACTTTTTAAGGATTCTAATAGTATACTTAAGTATAGTATTCTAGGCAATTATTTTGGATTGGAAAAAACATATATATAGATAGGTAGGTGAATATTAAATATGAAACCTACAATTTGCTATTGACACATGTAAATTTTGGCGGATATTATGATAAAAAACATATTTTATGTAAATATAGGCGATATTAGAGACTAAAAATGACCAAATAGCGAATTTAATTTTTGAAAAAAAACCCGAAAAATAGCCAGTTGGCGAAATTTCACACCTAAAAATTACCCCTTTTTGTACCTCAAGGGCACCTTGATGTCACATATTGTCTCATCATCATAGGAACATGACCCCCCTTTAGCGAGAAAAAATTCTATGTGTTTATCGAATTTTCTTCTGATCTTCTGACATCTAGTTGATACAACTCTCGTAGACCTGCTGGATGTCTCACTTTCCTCTAGTATTCCTAAACTCCCCTCACTCGAGGAAGAAAGATCTAACAAATACCTATTTGGTTCTATCTGCACCATGGGAAAAAAATTCAAATATGACCTTGTTGGGTATGCATAGTTCATATTAGAAAATTACAAGGCATTAAGGCATGCATTTTACATTGACGATGAGGTCTATAAAACACTAATTTCAACCCATAATGTACTCTCTCTTCAACACAAAACATCATTGCAATTCCATAAACAGATCACTAAGGATCCCCTACTCAATCCAAACTCAATAGACAAAGGAAAAAGGATAAACATCATAGGCCACTAGATCATAGCAACCATTATTCGAGATGTTGAACATCTTATAGAAACCCAAAAAAAGTATACACTAGGGAAAGAGGTCATTAAAGGAATCAAAGAGTTGTTCAAGTTGTCCACATGGTGCCTCACTATGAAGAAGGATAATACACCTTATATATCATGTGGTGATATTTTCTTCATTGTCATTGTAAAAACCTAGACATGTGTAAAATCCTAGACAAATACGATAAGATAAAGATAAAAAGGTATGTGTATTTTATCTTATCTTACATAAATAGATATAAAGGTGTGTGGTAGACCTTTTTACATACATACATAAATAAAAAGGTATGTGTATTTTGTAAGTGTTTAAACATGCATGTTTGTAGTTTTAAACTAGAGATATAACTTTGCCTTTCCAATAAACCATATTCGTAGACTAGAGTGTCATGTCTCTTAGTGATATGAGTATGTTGGGTTCAACATGGATGGTCAGCATAACTATTATTGTTACATGTTCGATGGCACCAACTCACATAGAGGTAACCACTTAGTATCATGTGTAATATTTTATATTTATTTAAAGAATAATATTTTATATTGACTTATAGAGTAATTTTTTATATTGACATATAACATGCTTCCTTGGAATTAGTTTTGAGTTGGACCAACTAGCCTTCTCACCATTAACATTCCTATTCTTCTTAGCACTGCCCAAATCCAAGTAGAGTGCATTCCTCTTCTTATTCTTCTCCTAAATCATTTATTTACATATGTTAGAGTGCAAAGAAATATTTTATTATAATTAAGAAAATATCTTTAAATGAATTTTACCTTCAGAACTATTGACTGTGAAGATTAAATGTAAAGTTTCTAAATGCATTCGTTATCGATGTTTTCTTTGGTCTATTTGAAGTACATAATATCAAAGTATTACTCTATCCACCTTGATCAATTATAAAGAATGTATACTTTTTTGTGCCTCAATGTTTATATCTAATGGTAAGTTTAGTTCAATTAGTGTAGCTTTTTACTCTAATTCTTTATTCATATGTCCATGCCACTATTGGTGTTTTAGTCCCCGCCTACATACCATAACCATAAGTATTTTACACATGATTAGAATTTACAATTTACAATTGTTTTCATTCATGTTATCATCAAATCATGTACTTAACTAGTTCAACACATAATTATTGTAGACATCAATAGGAGTATTCCATGCACCAATTGTGCCATAGATTCAGGTAACCTTTGTACCTAGAACATCTAATGTGCCTCCACACATCAATGTTTTTTACCTTTCACCCATCACTATACCCACTATCAGTTTGAGTGAGGTCACTAATGTACACTTTATTGTTTATGCATCTATCATGAGACCACATTTTAGTGGGGAATCTACTCTCATCACATCCATTGTTGTTTCCTCACTATTATTTTACAAGTGGTTAACATTTACAAGTTAGATGTGTATGTCATCTATCTAGTTTGACACCTACTTATTATAACCATTGGCAAGAATATTCTATTCCCTAACTGCACCAAAGATTCAAATGCCCCTTTTTCTTGGTCCTTCTAGTTCACCTACACATGATGACATTGTTTCCAATTCACTTACTAGTATAACCATGCATTTGGACCCTAGAGGTGAAAAATGCATTTTTTTAATTGATTGGAAACGTCTCAATGCATACCATTTGCATATTCCGAAGTGGAAGAGTTTGGACTACAATGGTCCCATTGGACCTTGACATGTTCCACTAGTCAATTCCAAAGTTGAAGGACTCAATGATCCATTAATATTTCATAGTTCTACCATGAAAGTTCCCTCCTTAGAAACCTATAAATACCATAATTCAAAATATGAGATATATTAGGCATGTACTTCTCAAGTACTGAAACATGAAAAACATCATGAATGTTTCTCAAATGGGTTAGTGACTCAAAGTGATAACCAACAAGTCACATTATTTTTGTTATCTTGGATGGTCTTATGAACCAGGGAGATAACTTCATTCCATTCACGATTCCAATTGAACTTGATAAAAAATTCACCATATTCCTTGTATCTTCTATCAATTATTTATGAACATACTTACCACTTCTTGACGAGAAGATGGATAAGTTTCATATTTATATCTACATAGGATTCTATGAATATTTTAGGTGGTAAGTGGTTTGAAGGCATGTAATTTTTAGCTCTGAAGCCCCAAAACCATTGCTTATCCCTCAAGGGATGCAGTGACTAGTAAGTAACCCAATCTAGGTCAAAGTGTTAGGATTTCCATTTGATTTTTGGAATGACAAAACCCTAACATCAATCAATAATATGTTGGGTAAGACTATTATAGTGGATGATTACAAGTACTTAACACTTGATATCTTGGTTTCTGTTGAAAATGATGGAAGGGATGGATTATATGATTCGATGGATTTATTAGTTGGCAATACTATGTATACACAAACTATGGACTATATAAACTTTCGCTTCCATTTTTTTTGCTACCACAAATATGGACATATATTTTGAGATTGTGAGTATCCATTTGTGAGATGGATTTGGACGGAAAAGGAAGAAATGTGTTTTATGGTGGCTCAACAAGTGGAAGCATAAAACATTGAAACTATGGTTGAAAGGCAAGTTGAGAAATATCGGATTGTGCATGGGTGAGATCTTGTAAAAGTCATAAAGAACTATAGAAGACTATATAGTATGGGGATCTTGCTCTTGTAGCTGGGATTATTTAGACTTCTCAGGACAACTAGATAAACCTTGTGAACTATTTTCCCTGCATGTTGAGAGCCAAAAATGTTCTAGATGCAGATCCAACAAAAGCATCAACAACATTGGAAGAACTCATTGGTCCAACTCCCACCCTTGGAGGTGTCAATAATGGTAAGTCCTTGGATACATACACTTTAAATATTAAAATTTCTTCGCATTATTTGAAGGATATAATAAAAACACTAGGGGATATATTTATCAAGGAAGGAGGTATAGGTGGGGAGAAGATAGATCACAAGTTTAAAGATAAAAATCATAACATCGATAAGGGTTTGGAAAAATCTATCTCACACTCTTCTGTATAAATGGTAGTTCTATGTTAAATGTTGCACTAGTTGGGGAAATATTGGATTATAAAGTTGACTCTTTATCTCATGGTGGTGGTTATTATCACATGATACAAAAGGGTAAGCATGTCAAGAAGAGACTTTTTTTCCGGGGGATTAGGAAATAAACTTATTAAAAATCAAGGCCCTAGTTTGGTAGGTAAAAACTCACTTCTCCATCACACATAGGAGAAAGACTTAAAATTGAAAAAAGGGCTTTGACAATGAGGAGGGGTGATATTCTAGTTGGTGAATTGAGAAGTTGTTTAATGGGTTGTTATTTTATTGCTTTGAAAACTAATGGTTTATATAGAGGTATTATATATAGGTGGACACAAATTTTGCAACTAATCAATTCTTATGCCACTTTTTCAAGTCTATGCACAATGTCATTAAGTAAAAGTTTGGACTACTCTTAAGATCTATTGAACGTGTATGGACCATATGAGGACAAACAAAATTTCTAGGAAAGGATTTTTTCACTTTAATGTTTCTAGGATGGTAATGTTATCATGGGGGGGACTTGAATTTTGACTTTGAATAGGAGAGAAATATGAGGTATAGTGGACAAGACATACATATATGCAAATTTATTCAATTACCAAATTGATGTAGTTGGTTTAGTTGATGTTAATCATATATCTATGGGCCCTACTTGGAGACCCTGAACTTGGAACTCCCTTTAAATTCAATCCTAGTTGGCTTGAGGAGGATGAATTTCACTCTCTAGTAAAGGATATGTGGAAACGCTATGATGCTAATCTAGAACCCTTAGCTAGTGAAAAATTTGTGGAATCTCTTAGGATCACAAAGGAAAAAGTGGCCTTCTAGGAAGGGCAAAGATGTATGAAAATAGACTCCCTACTAAAGAAATTTGAAGGTGATATATGAAATATGTTTTTTGGAAATAAGGTAGGATTATTTTATGTGGAGCTAACTAGATTAAAAAATTTAGAAGCCAAGAAAGTAAAGTTATTGAGGATTAGGGAGATGGACTAGAGAATGCAAAGTAGGTACACCTAGTTGGTCCTAGGAGATCATAATACTAAATATTGTCACAAATTTTCAAAGCATAGGAAGAGTACTAACAATATTTGTGAAATGGTGAATGAGGAGGGTGTTCCAATTAATATTTTTTAAGGTTTCTGATAGCTAGGAATTAAGCATTTTTCAAATATTTGCAAAGAATAAAAAAGGGAAAATGTTGTAGATGTCATCAACATAACCACATAGTTTCCAAGAGTAGTCTGTGAGGATGATAATTAGTCAATATATGAATATGTATCAAAATAAGAGCTCATGACTATGTTTTCATCCATTCATAAAGATAAAATTTTGGGCTTCGATGGGTGGAATTATGAATATGGAGTTCTTATTGGTATTTATTGAGGCACTAGGGGATGATTTACTTTAACCAATGGGGGATGATTTAATTTAACCAATGTATGAAACCCTCTTCTCGATTTTCTAAAGGTGGCACTCACTTCACCACTAGTCTACGCAGTGCATTTCCAAACTCTGGTCTATGCAGTGCATTTCCAAACCCCCAAATTGGAAAAATTGCTTCATGCAACTAGTTAGTAGTTCATCACTCAAAATAAATGTGCTCAATGTGCTTTGTAGAGAATTTTTTTTTGGATTAGGTGTTTGGGTTGATGTTCAGATTACTGAAGACATCTCGGCCTCCTCTACAATGGTCTCGATCTCCTCCGAAAATAGAATTTTTTGTTTCTCCTTTGGGCACAGAAGTCTATGGGTCTCTTTTTGGCACGTGTTCTCGATCTCCTCCGGACGCAGAAGTGCTTTTCCCTTGCGATTCCGTGAGCTTGAATATTGTAAGCAGATCGAGAGTAGGGTTCCGTGAGCTTGAAGAATGTAAGCAGGTCGAGAGCAGGGCAGGTTGAAAGTAGGGTTCTATGAGCTTGAAGATTGTAAGCAAGTCGAGAGCAGTGTTCTGTGAGATCCAAATCGAAATCCCTTGCGATTCATGCGATATAATGTTTTTTTTGGTTTTATATATATATTACATATAATAATGTTTTTTTTGTTTTTTTATATATTGTTTGTTTTTTTGGTCTTTTTAGGTTATATATATTATATGCTATATAATATTTGGTTTTTTGGTTTATATATATATATATATATTACATATAATCATGTTTTTTGTTTTTTATAATGTTTTTGTTTTTTGTTTTTTTAGGTTATATATATATAGATATATAGATATAATGTTTGTAAACTAGGAGACCTGTCTATGGTATCATAAACCAAGTGGAATAACATGGGTTGAGGCTTGATGCATGGTACATAAGCCATATAAGCCTTCTTACTACATAAGACTATAGGATTCCTCCTACAATAATTCCTTAGAAAAGACATGTTCTTTGTGTCCTATACCATATCCCACTTATTTTAGGAATTGTCTTATTGAAAATAAACAATAAGAAGACCAGGTGTAGACATAAATGACAAGGTGTAGACATAAATGACAAGGTGCAGACATAAAGATAAGGTGCAGACATAAATATTAAATGCCATAGTAACTCAAGGAGTAATTGAAGAAACAAAAACATTAATACTTCAAACTGCAATTGCACCATATAAGCATTGTTATTCTATCAAATCAAATATTAGGCAAGAATGATGACTAGTAAAATATTCCATTATGCATGGTATTATTTCGAGGGAAAACCAGAGTAAGGTAAAGGGTAGACGATTTGTATTTTTTTGTGGTTTTTGTCGAAATTCGAGATGCAATTTTTGTTGAAATTGCAATTTCATAGTTCAAATTATAAAATTGATTGCAAAAATGGATTCAATGTTCTCTATCACCCATGGGGCATCACAATTATGTAATTCCAACAACTTGAAATTCCAATTTCAACTAAATTTTGACCAGAAAAATATCCAAAAAATGGATGCAAATTGTCAATCATTTAACTTACACTAGAAAAAACCAACTACAATTATAATTTTCTTTAAAATATTCCATCGTAAATAGCACTACCACACAACCGAAATACCTTTCATCTCTTTGTATCTACTTGGTTGGATTGGTGAAGGATTTTTTCTAGTATTTTTTGTTAACTACCATTTTTTACATAAATTTCTAATATATATATATATATAAATAATAGTTTTCTACACTTAGAATTATTTTAATTTTTATGTTTAAATATATTTTAGTTGAATGTGATTTTATATGTTTCATAGAGGAAACATGTGCACATTTAAATGTCTCATTTTGTGCAATAAAACACCAATTTGATTTGAATAGAAACTTACATCCCAATGTAGGTCACATTTGACCCAAATGGAACTATCATTAACCCCAACATTAGTTTCACTACCCTCTGACCTTTAGTTCATATTCTTATTATTCTTCCATTAGGTTGTTGGTTAATTTTTTGGGTTTGTTGAGCCAAATTCTGACTAAATTGAGGAGGAAGTTGAACCAAGTTAACATTGGATGAAGGAAATGGATTAAATTTGCAAGGTGCCCCTTGATAAGATGTGGATGCCTATGAAACACTTAGAGAATATCATGCATTTGGAGACAAAGGGTGATAATCCCATAGGAAACAATCAAACCTTCATTTGGATTAGGAACTCCATAAAACGATACTTGGCCGATTTTGTTAGAATTAGCATAAGCTACCGATTGGGTTGTCGATCCTATAAATATAGTTTCCATATGATATTCCCTTGGTGTTATAGGTGGACCAACATGATAAATATTGGGAATATGTAGTATAACAATATATAAACAACATGATTATGAGTGTTAACACCTCTATCAATGTTCCCGCCAAAGGAAGAAAGGGCACCCCCCTACCAAAACCCCAAGCATTCCCATCGACCTCTTACACCAAAGAAAGAATAAAAAAATACAAAAAATGGCTAAGTATCAATGAATTCCGAGCCAAATGATCGAGTCGCAGTGAGAAAAATGGGAAAGACAAGGCAGTGGAATTCTTCCGCAATCTCCAAAGGTTGAACGGTTAGGATTGAAAAAGCAAAGCCAAATATACGGCTGGGAAACGATCTGCAATGCATCTGATCAAGAGATTTTTCGCTTTTATGCTTTGCCGCAAGTCCGACTTTCCAACTTTTCGCATCCGCATTGTGGATTGTGAAAGTCGGAATGGTATTTTTTCAAGGGCGTAGATTTGGGTTTCCGATTTTCGCAACCCGCATTGTGGAATGCGGATTGCGGAGGCATAATTTTTTCGGGGGCGCGGATTTCAGTTTCCGATTTTCGCAACCCATATTTCGGAATGCAGATTGCGGAGGCATAATTTTTCCCAAGGGCGCAGATTCAGGTTTCTGGTATCCGCAACCTGCATTGTAGAATGCGGATTGCAGAAGTGATATTTTTCCAGAGGCATAAAGTTGGCTTTCTAATAACCGAAACCAGCATTGCGGAATGTGGATTGTGGGAGGATAATTGCGGATCAGAGATGTTTTAAAGGGTAAATTATGGCCATGGAAAATGAATAATTTCACAGGGAAATGGCACGATTGGGATCTGATCTGGAAGCCAAAGAGAAGCAAAGCTTGGTTATCCATCCAAATCATCCTAAAACGACCCAATATGAAGGACAAATAGGTGGTTTCAAAGGCCCAAAGGCACACTGACACCGCACAGAGTTTCCCACCGGTGCGTCTAATAGACTCGAAGGCAGTTGGTTTAAGTATTTCGGCGTGAACGACCTCATCCTTTCCAGTTCAAGACTGTTGTCAGTAAACGGCCATTTATGGTTGAATTAGTTAGAGGTTGTTTGATATTTTGTAACCATATAAAGGAAGAGTCTGAATTAAACCCAAGGTTGGATGTTTTCTGTATTCTAAGAGATTAAAATCTCTACATATGTGTCAAACTCGGCCTTTCAATTCATGAGAAGACCCGATTCTCGAGCAGAGATTCTTGTGATGAGTGTTTTGATGTCTGTAATTTTCTGTGCATGTGTTCTTCATTTTTATTTCCATTGATTTTTTTGCTTCTGCAATATCTAGATCAAGACTACATGGTCTTAAATTCATATTTTATGCTTCAAATGCATATGACTAGGTATTCCACCCTTTATTATTGAAATTTCAGGTTAGAATTCATTTACAAATGCTCTAGCACTGTGATCATGAATTTGTTTCCTTTTCTGCCTTCATCTACTGATATCTTTGACTTGAAAAAACCTCATCTACCTTGCCTCTGTCTCTTAAATTGTGGTCTAAATCAATCATTTGTGACTATAAAGCCATTGAAGTTTGACTCCATGCCCAGTGGTGCTCTTGTCCTTAACCCCAACCAGCTGAAAAATCCCTATAAGTCATTATCTGAAGGTCTAGCCACCATGATCCCTATAAGTCATTATCTGAAATAGTTACCTCATGATCCCTTCTGCTGCAACCTAAGATAATCTTGAGTGATAACATTCTGGCGACCATACTGGGGATTTGAAGGACTTCTTTCCCATAACAAGAATTTCAAAGCATCAAATCAAATCTCTGAGGGAAAACAGAGGATCATAAATTTCAAGGTTGTAACATTTTCTCTGGCGACTCCAACTTTCAAATTGGAGAATTTCTTGGAATAATTCTGTCTTCCAAAATGATACCTACCAAAAGTCATCCAGATCTTGAACTAGCAAAGTTTGTATCAGATCCAGATAATATCATCAGGGAGGCAAAGAAAGAACAAACAAGTATTTCACCATTAACTAGGTCTTTTTCTCTCCCTAAAGAAGAGGCATGGGATATAGAGATTGTCTCTTGGGATTTAAAAAATGAACAGTCCTCATTTAGGTCTAAATCTGAATCAGATCTAAAGAAAACCCTGTTTGACCAAAGAAAATTCGAAACACATTGTCTAAATGCTTTGTGGGAAAATTCACAAGCTAAAGAAGAAAACAGGGATTTATTTATCTTCACTAAAGATGCTAGAAAACATAGCCAAGTCCTGATTACTCCTCCTGGTGTTCCAAGCCATACTTTTGCGATACTTGTTGTTACTCCTGCTACTTCAAGAATTCCCCCTACTCCTAAGCAAAATCTAAGAGCTATGGCTTCCAGATTTTCCCCTTTATCTCTCCCTACTAATCTCCATGAATTACTTGTGAGCTATGCCCAACGCCTCATGAGATTTGATGGGGAATGAAATGGTTCTGCACAACGTCATGTAGACCACTTCATTCATTTTATAGACCTAGAATAGGTGGATGAAGATGATTTCAATATGAGGTTGTTTTCCCAAAGTTTTGTAGGAGAAGTGAAGAAGTGGTTCAAAGCCCTTCCAAATGGAGGATTTGCTACCTATGAGAGATTTGAACAAGATTTCCTAGACATATGGAAAGATTAAAAAAATCCTCTCCAAATTCCCACTCAGTATGCAAACACAAAGAAAACCAATGTTGAGACTGTCCAAGAGTTTTCAGCTAGATTCATGAGAATGTATAATTTTATCCTTGTGGACATCAATCCTCCTGTAGGAGCAGCCGAGCTTCATTATGCTAATTTTTTTGATAGTGACTTTGCTCTCTTGTTGAGAGAAAGGAGATCTTCCACTCTACCTAATATGTTAAAAGATGTTGTAGAAGTAGAATCTAAGTTGATGGCCTCAAGTAAAATGAAGCTGAGAAAAGGATATATAATGAGGCAGCCCAGCCTTCCACATCCCAATCCATTGATACTAGATTTGAGAAGATGATGATGACTATGGAAAGGCTGGTGGATATGATATCCCTTGACAATAGGCCTCCTTCTAGAGAAAACCCAGAGCCTCAAGCTCTAAATAACAATTACAGGAGACCTCCTGCCCCATAGGGAAGACCAAGAGAGCCAAGGGATCCTAGAAATGCTGAGAATCAACCAATCAGACCACCCTTTGCTGAGAACTTAATAGTAGGAGAAGAAGAATATGGACACCCTGATGACCAAGTCCACCTCTTTGATCAGATCCAACCCCAGTTCTATTTAACTAAAGAGGAACACGACCAATCCTCCCTATAGTTAGATAGTAGCCTAGAAGTACCAGAATCTGATCAATACCAAAGAGGCTTCCAAAATGCAATCCATGAATTTCATAGGCAGCATAATTTAATGTTGATGTATTTGTAACCTTGGAATATATTCACTTGTATATTGTATGTATTACATTTGTACTTTTTTGTATCCCCAATGGAGATGTATTATTCCTCCGGTTGGAATTGTCGTCATTTGTATTTGCAAGTGTCACAAGTTACATTGTAAGTGTCATAACTTATATTTGATGGGTTATTAGACCACCTTGGTGGGGTCATCCCTGTATGAGTCATATGGATGGGTTATTAGGATTCCTTAGGAATTCGGCCCAGTTAGGGTTAAAGGCAAGTCAAGTCATTGTATAAATAGAGAGTGTGACTCTCTCATTCTATTCATTCACTCACTCATCCAACTCGCATAGTTGAGAGAGAGGAGTGCAAACAAGTGGAGGAGGAGTAGCTGCTGGAGACATCTATCTTTTGGGTTTGATCTTTGTGACCTTTGTATTGGTGCTCATTCTATCTCTAAGGAAGTTGTGGGGTTTTTCACCTTCTTGGTTTTCCCCGGTAAAATGCTTTGTGACTCTTGTCTCTTGTGTTTGATATGTTGTACATGTTGTTCTCTCAGTTAATATCCTAGATCATATTGAATTAAATGATGAAAAACTAACATGGTATCAGATTTATCATGAAGGAAGGCATTGTATGGCATTTACAACACTTGTTGCACTTGAGACAAATTGGAAGGTAGGGCTTGATATAGTAAAACCTAGTCATCGTGGAACTTTCGCTATAAATCATTTTTGGAGAAGGTTCAGGATCTAAAACTTTTATAGGCCGACGAGGAAATGTTCATGTACCTTGTTTCCGAATATCAGCCCCAAATTCGTTGTACTTTGTGAGATATGATTCGTACAAGTTAGGGTTTCTGCCTCTTCCAGAAAGAAGCCCTAAATAGGTGACCTAGGAACAAAGGTCATATCTCGGGCTAGGAAGATCCAAATGGAATTACATAAAAAGTGGAAGTTAGGGAACAGACTATAGTTTCACAGGTCCAAGTTTCAGATGCTGAAGTTGAAATAGTGACACGTGGCACTCCGTACAAGTTCGTTATGCTGTTTCATCCCATAAACAGGTCATGTTGCGACACTTGGCATATTTTTCTCATGGAGAATCCATTGAAGCTCAAATCTATGGGGTTGGAAAGATGATAGGTCATGCTACCAAAGGCCAAAGTTTTAGACCTTGAGGATCCAAAATTTCAGAGATGCACCAGAAACAATATGGCATATATTTATGTCAAAATAGAATTGAATTCTAAGCATTTTCATTTTTGGCTTGTCACTGCTTCGGGAAATTAGGGTCTCTGCAAAAGTTGGAATTTTTGGAATATGAGACCACAACTGGATGCTCCTCATCAAAATAAAAATTTAAATACCAAGATCGAAGTTTTTGGTTGGGTAGAACCCCGGGCTCTATCAAACCCTAGTTCGGGTTTTTGACCAGAAAACCAGAATTTGACAGAAGTTGCAGGTCCGAAATTCATAGGTCATTTTTGAAGGGTCAATTTTTGAAGTTTTCAAAATATGAGCACACCAGCTTTCTCGCCTCAGTCAAATGCATCTCCCTATCTAGACAGAAGTTTGAAATTCCAAGTTTGGATTTTTAGGGTTTCTCTGTCAAACCCTAGCCAGCTCCAGATCCAGTTTCAACAAATCAAAGTGGATTGGGTTAATCCTAGAAGAGAATGAATTGGACACCTACATAAGTGAAGAAGTTCCAGTTCCATAGGGATATGAGGATAAGGCCTTACACAAGAATACTACAAGCAATCCCTACAGGTATGACTTGAGGAGATAGAGGTATGTTTTGAAATCTGTTCATGATTAAGTTTGTCTTTATATTATTAAGGTTAGTACAATCTTGATTAATTTTAGACTTGTCTTATCACCTTAGTAAAAGTATGAATACATGTGAATGATAGAAGACATTCATGACACTTATGATTGTACTAATGCACTGTGGTGTTGTATGAGGATGATGTTGTCCACTAACATGAAAGGTACATCAAGAAAGGTAAATCAAGTTCTAGATCAAGAAAATATGACCATGGTGACATGAAGACAAAGACTCATCCATAGCCATTGATCACATAGAAGCTCTACTTACGAGGTATGTATAATTTGGTTCTAGAATGCTTAACTTATGAGATATGCAGGTTACTAGCACAAGGTCTCTAAATCATTGAAGAGAACAAAGAAGACATTGTTTGGGTATGTTAGACATAACTCGCAAACATGATAATCCAGGTATGTTTTTTCCTATATCAAGTTAGAATCCTACCTTATGTTACGATCTTATATAAGTATATTTTTTTATGATTGATAATGATTATTCATGAAGTTATAAGTTTGAGTAATCATGGGTTTATGCATATTATGCTTCTTACTTTGATTGATGATATGACAAACCAAAAGAGTCTTATGGTCAAATAAGAATATGCATGAGTAAAAGAAGTCCTCCCTGAAACCTTGAAATACTAACGCTTGTGATAAATTACCTGTGTATGAAATGACCATGACCATACATGTTTAAGATTATTTAGAATCATAATGTTTTGATAGTATGGATATTATACTAATGAATGTATGATTATGTATGAGATATGGAGGATGACACAATGATGACACTAGTGCACATTTAAGCATGCATAGTGGTCCAGGATGGATATAAGTTCAAGGACAGATAATCAAGGAAGCAAAGATCAAGAGGGAGCACACTCCAGTAGTTCCTGCAAGGAAGCAAAGATTGAGAGGGAGTCCACCCAACAACTAAACAAAGATACATATTTGAATTATCATTTCTTGTATATATGATTACTTAAATGATGTTGTTAGGTCATGTACATACTTATGTCCCTATATTTAGGATGTATATTATGCATTTTAGAAAAGTTGCATTAATGAACAAGATACTACTAATATAGTAATAGGTAAGTGGCCTATGGTACTGTATAACATTCCATTGCTACTTATCTAGAATGAAACCTTTTTGCTGACATGTTGGGAGTAGTGCACACTCTTAACAATGTTTTGGTAGAGATGGAAGGCATCTAGAAAGTTACCGTATGAATACGGGATATGGATGAATGTTGTATTGAAACATTGGCTAAGATAATTGCATGACTGTATGACATACGTCTTTATGTGTAATATTTTGTTCGGAAAACTATGCTAAGTTTCTAATCATGTAATTGAATTTGACTTGTAGGAAAGATCATGTACAATCACCTACAAAAGAAGGACAGCCACATTTGTTCCAGCGACGAAGTTCAAGAAAACTACCTATTGAAGATATTGAAGAATCTGAAGTTACCAAGATTAGGGATGCAGTAATGAAAGGATGCTGTGATCGAGGAATACCAGTTGATCATGAAGAATGATGTTTGGGATGTGGTCCCAAGACCAGAAGGGAAGTCTGTTGTGACTTCCAAGTGGATCTACAAGATCAAGCATGCTGCAGATGGTAGCATAGAGAAATAAAAGGCAAATTTTGTGGTTCATGGCTTCTCCCAGAAAGAAGGGATAGATTATAAAGAGACTTTTGCACCTGTATCCAGATACACTTCCATCAGAACAGTACTTGCTCTGGCTGCAGTAATGGAGTGGAAGATACACCAAATGGATGTCAAGACAACTTTCTTGGATGGTGTAGTCGAAGAGGAAGTGTATGTGGAGCAGCCACTCGGTTTTGAGACACATGACAGGGAGTCATATGTGTGCAGATTGAAGAAAGCCTTGTATGGCTTGAAGCAAGCACCCAGGACATGGTACGGCAGGATAGAGAGCTTCCTGTCCATTTTAGGCTTTACCAAGAGTAAAGCGGATTCCAACCTTTAATACAAGGTTGAGGAAGGCAATCCAATGATACTCCTAATGTATGTGGATGACCTGTTTGTGATAGGTGAGGATAGATTGATTGCCAACACGAAGAGGAAGCTTGCTGCTGAGTTCGAGACGAAGGACTTGGATATGATGCATTACTTTCTAGGTATGGAGGTGTGGCAGAGTGAAAATGGAATATTCCTTGGACAAGGGAAGTATGCAGTAGAGATCCTGAAGCAGTTCGGGATGATGGACTACAAGGCCATGGCCACACCTATGGCATCGAACCTAAATCTATTGAGTGATGTTTCATCAGAGTTGGTTGATGCCACAATGTATCGTCAGATGATTGGGTCCTTAATGTACCCGATGAACACGAGACCAGATATTTGCTTTGATGTGAACACCTTGAGCCAGTTCCTGACGGATCCTAGACATGTTCACTTGATTGTTGTAAAGAATATTCTGAGGTACCTGAAGGGTATGATTGATTATGGGCTCAAGTATGACGCGAATCAAAAGTTTAACCTGGAGGGTTATGTTGATTCAGATTGGGCAGGCAGTGCTGCAGATAGGAAGAGCACTTCGGGGTGTTGCTTCAGTATAGGATCAGGTGTGATCTCTTGGTTTAGCAGGAATAAATCCTGCGTAGCACTAAGTATAGCCGAAGCAGAGTATGTCGCAGCTTGTTCGGCTAGTTGTGAAGCAGTATGGATAAGGAAGCTACTATCTGATTTGTTTGATCTCCAGTTGGATGCTACTTGTATTTTCTATGACAACCAGAGTTGTGTGAAGTTGTTTGAGACCCCGGTGTTCCATGACAAGTCAAAGCACATCGAGATCAAGTATCAATATATCAGGGATATGGTGTAGAGAGGAGTAGTGAAGCTCCTGTATGTTGCGATGAATGAGCAGATTGCAGATGTGTTGACCAAACCACTAGCCAGAGTGAAGTTTGAGTACTTCAGAGAGAAGCTTGGTGTTCTTCAGATAGAAGATACTTCGAGGAGGAAGTGATGGGACACATTTGCAGGAGCTATTCCAAGCATGGTGGTAGGAGGATCCTTCCCATGGCTGTGGATGTAAGTGTTGTGTGATGAGCATTAGGACAATGCTTCAGATGATGATATGCATCAAGATGATGCTATATATGATGATGATCAGGATGATCATGTGATGATGATGTGTATCAGGATGATGCACTATATGATGATGATTAGTATGATCATGAGCATCAGGATGATGCTCCGTGTGATGATGATCAGGTTGATCATGAGTATCAGGATGATACTTCGAGGCCGTGGATATGTGGCAAGTTGTGCAGTAGCATATAATAGCTCCCTGGGAGATACAATAGGTTGAGCAGTAAGCTCGTAATCAGTCATGGGATGCTCTTTCGAGGTTTTGCGAGGTAGGCATGTAATTGGTCCTGGAGATCCGATAGGTTGTGCTAGGCACGTAAAAGTCCTGGGATGCTATTTAGAGATCTTGTAGGTCGCAAGATGCTCTTTTAAGGTTTTGTGGAGATCACATGTAATCAGTCCCGAATATCTGATAGGTTGTGCTAGTCACGTAAAAGTCCTGGGATGCTCTTTAGAGATCTTGCAGGTCGCAAAATGCTCTTTTAAGGTTTTGTGGAGATCACATGTAATCAATCCTGGAGATCCGATAGGTTGTGCTAGTCACGTAAAAGTCCTGGGATGCTCTTTAGAGATCTTGCAGGTCGCAAGATACTCTTTTAAGGTTTTGTGAAGGCTGCATGTAATCAGTCCTGGGAGATCTTGCCGGTCCTGCTAAGTCACATAAAGGATCCTGGGATGCTCTTGTCAGGTTTTGCAGATGCACATAATCAGTCCTGAGATTCCACCTATGTCAGGATGCTCGTAGAGATGATGAAGACCTACAGGAGGCTAGGCCTACATCCAACATGAAAAATGGTTGGCTCTGTAGAACTTCCTATGACGAGAAGAATTGAGAGATAACACCAGTGATCGAGATGACAAGTACGGCAACAGTGACAATGATGCTCCGTGATCCAGTGGCGATGATCCATATCCAGTATTGAATACTTGTGCCTAAACGTATTGATGACCTATGTCAAGAGAATACCTTCCTAGTTAAGAGGGAGTGTTCATGTATTTGTAACCTCGGCAGATATTCACTTGTATATTGTATGTATTACATTTGTACTTTTTTGTATCCCCAACGGAGTTGTATTATTCCTCCGGTTGGAAGTGTCATCATTTGTATTTGCAAGTGTCGCAAGTTACATTATAAGTGTTGTAACTTATATTTGATGGGTTATTAGACCACCTTAGTGGGGTCGGCCCTGTATGAGTCATGTGGATGGGTTATTATTCTTCCTTAGGAATTCGGCCTAGTTAGGGTTAAAGGCAAGTCAAGTCATTGTATAAATAGAGAGTGTGACTCTCTCATTCTATTCATTCACTCACTCATCCAAATCGCATAGTTGAGAGAGAGGAGTGCGCACAAGTGGAGGAGGAGTAGCTGCTGGAGACATCTATCTTTTGGCTTTGATCTTTGTGATCTTTGTATTGGTGCTCATTCTATCTCTAAGGAAGTTGCAGGGTTTTTCACCTTCTTGATTTTCCCCGATAAAATGCTTTATGTCTCTTGTCTCTTGTGTTTGATATGCTGTACATGTTGTTCTCGTAGTTAAGATCCTTGATCATATTGAATTAAATGATGAAAAACAACATTTAAGAGGTAGGAAGGTAACAATAGACCAAGGAAAGGCTACTGTTGAGCCATCTTCTTCTCAGCCACAAAGAAAAGAAACTTCTAGAAAGGGTGACCCAAAAATTGTAACCTTTGATAAGGCACCTGAGAAGGGGAAAGAAGCTCCTAAAAAGGGTCCAAAAGGGAGATATGAACATAATGTAAAGACAATAGAAAAGATCCATTCTTCTTTCAGTTTATAGAATGAAATATCTAAGATTAAAATCTCAATTCATTTAAATGAGTTGGTCAAAAACTCAAAGTACAAAGATCAGATTTTGAAAGTAGTGAATGGAGAAGAAGGAAAGCAACTTGATACTCTCAATTTGCATGATGACAAACCCACTCTTTTGTTTGGTCCCCATGTTGAAATTTCTCCATAGGATGATGTTCCTCCCTTCTATATCATCCTAAAGATACATGATCATATATTACACAATGCTTTGTTAGATTCTGGAGCTTCACATAACCTCATGCCAAGATCAGTGGTGCAGAGTTTGGGGTTATAAATCACAAGGCCCTATAAAGATTTATTCTCCTTTGATTCTAGAAGAGTCCAATGTTTAGGGATGATTAAAGACATGGTAGTCTCACTAACTCAAATACATCAGAAGAATGTAATCATAGATGTGGTAGTGGCTGATATTCCACCTAAATTTGGGATGCTATTATATAGGTCTTAGGCATCAAAATTAAAAAGGAACTCTACAAATGGACGTCTTGTGCTACCATCCCTGTTTTTGGAGAAAACAAAAGATTATACAGAGATAATAGACTGTCCTATGTAGTAAGCAGTAAGAGTAAGCCTGATAACCATCCCATTTTTCTTGTAGACACTAATATAGGCACCTCAATTTTCTATTATGATCTTGGTTCAGAAGAGAAGGGTATGAAAATTACTTATCTGCCTGAAACTAATGATAAGTCTAGTAATGAGAAAGAGATACAATACTTAAAAGCTCAACAAACCTAGAAGGCAATGGCCAACAAATGGAGAAAGGCAGTGATGAAAAATCAGAATTATAAATGGAAACTAAAACCACAGTCTAAAGAGAAGAGCACTAGATTATGAGGTTTGATGGAGCTGTGAATAAAGAAGGAGCTAGGGCAGGGGTATGGATCATCCCTCCAGATGAAGGAAGTGAATGCACCATATTGAAAACCTTCAAACTAATGTTTGACAGTTCTAATAATATGGCAGAATATGAAGCCCTACCGTTGGGTCTGAATGCACTGAAATATCTAAGAGATAAAATGTTCAAAGTTTATGGAGATGCAGAGCTAATAATCCAACAGGTGAATGGAAATTATTAGACTAAACATCCCAAAATTAGGGCTTACAGAAATTTTGTTTGGGATATCTTTGATAATTTTTTCACAAAGCATGATATTTCTTATCCCTAGAGAGAAAAACACAATAGAAGACATTTTGGCCAGCTCTGCTAGCAAATTTCAACTCCCTGCCCATCCTACCAAATATTACATGATCAATATAAGGCATAGACCCTCTATTCCAGACAATACCAAACATTGGAAAATATTGGAAGATGATCAAAAGAACAAGAAATTCCTAGATATGACTAAAGAATTTGCCAACACCCAGATTGATCAAGAGAACTGTTCATGTGATGAAGGGGAACTTGACCCACCAGAGATCCTAACCACTTTGGGAGGCAAAGAGATCCTGCAGCTGAAGAGAAACTTTTTGATGAAAATGATGTGGCCAAAAATCACAAGGTTTCTCCAAAACACAGTGAAGTGGAAGCCTGTAACATTGGAAATGATGAAGAGCCAAAAATTGTCAAACTATTGAAGTCTTTAACCCTAAGCACTAAACATGACTATGTGGATTTAATGAGAAAGTTTTAAGATGTGTTTGCATGGTACTATGAAGACTTGAAAGAATATGACACCACTATCATCCATCATATCATACCAGTCAAGACAGGGAGAAACCATTCAGGAAGAAACTGAGAAGGATGAATCCTATGTTGCTCCCACTGATAGAAAAAGAGGTGAAGAGGTTGTATGAAGCCAAAATAATAATCTCCTTAAGGTTTTCAAAGTGGGCATCCAGCATAGTCCCAGTGAGGAAGAAGAATGGTGAAATCAGACCGTGTATTGAATTTATAAATCTAAACAAAGTGTCCTTAAAGGAAAACTACCCCCTACCCAAAACAGACCACATTTTACATAATTTTGTAGGGGCAGCAAGAATGTCCATGCTTGATGGATTTTCAGGGTACAATCAGATTAAGGTACAGCCAGAAGACCAAGACAAGACAACCTTCACCACACCTTGGGGGTGTTAGAAAAACAGGATCGCAGAGCAATAACAATAAACAGAAATGCAAATATAATCACACATACACATTATAAGAGAGACGCAGATATATTGTGGTTCAGCCAACTTGGGCTACGTCCACACTGAATTTGCCAGTCCTTATTATTATTACCGTCCAGCAAGGTGAAGGGATACAACCTGCAACACAACCGCTGTACTTCCTCTTCTTTGTTTCACAGTCTCTCTCTTGATCTCAGAGATATTTACAATGCATAAAACCTAATACATCCTCATCCCTAGCCGTATTACAATGTCTTTATTTATAAAGGAAATACAATGGGAAAATACCACCGGATACCCAAAACCATGGGCCCGCAAAACAACTGGCGAAAACAGCCCCAAAATTTTTCTTCGGGGGCGCTGCCCCCGGACCCCCCAACCAAGGGGGATGGTCCCCCTTAGAACCCCATGGGGGGGCAATGCCCCCCCGCTGGGGTGAGTGTACAGTCCACCTACATATCATATAAGACTGGGGTACAAACACGACTGATACAATATCATCTATGAGACTAGAAGATCTGGCTCCACAACCAACAATCTCCCACTTGGAGACTGATCACAGCAACTCCACCGCTGCTGGACTTGGACTTGGAAAATTTCTCCTCTTCACCTTCATGCCAAAAGGCCAACTGAAACCGAGCATGAACTCAGTTTCTCTCTAGTCACTACCTTTGTGAACATGTCTGCAGGATTCTAGCTAGTATGTATCTTTTCCAGCTTCAACAGTTCATCTTCCAGAACAGAGCGTATGAAATGGTACTTGAGTTGTATATGTTTAGTCCTGGAATGGAATGTTGAGCTCTTTGCAAAGTGAATGGCACTCTGGCTGTCACTATACAATCTGCTATCCTTCTGCTTCTTACCCACTTCCTCCATAAACCTCTGCAAACAAATCATCTCTTTACTAGCCTCTGTAATGGCAACATACTCTGCTTCTGTTGTTGAAAGTGCAACAACCTTCTGTAGTTTCGAAATCCAGCTTACTGTTGTTCCACCTATAGTAAACACATACCCTGTGGTGCTCCTCCTACTATCCTTGTCACCTGCCATATCTGCATCAACATATCCCTGTAGAACAGTGTTTGAACCTCCAAAACATAATGCCTCAGTGGTAGTACCTCTCAAATACCTGAGAATCCACTGTACTGCCTTCCAATGTTCTTTACCTGGATTGTTCATATATCTGCTCACAACTCCCACTGCATGTGCAATATCTGGTCTTGTGCACACCATGGCATACATCAAGCTGCCAACTGCTGATTGATAGGGAATCTTGGACATGTAATCTATCTCTTCTTATGTCTTGGGACACATTTCCTTACTTAGACTGAAATGGTTAGCCAAAGGTGTACTTACAGGTTTTGCATTCTGCATTCTGAACCTCTCCAACACCTTTTGTATGTACTCACTTTGAGACAATGTCAATTTGTGATTTTTCCTGTCTCTCGTTATTCTCATACCAAGGATTTGCTTTGCAGCACCCAATTCCTTCGTCGCAAATGAATTAGCCAGCTTCCTTTTGAGTACATTTATATCCTGCATGTCAGACCCTGCAACAAGCATGTCATCCACATACAATAACAAGATAATATATCTTCCATTGTCTAGCTTCTTGAAATAAACACAGTGGTTAGAATGACATCTACTATAACCTTGTTCTGTCATAAACCTGTCAAACTTTAGATACCACTGCCTTGGAGCTTGCTTCAAGCCATACAAGCTCTTTTTCAACCTGCATACCAGATCCTCCTTACCTTTGACTTCATACCCTTGTGGCTGCTGCATATATATTTCTTCCTCCAAATCCCCATGGAGGAAGGTTGTTTTTACATCTAACTGTTCAAGATGAAAATATTCTACCGCCACTAGACTTAAGATAGTCCTAATTGAAGTCATCTTAACAACAGGAGAAAATATTTCATCAAAATCCATATCTTTCTTCTGTGCAAACCCCTTTACAACAAGTCTGGCCTTGTACCGCTTCTTACCTCCTTCTTCTTCCTTCAACCTGTAAATCTATTTGTTTTGCAATGCTCTTTTACCAGCAGGCAACTGAACCAAATCCCAAGTCTGGTTTCCTACCAATGAGTCCATCTCCTCATTCATGCCTTGCTCCCACTTCTTTCTAGTTTCCACCTGCATTGCTTCTTCATAACATTATGGTTCACCAGAATCAGTCATCAATAAATAATACATTGAAGGAGAGTATCGTTTAGGGAGTCTACTTAACCTGGTAGATCTTCTTACAGTTGCAGGAGTTTCAGGTACTTGTTGCTGCTCTTGATTTTCTGACACCTTCGAAACTTCATTTTCTTTAATTTCATCAAGCACTATGTACTCTGTGTTTTCCTTTTCCTGTTTCTTTCCCTGCAACTGATCTTTATACATGACCTTTTCATTGAATATCACATCTCTACTCCTGATGATTTTATTATTTTCATAATCCCATAAACGATAACCAAATTCATCAACCCCATATCCAATAAAGGTACATTTCTTGGATTTAGCTTCAAGCTTTGTTCTATTTTCTTTATCAATATGGACAAATGCTTCACAACCAAACATTCTCAGAAATGAGTAGTTTACCTTTTTATCTGTCCATGCTTCCTCTAGAATACCACCATCCAAAGCACTTGAAGCTCCTCTATTTATTAAATAAATAGCAGTATTTACAGCATCCTCCCAAAACTGTAAGGGCAACCCTGCATGCAGTCTCATACACCTTGCACGCTCCATGATTGTTCTGTTCATCCTTTCTAACACACCATTTTCCTGTGGTGTTCCTGGGACTGTCTTCTCTCTACAAATCCCATGGTATGAACAGTAACTATCAAACTCCTTGCCGCAGTACTCACCTCCATTATCAGATCTGAGACACTTCAATCTTTTTCCTGTCTCATTCTCAACCAAAGATTTCCACTTCTTAAAAGTACCAAACACATCAGATTTCTGTCTAATGCAATAAACCCAAGTTTTTCTAGTTGCATCATCAATAAATGTAACATAATAATGAGAGCCACCAATAAATTGTACCTGAGCCGGTCCCCATACATCTGTATGCACAAGCTCTAATTTTTCATTCTTCTTCTGTTTCCCAACCCTGAGAAATCTGACTCTCTTATGTTTTCCATAAACACAGTTTTCACAGAATTCCAAACTTACCTGCTTCAAATCCGGCAGCAACTTCCTTGAGTGGAGAATCTGCATCCCCTTCTCACTCATGTGGCCAAGCCTATGATGCCACAATGCTGTATCTGTTCCTGTGGAAGCTAAAGAGATAGAATGGTCAGTATTATGAGGACATAAATACAACGTACCTACTCTGTCTCCTTTTGCTATCACCATTGATCCTTTAGTGATCTTCCACCACTTTTCTCCGAACGTAGATAGACAGCCGCCATCTCCCAACTGCCCTGTTGAGATCAGATTTCTTTTCATACCAGGAATATGCCTAACTTCTTTCAACAACCAATCAGTTCCATTCTTAAGTTTTATCCATACCTTACCCATTCCAACAATTTTACATGGCTCATCATCACCCAATAAAACATGTCCAAAGTCGCCAAGAACATACTCATGAAAGTATTTCCTATTGGATGTAGCATGACATGAAGCTCCTGAATCTACTACCCAATAATCACTAGTATTATCTAATTCAAGAATCAAAGCATCTTGTAACACATCACCTGCTACATTTGCTTCCTGGGTAGTTTTCTTCTGTGCATCTCCTTTCTTCTTTAGAGATTTGCAGTCTTTCTTCAGATGTCCTTTCTTTCTACAGTTCCAGCACTCTATCTTTCCCAGTCTGGACTTGGATCTGCCCATTTTAGACTTTCTACGATTACCTTGGCTCTTTCCTCTCTCCTTTTGTCTTCCCCTACTCTCCATGGTCAACGCATTACCTGATGTCTCACCTGTGCTTTTTCTTCGCATTTCCTCACTAAGAATAGCACCAATAACATCATCAAAGTTCAAGGTGTTTGAACTAGAGACAAAGTTACTTACAGCCATGACCAAGCTATTCCAGCTTTCTGGCAATGAACACAAGATTAGAAGAGCCCTAACCTCATCATCAAAGTTCACACTTACAGAACTTAGCTGATTTGTAACTGTATTAAACTCATTTAAATGATCAGTAACAGATCCACCTTCAGACATCTTCATATTAAATAAACGCTTCATTAGAAATACCTTGTTGGAGGCCGAGGGTTTTTCATACAGCTTACCCAATGCGCTCATAAAACCTTGTGTTGTTGTTTCTTTTGAGATATTGAAAGCCACCGACGAAGCCAGGCTCAACTGTATTGTTCCCAGAGCCTTTCTGTCAAGAACCTCCCATTCTTCGTCCTTCATAGTTGTTGGCTGCTTTGATTTTCCTCCCAACGGTAGGAATAGATCCTTCTGGTACAGATAGTCCTCTATTTGCATCTTCCATAACCCGAAGTTTTGGCCGTTAAACTTCTCGACCTTAAACTTTCCTTCTTCTGCCATTGCTCCCACTCGAACCAGAAACCCTAGCTTCCTGCGGGTTTAACCGCCAAATAGACCTTTGACTCTGATACCAATTGTTAGAAAAACAGGATCGCAGAGCAATAACAATAAACATAAATGCAAATATAATCACACATACACATTATAAGAGAGACACAGATATATCGTGGTTCACCCAACTTGGGCTACGTCCACACTGAATTTGCCAGTCCTTATTATTATTAACATCCAGCAAGGTGAAGGGATACAACCTGCAGCACAACCGCTGCACTTCCTCTTCTCTGTTTCACAGTCTCTCTCTTGATCTCAGAGATCTTTACAATGCATAAAACCGAATACATCCTCATCCCTAGCCGTATTACAATGTCTTTATTTATAAAGGAAATACAATGGGAAATACCACGGGATACCCAAAACCATGGGCCCGCAAAACAGCTAGCGAAAACAACCCCAAAAATTTTCTTTGGGGGCGCTGCCCCCGAACCCCCCGGTCCCCCCTGGAACCCTGTGGGGGGGAAATGCCCCCCCCACTGGGGTGAGTGTACAGTCCACCTACATATCATATAAGATTGGGGTACAAACACGGCTAATACAATATCATCTATGAGACTAGAAGATTTGGCTCCACAACCAACAAGGGGAACTGTGTATTCTAAGTCTGATACAAAGCATTTGAAATATTTTCATCAAGTTTTTTCCAAGTGCAGAAAAATTGGAATCTCTTTGAACCCCAAAAAGTAAAAAATTTCCACGCAAGAAGGAAAGCTGCTAGGTCACACAATATCCAAAGATGGGATCAAAATTGACCCGGACAGAGTTGACACAATACATAAAATTGAACTCCCAGGGAGTAAAAAAGAGGTTCAATCCTTTCTAGGCATATTGAATTGTTAAGAACCTGTACTGCTAAATCCAAACAAGCATTTGGAGACATAAAAAGGGCAATTGTTGAAGCACCTGTACTAATCAGTCCTGATTTTGATAAAGAGTTTCTTATGTTTTATTTTTCCTCTGAGCATTCCATAGCTGGAGTGATTTTACAGAAAAATCAATAAGGAGATGATCATTCCATAGCCTTATTTAACAGAGCTCTTAGAGATGCTGAGCTCAAATACAACATCATGGAGAAGCAAACATATGCCATGATTAAAACCTTGAAAGATTTCAGAGTTTATGTTCTGCACTCCCATGTGGTTGCTTATGTTCCTAATGTTGCTATAAAGGATATATTGACACAGCCTGATCCATAGGGTAGAAGGGCTAAGTGGATAGTTGTGCTCTTGGAATATGACTTGGAGATCAAACCTACAAATCTTATCAAAGGACAAGGACTGGCCAAGCTCATGGATGAATCAAATTGGGATTCACTAAGTGTGAACTTGCTTTCACACGTGCTAGAAGAAACTTCCCAAGACCCATTGTTACGGGTATCAGATAAATTCTTGGCTTCTCCTTGTTATTATGATATTATATGTGTTTTGTAGAACTTACAAGCACCCCCTGAGATGGGTAAAAGAAAATCTTGGTCAACCAAGATGAAGGATGCAAAGTTATGCATATTGAATGGTTGCCTTTATTGGAAAGACCCTAGAGGTATTCTATTGAACTGTATAGTGTAAGATGAAGCCAAAGAGACCTTGAAATAATTTCACAAAGGTGTTTGTGGGGGGAATCATTACTGGAAGGCCATTGTCAACAAAATTATCAGGGCAAGGTTTTATTGGCCCACCATGTTTAAAGATGCATATAAGGAAATAGCTACTTGCCATGAATTCCAAATATTTGAAGGGAAGAGGGAGCTCTTATCCTTGCCTTTGGAACCAATCTCTGTAGAAGCCCCTTTCTAGCAGTGGGGGCTTGACTTCATTGGTGAAATTTTCCCCAAATCCTCTGGAAAACACAGGTGGATTGACTGTCACTGATTATTTCACTAAATGGATTGAGGAAATACCAACCAGGAAAGCCACAGACACATTCATCATCAAATTTCTAGAGGAAAATATCATGTTCAGTTTTGGTTTCCCTGTTAAAATAATCACTGACAATGCTCAAGCCTTCAAATCCAAGAAAATGGTCAAATTATGTGACAAATTCCACATAAAATTGGGTCATTCTACTGATTACTAGCCCAAGGGAAATGGACATCAGCTTGGTGTGCCAAGCCTTTTTGTCTTCTTGCAGCAGCTTCTTGATGATCCTAACCATACTTTTTCTCTGTGGGATGATAGGATCACCTCTAAAATATCCATTGGAACTTCTCCTTTCAAATTAGTATATGGAACATAACTGATATTTCTTGATTCTCTCAAAGGGCCTGCAATGAGGATACTACAGGAGTAGGAAGAGGAGCCAAACCCTAAACTAAGGAGGACTAACCAAATGGTTGGGATACAAGAAGTTGGAGACGAAGTACATGTTGAAGCTATGTTAGCTCAAGATAGGGTTAAAAATACTTTTGACAGAAAGACCAAAGCTGATGATTTATAGGTGGGAGATAATGTATTGAAATGGGACTCTATAAGAGAGCACCAAGCCCAAGAGTTTTATAACCTCTGGCAAGGGCCCTATACAGTCACCGCTTGCCATGGAAAAAATGATTTCTTCTTGCAGGATGGGGATGACGAACCAGTTGGGAAGAGACCCGTTAATGGGCGTTTCCTGAAGCACTATATCCAGTGAGAAACAAGCCTGTTAGCTCGTCCTCGTTGCACATTACTATTTTGTTTTAGCTTCAATTAGCTTTGTTTCAGTCTCATTTTATAAAAAAGGAAAAAAGAAAAAAGAAAAGGGAACTAGTATGTTGTTCTTGCTACCTCACAGAGAGGATAGCATCATCCCCAGTTGGAGCTGTTGTTAACACCTCTATTAATGTTTCTGCCAAAGGAAGAAAGGGAACCCCCCTACCGAAACCCAAAGCATGCCCATCAACCTCTTACACCAAATAAAGAATCATAAAATCCAAAAAATGGCTAAGTATCAACGAATTCCGAGCCAAATGATCGAGCCGCAGTGAGCAAAATGGGAAAGACAAGGCAATGGAATTCTTCCGCAATCTATAGAGGTTGAACGGTCAGGATTGAAAAATAAACTCTAGATATACGGCTGGGAAGCGATCAGCAACGCATCCGATCAAGATATTTTCCAGTTTTTCGCTTTCCCGCAAGTCCGACTTTCAGAATTTCTGCACCCGCATTGCAGATTGCGGAAGTCGAGACAGTATTTTTTCAAGGGCGCAGATTTGGGTTTCTGATTTTCGCAACCTGCATTGCGGAATGCAGAATGCGGAGGAATTATTTTTCTGGGGGCACAGATTTGGGTTTCCGATTTTCGCAACCCACATTGCGGAATGCAGATTCCAGAGGCATAATTTTTCTGGGGGCGCAGATTCAAGTTTCCGATATCCGCAACCCACATTGCAGAATGCAGATTGTGGAAGTGATATTTTTCCAGAGGCATAAAGTTGGATTTCCGATTCCCGAAACCCTCATTGCAAAATGTGGATTTCGGGAGGATAATTGCAAATTAGAGATGTTTTACAAGGTAAATTACGGTCATGAAAAATGAATAATTTCACAGGGAAATGGCACGATTAGGAGCCAATCTAGAATCCAAAGAGAAGCACAACCTGGTTATCCATCCCAATCATCCTAGAATGGCCCAATCCGAAGGACAAATAGGTGGTTTCCAAGGTCAAAAGGCACACTGATAGTGCACATAGTTTCCCACCGACGTGTCTAATAGACTCAGAGGCAGTTGGTTCGAGCAGTTCGGCATGAACAGCCTCATCCTTTCCAGTTCAAGACTGTTGTCAATAAACGACCTTTTATGGTTGAATTAGTTAGAGTTTATTTTATATTTTGTAATCCTATAAAGCAGAGTATGAATTAAACCCAAGGGTTGGATGTTTTCTAGATTCTAAGATATTAAAAGCTCTACATATGTATCAAACTTGGTCTTTCAATTCATGAGAAGACCCGATTCTGGAGCAGAGATTCTTGTGATGAGTGTTTTGATGTCTGTTATTTCCTGTGCATGTGTTCTTCATTTGTATTTCCATTGATTGTTTTCTTATGTAGTATCTAGATCAAGACTACATGGTTTGAAATGCATATTTTATGCTTCAAATGCATATGACTAAGTATTCCACCCTTTCTTCTTGAAATTTCAGGTTAGAATTCATTTACAAATGCTCTAGCTCTGTGTTGGAATTTTTTTCCTTTCCTGCCTTCATCTATTGATATCTTTGACTTGAAAAAACCTCATCTACCTTGCCTTTGGCTCTTAAATTGTGGTCTAAATGAGTCATTTGTGACTATAAATCCACTGAAGTTTGACTCCATGCCCAATGGTGCTCTTGTCCTTAACCCCAACTAATTGAAAAATACCTATAAGTCATTATATGAAGGTCTAGCCACCATTTTTACCTACAACCAGCTTTTGCAAATAATATCCTAAGTGTTGAGTGAATTGTGAAAGAGAGAGCCCTCTCTGTGGTTGGAAAGGCTAGTTTCCATCCACCAAAGCTTGGTTTGAAACAGTTACCTCATGATCCCTTTTGCTGCAACCTAGGATAATCTTAAGTGATAACAATGAGTATACAAATCTAACTCTAGGCCCCAAGTATCACATCTTCCTTTCTTCAAGGTCATTGCAAGGAAGCATCCTTCGAAATATGGGGTTTAGAAACCATTATAACAAAAATTATCATCTAAGGGGATCCTACATAAAATTATCCTATGTGGATATTGATATAGGTAGAATTTGTTTTCCTAAGAACTTTAACCCACATATCGATAAATACATTTTGATTTCGAATGGAACATTGATACATCATTTCTAGCATGTTTAAACAATTTTGGACCTACTCCATTGCCACAAGTTGTAATCTAAAATGAAGAGAAATCAAGGTTTTGAAGGATTGGCCTACTCCCTATGATACCAAGAATCTTAAGAGTTTCTTGGAAGCTATGAATTTCTACAATAAATTCACTTTGTACTAGTCACATAATACTTGTTGATTGAGTCAAGCCAGTAACTAAAATACTCTTCATTATACTCTAGAAGTAGAATAAGTATTCTATAAATTCATTATACTCTAGAAGTAGACTAAGTATTTTGTACCACTTAAATATGAACTTCATTATCCTGACGACGCCTCCCATATCGTCAATGCATGTGTCTAGTCTAACCATGTCAAATTTCAGTCCATAGATGCACAAGTTGAAAAAATTTCAACATTGGCCCCATTTATTACATTAATTATTCTATAGTTTTTTTGTTCGATTGGTGAATTGTTTGAGTGAGTTGTGTTTAAGTCTGGAAACCCTCCCATACCATCAATGCATATGTCTAGTATAACCACATCAAATTTTAGTCCATACAGGCACAAATTGGAAACATTTCAATGTTGGTCCCATTCAGTACATTAATTATTCTATAGGTTTGTTTTTTGATTTCCGAATTGTTTGAGTGAGTCATGTTTGAGTCTGGAAACCCTCCCATACCATCAATGCTAGCATCTAATCTAACAATGTCAAATTTCAGTCCATACAAGCACAAATTGAAAACATTTCAATGTTGGCCCCATTCAGTACATTAATTATTCTATGGTTTTTTTATTTGATTTATTGTTACAACGTAATCTTCCACCTTGTGAGAATCAGCACTCTTTGGCCTAGAGGATCCATTTCACTAACTCAAAACCACTTTTTATCCTCCAGGAACTACCATAATTTCCCTATTTTTCTTCCTACCCGCTTGTTGTCCCACTACATCCCGCGTACATCACCCCATATACGCGACTTGTTACACTATATCCCGTGGGTACCCGTAGGCTAGACCACTACAGACCACAGGTAGCATGTAAAATGGTAAAAATCACTAGAAAATTACTGTTTTACTCCCAAAAAGCGGTCATTGGGTGACCTTTGGCTCTCCATCTGCCCAAGTAACGTCACGATGAGTTCGTTCACCTACCTTTGAGAGGACTATATATTGAGCACACATGGCTTATGGACGGGAGGAAGAAGAGAATAGTAAAGGAAATCTAGTGGATTTTTGCCCTATCTTGAGTCTGCACTCATTGATCCTTGTAGTTGTGAACCTCTTATGTTCACCTTCCAAACTCCTTCTAGTTTGAGTTTGCCATTCATGGAGGATTGAAGTGGTGGAGGCACAAGTGGATTGATCTAGATCTTGGTTTAGATTGGTTGCCGGCAAGAGGTCATATCACTTTGTACTTCTTCTTGTTCATTAATAGAAATACTCATATTCTCGTCCATTCATGGTGTGAATGTCATTTATTATACATTGGGTTACATTTGCTTATGATATTATGGACCATTGTTATTGATAATGTTAATGTTAATTATATATTATATGTACTTGTTGGATATTGGCTGTCAAGACTAATTTGCAGATTACAAGTGCGTGGATTGAAAGCTCCAACGGGGATTTACATCAAACGTTGGATCGAGGTTGGTTACATTTCTCCATTATCTTAACATTGTCATTTATAATAGCATTGCTTTGAGAATTGAGTAGATTTCTGGTAGTCATCTGTCTATTGTGGTATTCCCAAGCCATAGTGAGTTTTCTCCAATACATTTATGAATTGTTTGAGTGAGTCATGTTTGAGTCTGGAAACCCTCCCATATCATCAATGCATGCATCTAGTCTAACCATGTCAAATTTCAGTCCATACAAGCACAAATTGAAAAAATTTCTATGTTGGCCCCATTCAGTACATTAATTATCTTATAGGTTTGTTGTTTGATTGTCAAATTGTTTGAGTGAGTCATGTTTGAGTCTGGAACCCTCCCATACCATCAATGCATGTGCCTAGTCTAACCATGTCAAATTTTAATCCATACGAGCACAAATTGAAAAAATCAATGTTGGCCCCATTCAGTACATTAATTATTCTATAGGTTCGTCGTTTGATTGTTGAATTATTTGAGAGAGTCATGTTTGAGTCTAGAAACCCTCCCATGTCGTCAATGCATGCGTCTAGTGTAACCATGTCGAATTTTAGTCCATACAAGCACAAATTGAAAAAATTTCAATGTTGGCCCCATTCGGTACATTAATTATTCTATAGGTTTGTTGTTTAATTGCCGAATTATTTGACTGAGTCATTTTTGTGTCAGGAAACCATGCCATATCGTCAATGCATGTGTCTAGTCTAACCATGTCAAATTTTAGTCCATACAAGCACAAAATGAAAAAAAATCAACGTTGGCCCCATTCAGTACATTAATTGTTCTATATGTTCGTTGTTTGATTGTTGAATTGTTTGAGTGAGTCATGTTTGTGTCTAGAAACCCTCCCATGCTTTCAATGCATGCATCTAGTCTAACCATTCCAAATTTCAGTCCATACAAGTACAAATTAAAAAACTTTCAACGTTGGCCCCTAACGTTCAACGTTGGCGTCTAGTCTAACCATGCCAACGTTGTTTAATCACATGAACATTATAATATGCATGATCAAGTACGTGAGCAATCACGCCTTTTGGATTAGCATGATAATTGTGCATTGCCTTACCGAGATTCTCTTTGTTTCGAGAATAATTTAATATTCTCTACTAAATAGGGCCAACCACGTGAAGGTGGAAGCTCATCTGATCCCCCCCCATCACTCTCAATCCCCCATAACCCGACAAAATCTATGTACAAAAAAATTATTTATTGTGTTTTTTGTCATACTTAAGAAGTAATGTCTCTTATAACATATGCCAACATACAAGAAAATGGAAAAAATATTTAAAAACAATTAATTTATACGTACCAATACAATTCAATAATTCTGTCGCAATATTAATTCAAAATATAGAGATTAGATATATTAAGGCATACCTCTTACACTTCAATGGACTTCATCATCTTCTTCATCCGATCCGGATTCAACATTGTAAGGATTGGCCATATCATCATCGTCATCGATGTCAGTTTCGATCATCATGTCATCATCAATATCATCTTCATGGACATTGTCTGCTACATCATCTGATTCAACTAATTCGACATCTTCCTCTGGAACATGATCATCTTCAGCATCATCTTCTTCTACAAGACCCTCTTCATTATCTTTCTCTACATTATACTTTACTGACCTTCCCCTTGGATCATGTCTCAGAACAAATGACCAACCCCCTCTACCTGGAACCTTAGAGTAAAATACATGTTCACATTGGCTTAGAAGAACATAGGGCTCTATTCCTAGCTCAAACAACCTTTTATTAACCATGGTAAATCCATTATCATGTTCAATAATAGTTTTAAACGGGATAACGTTGATTCAATCGTAACCTGTACCATTTGACAATGAACATAACTACTTTGAAGGAGTTAAATCCATACTGAATAATATCTTCAAAATACCCATAGTATTGATTTTCTAAGAATTATGGATGTCTGTCACTTCTAGAGGAAACATTGGTCACTTCAAATACTGCAATTATCCCACAATCTGATGTTTTCTTCATTTCATCCAACTTTTTGATGCGAAATTTACAACCATTGCACCACATAGCCTTATGGCGTTTTACCTACAACAAGGCATACACGTAAAGATTACATCATGAATTGATGATTAAGTGCATGTTTATGCTCTGCAGGTAAAAAAATCAACGTGTACATCAATATATTTGAAAAAAAAATAGTATGGCTAATTAATATGCTTGCATGCTTATATTTTAAACCATATGCTAAATCGATTTCCCTTTGTGTAATATTGGCATCTCCATTGCGATGAGATGCTTTAACTAATGAAGCCACACCTTCCCACGATATTCCATGACCAGATTGTTCACATTGTTTAATCCATACCTTCATCCAATCAATATTGTTTGTGATGTATAAATCAAGTGCATCCCACTCTCGACCAACTGCTTGATGAAAATAAAATTAAAATTCAGTACAAATGTATATTCACTTAACACAGTAAACACTTTTAATTGATGCATATTGAATATAGAAAATGAAATAAATATGATATATACATAAAAATCAACATTCAAATGTACTATAATTAATCTCCATTAGCTAATAATTACCTTTCACCTTCCTCGATCTACCTTTCCCCTTCAGGTACTCCCCTCCGAAATTGTTATTGGAGTTCGGATCACAAATACGACCTAAATTGAGGTTTGATGCTAATTTAGGAATATATTCACTAATATACATCATGTTCTGGTATACTGTATATCCCTCCACCATAGAACCCTTAGGATGTGCTCATTGTCTAACCAAACCCTTCAAAAATTTCTAGTGCCTCTCAACCATCCACATGGACCTTGAGTGTATAAGTCCACACAATTCAATCTCCTCAACTTGGTGTATGAGGTAGTGTTCTTGTGCATTGAAAAATTTCGAAGGTAGAGGCTTTTGCATTTCACACATGAGATGAGGAATTTCTCTCCTCCAATACTTTATATCTTTTTTATGGATTTCTTTAGATGACAACCATCTACAAGTGATGCAAACCAATCACAAGATTTAACAAAAATAAACATTATATTACATAACAATTAGTAAAACAAATGTCAAATATAAGTTCTACAATGAATTAAACAAACACTTTATGCATGCAAAATATCACTACTTCCCTCATGTATTTTCCAAGATTATATATAACTTGTTTGACATTGTTGTCGAAGTTGTCCGGGAGAGATAGAGGTAGAACATACTGTAACAATATAAAAATCGTTTCATTTTTTTTACAAAAAAAAGACAAAAATATGCCAAAAATATGCACTATAATAAAAAAAATATATAGCAATCTACATACTGTAATAATTACCTTAATGAAGATATGCCAATCATGTGTTTTCACCCCCACAAAATCACCTTTATTTGTTATGATATTCTTCATGTTTGAACAAAATCCGGTGGGAAACTTAATTTTTTGCGTGACTTCTTTTACAACATTACTTTGTTGCTTCGTTAACAACCATGGAAGTGAGTTTATATTAATTTGGTCTCCGCTGCTATGTAATTGAATGACATATTTCATTTCATGGTTGGCTTCTTGAATTTGTATTACATATTTTGATAATTTTTTCTTTGTCACTCCTTCCATCCAATATTCTCCATAATGTTTCAGTCACATACTTTCTGATATGCATTGTATCAAACAGATGAGAAATATGTAGGTGTTCATAGTAGGGAAACCTATTAAATTGTTTAGGATAAATTTTCATTCCTCGTGGAATCCCATTAATGCCTTTATGATCATGACGGCCATCATGAATCATAGTTTATAAAGAAATTACAGAAATCAATGTCAATTACAGTAAACAACACATAATAATAAAAAAATCAAAACATTTCATATACAATGATACTGATAGACAATTTGATCTATACGTACCTTGACGATTTCTATTATATTGCAACTTTTATAGGTGAGGTGTCACTCTCTGCGGTTTTAATGCAGTCTCTTGCTTCCCATTGAATAGATGTTTTTCGGTAATTCGATACCTATGATTCTTAGATAGGAAGTGCCTATACTCATCAAACACCTCCTTTGCTAAACTTTTTGAACGACGAGATTTAATCTTAGGACCATAAACTGGACATGCAAATTTTTCCTTTGTTTGAAGACCTACATAAAGAGATGGATTAACTATGTCAATTATAATTATATAAAATGAATGGATTATTTAAAAAAAAATTGCGTGCATAATATATCAACTAGTTCATAAAATTAAATACAATTAAAGTGGAACTTATAATTACAAACTACAAAAATGGGTTAACCGTGGGGCATCATGTATTGTCCATACAAGAATTGCATGGAATTGAAATTTCCTTTGTCGTATTGGTCTAGATACATCATACATAGTGATTCCATTCCATAGCTTTAGTAGCTTGTCAATAAGAGGTTCGATATATACATTTATATCTTAGCTTGGTACTTACCTGATTGATTTGAACATATAAAATATATCATTATTGCAACCATTTAGATATATAAATAATACATAAGAGAAAAAAGAAAATATATATATATATTAATGTAGTGGCATCTCATGTGTCGTATTTTGTTGCATAATGTCATATATATATATATGACATTATGTCATATATATATATATGACATTATGCAACAAAATACGACACATGAGATGCCACTACATTAAAAAAAAATTGTTGTAGACACATACCTGGAATAATCATTGCCAACATTGTGTGCTCCCTCTTTATTGACAACCATGGAGGAATGTTATTGTTGATAACAAAAATAGGCCACACCAAGTAGATAGATCTCATCTTTGCAAATGGATTGACACCATCTATTGCAAGAGAAATCCTAACATTGCGAGGTTCTTCTTTAAAGTGTGGCCATTTTTCCTCCATATCTCTAAATGCAGAACCAACTGCAGGCATTCAAATAATGTCGTCTTGGCTTTTGTTTCGTGCATGGTAATCCATAAATTGCGCTATGTTTTTGCACCTGAAAATTCGTTGCAAACGTGGAATAATGGGAATATAACGAACAACCTTGCGAGGCATCTTTTTTGTTACTTGATCTGTTCGATATCCACTGATGTGACATTCCAGACATTATGTTTCAAATTCACGTTGATTATAATACATAACATGGTCATCAGGGCATGCATCAATTGCTTCATACTGCATTCCAATTTATTTCATGATGGTAGATAAATCTCGATATGTGAGAGGTAAAATATTTGACGGCAGTAACAAAAATTCAACTATCAAGCTACAACAAATTAAAATAAAAAAAAAACTAGTTAATATAATATATAAATAATATTAATGAAACATATTTCATCCGTATTAATTTTACTTATGAATTGACAATAAAATTATTAGAGAAACAAAGATAACCTTTATCATGATCATATATATGTATTGATGGAATATATTACATACATTAACATATGTGTGACTGATGTGTTTGAAAGACCATTCATAACCTTCAAGTTCATTATCAACAACATAGCAGAGAGAAGATTTGTGTTGGAGCCCTCATAAAGGGGTTCACATGCCTTCTCAAGAAGAGGTAAATCATGAACACCATCAAAGTCATCATTTTCATGATCATCATCATCATCCATTCTAACATTAAATGTATCATGGATCAATGTATTTGTACCATCATCTTCAACTATGTTATCAGTATGATCATCTTCTTCAATATGATCATTAACTTGTTCTCCATTATTCATAGCTCCATGTTCCTCCGGTACTTGTTCTGAAAGAAAATCCTCCGGGCGATATGCCGTAGGAGGTCTTTCCTTTATAATTACATGAAACCAGCAATAGATATTAGTTAATATAAGAAATATTAAAATGATACATACATTTACAAAAACGATCAATATAAAGACATATATAATGAAAAACTTACCAATGGATGATATTCATGTCCCCCCTTAGCGTGTCCATGTTCCATAAAATGTATTTTGGCTATTGTGATCTTTATTATTCTCCTTTTAAAGCCCCTGCATAGACTACATGGAAAATAACATTTCTCATCACCCTTTCTTTTGAGTCCATCCCACAATTTAGCAAGCAATTGTCGATTTTGTTCGTCTGGATCAGGAATATTGTTATGTGACATTTTCTTATACAGATCTTGACTGATGATTATCGATCTTAAAAAATCAAGCTCCACACTTCATTATTTTTAATCACAATAACAATTGAAATAATTGTGGATTTTTGTACGGAAAACAGTTAATGCGAAGATTACAATTTCCGCAAACCATCACTTGTATAGCAAACATGTCGGAATGTTTCTATAATTTATAGTTTCTAAAAATAAATGTTCGTTGGAGATCCGACGAAGCTATCATAATTACCGTTATAACCTACATGTCCAATATCCGACGACATTTGTCGCATATTCAACGAACATCGGAAATTCAACAACGGTAGAGGTCAATTTAAAAAAAATTAAACAAAATTTGTAATTGTAAAGGTGAAATCCGACGACACGATCAATTTCGTCAAAATTCGTCGGATTTTCTCGTCGGATATTGGGTTCAAATTTTCTTGTGAATATTAGGGGTTCCAAACACTCAATGCATATTTCATTTTTTATTTTGAATCCAAATGTGGTCCTATGCTCCCCGCCACCCAGGTGATGGTGAAGAGGATGGTCCAAACTGGGAGACTTATCACATCTTTAATAGGAATCTTGTTTCTTGATTCATTGGTTTCTTGGTTCCTTGATGACAATGCAATGCTATGTACTCGTCAACGGACTCCCCTCCACCTATTGACCCTGCCAAATATATTGAGCCCCTCACCTTGAAATCCCGCTTAGAAAATATAAATCCTCCACTTCTATGGTGAACACATTTCCACCTACAAGTAAAAATTGCCACTCCACATCCTACATATAAATTAGCCTCTCCAATAAGGGAACTTGTGCCCTCATGTTTTGCACCATGAATAACTTCAGCAACCCACATTCTTGGAGAGCATGTATAGTGTCAATATCTTGCAATACAGCTGAATCATTCATTTCATGCTCATTTCCCTTCCATTATAGCAATTTGGCTCAAGATATCTACACAAGAAACATCTAAAGTCATTTATTGAGCCCATCACTCTCCTTGGTCTCCCACAGAGCGATGTTATCTCTTCCTTCCTTTGTGCACAAAGCAATAGGTCCTAACTATCGCTCTCATCCCTTTCAAGGGGAAGCAATAGTCATATTTTCAAACTCAAAATTCCCTCAAACAACAATTTTTTCTTCCTAATCTATGCCAAAATAGTAATAGGATGAAATCTAGGGTCTCAATATATTACCTAGAGCAAGCAGAATGAAAAAAGATGCCCCAGATTTGGTAAAAAGAAGGATCTACCACAAAGCCCACCAAATTGGCCAAGGTAAAAACTCCAATGTGACTATAATTTGAAGTTTGACTATTTCTTGGTTAAATAGACCTAGTTTCAAAATAGCTTTGTTCATATTATGCCTTTTTATTTTCTTGCCATTTCCTTTTTTGAGCATGGTTTTATGATATTTTTGGGTTGATTAATGCCGTTTTCGATCCTTGTGACTATCATCTTGCAGAACAAATCCCCATAAGTATTTTTTTCGGCGACATCCACTTATGATAGCTAATTTTAACTTTTGGAATATAAGGATAGCTTTTCCTCATCTTGCTCATTGCATTTTTAACCGGCACCAATCCCATTATTGTGCCATAAGTTCAATCCCGTAAGGTTTTAACATCAGCCCTTCTTTTTATTTTTGCATGTTCTAACTTGTCCAATAGTGCCTACCTTCCATGGGCATCCTAGATTGGCACCCTAATTTCCATTTGATGTCCATGCTAAGATTATTTATAGGGTTGAGAACCCTCTTTAGTTCTTCCATGTCTTTATATTGAGCCTCATTATCTCTCTTTTCTTTCTAATTCTAGCCTTGTCAAGGGGGGTCCTGAAGTTTTATATGATTTCTTAAGTGGTTGCACCTTGCTTGCTCACACACGTCCCATTGCTTGATGCATCATTGTTGCCTATCTTGCCTCAATTGCTTATCTCGCACTTGACCTATTTCCTGATACCTTGCATTGTCGCCATACCATATTTCCCTTACCGATGGAGAGAATCCCTACATTGAGTGCTCCCTATTTCCCATCTTTTCATATTTGTGTCACTTATCTCTTAGTTGGTTCCAATCGCATGGAACCTTGCATCCCACTGTGCCACTCACTCTCTCCAACCATGCACACTTTTATCTCTTTTCCAGTGCTCATTAAACCATGAAAAAGACAGTATACCAAGTATTCCTTTATACATTTTTCAGGCTCGTTAAAACTGGACAAAAAAGGCACCTTTGTCGATCACACTTTTCTCTCTTTTTCGATCTTGTGAAACATATACAAAAAATACACTCTTGAGTACACTTTAACCTCTTTTTCAGGATCATAAATCCTACATAAAAAAGATACTATCGAGCATAATTTTATCTCTTTTTTGTGCTCATACAACTATGAAGGAGACACCAAAAGATAAAAGGGGGAGGGGGGAATCATTGTCTATTCTTTGAGAAAATGGTAACAATCCATTAAATTTCCCTTGAACATGCCACCTATTTTCATCACTATCTTACAGTTGGGTTATAGATTGCTTAGGTACCTTACCATCCTCATGATTCATAATGTCTCCCTGATTGGTTACTCTTCCAATCATTATGGTGGATACTTTAATGTTATATGGTGTCTTGAGTCTATGTTTCCAAGCCATTCATGTGTCATGCTATATCTTCAAGGGAAGTTTAGCTTCAGTCGGTCGTTGTCATGTCCCCATTTTTGGTAGCACCATGGTCAGAATACTAACCACTCCATCCCATGGGGTTCTAGTATTAAATTAATAATAAGGGAATAATTTGGGCCCAAGTTACCTTAGTAATTAATTAATTTAGCTAGATAATAAATTATGGCTAAAGTATTTTGTATTAAATTAATTTAGAAGGGATTTAATATTATTTTGAGTATTTAATTTTCATTTAAATGTAATAATGAGTTGGAAAAGGAGATAAGGTGGGCCAAAGAAGTTGCCTTGCAAAAGAAGGAAACTAGAAATTATTGGAAAAAACAATAGGTTCTCCTGAAGGACTATTGTTTTATGAAGAGCTTATGGACAATTCTGCGGTGGCTGAATGATCTCTTATGGCTTATTAAGTTGTATGTACTTTCATGTAATGGTTGTTGGTCTTTTAGTTTTACATTATAATCATGGAATACCATATAATCATTTTTTATGGAAGACTATATAATCATTTTTTATGTGAAGGATCACATATTATAACTGTTTTGCACCTGAAGATCGACTAGTATAGGAAATATGTTGTTCCATATAACAGAAACTGTACCTACTATTTTGGATTTGAAGGTACTTGAAAAAGTTATCTTTAATTCCTATGGAATAACAAGTAATAGGTTTTTTCGATTTGGAAAAAGAATACATGCATACAAGTTATTATAAAAAAAATTGGAGTTATTGAAGGCAAGTGTATTTTACAGACTAGTATGAATGGGATGTGTAAAGTGAGTAACATGTGTAGAATAAAGTGGGAAAAAAATAACATCACATATATAATTTAACAAAAAATAGCATTAAAGGTAAATAAATAAACTAGTATAGATCCATCTTAAATATAAATCTTTCAAGCATTAAGAAGCAATAAGTCTTAAAAAACTACATTTTTTATCTTTTTTTATTTGCCATCAAAACCTAGCCAAACAATCTTTGTCAAAATAATAGCTTTGAATTAATGAAATTGTTGTTTTTAATACGAAAATGGGTTCAATGCCCTTGAATACCCGTACTTCAAATAGATTGTGCAATGCTAACATTTGATATCTTCAATTCAATCAACACAAAATTATTCTTATTGGATTAAACCAAAAACCTCATTATTTTGAGTGGTTAGAAAATGGCCAATGTATACCATGTTTAGGCTGAGAAGGTTGCATATTAATTGTCTTTTATACCTTTGGGTGCTCAATAGATCCAAAGTTAAGATGGACCTCAACTAGAACCAACTATAGCCAAACAACAATGGAAAAAAACTAAAATTAGGACCAAATGATAACAGAGTTAGTTAATTAGTGGACAAACGGTACTTTTTTTAATTTTCCAAATCTAGTAGGAATTTTAATGATAGTTATAATTCCACCTTGGGTTTTGGCCCATTTTAAAATGATTAAGATAGTCAAAATTTTGAAAAAGTGAATAAATTAAAGTAAAGCTTCACTTTATTGAAAAAAAATAAACTCATCAAAAAAATTGAGTTTTTTTTTCAAGCCGAAAAAAAAAACTTGGTATTCAAAAAAGATATGAATCAAAGTTACATTTGGTCATTTCCATCAAACTTTTGTCCAGTCAACAGACCACAGCAGAGTCGGAATAAAAACAACCTACAGTAACTCATGAAAACAACTAACATAAAACCAAATGACAAGTGAACAAAAATACAGCATAAAGGAACTACAGCCATCATGGATCGAGGCACATGTAGAAGACAGGGAGTCACAATGCCAACATCGAGCACAAAAACAGAAGACTACGACCGAGAAGCAATCCCCTTAAAACAACTCCAAAGATCTCGAACCAGAGAATAAACCCTCCAAAAATTCCTCAAAATATATTACTAACTACAAAAAAAATTGAATTTATCCACTTAGTAATTCCCTTCTATAATAACACTACAACCACTCCAAATAAACACCTGCCAAAATAACTTTAAAACACAAACATACAAACAAAATGAAAAACATGGTAACAAGCAAAAACCTTATAAATCAAATAGCTAAAGACACGGAGAACAAACAAATACCAAGAGAATACGCACAACAAATATAAAGTTCAAATGCAAAATTGTCAAATTGCGTGTAATGAAATGTTTGAATGGCAGGGTTAAAGATTGGCACTGTCCACGCATAAATTAATATTAACAATAATAATAAAGAAACGTTATTCTCTGCACTTATTTCACTTTTCCGAGTCAGAGGCATGCAGCCCAACCCATGCTGCCACCTAAGCCACCGAACTCTTTTACTGCACAACACACGTGCTAATCATCTGGTTCCATCACAAACACGCCGCTTGCGTCAGCTTCACTGTCAAATTCTCTGACACCTGTCGTTATGATGGGACTCCTTTGCCCTCTTCTTTCTGATTGGCAGTTGGATGCGGGCACAGCGGACCCCACCTGGGACGGCTACCTTGCTGTCAACCATCACGAGTACACCGTACTCTCGGCTGCCAGACAGGTTACAGCCCTGTCTTCCATTAAGAACGTACGGAACACCCGATTTCGGGTACACTGCCAGGTCATGGGTTCTAGTGGCGCTATTATTGAAGAAAATCTATCATTGACATTTTGCTGACGTGGAAATGTACGTGACATACGTATACCGTACACGTCAATACACCCCAAAGCAAAGGAGGTGGTCTGTTAGACCTCAAATCAAATTAAGATTGTGCTACCATTTAGTGGCACGCTGTTTGCCACGTCAGATTGCCCTAATATTACATTAAATGCCACATCCAGCCAGTGACTAAATGCCACATCGAACCAGTGATCATGAATATTTGGACGGGTTAATCCAACGCCACCCCATAATTCTGACACGTGTACGTCGACATTGGATTCGTTGGAAAAGTTATGTATTTTGAAAGTTCAGTCTCTTAAATTCTGGTGCACCCACATGGTATGGTGTGCACTGTGTATTGACTCCCTGACGATTTCTGCATAATCCAACTGCAATGCCATACGAATCCCTGACGATTTCTGCATAATCCAACTGCAATGCCATATCAATTCTGAAACTTTTCATTATGTCTTTTGCAGTGAAGCATTTATTTCTATGTTATGTATATGGGGAAGGCTGAAAATGTGTAAGATTTTGGAAGGAACCTTTTACTTCAATGTTTTGGTCTACTCTTTTTTTTTTAAATCATTTTTCAAGCAATATAAATTTTGTCATTCTTAATTATGTTATACCCGTGAAAACATTTAATTATATATATTTTAAAAAGATAAAAATTATCCACAATGTTATAAAAGAAAAGTTTTGAACATATAATTTTTCATTTTAATATTTCACGCAGATCTAACTCTTAAAAACACTTCACAGACCATATTTATTAAAATCATTTTGACTAAATATTTTACTCTTTTTAATACAGTATAATATGCCATATATACCTACAAGTATATATATTTTTCATTCCTATATGATGGATAAATAAATATATAAAGTTTTATAATCACAAAATGTATATTTACTCTTCTAAGTACACGATAATATGCCATATATACCTAAAGAATATATTTTTCATTCCTATATAATGGATAAATATGTAAGGCTTCACAATCACAAAATGTACTATTTGACAAAAACCATGTCCATACCACTTTCATGTCAGACTTATCTACAAGAGAATACAATAGTTGTAGAATAAAACTTATCTACAATAAAATAAAAACAGCTCTGGAATTTTTTTATGAACCACATTCATTTGTTTTAAATTAAAAATACTTTGCTTACTTTTGGTATTCAATCTATATTAAAAAGTAAGTGAAACTCCTCATAAGTTACAAAACCTATATAGCCTAAATCAATTCTTACATAAATCCCATCAAAGAGAGGTCCGTAAAGATAATAAAGATAATTCATGTGAAGTGAATTTCCTACACTTGGGTAAGGTCTTCATGTGACTAGCTAGTAATTTCCTACACTTGGGTAACTAAAATATAAATAAAAAAATTTAACACAATTTTTTTATTTAAATATTATAAATATAAAATGGAAATTATTAAAAACATAATATAAAATTATTGAAATATATATTTATTTTTAATATTAATAACATAAATTTAATCTCATTATTAGTAATACTTAAATTAATTGAATAATAACACAATTTACATTGGAGGAAAGGATTTCTACCAAAATGGGGGTGGTAAGAGATTTTCAACAAACCTTCGAAGTGAATTTGGATGGTCCATCTATTGAAACAAAGATGGAGAAACATAAGAGACATTCAAAAAGCAAAGGCACGCTCATATTTCATATTTCCTATTACTTATAATCATTTTCTTCATACATTATATCACAAGAATCTGCATCAAATGACAAAAACACAACAACCAAGCAATACTTAAAAGCAAGATTTCAAAACATAGAACTCGACCAAACGCAAAACCCTCTCAGTATTATACATGATTCCTTATATGTATCCATCCACATAGCAAACAATTGGTTGCCTTATCTAATACCTCACATTTTAGTACACCCTTGATTTTCTTTTTCAAGAAGGGGAGAATTATTTGTCTATCTCCCCCACTTCTAACATTTATTGCATCATAATATAGCAAACAAAATTAATGCATAATGAACAATGTCATTCTTTGTCACAAGAAACAATAATCGGGTTAATGTGATGAATTAACAATATATGATTTTAAATGCAATGGCCATGAGCTTCAACAACGTTCATTAATGATCATATGACTAGGGATTCTACTTGTTTGATAAATTTAGTGGTAGCGAAAAGGCAATTGTAAATTAATGTAGATCTCATAAAAAATATGTCGATGTATTATGGGTGGCTTGTGCAACAATTACCTCTTGAAAATTAAATAATTAAATATTAACATGATGCAAGAGTGATTAACTATATAATTTAATAGAATGATTGTTATGTTTTTAATCGTCAATTTATTTGAAGTCAAATAATTTACTACGCTTTTAAAATAAAATAAGAAAAAAACTTTAAATTTAAATCTTACTATAATTATGTCTATAATTTTATTAAAAACAATAATATCAAAATGAGATTCCGCAAATTTCATAACCTTCCAATAAACATATCTTATTTATAACAAATTTATTTTTCAAAAGAGTAACCCCGGATGGTAGGGTGGTCAACTGAGGGGTCTCTTGGTAAAATCGGCAAGGCTGGAAACGACTCAGAGAAGATCGACGACTTTACATACAAGGACTTCGTCAACGGAGTGCTCAACTACTGTCGAAAGGTATAATGTTCCATTTTCATGTACTAGTTGAGTTTATGAAATTTTGTTTATGGTTTATATTTGATTTTCAAGTTTTTATTAATTTGCATATGATGTTAGTTTTATTTTGAGAAGTCTTTTTGGGAGACCCGAAATGGCGATCCCTACATTTGGTATCCTTAAATTATACCATGATTAATTATGAAGATATGATATGTTATTGACATGAAATTATAATAATTGCTTTGTTAATTTGCATTATTTCAAAAATATTTAAAAATATATATTAAAATATTAAATTTTAATTATTTATAAATTTTGATATTTTAATTATTTATAAATTCAAGGTTTTAAATATTATTAATCATTTTGATTTCAAGGAAGGTTTTTAACCTATTGGTTGTAAAGTTTCATTTACAACTTAAAGTAATATTTCTAGTTAAATAATGAATTGTAAAGTTTCATTTACAACTTAAAGTAATATTTGTAGTTAAATAATGAATTGTGACCCTAAGGGCAATGGTTATTGTTTTGTAGAGGGTGCACTGTTTTTAATAGAATATCATGGATTTTGTAAACAACTCTTTTACAATAAGTTTATGTTTATGAGTTTTACATCAGTGTTTTTTATATCAATTTTTAATGACTTAGGAGTATTATATGACATGTATGTAAATTTTACTATTATGGTGGGTAGATATATATATCTAATAGATCTATTTTATTATTCAATATTGAGGTTGTGATTTCTTTTTCTTTTTCTACAATGTGGATTGTTAATTGTAACAAGAGTTACAAGGTGGCAATGTCCTTATGTTTTGATGAATAACACCTTATAAATAACTATATTGGTCAAGAATACATCTAAAATAGTAGAGGAGGCATTACAATCTGAACAACAAGGCATGAAAATAGTTATACACAAGTTTTGTTTTATACAAGACAAAGAAGATGATTTGAGGCATAATGCTTCTTCACAAGACTAAAAAAACCAAAAATAGCCCATGTAGGAAACCAAAATCATACCATGCAAGACAAAGAATTTGAATTGAGATAGGGACTCTCTTCTTCTCAAGAATACAAAGACCAAAAAGCACATAAAGCAAACTAAAATCATAACATACCATGCAATACAAATTGATGAAATTGAGGTAGAGAGGGATGAGTAATCATAGTCATTACTTGCACTAGCAAAAAAGACTGATATTGTGAATCAATGATAGCCACATCAAGGATAAACCCCAAAACAACATTGTGCGTGGATAAAAGATCCAAATCTCTCAACTAAAGCACCCACAAAAACTTGTGTGCAAGGCACTCAAGATGCTTGGGAGATCCCTGGGCATCATGCCATCATTGTGCAGAATGGAAAGTAAGCAAAATAATTCCTTTATGTATGACCATTGCCTATGTTACACTTAAAATGAAAGTACTTGTGAAGATGTGTCTTTTAGCTAGATGCAAGATTAAAGGATAAGAAATGTGTCTTGAAAACATTGAAATGTGGTTTATGAAAAAGGATTGCTAATATGTAAACTTTTGGAAAATATTAATTTCTAATACTTTAGGAAGTTCCAAAGAAGATTAATTACAATAAAATTTGATTTCAAATTACTAGTGATTTTTGGATTCAACAATACAAAATATACTATGCAAGAACCATAAAAACATATAGTTCCATAGAAGATTGATGATGATGATGATGATGGTGGTTAACATCCATTGAGAACAAATTGCTCTATCATCCCTAAAGAAAGGAATTTATATGATTGTTGTAAAATTTCATTCATATGCTCAAAGAGTTTAGAAAGAAGCATTCCTAGGTCGCCATAGTTTTGACAAGTTAGAAGGTTAGGGAGGTCTGTATTGTAGCAAATATTATGAAACTGTGTGTTGATGTATATGTAACTTCGGAATGTATTTCATCCATGTATTTCATTTATATATTATTGTACTCCTATAGAGATGTGTCATTCCTCTATACAGAAGTGTCGTCATATGTATTGACAAATGTCACAAGTGTGTGAACTTGCCGATGGGTTATTAGACCACCATGTGTGGGGTCGACCCTGATTTATATATTATATGGTTGATGTGCCTAGCTAGACAAGTCGGCCCCATAAGGATATTGGGCAAATAGGTCAAGTATAAATAGAGATCGGGAGATCTCTATTTGGATCATTCGGAAACTCATTCTTCCTTCACTCAGAAAGTGGCGCACTAGTGAGGAGGAGGATCATCTGCTACTAGGAGACCATCTCTGTGTATTTTGGTTGTACTTTGGTTGAGCCATTGCTCTCTCTATCTCTGAGGAAGTTGTGGGGTTTTTCACCTTAAGTTTTCCCCACGGAAACTCTGTGTGTCTCTTGTCTCTCATGCTTTTGCTTCTTGTGATGATTGACATGCTTGTTATGATTGATATGCATTGATATACTGTACATGTTGTTCTCTCAATAAAGATCCTAGAGTATTGTGAATTAATGCTCAAAATTTAACATGGTATCAGAGCTAACCTGAGAAGAAGACATTGTGCAGTGACGGAAACCAAGGGTTTCTTGTTTATTGGGTTTCTCTCCATAGATTTTGGAAAAGTAGTATAGTAGATTGACTCTACTCATCAAGGAGAATCTATCTGTCCAATCAAAATTCAATTCTGAGCATTTTCAGATTTGGCCCTAAAAATTAGGGTTTCCACAAAAATAGGAATTTCTGGAATCTGAAGACATAGTTGGAAGCGCCTTGCAAAACTCGAAGTTTAGAGCTTTGGATGGATATTTTTGGCTAGGTAGATCTCAGGGAAACTCAAACCCTAATTCAGGGTCCTCCCTAGTGAACCCAGGAAGACAGAAAGGCATTTCTGAAGGGTGAAGCTTTGCAGATCTCAAATTCTGAATACACCAGGATGATCAGATCATCAAGGCACATCTTTCTATCCTTTTAGAAAGTTGAAATTCACATTTTGAATTTTTAGGGTTTCTCTGACAAACCCTAATCTGGGACCAGATCCAATTTTCAACAAATCAAGTGGTAAGACCTAAATATTTTCTATTTCCATTTGAAGTATTCTTTAAGATGTCTCACCACACCAAGCTTGAGGATAAGCTTGAAGGGGATGATAACTTCCGAGCCTAGAAGTATAGGATTGGGTTAATCCTAGAAGAGAATGAGTTGGACTCATATGTAAAAGAAGACATCCCTATCCCAGAGGATGAAGAGGCTAAGATATTGCATAAGAAGAACTTGGTCAAAGCAAAGAGAATCATTGCTGATTCTATCAAAGACCATCTCATACCACATGTGTCATCTCTAAAGACACCCAAGGAGATGTTTGACTCCTTGACCAAGTTATTTGAAGGGAAGAACATAAATCGAAAGATGACCTTGCGGAACCAATTGAAAGGGGTCAAGATGTCGAATGGAGAAACCATTCAATCCTATTTCTCCAAGGTCTCTCAGATCAAGGAACAACTTGAAGCTGTAGATGAAATGGTGGAGAATGGTGAAATTGTTATGACCACTTTGAATGGCCTACCTAGGTCACGGGACTCCTTTATCCAAGGGATCTGTGCAAGAAAGAAATTAATCTCCTTCAGTAGACTATGGGAGGAATGCTCTCAAGAAGAAGCAAGGCTTGTGGCACGAGAAGAAAAGATGGGGAATGAAGATCAATCTCTCACAGCACACACCAAGAAAGGCAAGTTCAAGAGGGAGCCAACCCATCATAAGAAGAAAACTTCTCATCCTTATCACAAAGAAAAGAAAGATCTGAGGTGCTTCAATTGCAATGAGAAATGTCACTTTGCTTCAGAATGTCCCAAGAACAAAAGGGATAACAACAACTCCAGCAAAAAGAAGAAGGGTAGCAAAAGAAGGTACCATGCTCATGCTGCCGAAGATGATGAACCTCCAAAGAAGAAAGCTAGGGCAGAAAGTGATGATGACTCATCAAGTGAAGAAGAGTATGTTCTAATATCTACTCTCACAGGTACTATCTCCCCTGGTTGTAATGATTGGTTAATTGACAATGGGGCTTCCAAACACATGACTGGGTTTAAAGAATCTTTTGTAAATCTATCTGAACATGAATCACCCCATAAAGTGAAACTTGGGGATGATTATCAATACCCCATCAAAGGAAGTGGTGAAGCCTCCTACAACCTAGATTCTGGAAAATCTTTGAGATGAAAGAATTCCTTTATTTACCTGGGCTCAAGAAGAACCTACTCTACATCTCTGCATTGGATGCAAAAGGTATGAGGGTTTCATTTGTGGATGGCCAAGTCCTAATGTGGCCAAAGGGAAAGACCATAGATGATGCAATGGTAATTGGAGAGCAAGAGGGAGGTTTGTATAAATTGAAAGGACAACCTGAACATGCCATGGTGCATGATTCCATGGAGCCAAGTGAACTTTGGCATAGAAGACTTGCACATATGCACTACAGAGCATTACCAATTGCGAGTAAGGCTATAGAAGCTCTTCCTGAAATCAAGACCAAGCATGAAGGTGTTTGCAAGGGATGTGCAAAAGGAAAGAACATTAAGAAGGAATTTTCAAGTAGTGAAAGCTAGGCAAAAGGTATCTTGGATATCATTCACTCCGATGTATGTGGTCCAATGTCATCCAGTTCTCTGAGTGGGTATGCTTACCATGTCTCTTTCATAGATGACTTCTCCAGGAAGACTTGGGTTTACTTCTTGAAGAACAAAGATGAAGTATTTGATAAGTTCAAAGAATTCAAAACCTTGATGGAGAATCAAATTGATAAGAAGATCAAAACATTCAGATCCGATAATGGTGGAGAATTCACCTCAGGTGACTTCAAGAAGCTCTACAGTGATTCAGGGATTAAGAGGGAGTTGACTGCTCCTTACAATCCTCAACAGAATGGAGTTGCAAAAAGAAAGAACATAACAATCATGGAAGCAGCAAGGGTAATGATGCATGATCAGGATCTACCTATGCATCTATGGGCAGAAGCAGCTAGAACAGCTATGTATGTTCAGAACAGAACACCCCACAAGATATTGGACAACAAGACACCAGAAGAGGTCTTCTATAGTAAGAAACCTGAAGTCAGCCATCTTAGAATATTTGGTTGTCCAGTATACATTCATGTTCCAAAGGAAAAGAGGACCAAGCTAGATCCTTCAGGAAAGAAGGGTATCTTTGTGGGTTACAGTGAAAGCTCGAATGCTTATAGAATATACTTTCCAGGGTTCAAGAAGATTGATGTCAGCAGGGATGTACCATTTGATGAAAACTCAGCATTCATAAAATCAAGGAAGGCACCTATTGAAGTTTATGAAGAACCTAAGGAAACTAGATTTCAAGACACTACTATGACTGAAGCAATTCCAGAAGTTATTCATGAGATTGAAGATCCGCAAGAACCTATAGATCCACCCCACGAGAATAACTCTCACAAGAGGAAACCTGCATAGGCTAGAGAGCTCATTCAAGATGCATAAAGATTTGGCATTCCAGAAGAAGAACACAAAGCAAAGAAGAGAACTAGATCACATACCAGCTATGTTGTTTTACTCTGTGATATCATGAACAAAGAACCTTCCAGTTATGAAGAAGCAGCGGAAAAGAAAGAGTGGAAGGATTCCATGGTCGAGGAATACCAATCAATAATGAAGAATGATGTTTGGGATGTTGTCCCAAGACCTAAAGAGAAGTCTGTTGTGACTTCCAAATGGATCTACAAAATCAAGCATGCTGCAGATGGAAACATAAAGAAATACAAAGCAAGATTCGTAGCTCGTGGCTTCTCTCAGAAAGAGGGAATAGATTATGAAGAAACTTTTGCCCCTGTAGCCAGGTATACTTCCATCAGAATAGTACTTGCCCTGGCTACAACGATGAAATGGAAAATACACCAAATGGATGTCAAGACTGCCTTCTTGAATGGTGTAGTTGAAGAGGAAGTATATGTGGAGCAACCACTCGGTTTTGAAATACATGACAGGGAGTCATACGTATGCAGATTGAAGAAAGCCTTGTATGGCTTGAAGCAAGCTCCTAGAACTTGGTATGGTAGGATGGATAGTTTCCTATTTAGTTTGGGCTTTACCAAGAGTAAAGCAGATTCCAACCTTTACTACAAGGTTGAGGAAGAGAATCCTGTGATTCTACTCCTGTATGTGGATGACTTATTTGTAATAGGACATGACAGATTGATTATAGATACAAAGAGGAAGCTTGCTGCCGAGTTCAATATGAAAGACTTGGGAATGATGCACTATTTCCTAGGTATGGAGGTGTGGCAGAGTGCAAATGGGATCTTCCTTGGATAAGGGAAGTATACAGTAGATATCCTGAAGAGGTTCGGGATGATGGATTGCAAGGCCATGGCCACACCTATGGCATCGAACCTGAAGCTTCTATGTGATGCTTCATCTGAGCTGGTTGATGTCTCTATGTATCATCAGATGATTGGGTCCTTGATGTACCTAACGAACACGAGACCAGATATTTGCTTTGCAGTGAACACATTGAGTCAGTTCCTGACAGATCTGAGGAGTGTTCACCTCATTGTTGTAAAGAATATTCTGAGGTACCTGAAGGGTACATTGGATTATGGGCTCAGGTATGAAGCGAATCAAAAGTTTAACCTGCAAGGTTATGTTGATTCAGATTGGGCAGGCAGTGCTACAGATAGGAAGAGCACATCTGGGTGCTGCTTCAGTATGGGATCAGGTGTGATCTCTTGGTTTAGCAGGAAGCAGTCCTGCATAGCACTGAGTATAACTGAGGCAGAATATGTTGCAGCCTGCTCGGCTAGTTGTGAGGAAGTATGGCTCCGGAAGCTACTGTTTGATTTATTTGATCTCCCGCTAGAGGCTACTGGTATCTTCTGTGATAACCAGAGTTGTGTGAAGCTATCTGAGAACCCAGTGTTTCATGACAGGTTGAAACACATAGAGATCAAATATCACTATATCAGGGATATGGTGCAGAGAGGAGCAGTGAAGCTCCTATATGTTGTGACGGACGAGCAGATTGCAGATGTACTAACAAAGCCACTAGCCAGAGTGAAGTTCGAGTACTTCAGGGAAAGGCTTGGTGTTTTTCAGATCGACGACACTTCAAGGAAGAAGTGATGGATACATTTCCTGAAGCCATTCCAAGCATGTTGGAAGGAGGATCCTTCACATGGCTGTGGATGTAAGTGCTGGATGATGCGCATTAGGACGATGCTCCAGTTACTGCTCTGTATATGCATCAGGTTGATGCTGGATATGATCGGTTGGATCATTTAGATGTATATGTATGTACGCATCATGTTGGATGCTGGATATGATCAGTTGGATCATTTATATGTATTTGTATATGCATCATGTTGGATGCTTGGACCATGTATCTGTATCAGGTGGATACTGTGTATGATCAGGTAGATCAGGTATGTTGATATATATCAGTTAGATACATTGTGTGGATCATGTATCTATGTAGGTATCAAGTGGATACATTATATGATCAGGTGGATCATGTATGGTGATATGTATCAGGTAGATACTTGGTATGCATCAGGCGGATGCATTGTATGATCAAGATGATCATGATGACGAGCTTCAGGATGTTGCTCCAGATGATATGTACCAGGATGGTACAGTGATGATGATCAGTATGATCATGAGCATCAGGATGATGCTTCGTGTGATGATGATCAGTTAGATCATGAGTATCAGGTTGATACTTGGAGGTCAGAGATGATATGTGGCAGGTTGTGCAAATAGCATGTAATTAGTCCTCAGAGATCCGATAGGTTGAGCTGTGTGCTCGTAATCAGTCTTGGGATGAGGTATTGCTATGTAGTATGTAATCAGTCCTTAGAAATCCGATAGGTTGAGCTGTGTCCTCGTAATAAGTCCTGGGATGAGGTATTACTACGGAGACATGTAATCAGTACTAGAGATCCGATAGGTTGATCTATGTGCTCGTAATAAGTCTTGGGATGCTCTTTAGAGATCTTGTTGGTCGTGCTGCGGCACATAAATGTTCTTGGGATGCTCTTTAAGGGTATTGTCTATTCACATGTAATCAATCCTGGAGATTCGAGAGGTTGAGCTGTGTGTTCGTAATAAGTCCTGGGATGCTCTTTAGAGATCTTGCCGGTCGTGCTACGGCACATAAATGTTCCTGGGATGCTCTTTAAAGGTATTGTGAAGGAGATGCATGTAATCAGTCCTAGGAGATCTTTCCGGTCGTTCTTAGGCACATAAATTTTCCTGGGATGCTCTTATCAGGTATTGCATCCACACATAAAATTAGTCCTGAGAGACCACCTCTATCAGACCGTTCGCACAGATGATGAAGACTGCAGACGGTGGGCCTACATCCAGTATGAAAAAGGACTGGCTCTGTAGAACATCCTATGATGAGTAGATTCAGAGATTGGTTGAGATAGCAGCAACAATGACAATGCATCGATGACGATGATCTAGAGAAGAAGACTTGTGCTAGTAGATCTGTGTTGAGAAATACCTTCCTAGTTAAGAGGGAGTGTTGATGTATATGTAACTTCGGAATGTATTTCAGCCATGTATTTCATTTATATATTATTGTACTCCTATAGAGATGTGTCATTCCTCTATACGAAAGTGTCGTCATATGTATTGACAAGTGTCGCAAGTGTGTGAACTTGTCGATGGGTTATTAGACCACCATGTGTGGGGTCGGCCCTAATTTATATATTATATGGTTGATGTACCTATCTAGACAAGTCAGCCCCATAAGGATATTGGGAAAACAGGTTAAGTATAAATAGAGATCGGGAGATCTCTATTTGGATCATTCGGAAACTCATTCTTCCTTCACTCAGAAAGTGGCGCACTAGTGAGGAGGAGGATCATCTGCTACTAGAGACTATCTCTATGTATTTTGGTTGTACTTTGGTTGAGCCATTGCTCTCTCTATCTCTGAGGAAGTTGTGGGGTTTTTCACCTTAGGGTATTCTCCATGGAAACTCTATGTCTCTTGTCTCTCATGCTTTTGCTTCTTGTGATGATTGACATGCTTGTTATGATTGATATGCATTGATATACTATACATGTTGTTCTCTCAATAAGGATCCTAGAGTATTGTGAATTAATGCTCAAAATTTAACACTGTGATCAGATGTGGGTGTATGCAAGGAACTCTAAGAGAAAGTAGCATTCATCCTTAACGATCATAGTCTCAGAGAGATGACAAATCCTTTCCACCCATGGTATTTAAGGAGTTTTCCAACGCCCTATTTCACTATGAAGCTCATGGGATTTCGTTCTTATCTTGGCTAAATTAATTTTCTTCTTCGAACTAGTTAAAACAAAGAGATAATTTTGATCTTCCAGGTTAGAATTAATGACCTCCTTATATTATCTTAATTTTCTTTTAGCCTCTAAATATTTATCGCCCCACATTTTCTCTTTAAACTTAGATGCAATAATATTTTTAATGTTATTGATATTTTGTAAAGTGGTGTTTTTATTGACCCCCCAATGGTTTAACCAAGACTTGGAGTCTTTATGCCATCATCTCTTGAGTCGAAGGTGATCTTGACTAGATTTTAAAGCAATTTTAGGAATTCTATGGTTTCCCATGTTATTTATCTTATCCTTGTACATCAGGTACCTAGTCATAGCGATGCTCTCGATGGGAGGAAGACCCACTTCTATAAGGAGAATAGGGTAGGGAGTATTGCTTTTAATTTTGAGGTTATATATTATAAAATGCTTCTGGATTTACTCAATCCTTCTCCAAGAATCTCTAGATATTTTGCATCCCCAAACTTCACAGTTGTACTAGATAACAGGAGTGACAAGGGTTTCGAAAAGGAACTTCTTTTTATCCCACATCACAAGGTTTGTTGACTTACAATTGTTTTCAAGACCAAAGTAAGCTTTCCACCCTTCGTTAATCCTTTTCTCAATGCTATAGTTCAAATTAAGCTTGTGATGAAAATCAATTCCAAGATATTTGTATGAAGACACTTCCTCCAAGTTGTTATTGTCATAAACAAAATTAACATAGGTGTCCTTCTTGGATTTAATAATCATAACTTTTGTTTTTCCAGTGTTAACAATCATCCACATAGAGAAGGAGGATGGCGAGTATTCCAACTAAGGTCGTGCCAGCACAACCTGATTCTTCTAAACAACTTTCTAGCTTATCTATGTACATGCCTAAAAGGGTAGGGGAGAGGGGGAAACCTTGCTTAACTCCAATATTACAACTAATATATTTGAACCACCCCTCAGTGCTTTTAAATTTGGAAATGACAGTCTCGTATAATCTAATCACAACAACTCTCAACTCGAAAGGAACCTTTAACTCTTATAATCTATTCCACAAATTATTTCTAGGCATCGTATCGAAATATTTTATAAAGTCCACAAAGCAATAGAAGAGTTTGGATTTATTATTACGACATTCTTCTGCAATAATTCAAAGCATAACGAGGTGATCTATGGTAGAGTGATGTCTTCTAAATCCTACCTAACCTTTAGCCCATTTACCTTCACTTTCTATCCATACGTTGATTTTATTTTATAATATTATGCCGTAAAGCTTGGCTAAGAGAGGGCTAATCATAATGGTCATAGGGGTTATTTTATCACCGCTTTTAAAGATAGGGATAGTGAGGCTCTAGGTCCAAGTTTTAGGGAAACCTTGCTTGACTGCAAGATTGAGGATTTTTTGAATGTGAGGTCGAGGACATGCCCTCCAATTTTTAAGATTTCAGCTTGATATCCTTCAATGTCTTTAGCTTTTCCATTTGCTAGGTGCTTAACCACAAAATCAATGTCTTCAAACAAGAAAACTTCTTCTTCGTTAAGGGGGTTTGGAATGTTATATGTGGCATTCAAGGATTCATAAATATTTTTAAGATAAGAATTCCAATCCTTCAATGCAATCCTATTATTTTCTTTCATTTTACAAGTTAGAATTTGTCTTCAAAATTTCTTAGGAGCAGGGATAATTTTCAGGACCCATACTTATTTAAAAGTGTATAAACCTTGGCGAATATTACCAATTCTTAAAATGTCATCTATAAAATATTTGGCAATATTTTTCTAAAATTATTTCAATTTCTAAGTATTTTTTATAGTTTATATAATAATTTGGCGATTTTTAGAGTGAAAAGGGTTTACCCCATCAAAATTAGGCGAAATGCGGCTTCAAAAAATGCAAATTGGCGAATCTTTTTTTGGAAAAAAACATGGAAAAATAGCCCATGGGCTAAATTTCATCCCTAAAATTATCCTTGCTTAGGAGCTACCTTAGAGAAATGTAAAATATTTTCTTGTATTTTATTTATGTATTGCATTTTTTTTCTTTTAATTAGGGATTTGTATCTATTTAACTTGTGATTTTTTAGAGATTCTTCAATAGCTTCCTTAATGCCTTATCTAGCATTTTTACATTCTTTACCATACAAGGGGTTGTGTCATGTCCCAAATTTGGCATTGGGTCACAATGGCCTAATCACATTGGCCCTATTCATTAGAGTTTGTCAAATTGATGCTAAAGGTCAAATAATTGCCAAGGAGGAAAATTACTAGTTTCCTAGGTTTGGGGTGGAAGCTTTGGGATTTGGAATAATGGGGATAATAAATGATGTTTGAACATTAGAATGGAATAAATATTTAATAAAGGAGATAAATAAATATATACAAGTGAAAATCAAAGTGGCATTTGATGATGAAAACACATGGAGGAAGTGGGACCCACATATGGCTAGATTTCCCCACTACATTTGGCATCATTCTCTCACCAATTCGAATTCAAGGTGAATGGTAACATACTTGGGGGAGTCCAAAAGGTATTATTAATGGCATGAATCATCCAAGGTCGAAATATAGAGGAAGAGTAACTCCCATGGAAGAGGAAGAGGCAATTTGGAGCTAGTGAGACACTTGGGCTAGATTCCCTAGCTCTATGACAACAATGATGAAGATGCTATGACACCTATGACACAAATCAGACTTGAAGGCTGACATATGACATATATGACATGTCAGGGCTAAAAATAGACTCTAAGAGGGCGCTCAAGGGTGTTAGGGCAGCTAAAATGCTTCCACATGTGATTTGGTGGAAGTGGGAGACTAGGAATTGTTGTACAAGTGGCGTTCTTTGGAATCTCTTCCCAACTTGAGTTGGCATGAGTCTCTTGGAAGGAATTCGACCCATGGAGGACATTAGAACTTTATAAATGTCAATAAAAAAGAATGAAAGCAGCTTTTGATCATTTGTAGAATTTGCAATTGCATTTGTGAAGAGGGAGAGCTAGTGGATGACTAGTTTCTTGCCTTAGCCAATTTCGAGGGTGAAAGATTCCCATCCAAGTTGGTAATTGGAAAGGCCATTCAGACCTTTCATTTGGAGCTTTAATGGAGTCTTTATTTGCAGGTGTAAGCTACAGGGCAGCTCATGGTTTCTTCTATTGCAGCTCACTCCTTCAACCATTTCCAGTTTTGATGGCATATTCTTGATCCTTGAGGGAGGGCGTTTTTGGTGAGCTATTGTACTCTTTGGGGAAGCTTTTAATGCCCCATTTCTTTTGTAATATGAAGTAAATACTCTGTTCTTCATCTCCAAAAAGTTTCAGGTCGAAATTCCAAGTAGAAATGTATAAATCTCATTTTTAATGGAAGAACAATGCCATTTCCCCACTACCTTGCTGTGAGCCAATGTATTGATGATGATTTCGAATGAATGGATGATTCTATGATATATTTGTGATGAATATACTTTCATGGATGTCTTCTACAAGTTTCATGTACTGTACTTGAGCATTTGAAGCATTTTTACTCAGTTTAGTTGTATTGGGAGGTGAAATAGTGCCATTTCCCCAAGGGTCGAATTGGGGATTTTTGCAGTTGAATGGGAGAGGGTTGGAATAGTTGTAATAATCCATTAATGGTGCATATGAGACTTTAATAAAATACTTAACACATTACATACCTATGTTCATAAATTTCAGTGGGTTTGGAGGCATTTGGGAAGCCATTTTCAGTACTTACCCCAGGGGGATTTGAACCCCAAATTACTAGTAAAATTGCATAATTGGTCCAGAATCTTAAGAGAGTTTGCAGAGGTATTTTGGTGGACATATGTCATCCATAAACATCATATTCAAGTTCTAATATCATTCATACACCTTCCTTGAAGATTTGAAATCATTTGGAGTCAATTTGAGACCTAGAGACCAATACTAGTAAAAGGAAAATCACTAGTAAAGTTACCAACATTTATCAGAATTGAAAGAGGATTTGTAGAAGTATTTTAAAGGTCCAAAGGCATCCCTGAAACACATATTTATGTTCTAATATCATTCATATACCTTCTCAGAAGATTTGGGATCATTTGGAGCAAATTTGGGATCTAGAGATCAAAACTAGTCAAAGGTCTAACTAGGGAAAAAAGTGAAAAATTGCAATTTTAATAAAATCCCTAACAAGGGACATTACAGTGGTATCAGAGCATGGTCCTTGCACCTGTGTATTAGGTACATACATTCAAGAATAATTGGCAGCCATTTCTTACTATTATGATGAATCCTATGAGTACAATTCTTATGAGGAATATGCAGATGCGTATGAGCAATATGAAGCAGAATGTGAATGGTATGAGGAAGAGGTGCCATCATGCAACACTTCTTACAATTTCAAGAGAAATGAAGATTATTCTTATGACTTTAAATCTGATGAATATGAATGTGTCACACCAACCAAGGATAATTCTATGAGTGAGTTCCAAAGATGGAGAGCAAAATATAAAACCTTGCCCCAACAATATCAAAAATATCAAGAATATCTTGCTTCGAGCAAAAATACACAAAATGCCATGTCTTTTGAGTACTATGCTGAACATGTTTTTGAAAATAGGCCCAAAAATGAAGATGTGGAGTTAGTGAAGAAAGGTTTATGCCCTTCTTGTAAGAACCCTTGGAGCGAGTATCATATATGTGTGCATGAAATGATGTCCTCCTTGAGGAGAGCTTTTGAGATTTATTCAAGAAGGGATTCCAAATATACCGATACTAAGGAAAACAAGGGGCAAAATGAATCAGCTTGCTTGAAGGAGAAAAATGAAGAGACATCACAAGAGCATGAAGAATATTCTATTGAAAATATGGAAGATCATTTCGAGACACCTTCTAGCTTAGACATGAACCAAAGAGCATCTACTGATGGATGCTCAAACTATGAAGTAGTACCTACTGATGGGTGCTCACACCTCTATGTTGGTGACATAGAGATCACTTTTGAAAGTGTTGCTGCAAGCCCAAGTTCCATTAAGCATGATAATGAAGACCTTGTAGCAATTGAAGAAGAACCAAGATCAACTTCCCCATCACCACTTGAGCTTCATGAAGTTGGTCCAAGCAAAAATGAAGAAGATGAGGAGGTTCATTTGCAAGAGCCTCATTTTCTTGAAGGGTCCTTAGAGATGAATGAAAAGAATATCCAAGAGTCCCTCATCATTCTCCATGGCACTCAAGCATTGGTGTCAAATTCTTGTTGGAGAGCTACTTCATTGGAGGAAACATCCTTCCTTGAAGATATGGAGAAGATTCAAAGAGCAATGTGCCACATCAAAGGTAATTTCATGTCTTTGCTTTTTGATAGAAACCATTTGTTTGAGCTTAATGAATTGTTACATGATGCATACTTGAAGAATAATGAGGATATTCATAAGCTCACAATTCAAAATGAGCAACTTCTTGAAAAGTTGCAAGATACTTGTTTTTCCTCCTATGTTTCAGATTGTCAAATGGTAGATTGTTTGGAGGATTCTCATGACATGGTGGATCATGAGAAATGTGAAAATTTGAATGTTCTTGATGTGTTTGAAGATGAACTTGAAGAGATCCAAACACTTGATGTGGTGGAAGAGGAATTTGAATTGCCTCTTGATGAAGGTTGTGCAATTTTTAAAGAAGAGCATGATTCCTCTACATTGGAACCAAACTATGACAAAGAGTTCACACTTTTGAAGGAGCTGCATGATACTACCCATATGGATCCTCTCCATGATGAAACTTCTGTACTTTTTGATCATTTGGGTGATTTGGTTCATTCTCCTACATCCTACAATTCCATGTTTTGCAACATTAGTCTCAATGAAGTATGGGTGAAAGGGTTCTTTTTGATGGTTCCACATGAGGAGTATGGAACTCCTAGATTTACTTTTTATGATGATATGGTTGGAGCACATTCTTATTCACATTTGCAGCAACATTATTTGTCACTTTATGATGATGCAAATCTACATGGATGCACCTATGATATGCATTTGAGTCACTTGAAGACTCATGGTTTTTCTTGCTCAACATTTGATTCATTTGATGTTGGAGGAACTTCATCCAACACTTGGGAGAATAGATTTATGATTGGAGAACATTTTTGTTGGCAGCCACATACTTTGTTATATTTTTATGATTCTCACATTCATGGATGTATGGGTGATACTTCTTTGAGTCATTTGAAGTCTCCTTGTTTTTTCTGCTCATTATTTGGTTCAGATTTTAGTGGAGATTCTTCATTCACTTCTTGGATGAAAGAATACATGGCTGAATATTTTGATGCATATGACATCCTTTTGGAGCAGCATTATAGGACATGGGATCCTCACCTATGTCATTGGAGCAGATTTGATTGGTCACTTGAAGCTTGTATGCACTTGGAAAATGGTGGTCTACTTGCTTGGAGGTATAAGCACTTTCATGACTCTTTGATGAAGCATATCCTTGATGTACATTTTCATTATGTTGTTACGTACTTTGATGATATATATTTGGTACTCATGATGTTTGGAAGAATTCATACAAGAAAATGGGATCCAGGAAACCTCTTATCTAATGGTGTAGGTTGGAGAGCACTCTTAATTGTTGGGGTGCAATACAAGCAATGGGACCCTGGAATAATTTTTGTCTCATTGGTTTCATTTTTTTTTGGGGAAGCAAGCAGTATGGGAGATGGATTCTCCACTTAATAAAGTGATTTTAATCAGAGTAGTGCAGCAGCAAGCATGGTGGTTCCTCTCTAAAATCTTCATGGAAACTCAAAGACTCAAGGTTGAGCAATTCAATGGCAACTTCAAAGAATTATACAGAAAGCAGGTTCTTCAACACCCATGTTTAAAATTGCTTGAGGACAAGCAATATTAGGAAGGGAGGATTTGTCATGTCCCAAATTTGGCATTGGGTCACAATGGCCTAATCACATTGGCCCTATTCATTAGAGTTTGTCAAATTGATGCTAAAGGTCAAATAATTGCCAAGGAGGAAAATTACTAGTTTCCTAGGTTTGGGGTGGAAGCTTTGGGATTTGGAATAATGGGGATAATAAATGATGTTTGAACATTAGAATGGAATAAATATTTAATAAAGGAGATAAATAAATATATACAAGTGAAAATCAAAGTGGCATTTGATGATGAAAACACATGGAGGAAGTGGGACCCACATATGGCTAGATTTCCCCACTACATTTGGCATCATTCTCTCACCAATTCGAATTCAAGGTGAATGGTAACATACTTGGGGGAGTCCAAAAGGTATTATTAATGGCATGAATCATCCAAGGTCGAAATATAGAGGAAGAGTAACTCCCATGGAAGAGGAAGAGGCAATTTGGAGCTAGTGAGACACTTGGGCTAGATTCCCTAGCTCTATGACAACAATGATGAAGATGCTATGACACCTATGACACAAATCAGACCTGAAGGCTGACATATGACATATATGACATGTCAGGGCTAAAAATAGACTCTAAGAGGGCGCTCAAGGGTGTTAGGGCAGCTAAAATGCTTCCACATGTGATTTGGTGGAAGTGGGAGACTAGGAATTGTTGTACAAGTGGCGTTCTTTGGAATCTCTTCCCAACTTGAGTTGGCATGAGTCTCTTGGAAGGAATTCGACCCATGGAGGAAATTAGAACTTTATAAATGTCAATAACAAAGAATGAAAGCAGCTTTTGATCATTTGTAGAATTTGCAATTGCATTTGTGAAGAGGGAGAGCTAGTGGATGACTAGTTTCTTGCCTTAGCCAATTTCGAGGGTGAAAGATTCCCATCCAAGTTGGTAATTGGAAAGGCCATTCAGACCTTTCATTTGGAGCTTTAATGGAGTCTTTATTTGCAGGTGTAAGCTACAGGGCAGCTCATGGTTTCTTCTATTGCAGCTCACTCCTTCAACCATTTCCAGTTTTGATGGCATATTCTTGATCCTTGAGGGAGGGCGTTTTTGGTGAGCTATTGTACTCTTTGGGGAAGCTTTTAATGCCCCATTTCTTTTGTAATATGAAGTAAATACTCTGTTCTTCATCTCCAAAAAGTTTCAGGTCGAAATTCCAAGTAGAAATGTATAAATCTCATTTTTAATGGAAGAACAATGCCATTTCCCCACTACCTTGCTGTGAGCCAATGTATTGATGATGATTTCGAATGAATGGATGATTCTATGATATATTTGTGATGAATATACTTTCATGGATGTCTTCTACAAGTTTCATGTACTGTACTTGAGCATTTGAAGCATTTTTACTCAGTTTAGTTGTATTGGGAGGTGAAATAGTGCCATTTCCCCAAGGGTCGAATTGGGGATTTTTGCAGTTGAATGGGAGAGGGTTGGAATAGTTGTAATAATCCATTAATGGTGCATATGAGACTTTAATAAAATACTTAACACATTACATACCTCTGTTCATAAATTTCAGTGGGTTTGGAGGCATTTGGGAAGCCATTTTCAGTACTTACCCCAGGGGGATTTGAACCCCAAATTACTAGTAAAATTGCATAATTGGTCCAGAATCTTAAGAGAGTTTGCAGAGGTATTTTGGTGGACATATGTCATCCATAAACATCATATTCAAGTTCTAATATCATTCATACACCTTCCTTGAAGATTTGAAATCATTTGGAGTCAATTTGAGACCTAGAGACCAATACTAGTAAAAGGAAAATCACTAGTAAAGTTACCAACATTTATCAGAATTGAAAGAGGATTTGCAGAAGTATTTTAAAGGTCCAAAGGCATCCCTGAAACACATATTTATGTTCTAATATCATTCATATACCTTCTCAGAAGATTTGGGATCATTTGGAGCAAATTTGGGATCTAGAGATCAAAACTAGTCAAAGGTCTAACTAGGGAAAAAAGTGAAAAATTGCAATTTTAATAAAATCCCTAACAAGGGACATTACAGGTTGGTTCTTCTATTATTCTTGAATTAGGGTGGGCTAACCTCTTGATATTGTGGCATATTTGTTTAGTATTGTCTTGTTTCTTCAACTATGACAACATTAACAAAAGAATATCATGTAAAAGAATTACAAGCAATAACTAAGACATATTTGTTTATGCTTTGAGGACAAAGCATTATTGACAAGAGATTCAATGTAATGAATATAAAATACATAAATGAACATTAAATAATAATAATAATAATAATAATAATAAAACAAAGGGACACAAACCTTCACATTCATGACTAGTTAATGGTTATACATATATTATCACAAGGCTCATTGTATCAATAATTTATGTTTTTTTTGTTAGCTCGAATCTCCCTGACTTGTGGGAGTGGCCTGTGGCCTGAGAAACCATGACAAAAGGGTATATAAGCCGTCAAAAAATCACTCGGGATCACACCCTAACTGGACCGTACCAACCTCAACTTGATTGGGTTTCTGGGTGTTTCCTCCCAACTAAGTCACCCCTAAGGGGAATTGAACTCGGGTCACCTTGCTGACGAGACCCACACCTTAACCAAGTGGGCTAGCAAGAATTGACTATATCAATAAATTATCATTCATTCAATATGAATTATATAATTCTTTATCCTACGTGGATTTTAACTACATTCATGACTAGTTAAGGCTTATCATCAAGGCTCATTGTATCAATAATTTATCATTCGTTCATTATCAATTATATAATTATATATCCTATATGGATTTCAACTCTTTGTTATTTTTATGTTGGATATTCAATAAATGACTTACTCTTCATTACAAACAGTTATAGGGAATTGGTTGGGAGATTAACTCAAAAACAACTTATTATGTATTTATTGCCTACACCAAAATATGTATTTGGATAGTTTTAAGAAAAAGCCTTAGTAAGCACATTAAATTAGATGGTAGTGACCAAAATTAGACTTGATATATGATACTATGGACATGTTACCTTTTGTTGCAAAGTTTCTTTCAACCATAGTTGCATGACAAATTCCTTACCAAAAGAAAAGTTTTCTCAAAATAAAAAATAAAAATCATGGAAACCTTAGTGGTAAGTCAAAAAGATAGACAACCACTATATGGATCTAATTGAATTCCTAAACATTGCATGTACTCTTCCTACAATTCTGAAGGCTCTAGTTCTGGAAAGAAACAAATAATATGTATCTTAGGAAGCAACTTCCCTATCATTAATTTTCATGCACAATAACTTTTGTGAAACAAGAAAAAAAAAACAAGTGAAATTAGCAGAGCTGCTTATACCTACCTTTAAGAAATAGTGAAGTGGGTAAGAAAATGCTATTGTTATTTGGAACTGTCAAATTTATATTAAATATTTAATGTTGAAGGTATTAAATGTGTAGTAGTTTCTAGAGATTTTACAAAATTTGAACTGTCGACCAAAAATATGTATGTGTGACCACTCACCACTTACACAAGTCAATAAGAATTTATATAGAGAACAGAATAAAAGTAAAAATACAATAGAAACATAGAATAAAATCTCCCTATAGTAAAAACAATTATTATGATTATTTTAGTAAGTTTAATAACAGCTTAGATAGACTTCATTCCAACTCTTCTCAATTTGACCAAAATGAAATGTAACTAGTAAAATTGTGTCTTAAGTGGGTTCATGCTAGCGTGCATTCATTAATTCAATTGGTTATTGATTAAAATTAAACTCTAAGAATTGATTCATATTGTTGGTTAATCAATTTGTAATATAGATTTGCAAATTGCATAGAGGTAAAAGAATGACTTTACTATAGTTATGTAAGGATTAAGGTAAAATACATCTATATCTATATATAAATATTTATTGTACTTTATGCTATAATAGTTTTTTTTAAAACGGAAACTGGTAATTGTATTTGTATTAAAAATGTTGTGCACAACCATCCATATACAAAAAAAGCCACAGTCTGAGAGGTAATACTATTTTAGGTTGAAGATCTATTACATTTGCTTCTACAAGCCTGCAAATTTGTTTAACTTACTTCCCTTCCATGTCCAAGAAAAGAGTGGAGTATATTCGCACAAACTGATTACACAAAAAGATGCAAAAATAACAGTTAAAAGAGAGATAATCTACTATTCTGGCATGCCTGTGAGGCCATCCTTTGGTTGTATGATTGATTCTTCTTCCATTGGGAGAATATAGGCATAGGGAGACTCCTGAAAATGGCCGCACTGGTTCATCTTTGCCATCCGTTGAAGCTATCCCTTGATTTCTTCCATTTTAGCCAGCAAATCTCTCATATTCCCTTCCAAATATTCTACACGAGAGTCCATGTAGGAGAGTTGTAGCAAGTTATACTTTATTTCCTTAGAGACGGACATAGTTTCCTGGAGTCCTCTGTTTTCTTTTTCGAAAACCCTCCTAAGATTTTTCTTCAAATCCTCCATGCATCCCTTGATGAAAGCAAACATCTCGGCCCAACTTGCCATCATAAACTTAGGAGGGGTCGCATCTGTTGGTTGCACCCAAGATTCAAGAGTATCCCTTGCAACTTCAAAGGAAAGGATCTGAAAGGGATGGATTAACTCACTGTGTTGTTCATGCTTTCTTGGAACCTCTTCTGATAAATAATTAAATTGTCTAGTATTCGCCTTGACCTTACTTCTCATCGATCCCATCAAGGAATTAATGAGTTCAAGTGTGCTAACCTACTGAAGTAATGTGGAAAAGACCCCATAATCAAGAGCTTTAACTCTCGCACAACACAACATTGTCCTTTTGGACGGGTGAAGGGAAATATCATCCATCGACGAGCCAAGTGTCCCGCCGTTGATGAGAAGCAATGAGGGTGAAGAGGGGTTTGGTCACACCCTCAAAATTCGAACTGAATTCCTATATGATAAGTAGGATATGGAATAAAACTTGATAACCTTGATTAGGGAATAGATTTGTTAACATTTGAGTTGTTGACATAAACCACTATGGCCTGCTTGGTTCTTGCTCCTTCGTTAGCAAGCTTATCTGCTATATGGTTGTTTTCTGTTTTCACGTGGTTAAAACGTATCCATGGAGGCTTGTGGAGATGAGTTATGCGATCATAAGTCCTTTTGCAATTTGAAGTGCCTGCCGAATACCCCTGTCACATTTTTTGAATTACCTGTAGGGAGTCCCCAATAACCATCGGGCTATTTATTTTTAATGTCGAGGCTAGCTCTAGGTCATGAAGAAGGACCAAACATTTTGCTTCATTATTGGTTTTCTTCTTGAGACCCCATGAAGAAGAATTCACAAATTTTCCTCCTAGATCAAGGATGATCCCTGCCTCACCTGCCACCCATGTACTTTATGCTATAATAGTTAATAAACATTCAATGAATTAAATAGTTGTCATCCAATTAAAATGTTAATTAAATTTATAAATAATAAGTTTGATTGGTTGGTAAAAGCTAATGCCTTTCGAAAAATAATTGAAAAGAAAATAATAATAACTAATTTATTTTGTAGTATATGGTTGGTAAAATAAACATAGTTATATTGTTTCCTATCCTATTTATTAAGATAGATGATTTGGTATATAAAGGGTTAGCTGTACAATTTTTAAAGAAAAATTCTAATTTTATATACAAAATTATTTCTTGTTATTGTTTCTTAAAATCATTACCTTTTATCAATTGCTTTGCACTCTAATTCTAATTTTATATATAAAGTTATTTCTTTTTATTGTTTTTGTTTTTTAAAACCGTGAATTTAAAAACAAAATTAAAAAAAAAAAATTGCACATAAGAAAGCCTACTTTTCATATTTTGTATGGGGTCTTTAAAATAACGTGGCAAAGAGATGTTATATTTAGAAATATGTTTTTTGCTTCACATAAAGAAGAACTATGTTTATAAGCATATATATATATATAGAAGTGCTTTGTGTTTGATAGAATCTTATCCAATGTGAGAGCAAAATATTCTTGGATATGAAATTGTTAAAGTCTAGTCAATTTTTGGTTAAGGTCATTATGGTATTGTTAAAAATATTTTTATCAAGAAAGATTTTTTGTTGTAACTAATTACAAATTATACACTTTATTTTTGTATTATATTTTTTTATATGCATTTTAAGTTATGTTTGTAAAAATATGTTATGTTTTTTGGCTTTATACATAAAAATTTTGTTTTTATTTTTTACCAATGTATATTTTATTTTATTTTTACCTGTTGTATAGTTACTTATGTGATATTAAATATTAATAGAAATAATACAAACTTATACTAGTTAATTAAAAAGAAAAATACATGGAAAATGTTGAATTTATTATTTTTATTATTTTCTAAATTTATTTTTATGTGACAATTAATTATAAACCTAAATCAAATTAGTTATATAAACTATTTTAACTAATCATTAAACAGAAATTTATATTTCTAAAATTCAAAAAGTTATTTTAAAATTTTAAATATTTAATTTAAGATTTAAATTTTACAATTTTTTTATAAAATTGATATATACTTAAGCTAAACTTCAACTAATTGAGAAGGGGCATATATTTATAATATATTTTAAAAACCATTATATCATACCTAAATATTATATCATTTTAGCTAAACTTCAAATAAAGCATATATTTATAATATATTTTAAAAACCTTAAATATCTAATATGATATAGCAAAAACAAAAGGAGGTCTTAAGTATGATTCGGCTTGAGATGAGAAGGGTAGTTGATATATACAAGTCTTATAGTGATTGTTGGAGCTTAATGCTTGGTGTTATGATGATTGTGTATCATTCACGTCTAAAGAAGATTAATAGTTATTGAAAAAAAATAAAAAATTACTAAAACCATTTAGAATTCAAAATCCAAAGTTCACTTCTCATTATATTTATATATATATGTATACAATAATTAACGAGAAAAAAATGTGCTTTGACTCCTATTTTTTCCTGTCTTCATAAATTATTGTTATTGTTTATGTGCCCTAGCTGGCACCTTACAATGGTATCAGAACGATTATTATCTTGTGGCGTGTGGTCAATCCCGCATTTCTAGTCTCGTCAGAGCCTATTCTTAGTTAAGTGGCCTGTGCACTCAAATTCTGGCATATTCTTTTTCTGCCTTCCATACCTACCTAGTAACCTACCTACAATTCTCCACCTCTCGTGCACCATTATGACGTCTACTCATTTGTACAGTTGACAATTCGACTGCGTAGACGTTACTTTCCCTGTAGTAACCCTTCAAAGTTTCTTTGGCTGTACACAGCTACCTCTGCCAATTGACCGTTCACATGCAAGGCCTAATTTTGGAGTGCATTATTCTCCAACGTATTCTTGGTTGAGAAACTGTTTCTGTGTGCATGCATTGAGATCCCAGTGCTTAGACCTCAGCCTCTCGGCATTTGTAGAATTGATTGTTAACATCTTTGCGACCTACCCAAACCTCATGTGTTTTCTTTTGTATCCCTCAAGACCTGTCAGCCCTGTGTCCAGTTAGTTCTGTTGCCTGGGAAAATGCATTATTATCAACAGGTTATTGTAAGAAAACGCTTCTTCTCCACCTGCGACTGTGTACCTCCAGTTTCTGAGTTATCTATGAGTTATCTACCTTCTTGAATATGGCACACCGATGTTCACTTCACATGTTCTTCGGTGCTATGTTGTGCAGCTGGAAGAAAGTGTGAACTACGATATTCTGCGGTGAAGTGTTGAAGCGCGTGAAACATATATTGAGACTCTGTTCGTGGGAACAAGATTACAAAACTCTAATTTGTGTAATTGCATATTCATTCATGTTGCAACCATTCTATGACTACACGAAGCTGCGACAAGTGTTGCGAGTTAAATGTAAACCCTATTCTTGTAGTGTGTGGGCTCTATACTCTCTGCAGTTGCGACCTTTCTCTTGGAGAGCTATGATCTTTCCATCTCTGATGGCGTGAATTGAGATTGCATGGACCCATGAGCAATGAGTTACGATCTATATTGCGGTTGAAATCAAATGGTGGAGCTTCTGCATGGTAAGATTGATTAATATTGCACATATATTCCATATTGAATAGTTGCATTGAATTTTGAAGATGGTACTACCTCTCACATCTTGTATCGAGACTGCTCTTGCTACCATCTTCTCTGTGTTTCCCTTATGCATGCATTGAAGGGTGTGGCCACTCTCTTGAAGACCAAAGCTGCAATTTATCCATTGTGAAGAAACTGAAAACTGCTCTCTAAGTTAAAGTTTTGTACAGCGACTATCTTTGCGTTGTTGTGCGGCAGAAAACTAGGACGCGAGATACATATTGAATAAGATATATATTATTGAATCGATAAGATGCTTAACGCTTTACAAGAGCTCGCCTTTTATAAGGTTGGAGCATTTCTTTAAGAAGGGTTACGTCCCTTCAATTAAACTACTTAATAATTTAATGATTAATTTGATACAATATTTAATATTCATAGCATTGCCACTCCCTTTTAAAGAGCTTTGTCCTCAAAGCAATGGTAATGAGGGATGTAACTGTCAAAATTGTTCTGATTCCCATGTTGCATCTTCTTCGGGAAGATTTTTCCACTTTATGAGGTATTCTTTAATGACTCGCATTCTTAATCTCTTCTCTCTAGTAGCAATGATAGATTCTGGCTCGAATATGATTCTTCCTTCTTCATCTAACAAGGGAAGTATTGTTTGTGCCTTCTGGTGTTGACCTATCATCTTTTTCAAACATGAAACATGAAAGACATTGTGGATGCGACTTGTAGTTGGCAATTCCAATGCATATGCCACCTGACTAATCTTCTTATTGATTTGATATGGGCCATAAAAACGTGGAGCCAACTTATTTTTTCCACCTTGTTTAAGTGATAATTGTTTATAGGGTTGTAGTCTTACATATACCCAATCTCCAATTTCAAATTCTCGTTCTGTTCGATGTCGATCTTCTTGTTGTCTCATTCTATTCCTGGCAGTATTCAAATTCTCTTTAAGTACTTGGACAACCTTTTGGTTTTCTTCTAAATGGTCATTTACTGAAGCGACCCTTGCTTGGTTGGTGATGAAATCCTTCCATTTTGGGGGTTCATATCCATATAGGGCTTGAAATGGTGTCATTCTTGCAGATGTATGATAAGTAGAATTATACCACCATTCCGCAAGATGTAGCCATTGGAACCATTTATTTTGCTTATCAGTTACAAAACAACGAAGGTAGGTTTCTAAGCATTTATTGACAACTTCTGTCTGTCCATCTGTTTGGGGATGATAAGCTGAGCTCATGTTAAGAGACGTTCCAATTTGCTTGAAAAACTCTCTCCAAAAGTTCCCTTTAAACTTGGCATCCCTATCACTTACTATAATCTTCAGAAAACCATGTAATTTGTAGACATTTTTACAAAAAACTTCGGCTGTTTCTTTTGCCGAATCAGTTTTCTTCACTCCAACAAAATGTGCATATTTGGTTAGTCTGTCTACCACAACTAGTATTTTGTCTTTTCCATCTGATATGGGTAGACCTTCAATGAAATCCATTGAAATTTCCTCCCATTTCTTATTCGGAATATGTAACGGATGGAGTAACCCTCGACTTGAGATATTCTCAGTTTTATTCCGCTGACAAATGTCACACTTTGCAACATACTTGTGAATGTCAGCATACATATCCTTCCAAAAGAATGATTGCCTTGCATTATAGTAGGTTTTAAAAATTCCTACATGACCAACGGCTGGGCAATCATGTGATTCTTTAAGCACCTTGGTCTTAAAACTGGAATTGGAACTTAAGTAAATACGTCCTTTGTACCATAACAGTTCATTCTTCCATTCAAACTTCGGATACTGATTTATGTTGTTAATTATGGAGCAAACCTCTGAATTCTTGGCATATTCCTTACGAATTTCGTCCAAAAATTCTGGGATCACCATGGATACGGCGTAGACTTGTATCTCTTCGTCCTTCCTTGATAAAGCATCAGCTACTACATTGTCCTTCCCTCTTTTATGTAGGATCTCCATATCGAAGGTAGAGATTTTCTCTATCCACTTTTGTTGCTCGGTTGTTAATGTCTTCTGCTGTAACAAGTGTTGTAGACTATTATGATCTGTTCGGATTAGGAATTTACTTGCCAAAAGGTATTGTCGCCATTTAGTTAATGCATGCATGATGGCAAGCATTTCCTTGTTGTATGTAGACTGTAGGTATTCTCTTTTGTTCAACTTCCTACTTTCAAAAGCGATTGGATGACCTTCTTGCATTAGCACAGCTCCTATCCCAAACCCTGAAGCATCACATTCGATTACGAATGGTTTTGCAAAATCAGGTGTTGCCAAAACGGGAGTTGAAGACATAATTTGTTTCAACGTTTCAAAGCATCTTCTTGCTTCATCATCCCATTGAAAAGAATTTCTTTTTAGGAGATTTGTTAGTGGGGCAGTGACATGTGCATAGTTCCTGATGAACCTTCGATAGTAACCTGTTAAGCCCAAAAATCCTCGCAATTTTGAAACATTCTTTGGTTCGGGCCATTCCTTCATTGCCTGGATCTTCTTTGGGTCCACCTTAACTCCTTCCTTTGAGATTATATGACCGAGATACTCCACTTCTTGCTTCCCAAAGGTGCATTTTGACTTTTTTGCATAGAACTGATTTCCTTCAGAAGAGATAGAACCTCTTCTAGATGCGTCAAATGTTCTTTCCATGTCTTGGTATATATAAGGATGTCATCGAAGAATACTAACACAAATTTCCTTAGGTATGGCTGAAATAGTTCATTCATAGTTGCCTGGAATGTGGCAGGGGCATTAGTTAACCCAAAAGGCATTACTTTGAATTCATAACGTCCTTCATGAGTTTGGAAAGCAGTCTTTGCGATATCCTCTAATCTGACCCTGATTTGATAGTACCCTGACCTTAAATCGAGTTTTGAAAAATATTTTGCGTCATGAAGTTCATCCAGCATGTCATCGATGAAGGGAATTGGAAACTTGTTCTTAATTGTTATTTTGTTTAATCCTCTATAATCTATACATAATCTAAACGATCCATCCTTCTTTCGTACTAGTACGACTGGCGCTGCATAAGGGCTTCTACTCTTGGTGATGACACCACAATTCAGTAGATCTTGAACCAACCTTTCTATTTCTGTTTTGTGGTGGTGGGGATACCTATATGGTTTAACCTTAACAGGATTTGACCCCGGTTTAATCTCGATTATGTGTTCTATACTCCTTTCTGGTGGTAGCTACATGGGTAAGTCTTGAAATATGTGTTCATGTTTCTGGAGTAATTTTTGGATTTCCTTATTGAACTTATTTGGTTCCTCCTCCTTTCCTTCCAGTTGATGACATTGTATTACGTATGCTGATGCCCCTTTTCGAATGAGTTTTTCCATATGCTGAGATGAAACTACCTGTGTGTTTGGTGGATGAAACCCATATAGCTTAAAATTTTTCCCTTGCCACTTAAATTTGATGAAATGTTTTTGATGATTGGCAGAATATGTTCCCAATGTTTGTAACCATTGGACTCCCAAAACGATATCTACTCCTCCCAACGATAAGGTGTAGAGTTCTAATTCTAGTTCGAAGTCTTGTATTTGAAGTCTCGCCTTGTGGCACTTTCCAACCTTTTCGATCTTCTTGCCATCTGCAACCATAACCTTCATGTCTGGAACTGGATGTACGAACAACTTGAGTTTTCGTGCCACTCTTATATCAAGAAAGTTGTGAGTGCTTCCAGTGTCTACTAGCACTGTAACATTCTCATTTTTTATATGCCCTTTTAACTTGAGAGTTTGTGGTTGACTAATGCCTGTCATGGCTGCTAGGGATATTTTGGGGTTCTCATCATTCCCGGCTGCCATATTTGCGGTTTCCTCCTCTTCATCTTCTGGCTCTTCTTCTTCTTCTTCTTCTGATTCACTATTCTCCTCTGCTTCACAAGTATATAATTTCTTTGAGTTGTCCTCGGGGCGAAACCTATGTTTAGGGTTCCATTTGTCTCCACATCGTCGACATTTTCCTTCCCTCATACGTTGATTCTCGAGGCTCTTCCTATCGTCCCTTCTAAGTGGAGGGATGTATTTGTTTGTATCATCCTCTGGAGTCGACTGGATGTTTCTTTGTGAGTATGACTTCCCTTTATTTGATTGAAAACTATCAAATTTGGCCTCGGCTGCTTTTGCTTTTCGTCTTGCTGCCTCGACATCTGTTATGTCATGCATTTTTAGCTCTTTTTGTATGTATGGTTTTAGTCCTCCTAAGTAGGTTTCCAACCGTTGTTTGTCGGATATCCCAAATACTCTGGTAGCGAGGGATTCCCATTGATGCGTGAATTCTTCGATGCTTCCCTTTTGTTGTAATCTGGTAAGTTTTGAGAAGAATTCATCTGCTGTGATTCCTTGAAACCTTTTTAAGAAATTATTTTTGAATAAGTTCCAAGTGTATGCGAAATTGTCTCCCTTCCACCACATCTACCACCGTCGCCCAGCTATCCACCTGCGATATCTTCATGACCACGCACATCTTCCCAGCATCTCCAGCACTCCACCCCACTCCACGCTCCCTTCCACATCGCCCTCCACTGCCTCCCGCCCCACACCGCCTCCACGCAACGCTTCTCTCTCCCGCGCTCCTCATCCCCCGCTCCCCATCCACCTTCCCACCATTCCCCTCTCTGCCTTTGTGCGTCCCCAATTCGCGCCCACCTCCCTCTCTACACTAGCCTCCTCACCCACTACGCATCATTCCCATCCACCCTCTGCTCTGTGCACCTTACCCTCCGCGCTACCTCCACACTCTCCTCAACGTTGCACTCCATCTCTTCAGCATCCGCTTGGGCTCCCCCGTCCACCTCTCGTCCATCCCCGGCTCGGCCTCCACGTAAACTCCCTCAAACCTAACCCTAATTTCAAAAAAAATTAATATTATATAATTAATATTAATTTTTATAAAAAAAATCCTTAAATAAAAAAATATATATATATATATATTAATATAATATTTATTATATATATATATATTTTTTAACCACACCAAAAATTATAGTAATCCCACTTTTCCTAGTCATTTTCATTTTCCATTCCTCCTAAGCCAAAATTGCGTCCAATTATTCACCACCACACCTAAGAAGCATGACGACAGAGTTAAAAGCGCAAATGGAGAAAATAGAGAAGGATTTTCGAACCTTCAAGGAATTGATCACCAAGAACCAAGAAGCACTTAAGAAAGAAATTAAGGAGGAAGTCATTCAGGTAATGGAGCAGAAAATAGACGACAAGTTCGACATTATAAGTAAGGAACAAAAAATGTTAGATCAAAAAGTGACTGAGAGCCAGAAAGGTATCGAGGAGATATTACAAAAAATGAAAGATGAGGAAAAAAATCATAAACAACATGGCTCGGATATGTCGGTTACCCCATCTCCCAATTCTGAGTCACCAGAACGCAACAGGATGAAAGGTACTCAATACCAACCATTCGTAATGTACCCGCCGAGAGCAAAAATAGAAATGACGAAATATAATGGAGGAGAAGACCAATGCGTCGCTTGGTTGAATAAAGCAGAAGAGTATTTCGACATATATAACATTACAATGGACGAGGAAAAGGTCAAGTATGCTTCAATGCACCTTGAAGGATATTCCTACAACTGGTATGATTGGGCGGATGAGTGAGGGACGAGGGACGTGTGCGAGTTGGAAAGTATGAGGGCTAGCGAGGTTAGAGAAGAGGGTTGTGTGCAGCGATTTGGGAGGAGGGCGAGATGGATTGGTGAAGAGCCGAGGGGGAGATGGGTGCGGCACAAAGAAAGGAAAGCGGTGATATAAAATGGGTGTGGCGTGAAGCAGTGTGGATGGGCTGAATGGAGAGAAAGGCGAATGGATGCAGTGGGTGGAATCCTGAGATGAGAGTGGAGGACGATCCCAGCTGGAGCGTGTTGATGCCGAACGCGGCTCTGATACAAAATGCGGCATAAAACTAGGACACGAGATCCATATTGAATAAGATATATATTATTGAATTGATAAGATGCTTAACGCTTTACAAGAGCTCGCCTTTTATAAGGTTGGAGCATTTCTTTAAGAAGGGTTACGTCCCTTCAATTAAACTACTTAATAATTTAATGATTAATTTGATACAATATTTAATATTCATAGCATGTTGTTAAATATATCTGAAATGAAGTTTGCTCTCCTCCACCTTTAAAGCATTGGTGTGGTGAAGAATCATAGTCGCCTAAATGAAGTTTCTTGCAAGTGAAGAGCATGAGTTCATTGGAGGAACGTAAAGACTATTGCGTGCGACCAAAGGAAACCCCGTTTCTTCAATGAGTGAGAGAAGATCAGTGTTTTTGTTGCAAAATTGTAAATTTTTGAAGTTTGTATGTTGCTACAGAATCAATTTGCATATTGTTGCAGATTTGTTTTTAGCACCGCAGAATTGGATTTGCATAATAGTGCTGCTGAATTGTCTTAATGGTGCTGAAGAATGCACATGCATAGTGCACGTGATTTCTTGAAATGCACTGTATATGTCAGATTAATAACTCTCTTTCTACCCATCAGTTATCCTACAACTAATTGACAGAAGTGAGATTGCAAAGAAGATTCAAGATCGGTTTGGTGTGTCCACTTGAAGGATCCAAGCAAGTTTGCAGCTTGTTGCTACGACTGCTCCAAAAGAAGAGAAGTTCTACATCATTCAATTATAGTGCAAATTCTCGGTTCAACATTCAAGAATGTAACTTGCAGACTGTGTTTTGTTTGTAAGTTATAGTATTTTTTTTTGTACTTGCATTTGTGTTTTGTGTACAGTACCAAACTCAAGTAAAGTTGAACTACACATTGTATGTGGGTGCATTTTCAGTTGAGATCGACACCCCTTCCTTTTTAAGTTTGAATATGCTAAATCTTTGCTTGTAAATGGTGGATTTGAAAGAAGCCCTCAGTTTGATTGAGTCCTTGTAATTGGTCCTACCTGCATAAGAAGGTCTCAAATTGTCTTCACTATGTCTAACACAAAAGAAACCTTAGAGTTGTTGAATACTCTAGTACATTCAACCATAGATGACTCAATCATAATCAACAAAGACACACTACAAATTGTCATACATCAATTGCAGAATTTGAAATCTTTCAAGGAAGATGAACATCATAGGAATCAACATTCTGAACTATTTCTTGTTCATAATAACCCGTTGTTTGAAGATGATTCCTATCAGTTGCCAAAAAAAATGAAATCATGTCAAATTTACAACCTATTCAAAGTTCCAGATGCCCATAGTTGATAGAGTTGGCCATATGAAAGATCATTGTTTTGATCTTCATCCTTGTCGGCATCGCGGGAAGTGCAACCATTCTTCATATCGGTGTGTGAAGCTGAAGAAACCTGCAAGAGTGAAACTTGTAGTAGATTATTGTATTGTTTCTTACTTTGTACCTAACAGGAGGGAACACGATGTCAGGCTTCAAGTTTCGAAGCCTTATCCTTCTAACAACAAACACTTACAACCTTCCTCAAGTAAGTCATATCAAGCGAGCCTGATCCACAGTGAGTTTGGATAGCCACCATATTCAGAGATGCATGATTCTGATATGCATGTATTCGGAATATAGGAGATATACATGACATAGAGTAGTCATGTGATTTGTGTCTAGTTGTGACACCATGGGACTCTCCTCTACTCACATTGTTCCTGACAGGGGGGATGAAGACTGTTAGTAACAAGCGAGCGAGTACAAGTGAACTGGAACAAGCAAGCCTACGAAGAGCTATGTTTGACTGAGCTACAAAGTTGGTGGTCATCCTAAAACCACCGGTTTCGAGAGCACTTTATATTAGCAAAAGCATGTGCAAGCTTCTAGCTAACTTGGAAAAATGTTGTCAAGATGGAAATGTTCAACTAGTTGTTGTTGTTCACTTCCTATTTTAATCTCTCCAATTGATTTGTGGTCATCCTAAAACCACCATTCTAGACAGAACCTCTGATCCTTCGAGCCAAGTTCCAAAGAACCTCTGAGCAAGTGTTGTCACCAAGTTCGAGAGTTTGTGGTCAACAGTAAACCACACATATAGTAGAATATTTCAACTTCTGCTAGCCCATTTCAATTGATGGTCATCCAAAACCATCCCTTCAGAGAGCTCTTGTATTTAGCATAAGCATGTTCAAGTTTCTAGCTAACCTTCTTAGTAAAGGATGTTCGAGATTGAAATGTTCAGCTGGTGGTAGCTGTCCACTTCCACTTATTCATATCTCTTATTTTTCTTGGACTCATATACACCCTTCGCATTAAGGGGGGATTTGTTGGAGCCTAATCCTTGATGTTAGGATTATTATGCACCATTCACATGCAAAGAAGATCAATGATCATTGAGGGTAGACCAAGACTCACCCAGTATTCCAAAATACCACTTGGAATTTGAAATCTAAGGATCACTTCTCATGGTATATATGTACAATAATTAATGAGAATAAAATGTGATTTTATGTCTCTTATTCATGTCTTGATGAATTATTGTTTATTTGCATGGAAATATATCATGGATAGCGGCGTTGGTTTTTAATTAGGTTTGGAAGCATGTGGATAATATTTGGCCAAATAAACATTTGTTGACTGACTTGGAACACACATTTGCTTTCGATATAGAGTGACAATTATTTTTTAGAATAGTTCCAAGTGCATTGAAATAAACAATACACATTTAGAGTTTTTAGCCCTCTAATTTGGTAAGGTGTTTGCATAAATGAGGTGTTGGTGGGCCCATATAATAGCATGGAGAGCTAAATGAGGGTCGAAGTATTGGTGGGCCCTTGTATTAATATTGATTCTATTTGTCGTGGTGATGAAAAAATCATTTTTTTTTCCAAGAATATTCCTAGAGTATGGTGAATTTCTATGTATTGTGATAGTTAGAGTGAAGTACCAAACTACCACCAAAAGAGGGCTTGTTATGTGATGATTTATTAAGATGTATCTCCTATTTAGTATTTTTTTATTATGTTTTCCTATTACTATATATGGTTTTATACTTTATAAAAAAAACCACCAAGACTTCACAATATTTTATAATTTAGTAAAAGATTGGCCAAGACTTTACAAGGTTTTATAATTTAGTGAAATATTCGCCAAAATTTTACAAGGTTTTATAATTTAGTGAAAGATTTGCCAATATTTTACAATATTATATAATTCAATGAGAGATTCGCCAAAAAATTATATATACGTATTATAACATTGTTAAAATAGCCTTCATATTTTCCTATATATCATGGGGATTAGCCTATTTATTATACATAGAAATTTAGGGGGGGTTCTTAGAATTTTCCCTGCACACTTGGCAACAAAAGATTTAATCTCCAATAGGCCCCCTTTCCTCTTCCCCTTTGTGGAATCATAGCCCATCTAGTGCTATTTACACAATCATCTTGGACCATTTTATTATTTATGCAACATAATATTTACATATATTTCAAGTTAGTATGGCAAGCCAACCATACGGTCCAAATAACAATATTTACATCATACATGCCTATCCATTCACTAGTTAGGCCTTGGCCTTGAGCTCTGCACCAGGAATCCATACTAGCTTATTTACATCATTTACATCATTTTGGTTAAATACATTCCAAGTCAAAATTGGAGGTATTACACAATTATGGTCCAGTCTAGTTTCATTGGTTGAAGAAACTAATCCACGACAATTATGTGAACATTATCAAATGGATTAACAAATAGTCCATTCAACCGAGTTGTGGGGAAATTACAGAATTCAATGTTGTAACTAACTGCCAAACAAAGTGTTGACTTCCATATGGAAAACAACCCATTCAACTCTTATAGCACACTCAAACTTATTAGACTTATGTAACACAATCAAACTTATTGTTGATCGGTCTACAACAACATTTAACCATGGCATGCATCTCCTCAACGAGAACCACCATTGCAAAAAATATGGAAGGTTTTATTAAGGAAGTAATTTGCCTCAATAACCTACAAAGATCACCAATTGGCTTAATGGTCACCGTCGTGGGGAATCAAAGACATGACCTTTTAAAAATGTTACAACTACATATAAGTTAATTATAAGTTGTCATTTGAGTTTACCTTAAGTGATTAAGAGGAATGATTTTTATCCTCTCTACCGAAATTCAATTCCTGCAAACGATATGCTGAGTTCTTAATAACTATATTAATGCAATGACCTTGATAAACCTCATGTTGACAAAGTCTTGAACTTTTGCAAACTCCAATTTACTTTAAATACGATCATAAGAAGAAATACATAATAAATGTATTTCATAGAAAAATAGATTTTAAAAATGATTATAAATTAATTCTATATAAGATAAAAAAAATTGTTACTTCACTATAATACATAAATCAGAAATATCTATATTAAAAACAACATAGCACCTTTTCAAGTTTAAAAGTATTAACTCAAAGGAGAAAAAAGGGGGATAATGAGATATATTCCAATCATAAAGTTACCAAAAGGAATGGCGTAAAATTCTTTTGCAAATTAAAGGTTTGCCAAAAAGTAATTTGAGTACAAGATTTCATATAACCAACATCGGTTAGAAGAAGTATCTCATCAAATTTTGTTTTTTTGACATCCGTTAGAAGAAGTATCTCTTCAAATTTTGTTTTTTGATTTTTATAGTTTGTGTATTTATTAATTTTGTTTTTTAATTTTTATGGTTTGTGTGTTTATTATATTTGTCGAAGGTAGTTATATAGCAATTGGTTAGGATTCAAACTTTTTTTTATTTTCAATTAATTTTGCTTTTGCCATACAAATTTTTTTATAGTTTTCAATAGTTTTAAAAATATATACATATTAAATTGAATAATTAAAAATCAAAAAATAATTTTTATAATTTGAAAATATCAATTTACTCATTTGTAATTGGCTAAAATTATTGATTAGACTAATTTCCTATGTTTTAAGGGTTAATTGTTAGAAATTAAAAAAATATTAAAATTTTAAAAATAGTTAGCCTGCCACTTCGTAACTGAATAAATGTACTATATGATGTGGGTCGGTCCGTGGTTGGTTCCGTCGACTCGTACTAGAAACAATCAATGCTTAGTGCGCAGGTTTTCGTATGTCTGCCTGCTCGGGCTCCGTGAGACGGGCCTTGTTCACTGGAAACTTCTCGAGCATGCCGCGATACAGTGCTGTCGTCTAGAGATAGCGTGCTTTTCTTGATTTGAGTTACGAATTCGCGACACTTATTGGCATGTAACTATATCCATTTTAATTTTTAAAAAGTATGTGACAACATCTAATGCCTCATGTGGCTCAATTATGTGTGTTATAGAGTGTCTATCTATTTTCGTTGCAACTATATTTTCTATTGCAAAGAGGCCATAAATCGTATGATTATTAAATCTTATAAAAATCAATTACAAATCATTAACTTGTTTCACATTTATCTTTTATAAAAAACATCAAATGCATCAATATTATCAATTTCAAATGTGTTCGTCATTTTAATCTTTGACTTTACCGAGAAAAGGATTAATAAAATGTACATAATTGTTGACTTTAATTGCATAAATCAATTCCATATTGTTATTGCAAATTTAATAACATTCTAAAATTTATAAAAGAAAAAATTAATATAATGTTTATTTAAAAAACAAATTATAATATATATATATATATATATATATATATATATATATATAAGAAATAAAGTATACTAGTATTATAGAGGTTGTAATATTATATTATTAAAAATAAATATGTTGACTTTAATTGCATAAATCAATTCTAAATTGTTCTTGCAAATTTATAAAAGAAAAAATCAATATAATGTTTATTTAAAGTCTTCACAAATTAGGTCACCTAGGTATTAATTTCAATTTGCTCTAGCTAATATGCTATTTAGTAGATTAAGAACATTTTGTGTGCATCACAACAATCTCTAATTAGAAATTAACCAACAATAATAACAAGGGTTTTTATTTTAGAAAATGGTTAATGTAACTAAACCATGGATAAAATCCTAAATAAATATTACATTGAGTTATAGGATCAACTGGTTATAGATTGGAGAAATTAAAAAAAAAAGACAAACTCATAAATCAAATTATAGTTATTGTTATTGCCAATTTGGTTGAGGCTCATCTTGGAAATTTAGTAAAAATGACTACATATAAAGACACCACCAATCTATAGATACACTATTTTATAGGTTAGTGGTAGTCCATTCATCAACAAATGAAATGGGAAAGTAATGTCCTATAGAAACTATTAAGGCATGCTTGTCCAAAGCACAACTTCAATAATTTCTAATTTATTAAGGAGCGACACAATAATAACTACTTTACTATATTGCAAAAAAAAAAACCTTGATATGTAACTATTACATTGATATATTTCCAAGAGATTGGCATGTAACTATTACATTGATACATTTGTAAGAGGCAGGTATAAGCAGCTTTGCTGCTAATTTCACTTGTTAAATATTAAGCTTTAGTGGTTAATAAATGAAAATTCATATATTAAGTATGGTATTAATAAAAGAAGATATGAAGGTATAAATGTTTATATATATATATTTTAAAATATAATTTGTAGATTTATTAATTTAATTATAAAAATAGAGAAAAAGATATGCATCTAACGAGATAACAAAACATCAATAAAATGATTAGGTTTTATAAATAGAAAGTTTCAAAAATAAAATTGACAAGAATTTAGTAGAAAAAAATGAAGAAATATATTGCTTAAATAATCATAATCAAAACATACTTGCACAAATTAAGAAGTCAAAGGATAAGAAGCAGTAATATCATAAATTAAAACAAGAGAATCAAGATCTTAAAAAAATTCAACAAGAAATAGAAAAGATGAAGAAAACTCCACTAAATAACTTTAATTGGAGGTTGCTTGAATAATCAAAAAGTTAAAAGATGAGATGTCAAAGAATCGATATCTTAAAAATAAATTTAATGGGCAGAAAATGATGAAGAATTTTCTCTCATAATGGATCATAATCAAAGTTTTCTTGTGCAAATTAAGAAGTTAAAGGATGGAAAAAAATTACAATAGAAAAAGTTAGATCGATCCAGTTGAATTAAGGGCATCTTTGGATGTTGGAGTATAAACAATGGATACAAAAATCTTATCAAATCTAAGTGACTTATCTATCAAAAAAGCAATGAACAACAACGAAACACATTTGTGTATGTAAAAGAGATCATAGAAAGTCATAAATTAATGACAAAGAGATATCATATTACAATGACACACTATCCACATCTTAAAATCAAGAGCTAATACTTTTTTTTTGTTTGATTGCCTGTCATTCGAGGCCGGTAGTAATGAACCATTGGTTAAGAACCGCAACCCAGGGGCATCTAAGCCGTCAAAGTCACTCGAGGATCGCACCTAGCCTGGGCCACACCAACCCTTATGATGGATGGATTTTTGGGTGTCTCCTCCCAACTAGCTCACCCCTAAGGGGAATTTAACTCAGGTCGCCCTGCTAACGAGGTACACACCTTAACTGAATGAGCTAGCGAGAATTGACTTAAATGTTAGGAGGACATGGGGGTGGGATTTGATCCACTTATTTGTCCACGAGTCAGGGGATCATTTAATCCAATCTCAGTGGGTGGAACCACACGTTCGACCACTACCTCAAGGTGCCCATATGGTTCTAGGTTCGACCCTCATTGGAATTGAACCTTTCCCACTGGTGAAAAACCCTCGCTCTTCACCAATGGATCCAACCCCTTTGGGCGCAAGAGCTAATACTTTAACCAATCAACACCTAAGAATTATTTTGACAAAGTCAAAAATTTTATCTATATTCCAAAGAAGATCAATTCGAATGCAATTTGGTCTCAAAATAATTGCAATGATTTTGGGAATTACAATACAAAAAAAAGTTCTATGCAAGAACCATATAAACATAAAATTCCATAAAAGATTGGAGGGTGGATTGATCCCTTAACAAGAATTTGTTAAGTACATGAAGATCATAGTGCCTCATTTCTTCAACTATGATAACATTAAGAACATAGTATCATGTGAAAGCATTACAAGAAAGAACAAAAACATAAGCTTTTTATACTTTGAGAACAAAACACCCTTGATGGGACAAGCAATTTAATGAATATAAAACATATATTAACAACAACAACAACCACAACCCTTTACATTCACAACTAGTTAAGGCTTATAAGTACACCATCACAAACTTAGACTCATTATATCAATAATAATATATTATTCATTCTTATCAATTATCTAATTATGGATTTGAACTCTTTCTTCTTATTATGTTGGATATTAAGTAAATGAATTATTATTCATTACAAACAAAAATAGCTAATTGGTTGGGTACTTTCATTTCCTTTGTTAAAAAGCAAGTCATTGTGTGTTACTACATACATCAAAATATGTATTTATACAATATTAAGAAAAGGTCTTCCTTAGCACATTGTATTGGATAGTAGTGAACAAGGTTAGATTCAATCCATGGATTATGAACACATTATTTTCCTTGCAAAGTTTCCTTTAGCCATGTTCAAGTGATGAATTCCTTACCAAAGGAAAATTCTTCTCAAGATCAAAAAGAAAAATCATCGAAGGTTTGGGTGGTAAATCAAGAAGATAGATAACTTATATGTTTTTAGTTAGGATTTGGCTATAAAGAATGTGGAGATTTTTTTATGAAGGTTTATGTGGAAAAGTCATGAGAACAAAATATTTCAAAGGTTTCTTTTTGGAGGATTGGATAAGGATAGAAAGAAAAGGTGTGAAGGTTGCATCCATTGTTTGGAAGGGCTTGGTGAGAGATTTACCAATTATAAGAAGATGGGTTACTTAGAAAACATGCATAGGCGCTAGGCTTAGATTAGGAGAAAACTATTGGGTTGGTTGCAGTGAAAACTACAGATAATCAAGAGAAATGAAGATAGATATAGATGCACAAGGAAAATCAAAACCAGGAGATGTATCCTTTCTTGGAGTGTCAGGGGGTTAGTTTTATCCCTAGTTTTTATCCAAACAATTCAATCTACAAGGTAACCTAATAGATGAATGGACTAATTATACTCAATTGTTAAATCACAATGCAATATTTTTAAAAGATATTGAGTGGACTTGGAATAAATCATAGGTAGCCTTTATGTTAAATTAGGATATGAAGCCTTGATAGATCTAGACGTAACTGGGGATGGGATCTCGTGGTGGAATATGATATGGAAGCTAGGTTTTCCACTCAAATTTAGAATCTTAAGTTGGTTATATTTATCTAATAACATCCTCACATGGAACAATGGTTAAAAACAAAGTTGGATTGGTTTGAACTAATGTATCTTATGCAACGTAGAAGATGAATCAATTGACCATAGCATTGTTTCTTGCTCTTTAACCAAATTAGTTTGCAATGAAATCATTCATATGGTGGGTGAGTCCAATAAGTGGAATAAGAATACTCTTGTGGAATTTCTTGAGGCCTGGATGAAAGATTCCTCAATCAAGTCACACAAAGCTTTACCATGATATGTTCTTTGGGGCATATGGTTGTGCAAAAATAGAATGGTTTTTCAAGGAAGTATCATGGCTATTAGTGTTAACACCCAAAAAGTGCTCACTATCTCATCTCCCTCACTACATGACTCATTTGTCTATGTTTCCCAGCATTTTGCCTCCAAAACCTCAAAAAACCATTAAATGGCCACCAAAAGGCCAAACAACCCCCTTTTTCCCCCTCCAAATAATTAAATTTCCTCAAAAAATAGCAAAAACCCTCTAAAAAGGCCCTAAATTCCCAAAAATCAAGTAAAAGGGAATAAAAAATATAAAAAAGAGGAAAACAGAGGGAAAAAGGAAGCAAAAACCCTAAAACAATTGACCTAAACCATACGGTGCCAAAAACCATGGGTTAACACTCCACCACTAAAAAACCTATAAATAGGTGATGGAGGCTCCCCATTTCATATCCACAATCTATCATATCCTCACGCTGCCAAAATCACTAGCGAAACCCAAGCTCACCATTTGAGCTAGCTTTCCCATTTGAGTGCCCCTTTTGGCCCATTATCCAAACACCTTGGAGAAGGGGAAGGAACCCATTGGAGCACAGAAGCAGCCCTCTTGGACTACTGCAAGAGCTCCACCAACCTCCACATTTGAGATAAATGTAATTTTGGTCATATCATAATACAAAAGAAAATTTTCCATTATACTGTTGTTGTCTCTTTATTTCTATTGATGCACATGTTAGCTTAGATTTTATATTGTTTCACTGTTTTACTTTACTTTTTACTGAACTGCTACTAAGGAGGCCATTATCCTTAATAGGTGCTCATTTGCACAAGCTAGGGTGAAAATCCTAGCTATAGTTTTGGTGACTCCACTATTGGCCTTTGAATTTCTGGTTAAAATTTTCAAAGTTCTTATTTTCTGCAAGTATTTTTTCTGTTTTTCCTGTTCGGCTGTGGTTTTGGGCATTTGGGTTTTCTGCCGCAAAACGCAGGTCTTTTCCTCACAGCCGCAGTCCAAACCATGAGTTCCCATCCCTAATCCGCAGCCTTGGTCGTAGCTTTCTGCCCATTTTCCGCGGTGCCACCGCGGTTTACTACCCCCTGAGCTCGATCCAGATCACGGTCGTTTCACTCCGTCCCGCGGCCCAGAACGCGTATCCCTTTCTGCATTTTGCGACCTGTCCCACCGAAAATGCTTTGCTTGCCGCGGCCCCGAATGCATTTCCCTGTTTGTTTTCCATGTCCCGGCCCACCTTAACCCCTCCATCATCCGCGGTCCTGATTGCGCATTGCGAAACCCTAGCCGTGCTCCTGACCGCACAACCCTAACCTGTAGCCGTGCTCCGGCAGCAAAGCCGAGTCCCATACTCGCGGTTCAGACCACAGGTTCCATCTCGACAACCGCGTCCCAGGTTGCGCATTTCAGTTACAAATCTGCGATCTATTTTTTGTATTTTTGCCCTTTTTAGCCCAGAATTTTTCTGCAACATTTTCTGCACTTACACAGCCACCTATCCTATCTGTAGCCCTAGTTATCTATAGCTTTTTTCTGCAGTTTTTTTTCTGTTCCATTTACATAATTTTTAGAAAAAAATAGTTTTCAACATTTACATTGGAAAAAGGGAAAATTTTGCATTACAAGTTAAATTTATGCATCATTATTGGTTAAAACTTTTCCCATGCGTGGCACTTTTGTTGGGTTCATCACCTTGCATGCACACACTCTGTCACCTGATTCAAGTGAGCCTTAAAAAACTACTTAACTCAACCAACATTCTAACCCCACTTAGGGAACACATAAGAATATTGTAGTTAGGTAGGACAGGGGGGATAGGCATCCAAATAACACCCCTCAGTCGCTTACACTTGAGACATAGTTGTTGTCCTTTAGGGTACCAAAATTCCCTAGTACTTTTTGACACAGTCACGACCAATTTATCAGAGGGCCTCTCCCTTAGGGTGGTTGAAGCAGCCAAACTGGTTCCGGAGGTCTACGTGGAATACCGCAATCCACCCAGTAACCAAAGGATACCTACTCGTTGGTCAGCGTGTGGTGTTCCTTTTAGGCCCACACGGTGATAGGACTGGTGCTGCAGATTCACCTTTCTAGATGTGTCATGAACGGGGTATCTTAGTTTCCTTTCTTCTAGTATTGTCTTACCCGGTGTCCCTCCCGGTAGGGGGATACCCTTAGCCACTTAGTTCTACTATCCATATTGTCTGACTTGGATTTCGTCACCTTGCAGAGGATATGTCTGGTTGAATCAGAATACTATTTAGCTAGGTGTTTGCATGCTCCCTTACCTCCCTTTGGTCTAACGAGTCCACCATTTTTATTTTTAGGGAACCTCCTACTTGTTGGTATTCTGACCATTTTTTTCTGATACTCCGCTTATTGTAGCACAACTGTTACAATAAGTGTCTTGAGCTGGTTGTTGGCCTGAGTGCCGTATTTTTTACGCTCTCCTTCTGCACACTCAGCTGCATTAGGGTTTTTGAGCTATTTTTCACTCAACACAACCCCCAGATACTTGACACCATCTGTCACCATTGAGTCCTCGAGACACTCTCGGCACCTCCGGGGCGAGCCCCCGCAGCACCGTTCACTTGACTACACCCGTCATAGACGTAGAGATTCATCACTTGATACCACTCATCATAGACCTATAGCTTCGTCACTTGAATCTACTCATCGACGACATAGAGCTCCGTCCCCCGACTCTGACGCCCCTTATTTCACATTTGATTCTGAGGCAGAGTCCGAACACCCCACTTACACTACACCAACCAGCCCCATGGCTGGCATGACTTCCAACCCTTTCTTTGTAGGGACCCTCAGTGGAACGTCCACAACAACCCCAGCCACCACACCTACTTTGGGTATGCCCTCAATGGGGCCCACACCCACCATTCTGATCACTGTGCCAATTCCAGTGGCTAGCATACCCAACCCAACCCCACTGGTGACTCACACTACGCTTAGTGGCGTAGGACCCTCCCATACCACCTCCACCCCCCCGTTTGGTGGTCACATCCCTATCACAAACCCAGCCCCTACACTTGGGTGCATCGGCCCCACCATGGCTGCCACCACCAGCATGTCACATCCTTCTACTAGTTTTCCATTCATGGCTAGTCTCAACCTTCCTGACCTGGCCAGACTGACCAACGATCCCATCAGACACAATCCTACATGGCCTCACATGCCCACCAAGCTCCCATCAGACATCCCTAAGTTTGAGGGTAAGGAAGGTGAAGACCCCCAAAATCACATTATGTCCTTCCACCTATGGTGTTCCTCTAACTCCATAATGGACGACTCTATCTGACTCTGTCTGTTACAATGGACCCTCACTGGCTCTGCAACCAAGTGGTACATCGAGAAACCTCATGGGACCCACGCCACCTTTACTTCCCTTGCCTCGACCTTCCTGCAGTTCTTTCAATTACCTGTCCACTATGACGCGGGAGTTGAGATCCTACTGTCTTGCATACAAACCATGACCACCCACATCACTGATCACATTCATGAGTGGCGTCGACGCCGAAGCCTGTGCAAAATCAAGTTAGATGACCGTATCTTCCTAGATTGGTTTCTCAAATCTCTCATTCCCGTCATTGCTAAGGATGTGGCATCCGAACGACCCCAGTCCGAAGAAGAAGCCATCTTAAAAGCCTAGTAGTTTGACCTTTTCTATGCCCAGTCTGGTTACCTATATACCATTATACCCAACACTCCCCACGGTGATTCCTCTCGAAACGACGCGTTGGGGGCATCCCATGCCGCCGATGGCATCATTGGCCATGTTGCATCGCATAACCAACCCTTTTCCATTGCACGTACTAGTATTGGCCCCGACCTTTTGCGGGATACATCCCACTCCGGAGTAACCAATTCGTATGCTACCACAACACACAACCGCCACTCCCATGGACCCTCATGTCCACCTCATTGTTTCGGACACCCACCCCCCGCTTACGTCCCCCGGGTTACACCTCACACATATTACCACCAGCAGGTCGCGCACGCTCCTGTACATTCCCAAGCCCCACCCGCTTATTATCCACCACAGGTAGCCCCTGCGGCAACTCAACCACAGGTCACACAGACATATCAACAACCCCCACAAGGTACCATACCTACACCACCTCCAGCCCCACCCACTTATTATCCCCCGCAGCCTGATCCCACACAGGCACAACCCCAGAACCCACCTGCTGCCCAAGGGAAAGTGTACGCACAGCAAAATCCGCAGTAGAACCAAAATACACAATGTAACCAACAAAGCCAGCAAAACCACGAGAAAGGACGTAACCGCAAAAACAACCCCCCTCCAGACCAAGGCGGTCAGCCCCCTAACCCCCCAAACAATAATAACGCTTCACCCACCAACCAAAACCCCGACAGGCTGCCAAAGCAAGCCAAAACCCCAACTTACAAACAAACCACCCTTGTTCCATCTATGGGGTCTATGACCATTACACACACGCTTTCCCACATTTGGAGCAGGCACGACAACTTTGGACCGATGATGCCCACCGCCAAGGACATGCAGCCCCATCGGTGCCACCCAACCCCCCACCACCTAAAACTCAACCCTTGGTACTATAGAATCCTTTACCAACCCAAGGAGTGGTGAACACTCAACCGTTGTCTCCCCCTCAAGCAACCGCACCACCCCAACAACAGGTCACTTATGTTGCGCCTTCTCACCCCACTCTAGACTCAGGCACACATCACTTATTGATGATGTCATCCGGAGATGCCAACCTTCATACCTGCCGGAATCAATATGGATCCACCCCTGAAGCCCCTCCCCCTGACAAAACCACCAATGCTCTTCCCACCAATCAGCCATTAAACATACCTCTTGCCCCATTAGATGGAGCCCCAAAAGCCCCTCGTTTCCCACTTCATCGCATCAACAATAACCCCAATGCTCACGTTGCATCCAATTACAACATCGTGGACGACTTAGCCCAGTCCCCCGTGGCCATGTCTGCATTAGAGGTCTTAAAAAAATGTCCTACATAGCGTAAGACCCTGCTATCCGCCATTGGTGCTATCGATCCGACTAACTCACGAATGATGGCCTTCGATTTGGACCAATCTGAACCACACCTGCCTTCCACATTAGCATTCCAAGTTTCGGTATCCATTCGGAACCTTGTAATCGATCGGTGCATCATCGATGAGGGTGCCTCCACATGTGTTATGTCCACATTCGTTTGGCAGAAGTTAGGATCCCCTACTCTCCAGCCATCCACCATTGTGTTGTGAGCCTACGACGACCGTTCGGCTCAGCCCCAAGGTCTCTTAGCTAATGTCCCCGTCCAGTTGGCTGGAAAAACAGTTCCCATTGACATAGAGGTCATCAATGCCCAACTTGATTATAACCTCTTACTTGGTCGCAGTTACATGTATGCCATGCGGGCGGTGGCTTCATCCATTTTTCGTATCATGATGTTCCCCCATGAAGGATGAGTGGTCAAGATTGATCAACTCACCTATTACGATCCCAATGCCCCAGCGGCACCTGAAAATGTTCTCCCCATGGTTGAACAACCTGTCCACGGTGCATCTGCCTCGTTGATTTCCTCTATTGGACCCGGAATCTACTCAAATACACCGATGAATTCCACATTCCACTCCCTTCCACCCCTGTCACAGGCGATAGAAATATCTGACTTATGTACTCTATCCCATAATACACAAACACCCAACTATCAACCACCCTTTCTACCCCAACCCCCATCGGTACCTAGTCATGTTGGCGCTACACCCATCCATACAATCCCCTTCCTATTTCCCCCTTCGGGAGTAGTAAGCACCTTGGTTATGGCCACACTCAACCTCCCGGGGTTAACTTTAGGACTACCTGTGTGGTATCTCACACCTCCCGCTTCCCCCCCCCACACCAAACGTCATCTTACAATCAGTACAACCCATTACCACTGCTAGTCGACCACCTCCTAGTGTCACCACTCCTTCCTCATCCACCAATCCACCCACTCTTACCAAACACACTGGGGGTAGAGGCCCACTACCTTATACTGCTCTGCCTGCACCCAAAACAGTTAAAAATCCCCCAACATTTTGAGCTCCTCCCAAATGCTCTTTATGTGATGAGTTAGGCCATGCTACCCATCCATGTAAACAATTACCTGCACTACAGGAGCACATGCAAATGCTTGACGATGACCCCAACATCCCGGCTGGCCTAATCGACCTTACTCCTAAGCCTCGTGATAAATCACTACGTACCAATCACCCTTGTGCAATATGAGGTATTTACAGACATTACTCACATCACTTTCCCAATCTCCCGGATTACAGAGCCGCCCTCTATGAAATGAATAATCTTTACCTCAAGACATCTCCCCCCACCATTGAAGAGATCCGCCCCCCAGAATCTCCTCCAGCAGGAGAAATCAATACCATTTATATGATCTCTACTACTAGTGATCCTTCGTCAACTGATTTGACAACAAAAAGTTTCCACAATGATGAGGAGATTCTCAAGGCTCTCACCGCACCTGATTACCCCTGGTATGATATGCACCATCGATCATGTTTCCTCCTGGAGGCGTCCTCCTCAGCCACAGCCACCCAATTCTCTGTTGAGTCCAAAGATTTCCTCCCAACCAAAGTTGACTGGTTTAAAGAGCCCATTCTTGCTCCTGATGCCTTCGAGGAAGGTAACATGGCCAACATCTCACCCACGATCCACATTGATATTTCTGCCCCAGCCGGTGCTCCCGAACTCATTACATTGGGAGCCTCCTGTACCGAGTACGAGATTGGCGAATACAAAAAACTTTTTCAGGAGTTCCACGATGTCTTTGCCTAGTCATACACCGAAATGCCTGGTCTTGACCCCACTATCATAGAGCACCACATTGACACTTGGCCCGACATGCCTCCCGTTCCCCAGAAACAACGCCCCATTCACCCATCAAAGCTCCCCACTGTCAAGGCTGAAATTGAGAAACTTCGCGCAGCAGGTTTTATTTATCCAATCGCATACACCACTTGGGTTTCTAACCCTGTCCCCGTTAACAAAAAACAAGGCATCATCCGGGTATGTACGGACTTCCGCGATTTAAACCAAGCATGTCCCAAAGACAACTTTTCCTCGCCATTTATTGACCAACTCATCAATGCGTGTGCTGGGCATGAAGTCCTATCCTTCATGGACAATTTCTCTAGGTATAACCAGATTCAGATCCGCAAGGAAGATCAATACAAGACCACCCTCACCACCCCATGGGGCACCTTTGCCTATCGTGTCATGCCTTTCGGCCTTAAAAATGCTGGTGCCACCTTCCAGCGGGCCATGACCTATTGTTTTCATGACTTGGTTCATATCCTATTAATCTATCTTAATGATCTCACAACACGCTCCAAGAAACGATCCGACCACCTTAACGACCTCCGTTAATTTTTTTTGCGTTGTCGCAAGTATTAGATCCACTTGAACCCACTCGAGTGTGTCTTTTGCATTCCGGTAGGCCGGTTGTTAGGTTTCATTGTTTCCCACAAAGGAATCGCTGTTGTCACCCTAAAATTTCAAGCCATATTAGACCTTCCATCACCACGTATGTTCCGACAGCTACAGATCTTAGAGGGGAAATCTAATTTCCTCCGCCGCTTCATTCTTGACTATGCCACCACCGTTCATGGTTTCTTGCGATTGCTTCGTACCCACATACCCTTTGTTTGGGATGACCAAGCGCAAGCTGCTTTCAAAGCCCTTAAAAAAGCTCTCACACATGCCCCATTGATCTCCCCTCCAGATTTCTGTAAAGACTTCATCCTTTACGTCTCGGCATCCGATTATGCTATGTCAGGGGTCCTTGTTGAAGAAGACTCTGCTCACCAAGAACATGTCATTTATTATGTAATCCAAACCCTATCTACACCACTACTACGTTACCCGTATGAGGAAAGGCTAGCCCTTGCTGTCGTTTTTTCCGTACATAAATTCCGACATTACATTCTCCTAAGCCATACTATAGTTGTCGCCGAATCCAACCCCATGTTCTACCTCTTGACCCGTCGCCTTCTGCAAGGCCGCATTGTTAAATGGGTAATTATCCTACAATAGTATGACCTGAATTTCACAACCTCTAAGAGTACTAAATACCTTGCACTTTCCAGCTCATAACAGACCTACCGTCCCTTTTGCCATCACCGCCAATCCCCACTGAGTTACCTGATGACCATTTGTTTATCATCTCGTCCGATGACCCATGGTATGGTGATATTTTGATCTACCTCCTCACGCAGAAGTTCCGACCCGACATCGATCGTGATGGACGCCGCCGTATCTGTCACCATGCCTCACGGTACCTCCTCTTGGGCGATGTCCTCTACCGACACGGTGTCGACACTATCCTCCAGCGTTGTCTCACACGAGATGAAGCAGAACAAGTCCTCAATGACTGTCATAGTGGCACCTACGGTGAACATTTTTCTGGGATGGCCACATCCCAGAAGGTAATCCGCGTGGGATACTTTTGGCCCACACTATTCACCAACTGCATCACAGCGGTCAAGCATTGCCGTAGTTTCCAACTCTTTTCCCCTAAGGCCCGAACACCACCCGCTCCTCTCCACCCAGTCGTCATCGTTGATCCTTTTTTCAAATGGGCCATCGACTTCATGGAGTGCAATCCCCCATCCGCCAATGGCCATAAGTACATCATCGTCATCGTCGACTACTTCACCAAATGGGTCGAGGCCATGCCTACCTTTAAATGTAAAGCCGACACTATTTCCCGTTTCTTTTTTAACCATGTCATTACATGATTCAGGGTCCCTAAACAACTTGTCTCGGATCATGGCTCGCATTTTGAAAATGTTGTTTGGTGAGAGTTTTCAACTTTACTTAAATTCAAACATCAGTATGCCTCTGCTTATTACCCCCAAGGGAACAACCAATTTGAGGCCATTAACAAAATTTTGAAAACGATCCTCCAACGAATTGTTGACCGACATAAATCCAATTGGCATCACATGCTTTTCCCCACATTATGGGCTTACTGCACATCAACTAAGACCGCCACCGGTTTTACCCCTTTTCACTTAGTTCACGGTGTCGAATCTGTCCTCCCCATCGAATGTCATATCCTCACCCTACACATTGCCATTGAACTTCTCCCAGACACCTCACCACTTGAACAACATATGTTGTTATTAGAACAAGCTGATGAGGACCATTGCACAGCTCTCCAAACCATTTAGGCCACCAAGAGCCGCTCCAAAGCCCGTTATGACAAACACGTTCACCCACGAGCTTTCCGTGAAGGAGATCTAGTCCTCGTTTATGACCAAGCCCATGACAAGACAGGTAAAGGGAAATTTGAGTCCATGTGGCAAGGTCCATACATAGTACATACTTGCCTTGGAAATGGGGCATATATCCTAACCGATTCAAAAGGCCACCCCTTGCGCAACCCCCGTAATGGGTTGTATCTCAAATGTTTTTACCCTTAAACATTCCTTTGGACCCGCTAGTCCATACTGTACAGTTTGCTTTCTTTTGTTGTTTTTCACTTTTTTCTGCAACCTTACATTCTTCATTTTCCTGCATAATCACAGATGGACCATTTCCAACCTTCTTACATTGGCTTCACCGATGAAGCAAGTGGTTGGTCCCCAAACCTGGCCTCCACAACTTAGGTCTTATACTCCCCTTCACACGAGTTGATTCACCTTGACGGAATGTGCATAATGGATGCTACCAATAATCAGGTTGAATATGATGCCGTGACCGGTCTCCTGACTGCTTCCCTTCAAATGAGTATACGCCACCTTCATGTGTTCCTTGACTCCCAGCTTCTTGTATCCCAGCTCAACAACTGCTAGTACGTGATCCTTGCCTCTTTAGAAAGTTCCTGCGCACAAAACAACTTAGCCGACAGTTTGAATCCATCACATTCACTCATGTCCCAAGAGCTCAAAACAGTGTCGCAGATCAAATGGCTAACAACATCCTAGATTGGCATATCAATCACACCATGTAAACCATCCACCATGCATCATCATCACAACATGTAGATATATCTGTTGATGTATATGTAACTTCAGAATGTATTTCACCTATGTATATTGTACTCCTATAGAGATGTTATTATTCCTCTATACGGAAGTGTCGTCATTTGTATTGACAAGTGTCGCAAGTGTCGTAACTTGTTGTGATGGGTTATTAGACCACCAAGCATGGGGTTGGCCCTAATTAATGTAACCCTGGGTTATTAGACTCTCCTAGAGAAGTCGGCCCTGCTAATGTATTAGGTAAGTCGGGACAAGTATAAATAGAGAGTGGGAGATCTCTATTTCATCATCTCATTTTTCACTTCTACATCACTCGAAAAGTGGCGCACTAGTTGAGGAGGAGGAGTAGCTGCTAGTAGAAGACTATCTCTTGTACTTGGGTTGTATCATTGTTCTTTCTATCTTTGAGGAAGTTGTGGGGTTTTTCACCTTTATGGTTTTCCCCAGTGAAACTTTGTGTGTCTATTGTCTCATGTGATTGCTTGGTGTGATTGATATGCATTGTTATAATTGATATGTTGTACATGTTATTCTCTCAGTAAAGATCCTAGAGTATATTGAATTAATGCTCAAAAAATTAACATGGTATCAGAGCTAACCTGAGAAGAAGACATTGTGCAGTTGTGGAAACTACGGTTTCTTGTTTATTGGGTTTCTCTCCACATATTTTGGAAAAGTAGAAAGGTAGATTGACTCTACTCATCAAGGAGAATCTTTCTGTCCAATCAGAATTCAATTCCGGGCACTTTCATGTTTGCCCCTAAAAATTAGGGTTTCCACAAAAATAGGAATTTCTGAAATCTGAGGACATAGCTAGAAGCTCCTTGGAAAAATATAAGTTTAGAGCTTTGGATCGAGATTTTGGGTTGGGTGAAGCTCCGAGAAACTCAAACCCTAATTCAGGGTCCTCCCTAGTGAATCCGGGAGATTGAAAAGCATTTCAGAAGGGTGAAACTTTGCATATTTCAAATTCTGAGTATACCAGGCTGATCAGTTCATCAAGGCGCATCTTTCTATCCTTTCAGAAAGTTGAAATTCACATTTTGAATTTTTAGGGTTTCTCTACAAACCCTAATCCAGCACCAGATCCAGATTTCTGCAAATCAATTGGTAAGACCTAAATCTTTTCTATTTCCATTTGAAGTACTCTTTAAGATGTCTCACCACACCAAGCTTGAGGATAAGCTTGAAGGGGCTGATAACTTCTGAGCATGGAAGTATAGGATTGGGTTAATCCTGGAAGAAAATGAATTGGATACTTACATAAGTTCTGAGGCCCCTGTCCCAGAGGAAGAAGAGGCTAAAGCCTTGCATAAGAAGAACTTGGTCAAGGCAAAGAGGATCATTGCTGATTCTATCAAAGACCATCTCATACCACATGTGTCATCTCTAAAGACACCCAAGGAGATGTTTGATTCCCTAACCAAGCTATTTGAAGGGAAGAACATAAATCAGAAGATGACTCTGCGGAATCAATTGAAAGGGCTAAAGCTTCAGAATGGAGAGACCATTTAATCTTATTTCTCTAAGGTCTCTCAAATCAAGGAACAACTTGAAGCTGTGGATGAAGTAGTGGACAATGGTGAAGTTGTCATGACCACATTGAATGGCCTACCTAGGTCATGGAACTCCATCATCCAAGGAATCTGTGCAATAAGAAAACTAATCTCCTTCAGTAGGCTGTGGGAAGAATTCTCTCAAGAAGAAGCTAGGCTTGTGGCCCGAGAAGAAAAGATGGGGAATGAAGATCAAGCTCTCACAACATATGCCAAGAAAGGAAAAATCTCATAGGAAATCTTCTCACCATACACATAGGGAGAACTCTAAGAATACCTCCCATGGTAGATGCTTCACATGTAATGAAAAGGGACACTTTGCCCGAGATTGTCCAAAGAAAAAAAGATATTCCAACATCAATAAGAAGAAGGGAAACAAGAAAAGATATCATGCTCATGCTGCTGAGGATGATGAACCTCCCAAGAAGAAGGCTAGAGAAGAAAGTGATGACTCATCAAGTGATGATGAATATGTTCTAATCTCTGCTCTCACAGGTACTATCTCTCATGGATGTAATGATTGTCTTATTGATATTGGGGCTTCCAAACACATGACTGGGTTTAAAGAATCTTTTGTAAATCTATCTGAACATGAGTCACCCCATAAGGTGAAACTTGGGGATGACTACCAATATCCTATTAAAGGAAGTGGTGAAGCTTCCTACAACCTATACTCTGGGAAGTCCTTGAAGATGAAAGATGTTCTATATGTACATGGGCTTAAGAAGAACCTATTCTCCATATCTGCATTGGATGCAAAAGGCATGAGGGTTGCATTTGTAGATGGACAAGTCCTAATGTGGCCAAAAGGTAAAACTATAGATGATGCAGTAGTGATTGGAGAGCAAGAGGGAGGATTGTACAACTTGAAGGGACAACCTAAATATGCTATGGTACATGAATCCATGGTTCCAAGTGAACTTTGGCATAGAAGGCTTGCACATGTGCACTATAGAGCACTACCAGTTGCAAGTAAAGTTGTAGAGGGTCTTCCTAAAATCAAGACAAAGCACGAAGGGGTTTGCAAAGGATGTGCAAAAGGAAAGAACATTAAGAAGGCATTCCCAAGCAGTGAAAGAAAAGATAAAGGAATCTTGGAAATTATCCACTCCGATGTATGCGGTCCGATGTCGTCCAGTTCTCTGAGTGGGTATGTATACTATGTCTCTTTCATTGATGATTTCTCTAGGAAGACTTGGGTTTACTTCTTGAAGAACAAAGATGAAGTGTTTGATAAGTTCAAGGAATTCAAAGCCTTGATGGAAAATAAAACCGATAAGAAGATCAAGACATTTAGATCCGACAATGGCGAAGATTTCAGCTGAGGTGATTTAAAGAAGCTATGTAGTGATTCAGGGATTAAGAGGGAGTTGACTGCTCCCTACAATCCACAACAGAATGGAGTTGCAGAAAGAAAGAATAGAACAATCATGGAAGCAGCACGGGCAATGCTGCATGACCAAGATTTTCCTATGGATCTATGGGCAGAAGCAGCTAGGACAGCTGTATATGTGCATAACAGAACACCTCACAAGATATTGGACAACAAGACACCAGAAGAGGTATTCTCTGGTAAGAAACCTAAAGTCAGCCATCTCAGAATATTTGGTTGTCCAGTATACACTCATGTTCCAAAGGAAAAGAGGACAAAGCTAGATCCTTCAGGAAAGAAGGGCATCTTTGTGGGGTACAGTGAAAGCTCGAAGGCTTACAGAATATACTTCCAGGGTTCAAGAAGATTGATGTCAGCAGGGATGTAACATTTGATGAAGACTCAGCTTTCATCAAGTCAAGGAAGGCACTTGTTGAATATCATGAAGAACCAAAGGAAACAAGATTTCAAGACACTACCATGAATGAAGCAATTCCAAAAGAAGATCGTGAAGTTGAAGATCCACAAATACCTGTAGATCCACCCCGTGAGAAGCACTCTCACAAGAGGAAACCTGCATGGGATAGAGAGCTCATTCAAGATGCAAAAAGGTATGGATTTCCAGAATAACACAAAGCAAGGAAGAGAACTAGATCTCATACCAGCTATGTTGCCTTACTCTGTGACATTATGAACAAAGAACCTTCCAGTTATGAAGAAGCAGCGGAAAAGAAAGAATGGAAGGATGCCATGGTCGAGGAATACTAGTCGATCATGAAGAATGATGTTTGGGATGTAGTCCTAAGACTTGAAGGGAAGTATGTGGTGACTTCCAAGTGGATCTACAAGATCAAGCATGTTGTAGATGGTAGCATAGAGAAATAAAAAGCAATATTTGTAGCTCGTGGCTTCTCCCAGAAAGAAGGGATTGATTATGAAGAGACTTTTGTTCCTATGGCCAGATACACTTCCATTAGATCAGTACTTGCTCTGGATGCAGTGATGAAATGGAAGATACACCAAATGGATGTCAAGACAACTTTCTTGAATGGTGTAGACGAGGAGGAAGTGTATGTGGAGTAGCCACTTGGTTTTGAAACACATGACAAGGAGTCATATGTGTGCAGGTTGAAGAAAGCCTTGTATGGCTTGAAGCAAGCTCCTAGGACTTTGTATGGTAGGATGGACAGTTTCCTATCTAGTTTGGGATTTACCAAGAGTAAAGCAGATTCCAACTTTTACTACAAGGTTGAGGAAGGTAGTCCTGTGATACTACTATTGTATGTGGATGACCTGTTTGTAATAGGTGAGGATGGTCTGATTGCCAATACCAAGAGGAATCTTGCTGCCGAGTTCAAGATGAAGGACTTGGGGATGATGCACTATTTTCTAGGCATGGAGGTGTGGCAGAGTGCAGATGGGATCTTCCATGGACAAGGGAAGTATGCAGTAGAGATCCTGAAGAGGTTCAAGATGATGGACTGCAAGGCCATGGCCACACCTATGGCACCGAACTTGAAGCTTTTGTGTGATGCTTCATCTGATCCGGTTGATGTCACGGTGTAACGTCAGATGTTTGGGTCCTTGGTGTACCTGACGAACACAAGACCAGACATTTGCTTTGAGGTGAACACATTGAGTTAGTTCCTAACGAATCCTAGAGGTTTTCACCTGGTTGCTGTAAAGCATATTCTGAGATACCTGAAGGGTACAATTGATTATGGGCTCAAGTATGATGCAAATCAAAAGTTTAACCTGCAGGGTTATGTTGATTCAGACTGGGCAGGCAATGCTGAAGATAGGAAGAGCACATCTAGGTGTTGCTTCAGTATGGGATCAGGTGTGATCTCTTGGTTTAGCAAGAAGCAATCCTGCGTAGCACTGAGTATAGCCGAAGCAGAGTATGTTGCATCTTGTTCAGCTAGTTGTGACACAATATGGCTTCGAAAGATACTGTCTAAGTTATTTGATCTCCCGTTGGAGGCTACTGGTATCTTTTGTGACAACCAGAGTTGTGTGAAGCTGTCTGAGAACCCGATGTTCCACAACAGTTCGAAACAGATTGAGATCAAATATCACTATATCAGGGATATGGTGCAGAGAGGAGTAGTGAAGCTCCTATATGTTGCAACGGATGAGCAGATTGCAGATGTGTTGATGAAGCCACTAGCCAAGGTGAAGTTTGAGTACTTCAGAGAGAGGCTTGGTGTTCTTCAGATTGATGACACTTCGAGGAAGAAGTGATGGACACATTTGTTGGAGCCATTCCAAGCATGGTGAGAGGAGGATTCTTCCCACGATTATGGATGTAAGTGCTGGATGATGAGCATCAGGACGATGCTCCAGTTACTGCTATGTATATGCATCATGTTGGATGCTTGTGATGATCGGTTGGATCATGTATATGTATATGCATCATGTTGGATGCTTGTGATAATCAGTTGGATCATGTATATGTATATGCATCATGTTGGATGCTTGTAATGATCAGTTGGATCATGTATTTGTATATGTATTAGGTAGATACATTGTATGATCAGGTAGATCATGGATGAGGATATGTATCAGGTGGATGCATTGTATGATCAGGATGATCATGGATGATGAGCTTTAGGATGTTGTTCCAGATGATATGCATCAGGTGGATGCATTGTATGATCAGGATGATCATGTATGATGAGCTTCAGGATGTTGCTCTAGATTATATGCATTAGGATGATGCTATGATGATGATTAGGACGATCATGTGATGTACATTAGGATGATGTATGGTGAGTATCAGGTTGATACTCTATGGCCGTGGAAAGGTTGTGCAGATAAGCATATAATAGCGCCCTTAGAGATTTGCAGACCCTCTTGCTAGGTTTTGGCGATGGCATATACTAGCTCCCTGGGAGGTTTGGAAAATGCTCTTGCTAGGTTTTGCTTGGATGGACATATAATAGAGCCCTTGGAGATTTGCAGATACTCTTGCTACGTTTTTCCTATGGCATATAATAGCTCCCTGGGCGATCTGGTAAATGCTCTTGCTAGGTTTTGTCCATGGCATATAATTTCTCCTAGGGAGATCTTGCAGGTTATGCTAGGCACGTAATCAATCCTAGGATGCTCTTGATAGGTTTTTCCGGTTGCATATAATGTCTCCTCGGTAGATTTGCAGATGCTCTTGCTAGGTTTTTCCTATGGCATATAATATCTCCCTGGGAGATCTGACATATGCTCTCGCTAGGTTTTGCTTGGTCACATGTAATAGCTCCCTGGGAGATCTTGCAGGTTGTGCTAGGCACATAATCAGTCCTGAGATGCTCTTGCTAGGTTTTGTTGATGCACGTAATCAGTCTTGAGGATTCCAAAGTATGGCTAGCAATGATGAAGACCTGCAGGTGGTGGGCCTACATCTAATATGAAAAAGGACTGGCTTTGTAGAACTTCCTATGATGAGTAGATCGAAGATTGATGGAGATAGCAGTAGCCGTGATGATGACGATGATCTAGTGACGATGATCCAGAGAAGAAGACTTGTGCTAGAAGATCTGTGTCGAGAAATACCTTCCTAGTTAAGAGGGAGTGTTGATGTATATGTAACTTCGGAATGTATTTCACCTATGTATATTGTACTCTTATAGAGATGTTATTATTCCTCTATACGGAAGTGTCGTCATTTGTATTGACAAGTGTCACAAGTGTTGTAACTTGTTGTGATGGGTTATTAGACCACCAAGTGTGGGGTCGGCCTTGATTAATGTAACCATGGGTTATTAGACTCTCCTAGAGAAGTCGTCCCTGCTAGTGTATTAGGCAAGTTGGGACAAGTATAAATAGAGAGCGGGAGATCTCTATTTCATCATCTCATTATTCACTTCTACATCACTCGGAAAGTGGCGCACTAGTTGAGGAGGAGGAGTAGCTGCTAGTAGAAGACTATCTCTTGTACTTGGGTTGTATCATTGCTCTTTCTATCTCCGAGGAAGTTGTGGGGTTTTTCACCTTTATGGTTTTCCCCAGTGTATGTGTCTATTGTCTCATGTGATTGCTTGGTGTGATTGATATGCATTGTTATACTTGATATGCTGTACATGTTATTCTCTCAGTAAAGATCCTAGAGTATATTGAATTAATGCTAAAAAATTTAACAATATCAAAAAACATAAAAATAAAAAAGATTGCATCTATAATAGGGCATCCACTTGCCTACTACAACACATCATTTGCATCCACGTGCAATAACCAACAAAAAAAATAAATGCGCATCCACGTGCGTACAAAAACAATAATCACCGCAAAATGCATCCATGTGCATATATATATATATATATATATATATATATATATATATATCATCGTCATACAAGTGTCAAGTTCCCCAGCACTCATCTATACAAGAAATATACATCAAGGATCCCCAACAACATCCTCGTCATAAAATATATGCCGTATATACAAAAAATCCCGAATTCCCACACGCATCAGGGGTAGCCCCCAGAACTCCCTAATGTGAGTCATATTCCCCATCTGAGTCCTCATCACCCCCCGCCGTAGCCACCTCTACTGCAGAATCATCCTCTCCTAGCTCCTCCTCCAGATCCTCCTCTAGATCCTCCTCATCTCCCTGTCGGTCCCTAGCCCTCCTCTCCTCGGCCAGCACCGCCACCTGCATCAGAATCTCCCGCCAATCCCAGGGAGAATCGTAGCAGGCCTCGATCACCCGCTGATCCAGCTCCCGCCACCCATCATCAGTAACCCCCACCAGTAGCTGATCTAGAGTAACTCCCAGGGACTCCAAAGTCCCGTCAGCATCCCATTGTCGCACCTCCCCCCAGTCCGGTAGGACTGGCACTGCTATACGACCCCTACGGTCCCTATGCCCCTATGGTGGCCTCGGTCCCCTATCTGCATCAAACCACATCACAAATAGTTAGACTCATCATATATCTCTAATTACAGATCCAACATAAAACAAACAATCAAAAAGCTGGATACATACCATCTGGACCCCACACCTGCCCAGGCGGTCACAGCGCCTCCAGATCTCCCCGGTAGTCCATCTCATGGTACGGGTAGTCATCAAAAGACATTGGCATTTGCAACCACTACATATAGAGTTCCCCAGTGAAGTACCGCCCTACCTCCCCACCACCCCGTCAGCACATCATCTGACCCCACCACATCATCCGCGGATCCTTTAGCCCCCCATCCCGGATCGGCACACACGGTCGCAACGTCGGAACGCACTCCATGAAGAAAGCACATAGGAACGACCCATAGCAGAACTCCCCTCCTGAAACTTTGACCTTGCTCAGCTCCCGCTGAACATAGGTGAGGAACATCTGGCCCCAAGCAAAGAAGGTACCCTGTATGACCCACTCTACCAGCTGCATCTGTCCCCCCGACACTTGGTGAGGTTCCTATGACCCTACCACTCAAACCACACATGCCGCAATCGCTCGGATCGATAGCTCCTGGAAGTCGCATACCAGAATTGCATTCTTATGCACCTTTGTTGTGGGGAAGCAATAGCGGTCCAACAACTCCTCCATATCAATGTTCACGGAGCTCTGTGGCTGGCTATCCACCACCCTAACCAAACAAGGCAGTCCCATCAGAAAATAAACATCAGCCAGGGTCAGATCCAGTCTCTCCCCCTGCACCATGAAATCCTCTAAACCAGGCTTCTAGAAGCCCACCTACATGTTCAACAATAGTGCTCCTGAACGCATCATCGGCACCTGTGCGAACTTCAGCAGCCCGCACAGCCCTAAAGTCCCTCGGACATTTCAATCATGCCATATGTACTCCATGATATCGTCAGGAATCTCACGTTCCCGCCATCGTACTCTTGGCATCCTGTCAATCACACAATGAAAACTGATCAGAACCTCCTCAAATAACCTATCATTCCCCCCAAAACAATGTCCCAACAAACTCCACAATCGCGTTCCAGATCGTGGCTGTGGGGCCCAAAGTTGCGATCCAAGATCGCAGTTGTGCGGACCATAGTCATGATCCCAAATTGAGGCTATCGGGGCTATAGACACGATCTCAGATCGCGGCTGTCAAGGCCACAGACGCAATCTCCGACCACGGCTGTCGAGGCCACAGTCACGATGTCGGACTGTGGCTGTGGGGGCCACCACCATGATCCATGATCGTGGCCATCTCCTAGGAACTCGCAGTCCATGCCCCTTGTGACCGGTACCATCCCCTTGAGGACCCACTACCTGCTTGAATCGAGATAAATTAAAAGGTACAAGCTTAGTGAAATACTTGAAACTCACGGAAACAAAATCGACCGGTCGGATCGCCCACAAATGCCAAAACAACTCTGGCCCACTACACTCTCCTATCAAAGTCAACTGTACAAATGACACATGGCACTACGGGTCCACTTACTATTTATAGACGGTTGACCATTTCTTGATTCGGCCTTTCCGGATCCATACGGAATCCGTTTTCCAAACTGTTTCTACCACTAGAATCATGATGACAAGACCCTCATTTTTGTCAAGTAAGTTTCTCGGCCCTTTTTAGGGAATATTTTTTATAGGCACACCTTGTTGCCTCAATTTACGTGCCACATCGGTCGCTCTCCCTTTTTGGCGTTCTTTATATCGCCAGATTCAGTTTTCCATGCTCATGATGATGCGTGAGCCCTCCGCTCCATTCATACTGCAATCATTTCATTATTTTTCCACCATTCATCATCCCGCAAGGAGGCACCACCAGTGTTCCCCCCCAACCCTCATTCTTGGTTCTCATTTATGTCCTTTGACTGAGCACTCCCTCCTTGCTTGGCCATTCCTTTTGTTCGGTATAATTTTATCCCTTTTTCGGGCCGGACAAGTCCTTTACGAAAAAGGCACTTAGGGAGTTTCTGTTAAGCTCTTTTTTGACTCCTAAAACATTGAAAAGATCGCTGATCAATCTTGCTTCCTTTCATGCTCGTTAAAGTACCTGAAAGGGCATCTATCTGGTATAAGTTTAACCCTTTTCCAGACCTGGTAGACTAATTACAAAAAATGAATACTCTAGTCACACCGGCTAGAAGAGTTCTTCATTGCATCCTTTTATGATTTTTTGGGCCTTGGAGACTAACACACGAAAAAGAACCCCCCTTGGAGTCTTCTTATTGCTTTTGGACTCTCTAAAATTGAAAGCAACCACGAGCATGGACCGTCCTAGGCTCGTACAAATCCACACGATGGTACCATTCCATTATTTCAAAGTCTTCTTATCGCTTTTAGACTCCTTAAAATTGAAAGCAATCATGAGCATGAACTATCCCGGGATCGTATAAATCCACATGACAATACCATTTTGAGCACACTTCTATCCCTTCTTCCAGCTCCTTAAACCATGAAGAAGGCCCCACCGGTGTCTCTTGGCACTATGATCAATCATCTCGGTAGCACCCCCAATAAGGTCACCTTTGTTCAGAGTATTCTGCGATATATCACCCTCAGAGTCTCCTTCCATCCTACACCAACTTGAGTATCCTTCATTACAGTCACAATCCCTGGTCCCTTAAAGCTATGATCCCCTTCCCCCAAGTCAGTTTCATATGTTTCCCAATCATCCCCACCATCATACTCTGAACAAAGGAAGTTTGAGTCCCCCCACTCAACGACCCATGTTTCCTACCCTCACAGTATGTCCGTTACCCATGAAGTCCTATCACCTCTTGTTTATCGACCTCGTGCTCCTATCAAGGAAACATCATTGCCTTGCTAGTTGTAGGTCTCCCTCTGTCGACGTCAGCCCGTTTATTCCAGAGGATAGACCCAGAGGTCCCTGCGCCTTGGACTCATCACCATCTATGGTGAGTGCCTACGGACCATTTTGAGCGGAGTCATCAGTGCCTCTCTGAATGGTTGTTTCTCATGTGCTCAACTTCAACACCTTGATCGCACCATCGAGATTCATGCAGGGTATACATCCCTTCAGTTATTGGTCGAAGACCCTGGACTCCCCCCGACTCTAGCACATTGGTGAGTCACTTCGGAACACCCAGTTATATGTTCCCGTGGATATCCAGGTTGCGTTGGCAATAGTATTCGGAAGCCATCCACTTATATGCTTCCTTGAGTACCCAGTTTAGCTACAGTGCAGTGTACCATTGAAGTTGTGACTCTCCGTCATTGTCTCCACCCCGTTATTGGATCTCTTCAAATCCAACAACTCATCAGTTCCTTTGGTACCCAACTCATCGCCACTATATCAATTCTTCAGCTTCAGTATAGTCCGGCCAGGAGTATGTCCTAGATTTGTGTCCCCTTTGGACCCTTATTATGTACACAACAGTCTTTCATGTATTGTTCAAATCCCCCTTTTGGGATTCATTGTTATTTTTTATATATCTTGATACGAGCATGGGTATGCCCACCTCGTCCATATATTCAGATTATTCCTCATTCATTATTGAGGTCATGTATTTTCAGTTTTTGCAGTTTACACAAGACTGTTGTTCCAGTCTCTAATTCATTTCTTCTCTTCTCCACACCCTAGGAAAACCATAAAAGACCTATGATGTCTATCGGCCATACGATGAGCTCCCACCCTCACACATCAGGGGGCAATCTGTTAACACCCAAAAAGTGCTCACCATCTCATCTCCCTCACTACATGACTCATTTGTCTATGTTTCCCACCATTTTTGCCTCCAAAACCTCAAAAAACCATTAAATGGCCACCAAAAGGCCAAACAACCCCTTTCTCCCCCTCCAAATAATTAAATTTCCTCAAAAGATAGCAAAAACCCTCTAAAAAGGCCCTAAATTCCCAAAAATCAAGTAAAAGGGAATAAAAAATATAAAAAAGAGAAAAAAAGAGGGAAAAAGGAAGCAAAAACCCTAAAACAATTGACCTAAACCATATGGTGTCAAAAACCATGGGTCAACACTCCACCACTAAAAAACCTATAAATAGGTGATGGAGGCTCCCCATTTCATATCCACAATCTATCCTATCCTCAGGCTGCCAAAATCACTCGTGAAACCCAAGCTCACCATTTGAGCTAGCTTTCCCATTTGAGTGCCCCTTTTGGCCCATTATCCAAACACCTTGGAGAAGGAGAAGGAACCCATTGGAGCACAGAAGCAGCCCTCCTGGACTACTACAAGAGCTCCACCAACCTCCACATTTGAGGTAAATGTAATTTTGGTCATATCATAATACAAAAGAAAATTTTCCATTATACTGTTGTTGTCTCTTTATTTCTATTGATGCACATGTTAGTTTAGATTTTATACTGTTTTACTGTTTTACTTTACTGTTTATTGAACTTCTACTAAGGATGATCCGGATTTATGTGGGAACGAAACAAAAGATAGCATATACAGAGATATATTTCAAATAACACAGTGATACAGTAAACACATATTCTATTAAATAGCGGAAATAGAACAGACTGTAAAATACAATAGCTAGAATGGTGGTAGCTATCTCTGAGAAGAGATGTGGCCGCTATGCTCATTCGTGCCAAGATGAATACAAAGAGAGGCCGAAAGGGCCTATTTATCATAAGCATGAGGGAAAGAATCCCAAACATCCAAAAACCTAACCCTAGGAGATGAAGCGCCAAAAGTCATGTGGGCCCCGTTTGGGTAAGTTAGTACATCAACTTCCCGGGGTCGTAACTTTTGCATGCGATCTCCGTTTTGGGCGCTCGGTAGCCCGTTGGAAAGGTCTATCCGAGATTTACAACTTTCGACTGGGCCCAAATGCATGCCGAAGGCAACCATTTGGTCCCCCAAATCGCCAAAAAATGTCGTTTAGGGCCTCAAAATGGCTCCGGAAGTTCAGGACCCGAAAAACTGCTAAAAATAGTAGTTTACCAAAATTGCCAGAAGACTGTTTTGAGCCAGTTGGAAGAGGTGGGCCGCCACCGATATCCACCTGGATCAATCCTCCATCCTTAGGAAGCAATGGTCTCCATTGCGTTAAATCCCTTATCATATGTCGAGCCGTGTGTCGAGTTGAGCTCTTGGTGCGACATTTGCTGAAGTGGAAAGATTGCCTTACTTTGACATCTTCAGAGGGTTGTAATTGTTGTTGATGGATGCGCTGGAGCTGTTCAACAGTTTTGGTTGTTGTGGTATCCTTGGTATGCACCAGTGTGGATGGTTTCTTTTTGGAGGGGCCCTTTGAATGCGTGGCCTTGCACTGTAGAGGTACCCGAATAGGCGATGCTGCACTGAACTTCTGTTTTTCTTGTTTCTGCTGAGTAGAGGGATGATGGGCAGAGGTTGTGGATGTCTCTGCGATATGATGTTCTCCTTTAGTGGCAATTGCGAATAGGGAAAATTTCCCAGTGTGGGAGATTATCTTCCTTCCCTGCTCGTTTGGGGTAGGTGCAACTATCTCTGGTATCCGATAGAGTTGTCCTCCCAAAGTGACAATGACACTGCGAGGTCGTGATTCATATACAGCATGACGCTTCCACATATATGGTTGTCCTAAAAGAACATCACATACTTCAAGTGGGGCCACATCACACAATACCTCATCTTTGAAGGGCTTGATGCCATATGGTAGGCGACATTGGTGACTGACACGGATCCTTCGTCCTTGGCTTAGCCATCCAATGGTGTATGGTTGTGGGTGCGGTGCTATTGGTAGCTCCAATCTCTTGATGACTTCTTCTGAGATCAGGTTCTTCTGGCTGCCGCTGTCCACAACAAAGTGTAGGGGAATTCCCTTCACCCACATCTGTGAGTGGAAAAGGCGCTCCTCTGCCTCCGACTCTTCAGGTTCCTCTGGTTGAATCTGTGTGGTGGCAACAACGGCACTGGGTTCTGCATCAATGATCTGCTTCCCTTTTTGCGCGGCTGTGAAATTAGGTTCCGAGTCAGAATCGAAACTGGGATCTGATTCTGAAGCTTTGATCTCAGCCACCAATGACTGTTTTGAGCGACAATCATCAGTGTTGTGCCAGGGGCTCTTGTGGAACTCGCACCACTTCCCGGTGTCCTTCTTTGTCTTTTCTTTACCCTTCTTCGCCTGTGGTTGGGACTGGTTGTCCTTTTCCTGCCCCGTGCTTTGCGAGCCAGAGTTTCCCTTGCCCTGCTTCTGCGCAGGTCCGAAGTCACGCTTGTTCTTTTGCTGAAATTTTTGCTCAATTTTGACAGCATATCGATAGGCGGATCCGAGTGAAGAGATTTCCAGGAAATCCATCTCTGTTCGGATGTACCGGTGTAGGCCACTGCGATATTTCAGTACTAGGTGCCGCTCGGAGTCCTTGATACCTAGCTTTGTGCGCAAGGTATGAAATTTGTTGGTGTACTCCGACACCGTTTGGTCCCTCTCTTGATGCAGAATGGTCCATTTTGTGTACTGGTCATCATAGTTTCCAACAGGGTAATATTGTTCCTTGACGGCATCTATAAAAGAGGCCCAAGTGGGATTGGAATATTCAAACAATCCAGACTCGTCTGACGAGTTTTGCTCACAATAAGTTTCCCACCAATTTTTGACATGGGGGACGGCCTTAAGGAGTGCAAAGATGATCTTTTCCCTGTCGGAAAAATTGTGGACAGAGAAATACCCTTCTAGTAGATTCAACCATTTATCTAGGGCATCGGCATCGATTTGGCCTTCGAATAAAGGGATATCAAAATTAACTTGTACCTTGAAGGGAGTCGTATCTCCGAAATGGCTGCTCGTTGAGGGTGCATTTGCCGCTGTTGGCATGCGTTGAAGGATCTGGGCGAAATTATCCATCATCTCGTTCCTCTGTCGCGCGAGGGCTTCCTCGAGCAACAACTTGATAGGATCTACTGCTCCGTCGTCTCTCTTTTCTTCCGCCATGGGAGGCCGTTTGGGGCGGCGAGAGTGGTCTTCCCCAAGTGAAACTAGTTCGAGACCCAACTCTCTATATCTTGACCTCGTCGGGGACATGCACCGAGAAACAATCAAAGAGCAGACTGCTCTGATACCACTGATCCGGATTTATGTGGGAACGAAACAAAAGATAGCATATACAGAATCATATACAGAGATATATTTCAAATAACACAGTGATACAGTAAACACATATTCTATTAAATAGCGGAAATAGAACAGACTGTAAAATACAATAGCTAGAATGGTGGTAGCTATCTCTGAGAAGAGATGTGGCCGCTATGCTCATTCGTGCCAAGATGAATACAAAGAGAGGCCGAAAGGGCCTATTTATCATAAGCATGAGGGAAAGAATCCCAAACATCCAAAAACCTAACCCTAGGAGATGAAGCGCCAAAAGTCATGTGGGCCCCGTTTGGGTAAGTTAGTACATCAACTTCCCGGGGTCGTAACTTTTGCATGCGATCTCCGTTTTGGGCGCTCGGTAGCCCGTTGGAAAGGTCTATCCGAGATTTACAACTTTCGACTGGGCCCAAATGCATGCCAAAGGCAGCCATTTGGTCCCCCAAATCGCCAAAAAATGTCGTTTAGGGCCTCAAAATGGCTCCGGAAGTTCAGGACCCGAAAAACTGCTAAAAATAGTAGTTTACCAAAATTGCCAGAAGACTGTTTTGAGCCAGTTGGAAGAGGTGGGCCGCCACCGATATCCACCTGGATCAAAGGAGGCCATTCTCCTTAGTAGGTGCTCATTTGCACAAGCTAGGGTGAAAACCCTAGCTACAATTGGTTTAGAATTATGATCTTATATAGAGAATAATGGAAAGCACGAAAGATTAAGACGATCATAACTCTTAAGGAGCTAGTTATTAACTCAACCAAAGCTTTGGGATACTTTGATGGGGATTGCAAAAGAACGCCAAGTTTGTGTTGAGTCGGGGCAATCCTTTTTCTTGATTTAATCATCATTATTTCTCTATCAAATATGGTGTTAGGCTAGGTACAAATAATATAATAAAAAAAATTACAATTTGCATTCTAATGAAATTTGTTGTAGATCAAGGTCTAAGCAACTTGCAAGTACTAGGTGACTCCAAGTTGATAATGGACTAGTGTAATGAAAAGTGTCAAATCAGCAATTTGGTTGTAGGACTTGGAGCCAAATCATGGTTTGTCATTCTTTCTTTATCTCGTATTTACAGAGAATTTAGTCAAAAATTAAAATCCCTCTCAAAGTATGCTCTTAATTTGTAGAAAGGTTTACTGCTCTACTAAGAATTCATGGCAGATCAGGCTGTAACAAATATTTCCTTATCCATTTTATAAGCTGGGAGATGGGTTGAAGTTGGCATTCTTATGGGTATGTGTTGTCTTATTGATAAAAAAACTGATTATAGCCAAGGGATTTTTTTTGTTCTGGAATGCCTTTGTTTAATTGGTAGATTGTAATATATTGCTATGAAGGGGGGTGGGATTTGGAGTACTTTTATGTTTTTGCAAACTTAGAGCTTAACGATTCAATAATGTATATTTTCATTTCATCTGTAAAATAACAAATAAAAAAAAACAAGATAGACAACCACTCAGTGGATCCAATTAAGACTTCCCTAAGATTTGATACCTATTCCTCCTATATCTACAAGGGATCCACTTCTTGAGAGCATCAAAGAATATATATCTCAAGCGGTAACTTCCCTCAAATTGTTTCTCATGCATACAAATTCTCTTAAAACATGAAAGAAGAAACACAGATGAGATTCCTTAGTCTAAGGAGGGAACTAGTTCCATTATTCTTAGCTAGTGTAGAGAAACAATTGATAATGACTCATATTCCAACCCTCAACAATTTGGGAGAAGGTTAAATAACAATTAAGACAATTTTTTTAAAATGGAAGAAATCAGGGTATTTTTTAAGGACTTTAATATTATACTTAAGTATAGTATCCTAGGCGATTATTTTGCATGGAAAAAAACAGGTATATAGATATATAGGCGAATATTAAATATGAAACATACAATTTACTACTGAAATGTGTAAATTTTGGCGAATATTATGATAAAAAAAACATATTTTATGTAAATATATGCGATATTAGAGACTAAAAATGACCAAGTAGCGAATTTATTTTTTGAAAAAAAAGCCCGAAAAATAGCCAATTAGCGAAATTTCACCCTTAAAAATTACCCTAGAAGAAATATAACAATATGGTTTTTAGATTATTAATACATTGTTTAAAGTTGAAAATTAAAATCTAACTTCAATATCAATATTAACCATTATAACCAAAATAAAATCCTAAAATATATATTTTTATATCTAATATTTTAAAATATAAAATTAAATACTTTTTATTTTAAATTAAAATATATTTTTATTCATATACATTATATATTTTTGCTCAATCTCATAAATAAAATACATAACTACATCCATATCTTAATATAAGATTATTAATAACAACATCTCAATTACATGGATCTCAACGTTTTTTTTTTAACAAATAATAAAAAATAACATGTCTTACATTAAATTTTTATAATAATAATAATAATTTAATTTAATTTTAAATTGTGATTTAATTCTATATAAAAAAGTTATATACTGAAAAATATATAAATATCTCATTTAAATTAATGATTTAAAACACATATTTCTAAGTTATTACCCGGTTGGGAGTACTCTGCTGTCAGTTCTTTAGGTTTATCTGGTGGGTTATTGGTAGGATGGAATATGTGTTTCTTCTCCTTTCGAACTTTCAAGACGTCATGGGGTATTCTTCTCGAAGGATGGTGTATTGCTTTAAAATGTAAGCTAACAGTACTCAATTGTTATGGGCCATATAAGGGGAGGCTACCATTTTGGAATTCTCTCAAGTCTTTGGGTCTTTGAAGAATGAAAAATCTAATAATTGCAAGTGATGTTAACTTTACCTGTTCTGCATCATAAATTTGGGGGGTTAAAGCAAAGTTGGATGATATGGCTCCCTTTTTTAATGAACTTATGCTTGAATTTGATCTTGTGTATTTTTTCCCTTCTATCCTCGCCCTTGCCTGGAAAAATGGAAGAATTGGGAATGAGGGTATCCACAAAAGACTGGACAAATTCTTTATCAAGGTTCCCTTCCTTCAATCTTTTCAACGATATCGTTCTTGGGTTGGCAACTTGAAGCTCTCGGATCACTGGCTAGTTTTTCTACAATTGGATGATACTTACTCTCAGCACAGGTATCCTTTCAAATTCAATTGTTTGTGGCTCAAAAATGCTGGGGTTTGCTCTACGATTAAGGAATTATGGGAAAATTTTACTTCGGATGAACATTTGAATCATATGGATTCTCTTGTCTTTAAATTAAAAAATTTGAAGGAAGTGATCACTAGATGGATTAAAACTCAAAAGAAGAATGATGCTATGGTTCTTCAAAATTTAGAAACTAAATTCCATTCTATGCATTTGAAGAATTTTGATCACTCATTGGATCAAGAGGAATTTTGTCTTCTCAAAGCTCTAGAACAAAAAAAGGAGGAAATCTTGATTCAAGAGGAAAATGATTGGCGTCTTAAGAGCAGAGCTCTTTGGGTCGAGCTAGGGGACACAAATACAAAAAAAATTCATGCCTTTGCCTCCCACAGGAAAAATCACAAAGCTATTTGGGACATTGATGATGGATCGGGAAATTTTCTATATGGGAAGGATAATATACAATTAGCTGCAAAAAAATTCTTCAATAATATTTATTCTTCTTCGGGCCAAAATGATCTTAGTACTCAACTTTCTGTGGTTAAGTTATTTCCGAAATTCTTTAGTGAAGAAGAGGCCTTGAATCTGGAGAAGGCAGTTACTTTGAAGGAAATTGAAGACACTTTAAAGGTTTTCGCAAAGGATAAGAGTCCAAGGCCTGATGGCTGGACAGTGGAACTATTTATCCATTTCTTTGATATCATGGGGGGTGATCTTTTTAAGATGGTGGAGTTTTCTAGAATCAATGGATTCATCTCTGGAGCAATGAACTCAACTTTCTTGACTTTAATCCCTAAAATAAACAAACCCAAATCTTTTAGCAATTGTAGACCAATTTCACTCAACACTTTGGTGTATAAACTAATCTCAAAAATCATTGTTGATTGCATGAAACCCACTATTTCACGATTTATCACTGCTGAGCAATTCGGTTTCCTTCATGATCTCCAAATCTTGGATGCCATTGGGCTCTCACTGGAACTTATGCACACCATAAAGAAAAGGAAGTCAAAGGCTATCATGCTCAAGATGGATTTGGAGAAAGCATCGATCGTGTAGACTAGTATTTTTTGAGATTCATCGTCATTCAAATTGGTATTCCTCCTTTGGTTTTGAAATGCATAATGGCCCGTGTTTCTTCCACAAACATCGTAGTCTTGATCAATGGTGAACCTTCATGTTTCTTCAAATGCACCAGGGGAATCAGGCAAGGATGCCCGTTATCTCCTTTGTTATTTCTGCTTGTCATTGATGGGCTCAACAGATTGATCTCCAGAGCTAAAGATGATGGAAAAATAAAAGGTATTAAATTCTCTATTGACTTATCTATAACTCACATATTATTTGTTGACGATGTTCTATTGGCTGGCATTGATTCTCCTATGGAATGGGCCAATTTTATGGATATTATCAAAGTTTTATGCTCTGCTTTTGGCATGCTGGTTAGCATTTCAAAATCCAACTTTTATCACTATAAGATCAAAGACTCTTCTCTTGCAAACTTAAAAGGAATTCTCCCCTATTAGTGTTGCAGCCTCGAGGAAGGGTTTACATACCTTGGCTACCATCTAAAACCAAATGGTTACCGTATAAGGGATTGGTTTTGGCTGCTGAGAAAAATTGAGAACATAATAAATCAATGGTCTTTTAGACTTCTCTCGATTGGAGGAAGACTCACCCTCCTAAAATCGGTGTTAACAGGTATATCGGTTTATTGGTTTGCTCTGGCTCGTGTTCCTAAGTCTATCATCAACTCTATCAAAAAATTGTTCTTTAACTTTCTCTAGTCAGGCATCATTGAGAAAGTTAATTTAGTAATGACTAAGTGGGAACTTCTGGCAGGCCCAGAAAAATTCGGTGGTTGGGGAATCAAGAATTTGTTCTTCTTCAGCACTGCTCTCAGGTTAAAAATCTTATGGAGGGGTTTGTTTGGCAAATATTTGTGGTCTAGAGTTCTTTCTTGCAAATACTTGAAAGGGGGAGTCATCAACTAGATATGCAACCCAAAGAAAAAATCCAAGAATACCTCTCCATTTTGGATTGGGTTTCTTAAAATATATTACTGGATGGCAGTAAATCTTTCGTGGAGGGTCGGGTCTGGTATTGATGTCTTGATCGGAATTGATCCAATTCTAGGCTCGGGGGAAGATCATTTACTTCCAAAATAAATACTCGATCATCTTTAAGATTTTGACATGAGGACGCTGGATAAAATAAAGAGAAAGAATCTGTCGATGGATGATGGTTCTTATTGGCTCAATGCTAAGGACTTAGGATTTTCTAGATCCTTTGCACATTTATGGGATCATTATATAAGATCACTAAACTCTGCTGGTATCAGGTTGTCATCGGAAAAGGATATACTGGTATGGGAAGGAAATCCAACTACTCGTGTGATTACTGCTAAGACTGCATATTCTGCTATCATTAAAAAAAATTGTATTTATCTACAACATCAGTGGTACCGCAGGCTATGGAAGTGGCATCTCCCTCTCAATATTAAATGTTTTCTTTGGACTGCACTTATGGGAAGGCTCAAAACCTGGGATAACTTAATGAAAATTGGTTGGAATGGTCCAAGTATGTGCCCACTATGCAGAAATGCATCGAAGTCACTGTGTCATCTTTTAGCGTCTTGTTCTTTCATAAAAAATGTATGGTCACACATTTGTAATCATCTCAACTTGGAGAACATTTGGGATATTGACTCTTTTGATAGCTGTTGGATACGGTGGTTCAGAAAATATAGAACTCAACATTATATCCCAACAATTATATCATGGGCTATTTGGGGTTGCAGAAATGCCGCTATTTTTAAAGACAAACTGCCAAATTTGCAGCATATATGCTTGATGATCATTCATATGCTTCCAACTTATGATTGTACAGTAAAGGCAACTAAGGAGCAAAAAATCAGCATTTTCAATTTCTCATATGATCGTCCAATTGCTTTCTTATATGGGGCATCCAATCAAGGCTTATGTACCGCTGGAGGATCCATTTTCCTAAATTGGCATCACTATTTCACCTTACGTCTCTTTTGTGGAGAGGGCACAAATATGAAAGCAGAATTGTTGGCCTTATGGTTGGTAGTGAGAGTAGCAAATTTATTTGGTCTTTGCAATCTGAAAGTTTTTGGTGACTCTAGAGTCACTATCAAATGGGCAAGCGGTGATTATACTCTAAAGATAGAAAATCTAATGCACTGGTGCAATAGGATCAAAGATGAAATCATGCAAATTAAGAATATATATTTTCAGCATATATATCGAACTCACAACTCAATGGTTGATAAACTTTCAAAGATTGCTATGGAAGGACAAGAAGGCGTCATCATTTGGGAGGAATTCCTGGATGCTCAACTTTCAAACTCGGGACAGTTTGTCAGTTTTGACATTTAGTTTTGTGATGATTAACTTATGTTGTTTTTTTGACACAAAATTGTTTGATATATTTTATGTTAAACTCAGCTCCTATGTATATCTCGATGAAGATAATATGTTAATTTTGTTCATTTTTGAACTAGTTCTGACTAGATACAGACAGTTGTTTGGATAAGAGACTCATGTACTATTTGATTCTAAATTGAATATCAATAGTATGCCTTTTTTTCACTGGAAAAAAAAACTATTATTTTTAATCAAACATTACTTTGTTTAACTTCTTGTAATAGAATTTCATGTATATATACACCTTTTGCTTAGCCCTCAATAATAATGATTTTTAAGCACTAATAAAAATTAATATACAAATATCTTATTTAAATTATTAATTTAAAATACATTTTTTCAACTATTAAACTCAATCAAACATTACTTCGTTTAACCTACCGTAATATATTTTAATTCTCTCTAAAAACCACTGCATACTCTATACATATACCTTTTGATTAACCCTAAGTAATAGTTATTTTTGGCACTAATGAAAATTAATATACAGGTTAAGTGGGTTTGTCCTAAAAAGCATGGTGCACGTTGATTTTTACATTGTAGATCAAAACTTTATATTCAAACCTTCACGACTTGTTAAATACTTTCTCCAATGGTGAAGTTGTAGTTGTAACATGCTAGAGAAGTACTTAGGAAAGAGATTTCTAAGAAGATCTATAAACAAGTAAATATGCTACAAAGATGATGATCCTTATAAAATGTAAAAATGGAGAAAGTAGATAAGATCTAAATTAAATAAGATCTAAAGAAAATAACATTTAAATTAAATACGTAAGTATTCTCATTAAAATATTAAAATAAAATATATAATATAAGTTACATTAAAATAAAAATATTATATGAAAAGTGATAAATATATTTTTCTTAAAAAAATCAATAATAGTATATAACAGTTTCCACTTAGTTATTTTAGAAAATCTCATATTAAATATTTTTAATTTTATTTTCTATATTTTAAAAATAAATTTACATGATGAATTTATGTCTTATTGATTATCTATTTAATCAATTAACATCTTTGCATTGACTCGTTCACATTCCAACCATTCAAAGAAAATTAGATGGATATGTGGTTCATGATATCTGATAAATTACTGAAATTATAAAAAAATTGAAATTTATTTTAATTTTCAATAACTAATTTAAATTGTTTTTTGAAACACTAAAAAAACTATAAGAAAAAATACAATAAGAAAATGAACGAATGCAAAGTCAAAGTACTCTGGTTTGCAAGTGAAAAGTATAGCCCATGCTTGAAATAGACTAATAATGAAAAATATGTCAGAAATTGAGTTTTGTATTTGGAGATTTTGTGTTATTATCTTAAAATGCAAATTTAAAGTAAAAATATTGTTGAAACATAATAATGCATAAATGAGATGTAATGTTTTATAAGATTACAACTTATTATGGTTATTATATTGATAATTATAAAGTATAATGAGTTTTGTTGAAATATTTAAAAACTCATTTCATACTTAGGATATATTTTATTAGTCATCTAGATTAATTTTACTAGGTGTAGACTATGTAGTTGGCCTAGTCTTGTCTTTTATGCTTCCATATGCCATCCTAAGTCACAAAAATGAATTTGGATAGATTCTGGATAAGATTTCCTTGGATTCTGTTTGATTGTATTCCATTTCTGAATTAGAAAGACACTTTCCTGATTTAGATTGTTTTATCCTGTTTTTTCTACTTTCTAGTGGATAAGGTAAAGCTAGTTCACTTGGAAACTCTCTCCACTTTACCAATTCGACCTCCACCACTTTCTTCTCTCCTAAATTCATCATCACATTCCTTTTGCATCACTCATAAGCTTCCATACTATATTAAACCAATTTTTGAGCCTTTAGAGTGTTTTGGAAAGTGCTTTTGACACCTAGGGGATTTTTATGCTTTTAGTAAGCCTTACTTTTTTGTGCTTTACAACTTGCCTTTAAGTTATTCTATTCTCTCTTCAGATGTATTATATATTGTATTCATATTGAGGAATAATATATGATATTATATTTCCATCAATTGAGTTCCTTCTCTTATGTTTCTGTCTCAACATTTCTTCTTCTTATTCTTGCATATCTTTGAATAATTCTTGTGAGGACTTCTTTGCTTTAAGATTCTTGGATATTAGAATTCTTTCATAGTATTCAACCTATATAGAATTCTCACATGGTATCAAAGCCTTTGGAGTTCTTAATGAAATTAGTCTTCCAGTATAAGATTTCAGAGAGTTTGTTTTGTAGGTACTAAAGATCAAATGGCAGAAATGTATTGTTGAAGAACTCAGATATTTCCATCTCTCATCATTGTTCTCCTCTTACACTTCAGATATTGAGGATCCTTTGCTGGTCAATGGTATCCAAGAAGGTGATATATATTTATTTGGAAGTCAGTATACAGTTGAGGTTGTAGGTTGCGCCTTCACTTTCTATGTCCATGCTCCTGCCAGTTCCTACATGATTGCCAACACATTTTTCAAGAAGTTGGAGGCATCTCTCAATTATCTCATACATCTTGTGATTTGAATCATCAGCCAATTGTTGCAGCTCATACACACTCAGAACCTCTCCTTGGGTTGATTTTTGGTGTGTTATTGAATTCTATGGAGGCAAAATTGTAGTTTGGAGTGACTGGTTTCGCTCTCTGTCCTGCTTCTAATTCACTGCATGATTATTGGCACCTATTGCACAGAAGATCGAGGACATCTGATGCAGGAGCATCAGGCCCTAGGCGGAGCAGTCAAAGATGATCGACATAAAGATGGCCGACCAGAGGGAGTGCCGATGACCATTGGCGCAGAAGAGCAGATTGGCTATCGAATTCAATGAGTCGTGCAAGAGCAGTCGATATGTGATCGACAGAAAGATGCGGAAGTTGAGAGTCGACAGACAACATAGTATAGCGGAGGACGTCGAGGGTCGACATGTTGTCAAACCGCGACACCAACAGGTTTGGGCATGAACCAAGTGAGGAGGAAGGGGTGGACTGGCGAGGCCTGAAAGTGCGAAGGGAAGTTGGCAAGTATGTCGAAGGCTGACAAAAGATAGTATGGTCGAGGCAGTGATAAGACCAACTACTGTAACAATGTCAGAAGGACGTACAGGAAGTCAAGCAATGTACTTGGAAACCGTTCGAGGTTGCTAAGGAAGTTATTAGTAGTTATTGCAGGTAGTTGGGATCGTGGCAGATGTCAACATAGGCAGAGATTGTGCAGCCTGGAAGAGGCACTGACAATTGTAGGTCTGCAGGATCAGGGAGATCGAAGGACAGAGGAAGCGTGTCTTGGGGGTTGGATTGATCTTGGGAACAATAACAATAGAGTAGAAAGCTTGTGCGCAAGAACATAGCAGGGGGGTTAGTTCCATTTTGGGAGTTAGCATAGAGGAGAGATCAAGAGAAAGATTTGTAGATTGGAGAGAACAGTCACACATCTATAGAGCGCAGAGAAGATCGAGCCATAGCTCAGAGTTCTGCAGCGAACCGGGAGAGGGTGAAGATCGACACACTAAGATAGCACATAGTTACTTTTGTATTGTAATAGGCTAAGGCCAACAATAGTTAGTTGTTTACATTCCTTGCATTTCGCATTGTAACCGTTTTCGGTAGAAGTAATATAAGCTAGTTTCTAGCATCCTGTTTACATATTCTTTCATGTGAACACGTGTGTTGTGTGTAATTGTTAAGCAAGAACCCTTTGCCAAGGCACCTTGCATCAAGTGGTATCAGAGTAGAAGAATCCTGCGAGCAAGAAGGCGGTGATATCAACCTGACTAGGTCAAGTGGTATCAGCATTGGAAGTGAATCTAATGAGCAAGTGCGTTGAACAGCTCCAATTGCGGTTGGGTAGAGCTATACACAACTTGTGAAATTTCGGTTGCGATTGGACAGAGTGAGAGTTTCAGCCAACGTTGAAAATGGCTCACAAAGGCGTTAATGTCTGAGGAGTTGGACGAAGAGGGCGTGGCGCAGCAGTCACAATTGATCGTGAGATGTTCGACGAGTGTGTCCAAACCATGCAAACTTTGACTAATGAATTCGCATCGATCAAAGAAAGCCAAAGGCGTGGTTGTATTCCTAATGCGTTAGACCACAGCGACGAGGAGGTCGAAGAGGTGGAAGCACGAGGAGAGGCAGGAGAAGAATCAGAAGACAAACTCATCAATCTTCTGACGTATATAAGAGGTTAGACAAAGATGGATGTACGTACCTACTCAAGAAGTATGGATCCAGAAGACTTGATTGACTAGTTTAGATAAATGGAGAAATACTTCGACATAGAGAAGATTGAGAATCCCGGGCGGGTTAAGACTGCGTGTCTGAGGTTGAAGGGTCATGCCTCATTATGGTGGGAAAATGTGCAGGATGACAGAGTTAAAAAAGGAAAGGAGAAAATCAAGTCTTGGGACAGGATGGTCGCCAAGCTGAAAGGGAAGTTCTTGCCGAATGACTATGCGATTTCCTTGTTTCGGAAATTGTAGAACTTTCGACAAAAAGAGATGACCGTGAAGGAATACATGAAAGAGTTCTATAGATTGTCAATAAGTTTGGGACAAACTGACGAAGGCGAAAAAGTTGTCGCAAGATATGTCAACGGCTTGAAGTATGCCATTCAAGACGAGTTGAGCATGTCAATATTCAAAGCGGTTGGTGAAGCCTACCAGTTAGCTCTGAAGGCAGAAGAGAAACTGTCGAGGAAATCTGCAGCGACCAGAGGCAGGATGACTGGTTGGGGTACGAAGACTGTTTCCGTGAAAGGCCAAAGTAGCAGACACAGGAAGGAATCTATCGAAGACAATCGACGGATAGAAGGGACATCGACAAGAGAAAAGACGCAAGAAAACCGACGCTATGGTCGAGAGACACGCGTTCGAGGTGCATACGATCGAAGTGGCCCATCCGACAGAAAGGGAGCTGAAAGACCAGCCATAATCTGTTACAAGTTTCGAGGAGCCGGACATAAGGCATATGAATGACCAGAGAACCTACATGCTACAGAGGAGTCGAAACCCAGACGTCGAAGAGATGAGCAAGTCAACGAGACGACAGAATCGACATCCGACAGCAGCGAGGATGGTAAGAAGAAAATTCAAAACCTGATGGTCAAGAGAACATTGGTTCAAGAAGATCGACGCGACAAGAAAGAGTCGGCACAATGAAAGGCTATCTTTCGAACTAAAGTGTGAATCTACGAATGGAGTTGCAAGACCATAGTTGATGGTGGAAGCACTGAGAATCTTGTGTCAAAAAAGGTCATCGACAGAATAGGGCTGAAGTGTCAGGAGCATCCACACCCATACAAGATCTCATGGTTGCAGAAAGGACACCATGTGATGGTGACCAAACAGTTCCTGATTAACTTAAAGGTCAGGAAGCTTGAAGACAGTGTATTGTGCGACGTAATCCCAATGGACGCGTTCCATCCATTGTTAGGGAGACAATGGCAGTATGATCAGAAGATGATCTATGATGGTCGAGCCAACACAGTCACAGTGTGGAAGAATGGCGTGCAAAGGAATCTGAAGCCAAATACGGAGGAGCAAGCCGACTGTAAACAGGGTGAGAGCAAATTTTGGGAGAAGTGAGTGCTGATGTGTTCAGCGAAAGAATTCCTCACGGAGGAAAAAAAGCAGTTGGGATGTTTTGCTATCATTCCAAAAGGGCCATGTGTCAAGAGGTAGAAATTGGAGAAGATTATAGTCGAAGCCGAAAAGATGCTTGACGAGTTTCAGAGCATAGTAGTTGACGAGAAGCATATCCCATCAGATCAACTTGATTCCAGGATCGATTTTTCCAAACAAGGCACCGCATAGGATGAGTCCGACAGAAGGTCAGGAACTCAATCGACAGGTCCAGGAGTTGTTGGACAGAGGTTTGATCAGAGAAAGTCTGAGTCCATGCACGGTACCAGCGGTAATAGCACCGAAGAAGGGTGGAGAATGGAGGATGTGTACAGACTCCAGATCCATCAACAAGATCACGATCAAGTATCGGTTTCCATTTTTGAGAATGGACGACTCGCTGGATTTCCTGAGTGGAGTGAAGTACTTCACAAAGATTGACCTGAAGAGCGGTTATCACCAGGTTCGGGTTAGAGAAGGAGATGAATGGAAGACAACATTCAAGATGAAGGAAGGGTTGTATGAGTGGTTAGTCATGCCATTCGGATTGACTAATGCACCCAGTACATTCATGCGATTGATGAATGAGGTACTAAAGCCATTTTTGGGTAAGTTCGTCGTAGTATATCTAGACGACATCCTGATACTTAGTCGAACAAAGACGGAACACTTAGAGCACATTCGACAGGTATTGCAGAAGTTGCAGGAAGAGAAGTTGATGATGAACCTACAAAAGTGTTTCTTCATGAAGGAAGAACTGGTGTACTTGGGATTTGTAATCTCGGGTAAAGGGTTCATGATGGACCCAGAGAAGGTGAAGGAAATATTGGATTGGCTAGAACCGACAAGTGCGACTGGAGTAAGGAGTTTCCATGGACTTACCAGTTTATATAGGAAGTTCATCTGGGTATTTAGCCATATTTGTGCACCTTTGACAGAGTGCATGAGAAAAGGGGAGTTTAAGTGGATGGAAGCTACCCAGCGAGATTTCGATAAGTTGAAGGAAAAGGTCACTGAGAGCCCAGTGTTAGCGCTCCCAGATTTCGACAAAGTTTTCCAGGTCAATTGCGACGCAAGTGGAATGGAAATTGGAGCAGTGTTGAGCCAGGAGGTCCGACCAATTGCATTCTTCAGTGAGAATTTGGATGATGCGAAGCGAAAATATTCAGTCTATGACCAGGAATGTTATGCTATTTCCAAGCATTGAAGAAGTGGAGGCATTATTTGTTGCCCAAGGAATTTGTGTTGTACACAAATCACCAAGCGCTGAGGTATCTAAATACTCAGTCGAATTTGAATCAGCGACACATGAAGTGGATCGAGTTCCTACAAGGATATACTTTCATGTTGCGACATAATTCGGGCAAGTCGAATAAAGTTGTCGACATGCTGAGTCGAAGGGTTGCATTGTTGAACACAACGACCGTTCAAGAAGCAGGAATAGAGTCGGTGAAGGTAGAGTACGCGAATGAAGAGGATTTTGTGAAAGCATGGGAGGCTTGTCGTGAACCGTGGAGTGTCAACAGAACTCCATACTTGGATTATTTTATCCAAGAGGGATACCTATTCAAGGGACAACAGTTTTGTATTCCCAGAGGATCCATAAGGGAGAGCTTAATCCGAGAATTGCATAGCGGCAGTTATCAAGTCATTTTGGCGTCAACAAGACCAGGGCATTGGTTCGAACAAAAGTATTATTGGCTAGGATTGAACACAGATGTCGGAAAGTGGGTACGACAGTGTCGCGTTTTCTAGTTGGAAAAGGGGAGAAGTCAGAATACAAGGTTGTATACACCATTACCTGTACCGAATAATAGGATATCCCATGGGAGCACCTGAGCATGGATTTTGTGTTAGAATTGTCGAAGACGCAACAAGGAAGCGACTCAATCTTTGTTGTGGTCGACAGATTTTTGAAGATGACACACTTCCATTTCGCACGACAAGTGACGCTACAAGCATTGTTGTTCTATTCTTCAAGGAAGTAGTCAGATTGCATCATTTCCGAAGAGTATCACATCGGACAAAGATAACAAGTTTATGGGGCATTTCTAGAGAACCCTATGGAAGAAACTGGACACGAGGTTTCATTTTATCTCGGCATATCATCTGCAGACAAACGAAAAAACTGAGGTGGTGAATAGAAGTTTGGGAAACCTTCTAAGGTGTTTGATGACCAACAGACCCAAGCAGTGGGAGAACGTGTTGGCACAAGCAGATTTCACATACAACAATTCTGTGAATCAGTCAATAGGTTTGAGTCCATTCCATATTGTTCAAGGAATAATCCCACATGGATTGGTGGATTTGGTCAAGTTATCAAAAAAAATCAGGAAAAGCGTGGAAGCAGAATCATTCGTAGAGCATATGGAAGAAGTGCATGAAGATGTGCGAAAGCACATAGAGAAGAGTAATGTGGCATACAAGTTGAGAGCCGATAGGAAGAAAAGGCTACAGTCGTTCAGTGAAGGGGACTTAGTCTATGCACATTTGCAGAAGGAGAGATTTTCGATAGGGACGTATAACAAGTTGAAGCTGAATAAGATTGGACCATGTAAGATTTCAAGGAAGATTTCAGACAACACTTATGTGTTGGAGCTTCCAAATGACTTGATCATTTCACCAATGTTCAATGTCTTAGATCTGTACAAGTTTGAAGAAGGTTCAAGAAGTGGAAGCGCAGAAGTGTCAAACATCGTCTGGATAGTGCAGATTCTAGATCGGCAGAAAGAGGAAATCGCCGAAGTAATAGAGGAATGCGAAGTCGGGTGTATGTGCATAGTTCGCAAAGGAAATAATACTTAGTGCGATGGAAAGACGATGAGTTGCAGGAGATGACATGGATTTTCAGAGAAGAGTTCAGGAGATTGACGGAGTAGTCGAATTCTTTTTCACCTGGGGAGTCTGATGCAGGAGCATCAGGGCCTAGGAGGAGCAATCGAAGATGATCGACATAAAAAAGGCCAACCAGAGGGAGTGCCAATGACCACTGGTGCAAAAAAGCAGATTGGTTTTCGAAGTCAATGAGTTGTGCAAGAGCAGTAGGTATGCGATCAACAAAAAGATGCGGAAGTCGAGCGTTGAAATGTTGGAGTCGAAAAAAGACAGAGTATAGCGGAGGACGTCGAGGGTCGACATGTTGTCGAACCACGACACCAACAGGTTTGGGCATGACACAAGCGAGGAGGAAGGGGCAGACTAGCGAGGCATGAAAGTGTAAAGGGAAGCTAACAGGTATGTTGAAGGCTGACGAAAGATAGTATGGTCGAGGTAGCAATAAGATCGACTACTGTAGCAGTGTCAGGAGGACATGCAGGAAGTCAAGCAGGGTACTTGGCAGCCGTTCGGGGTTGCTAAGGAAGTCATGAGTAGTTATTGCAAGTAGTTAGGATCATGACAGATGTCAACACAGGCTTAGACTGTACAGCTCGTCAGAGGCGCTGACAATTGCAGGTTTGCAGGATCAGGGAGATCGACAGACAAAGGAAGCGTGTCTTGGGGGTCGGAGTGATCTCGAGAACAACAACAGTAGAGTAGAAAGCTTGTGCGCAGGCACAGAGCAGGGGATTTAGTTCCATTTTGGGAGTTAGCATAGAGGAGAGCTCAAGAGAAATATTTGTAGATTGGAGAGAACGGTCACACATCTACAGAGCACAGAGAAGATTGAGCCATAGCTCAGAGTTCCGCAGTGAACTAGGAGAGGGTGAAGATCGACACACTGAGATAGCACATAGTTACTTATGTATTGTAATAGGATAAGGCCGACAATAGTTAATTGTTTACGTTCCTTGCATTTCGCATTGTAACCGTTTTTGGTAGAAGTAATATAAGCCAGTTTCTGGCATCCTGTTTACATATTCTTTCATGTGAATGCGTGTGTTGTGTGTAATCGTTAAGCAAGAACCCTTTGCGAAGGAACCTTGCGTCAACATCATCAAGTATCATTTGGACCTGATCTCAAGAAGCTCAAGTCTAGTGAGCACATTCCAATTCTTCCCAAGAAGAAGATTCCTCCATACATTTGATCAAGTTCTCACATGCTTGGAGTTTGGAGAGCATTATTATGGTGTATTCCATGATCTTGAGGGAAGGTATTCTTCCCAAGTGGTTTTCCTTCTTTCCTCACCTACATGGACTAATAATTTTTTGTATTGGGGTGACCATAAGCCTTGTTGCTTGGGCCCTATTTTATTATTTTTTACCTCATAAAGTCAAGCTTAAGGGGGGGTGTTGGAACATTTAAAAACCCATTCCATACTTAGGATATGTTTTATTAGTCATCTAGATTAATTTTCCTAGGTGTAGACTATGTAGTTGGCGTAGTTTTGTCTTTTATGCCTCCATATGCCATCCTAAGTCACAAAAATGAATTTGGATAGATTATGGATAAGATTTCCTTGGATTCTGTCTGATTTTATTTCATTCCTGAATTAGAAAGACACTTTCCTGATTTAGATGACTTTATCTTGTTTTTTCTACTTTCTAGTGGATAAGGTAAAGCTAGTTCACTTGGAAACTCTCTCCACTTGACCAATTCGACCTCCACCACTTTCTTCTCTCCTAAATTCATCACTACATTCCATTTACATCACTCATAAGATTCCATACCATATTCATCCAATTTGTGAGCCTTTAGAGTGTTTTGGAAAGTGCTTCTGACACCTAGGGGTTTTTAATGCTTTTAGTAAGACTTACTTTTTTGTGCTTTACAACTTGTATTTAAGGCATTCTATTTTCTCTCTTGAGATGTATTATATGTTGTATTCATATTGAGGAATAATATATGAGATTATATTTCCATCAATTGAGTTCCTTCTCTTATGTTTCTGTCTCAATATTTCTTCTTCTTATTCTTGCGTATCTTTGAATAATTCTTATGAGGACTTCTTTGCTTCAAGATTCGTGGCTATTAGAATTCTTTCATGGTATTCAACCTCTATAGAATTCTCACAAGTTTAATGGGTTAGTTCAAACAATTATTGTTAACGTTGTTGGACATTTGGTTAGTTATGTGTTTCTAGTTGGTGCTTAGTTCGAATCCTTTTGGGTGAGGAACATTAACTTACACCAACAAGTTTATTAAATGATACCATCAACAAATGTGAGGAAGCATACGTTGGTTTTCCTCAAAAAAATATTATAAAACATAATGACGGAAAGTATGGACAATATAATGTAGGGGAATATATTATCACATTCACCTAGGGATTCATGCTTGAACTGCAACATTCATACTATCTATTGAATTCCTTAACTTCTTCTTCTTCTTTTTTTCTCTGACAAAATACATGTCATGGGAAACTCACCAAGCACTTCCCCTCATTTCAAGGATGGTAACTAGGGTAGATTGTTTAGTTGTTGTTTTGAAAACCTAACCCAATGGGGACATCTAGTGACGCCCACAATATTCACATAGATAGCCATCCCATGGTACTCATTTTCCTATAAAAAGAGTAAAGCACTCTCACCTTGGAAAGCGGAGAAGGAATGAAAGCTATGTGAGGATTATGTTGGGTAAATTATGTTAGAGAGATCCGTGAAGGTCATGATAATCTAAGGATTATGTTGATATTATGCACCATGAGAGGTGATACCTTATACACAATTGTGATATCAATATGATTGTGATGCCATGGAAAATCATAGTCCAAATTGATTTGTATTATTAGAGAGTCACACCTTGTTGTACTCACCAATGAATAGCCTTGGCTAAGAAAATCCTAATAGCTACACCATTACTCAAGATTTTTCCAACCATACCATGTCCATGAACCTCCTTCTAATGACTAGGAAAGCATTCCCAAAGGAGCATAATAACAAAAGGGTGTATATTTGATCTATTCAGAGAATAATTAACAGGGAGGTATTTAAATATTTGAATGAAAGTAGGATATATTGATGATAAAAGTGGTTGTTTCATGTTGATTGATCTCTATAGTGATGTGGTATTGAGTGATAGGTTACATGATGTGATGGTGATCAAATGAGATTGTAATATGGTATGGTATTATGGAATTTAAATGCAAATTCCATTTAAAAGTGGGTTTCCTCTTGGTACTTGAGTTCTTTCAAAGTGTGTGTCTGTGTATATTTAATGTTCAATTCTTATGCGGATTCTTGAGTGGGTTGTGGGATAGAGTGTTATCCTCCCCACCCAGCTTATATTCCCTTACAGTGACATGTTGAGCTCATAAAGTTTATATTGTTTTAATTTTTTTGTGCCTCATTGTTGACTTGAACTTGTGCCTTGAAAAATCTAGGGTTTACACTCGCTACTATCCTTGAAATGAGGGGAAGTGCCCAAGGATTTGCCTCAAGATAATTAACTAGTATATATATATATATATATATATATAGAGAGAGAGAGAGAGAGAGAGAGCGTTTTGATGCAAATGGGGCCAATGCTAATGAGGATATCAACAATTGGAGGGGAGAATTTCATACACTGATTTTTCCATGTAATAAATAAAAGAAGAGTTCTTGAAATTAAGAATAATTTGTAACAAGTCAAAAGTAATTAGTTCTTTGTAATTGTGCAATAACGAAGAGTTATATTATAAAGGATCATTACTTTTCATTATGTAACCCTTCATCTACTATTTATTTGATATTTGGTCATTGTCTTGGGAAATGAAAAGGAATATCAGGAGTTCTGTCAATGGTAAGAGGAAAGCATGTCTAGGCTTGTATTTGGATGGTGACCTTGGAGGTGATCCAATATCATTATTTCTTATCTAATATAAAAATATAATATCTCCTGTGGTGATATTTTTTAGGCCCAAGATGAGCCTTATATTAGATAAGTTATTGGCACCTACATTGTTATTTAAATTATTATTGAAAAATGAAATATTCATTAAAATATTAATGATGTATTATGAAGTAGTGACTTATTGTTATGCGATAGAATGAGTTATTAATGTTTTCTTTATGTTACTATGGATGCGTATATTGATAATTATATCAAATTAATAATATGCATTTATTTTATTTTTTGTAATGAATAGTATATTAACAACCATGAATTGAATAAGAAACTTTAAACCAAGGAAAACTATCCCTCACAAATTATTCCATGAAAAATTCGAAATGATAGCATACGTGCATACTTGCCATCAAGATTCCTCCCATAAATATCCACTTCCATATATCTCCACTTCGAAGGGATTATACAAATTAGGTAATACACGAATATGTTCTTATGTTCTTGACTAATATTTCATTTGATATCTTAATCCTTATGTTGATTTTTCCCCACTAGTTGTTATGGCATGGAGTAGTTCAACCACAACTAAAAATGATGTTATAAACTTCTGAAGGTATTGTGTTGCTTCCAAAAATCCTAACATTAGTAGTATTGGTAGGATTTCACCATTTGATTATTTCCTTCATATTTATAGGATCAAACTTGAGTTCCCCTCCACCAATTACATATCCCAAGTACACTAGAGAATGTTGGGGAAATTCGCATTTCCTAACGCTTTCCAATAGTTAATGTTTTTCCAAGGTCTCTAACACTTACAAAACATGTGATATATGTTCTTCCCAAGTAGAGATAAAATTGAATATGTCATCCAAGTACACTATTCTAAATAAATCTAGAAAGGCTTGCCGCATACATCATCCATCAAACACATAAATGTAGACAATACATTACACAACCCAAAAGGAATTACTAACCATTCATACAAGCATTGCCTCATATTAAAGGTAGTCTTCCAAGTATCTTCTTATTTTACTCATACCTAGTGGTATCCCAATTTGACATCCATACTAGTTAAGTACCTAGCATGTTGCAATTGGTCCAACAAGTCATCCATAATGGGTAGAGGGTATTGATTATTGAGGGTGATCATATTGAGATATTTGTAGTAGATACATATTCTCCAAGTCCCATATTTCTTGGGAACTATAATTATAGGTAACCTAGAAGGTGAGGTACCTAGTCAAATTACTCCATGCCCCCATAGTTGTTGCAATTGTTTGTTCACTTCATCAACTTCCATTATGGACCATTTGTACAATCCTATGTTTGGTAATGGTGAGTCAAGAAATATCTGTATCTCATGTGGCACTCCCCTATTTGGTGGTAACCATTTAGGATCTTGGAACACTTCTATACACCCTACAAAAGCTCATCTAATTAGTGTTTATGTTCTTTAGTGCATCCCTATAAAGATATCTTTACTTTCATTGATTCATATATTTTTTTATTCTATCTCAAGAAGTGCAATACAAAATTCCTTCTTGAGAAAATTAGTTTATTGGCTTGGTTAGAACTTACTAGAGAGATCTTAGATTTTCCTTTGTGTGGATTGATGATGAATAACTTCCCATCCTTGACTAGGATGTATTGGTTTTCTCTCTTCGTGAATACCGCATCCCTCATGTAGATGTCAAGCTTTCCAAACACTACACCATATACATCAAGTGGCACCACATCTACTTCCACCTCCTTAATGAAGCTTGCATTTATTGAAAACCTAATCTTATAATACTAAGTGACTCTAAGATCTATGTCCTCATTTACCCATCCCAATGGGTATGGATAAGGATGGACATGAACTTCCAATCCAAGCTTACTCACCAGATCCTCTGATTTGAGGTTGTGATATGAGGTTGTCTTGCAAACCAAAGTCAAATAGAGAACCCACCTTTATCTTCTTGACTTAGATTTTGATATGAAAAAATTTAGTCATCTTCTTCTCTTCTTTGAAATGGAGGATCCTCAAGCTCACCTTCTTCTTTACTATAGTGTAGGCAATCTTCTTGGATACTTATGAGTTGTTCTCTATTTGGTTGTGTTAGAATGCTAGGGGAATTTGTAAATAAATAAAATAAGATTTCAGTTTAGGAAGACATAGAGTTTTGGAGACTCTAATGGACCATTTGGAATATGAATTGCAAAGTTCACAAAAACTTTGTATAAATGCAATGCTTGGTGGATGATATAAGACATCCGGGAGTTATTTACCTTTCATATGGTATCAGAGCTACCTTCCATTGTTGCGTTGGTCAGATTGCCAATTTTGGCACTGCCTCCTTCCTCAGGTCTAAAGACCTGCCCTCTGTGTCCTTCATCATTTTCTGAGATCTTTGTCCTTCATTATTCTCTGAGCTCCGGGTCCTTCATCAGCCTCTGGGAGCTGCAAACCAACGTCTCTCTATCCAGAGGCATCTTTCGTGTAGTTTCCACCTTATTTCACCTCCTCTCCTTCGCACATCCTTGATCTCTCCTACAAAACATTCTCAAACTCAGCGTGGGAACTATGACTCTCCATCTACGATTTTGTAACCATAATAAAACCTAACCCTAATTCTTTCATGCAAGCTTGAGCATGCAAGACTCTTGAAGTCGCGGTGGAAACTTGAAGAGCCGTTGTTTGGAGTTGTTGCTGCGTATGTGTTGACTCCTGAGTCATTTCTTTGAGCTACGCATATCGTGTTGCATAAAAGATTGAGACTACGTTCTACTGAGCACCTTTTTTGTAAATACCGTGGAAGACTCAGCTACGTGGAGCTGTTGCGAGAGCAACCTCGGTTGCAAGAGCTATCCACTATTTTTTTTAATATTACCATCATGCAGAGATCTTCGTGGTCGCTCGTGTGGAGAAATGTTGCGATTGTGAGATTCGAGCTATAGGCATATCATGGAAGCTGCAGAATTGTTGCATAAGATTCTTGTGACGAGCTGAATGGTGAGATTTCTGAGCATAAAATAATATCTAAAAGATGCAAGTCGTGGAGTTGTTCATTGGATGTGTAAGTTGTGTGGAGGTGTTAAAATTGTGACCTTTTTTTGGTAAGCTAGTTGTGAATCTTTCTATTAATCATAAAAAAGTACATAGAGCTATATATGCAAGCTAAAGGCCATCCCCATAAAACCTACAGCTAACAGAAAACGAATTTTCTGAGCCTAATTGCCAGAAACTACCCTAGAAGAAACATCCCAGACTTTAATTACATCAAGCTGGTCCATGAGGCACCCATCGTGGATCATTTTTCTTTCTTCGAACATGAATCCACCCGGCAGAATTGTCGGGATCAGATGAGATCGGAATTAGAGTTAGCTGTTGTGCCGAAGAATCTTCTGCGTTCTGCAGAATGCTCATATCTACCTCCTTGTCACCGTCAAAGTGATCAGATTCATGGGGTCATTTTTGGCCACCCATGCCCGAAGTAGAAGTCATGTATCTATCATTACAATCGTAACCCCCTGGAGCAGTGCTAGGGGTTCTCGATGTCCTATCAAAGTCCGGAGCAGAATGCGGCTGAGACGAAGCAGAAGGGATTGGGGTGCTTTTGGGGCAACCAGTCTTCTGCGAGGTCGGGATATTCTTGTTTTTTCGGCCTTCATTCCAGCCTTGTGGTCGATTGTGTAAGGAAGAGACCGGTTCTGTATGGCATGCATCCTGGAGATGCCTAGGTTGTTCACAGGAACGACATATGAACGTTGTGTGCTCATAGTCCAAGACTTGCAAGTGGGGTTTGTCTCCGCCCCAGTCTAAAAATATTTTGTCTGGCAGGGCTCTGCTAAAGTCTAGCTCCACACAAATCCGGGCATAGGACACTAGACCTTTTGACATTCGATCTGTATCCATCTTTAGAAATCTGCCTAACGTGTTCCCAACAGAGGTTAGAGAGGTTGGCAACCAGAGATGTAGAGGGAGATTCGGTAGTCTTACCCAAACGGGCATGACCATAGAAGGGGGTGACAAAGGATTAAACCCCTGGAACCAACGTTCCACAGATAACCCTGATCCTCCCCAGAACCAAGGCCTGCATTAAAATTGCGACCTAAGTTGAACTATGGATATTACTTTTGCCCAATATTGTTCATAGCAGAGAGATACACCATTTTCTAGAGTGGAGTTGTCCATATCGTGGGATGAGTACTGTGACCCAAGTTGAATGAATCTCATGAAATATTGTGTTTATAATTCTTGTGTTGTTATGTGCTAGATAGCATTCCCTTGGAGAATGCACCCACAAATTTATATTTGTGTGGAGTCTTTTGTTGCGCCTCAATCTACATATGTTGGGTCTGCATCATTATTTATGAAGTTAAGTGTAAGGAACTCATATGGTGAGCTCGTGTGGGACTCATTATGCCATAAACTTGTGTAATCACTAAGTGTTATGTTGTAATCGAGGTGACACCACAATCTTCAATTGAAGCTGCGACCTCCTTCTCTTTTGGCATGGTTGTAACTTCATTCTACTACAAAATTTGAGAATGATAGTGTCCATGTATTGAATCACAATGTACTTAATGTATTTACAATAGCATATGTAATAAGTGGTCAATGGAATGCTGCATAACTGATTTGTAATTTTTGTAAAGAAGGGAGCATAAACCTAATATGCAACCTATCTCTTTACTGCCATACATTTCCCTTAGTTAGTTGTAGGTTCAAGATGCATTCCATAGAATCAGTAGTTGGTGCTACACTCACTTGCAATGACACATTAGAATGGTGGAGGAAAATTAGGGCTGCTTATGTCTACAATGACTTGTGGGACGACATTTGCGAAGGAAATACCACTCTCAGTGATGAAGGCATTTTCATTACTTCATCTCTAAAGCCTCCAACATCAAAGGAAGAGCTTTCTATTTGGCATTCCAAAGACAAGAAAGCATTATCCATGATTTCTGCCATTATTAGTGAAGAGGTGAACTAGTATATTATGCCTACAAAGACATGTTATGAAGCTTTAAAAAATCTAAAAGATCTGTATGATTCACATTATGAAATGGAAGTCATTCAATTAATGTTAAAGATATTCAATCTTGAATTAAAAGATAATTACCCCATGATGGTTGCATCTGATAGAAGAGAAATCATGCACAAGATTCAAGCCTCTGGTATGAAACCAGACCTTCCACTTGCAACATTCGTAAAATCTATGTATCCTACTCACCCAAACTACCTTGAATCCTTGCAAGCAAGCGACAAGTTCAAAGACCTCACCTTTGACATCCTGGTAGAGAAGATTGCAGACATAGAGAAATGTTTTGGAAAGAAGACAAGTGAAAGTACTGTAGAATCTCTTTGCTTTGCTCAGAAAGCAAAGAACAAGCATAAAGACCCTTCCAAAGGAGATAGCAGCAAAAGAGGTAGAGGAAGAAGAAATTTAAGAGGAAGAGGAGTAAGAAACAACTCTAGTAAAAGATCGGATTTAAAGTGCACATGCTGCAGAAATAATGGACATGAAGCATATCAGTGTTGTGCATCTTGGAACTCCATCAAAGGTAGACATAATCAGAATAAAGAATATAAGAATAAAAACCAATAGGGTGGTAAAACCCCTGATTCTGCTCATTGTATTGTTGCACATTGTAATCTTGGAATTAATGAAATGACTTCTCTTTCACCTTACAAAGATTGTTGGCTTCTTGATACTGGTGCAACATCTCATATGACTTTTATAAAAGGTTGCTTTGAAGAACTGAATGGCATTGTGAATGGCATTGTGTACTTTGCAGATAAATCTAGCCTCAAACCATAGGGAATTGGCTCAATCGGGCTTAAGTTGCCTGGATTCCTTGATTTCATTTTAAATAATGTTCTCTATATTCTAGAGTTGCAGAGAAGCTTGTTGTCCTTAGTGCAGATTCGACAGCGAGGCCATTCCATCCACATGATTGATGGGATTGTGGAGATAAGTAAATCCTCTGACAACTAGGTTGTCATGACTAGTTATGAAAATGGACAGTTGTTAAAGTTGAGAGGCTATTCTACAAGAGTTCAAAACTTTGCCTATATCTCTTAGCATGAAGAACGTAATATGTCATCCAGTTTACTATGGCATGCTATATTTGATCATCTTAATTACAACATTCTTAGATTGTTAAGAAAGAATGGTGTATTTGGTTTTCCCACCATTCCTAAGCAAAGGAACAAATGTCATGCATTCATACTAGGCAAACATAGTAAGCAACCATTTCCAAAGTCAAAATTCAGAGCATGTAGAAAGTTAGAACTGGTTCATTCTTACTTATGTGGCCCCATGCCAATTCCTTCTACAAATGGTATTAAGTACATTATGACATTTGTTGATGACTATAGTAGAATGTGTTGGGTGTACTTGCTAAAGACAAAATCTGAAGCATTTCAAACTTTCAAGAAGTTTCATGCATTGATAGAAAATCAAGCACAAGAACATATTGGTACATTCAGATATGATAATGGTAAAGAATATACATCTAAGGAATTTGAAGACTATCTTTGCAAACATGGATTCACACATCAAACTTCAGTTCCATACAATCCCCAACGAAACTGTGTAGCATAAAGGATGAATAGAACCTTAATGAATACATCATGCTCGATGATGTTTCTCAAGAATGTGAAGTTAATGTCTTAGGGTGATGCAGTCCTATGTGCATCATATTTGAGAAATAGAAGTCCTTCTCATGTTCTTGAAGATAATAATCCACATGAAATATGGTTTGGCCACCTTCCTTTAGTTAGGAATCTCAGATTTTTTGGTTCAACCTGTTATTCCTTAATACCAAATGAGCAAATAAACAAGCTTGGTGCTAGAAGCAGAAGATGCATATTCTTGGGACACTTAGAGTCTTCCAAGGCATATCGTCTTTATGATGAGGTAAACAAAAATTTTGTTATTTCTAGAGATGTCAATTTTTTTTAAACTAATAAAAATGACCAGTCTATTGAAATACAACTTGATCCTCTAGAAAGGTTTTCTCATCTAAAGACATATTATGAATGTGATAATGAAATTCCACATTTTGAAGGGGGATCCCTATCTTGGATCAACCTATGGAATTTCCATTTGAAGCAACATCAACACCCCCTCATGAAGAGAATGATTAAGAAGAAGTTCATGCCACTTCAACCGAACAAGAGACTCAACTGGATGATGTAATCAAGAGGATTGGAAGATTGGACCTAGAAGAGAATAATGCACCACCAACTTATCAACCTAGACCATCAAGGAAGATTATGAAATGGGCCACAAAGACACTTGAAAGTGTCCATGCAGATGAAGTAGGAAAGACGCGAACAAGAATCTCAACTAGACAAGAAGATGGAGGAAATGTAGAGAAATCAGGTGATGGCATGGATGTCTCATTTGATTATGAATTGAATTTTTCTGCTAACTTTGAACCAAATTCATTTGAAGAGGATGCTACTCATGATGAGTGGAAAGAATCCATGCAGAATGAGTATGATGCACTCATAAAGAATGGAACTTGGAAGCTGGTCGATCCTACATTTGGAACCAAACCAATTGGAAGCAAGTGGGTGTACAAGAACAAATACAAATCAGATGGCTCGCTTGAAAAAGGCTATGCACAGAAAGAAGGAATTGACTATGAAGAAACGTTCTCTCCCACAGAAAAATGGGGCACCATATGTACTATTCTTTCCTTAGCTGAACAAAATGGTTGGAAAGTTCTTTTTCCAAAGCAAGGCTCGTGGAAAAAGGCTATGCACAGAAAGAAGGAATTGACTATGAAGAAACGTTCTCTCCCACAGAAAAATGGGGCACCATATGTACTATTCTTTCCTTAGCTGAACAAAATGGTTGGAAAGTTCATCAAATGGATGTAAAGACTGCATTCTTGAATGGAGACTTGAAATAAAATGTCTTCATGTCTCAACCCGAAGGTATTGTTGTGAAGGGACAAAAACACAATGTATGCAAACTTGTCAATTCCTTGTATGGCCTGAAACAAGCACCTCGAGCATGGTATGAAAAGCTAACCGAGCATCTTCTAAAGTTGCATTTCAAACTTTACAATCTTGACGATGCAACACTATTTGTAAATAAATTTGGAAGATCTATTGTGTTTCTTGTAGTATATGTGGATGATCTTTTAATGAGAGGGAATAATGAAAGTTATATAGCATCCATAAAGAAAGACTTAAAGAAAGGATTTGAAATGACTGATCTGGGACATCTTCACTATTACTTAAGAATTGAAGTGACTTAACATCCTAAGTACATATTGATTTCTCATAAAAAAGGATATTGGAGAACTATTGAACAAATTTGGCATGAAAGATTGCAACCCGCTCTCAACTCCAATGGAACAAAAACTAAAGCTCACATCAAGTGAAGGAAAAGAATTCAAGGATGCAACCAAGTACCGACAACTGGTAGGAAGCCTTATCTACCTTAATACCACCAGACCAGATATTTCTTATGTTAGCATTCTTTCACGGTTTATGAACAAACCTTGTGAAGGACATTGATCTGCATCAAAGAGAGTTCTAAGATACTTGAAAGGGACTCAAGACTTTGGACTCAAATATTCCAGGGTGGATGACTTCAAACTTATTGGGTACTCTTATTCAGACTTTGATGGTGACAAAGAAACATGAGTGTCCACTTCTGGATACACGATGATTCTTGGATCAATAGCTGTCTCCTAGAGATCACGCAAACAATCAATTCCAGCAGATTCGACAACAAAGGCAGAATATTTAGATACTACAGAAGCAACCAAGAGATTGTGTGGCTCAGAAAGATACTTGAAGATTTATAGAAGAACACGAAGACTCCATTCCACTTTTGATTGACAACACTTCTACAATCAAGTTGGCCAAGAATCCTAGATTCCATGATCGAACCAAACATATCAACACAAAGTATCATCTGATTCGACATCATGTAGAGGCCAAGAGAGTCCATTTACGTCATTGTTCCACAAATGATCAAATTATAGATATATTCACTAAAGCACTTGGACGAGAAAAGTTTGGAAATTTTAGAACCATGCTTGGATTTACAAACACCCCTTCAGATTAAGGGGGGGAATGTTAGAATCCTAGGGGAATTTGTAAATAAATAAAATAATATTTCAGTTTAGGAAGACATAGAGTCTTGGAGACTCCAACGGACCATTTGGAATATGAATTCCAAAGGTCACAAAAACTTTGTATATATGCAATTCTTGGTGGATGAAATAAGACATCGGAGAGTTATTTACCTTTCAAGTTACTTGAATCCATGGATATTGTGTTCTTCTTCTTGGCCTATTTATTGGGATTTTGTGAATTCATCTTTGGATGTAGATTTCAACTCTTATCTTCAGTATGAACATCAATATTACAATGGTTGCAATGGTTTCTTAGATCCTTGCACTAATTTCTAGTGGTTGTTTCTCCATACCTTTTCCTTTCCACTTCTTCTTTCCCTCCTTGGAAGCACCTTGTTGGTATGTTTACTTGAAACCATTTGGTTGTTCTTTCTTCTTGTCCGTATCCAAATATTGTGCTTACACATAAGCCTCATCAATATTCCTATGTTTAAATAGCATCACTTGCCTCCTTAAATTAATGTGGAGACCACCCATATACTTGAGGTGTAAATTTGGGTTCTTGGAAGATATTCTCAACATAATGCCTTGTTTTCTAAGCTCAATTGTGTACTCTTTCTCACTCTACCCTTTATATTTTCCGGAAGTAATGTCAATGGATCCATTAGTACTCATCGTACCTAATAGGGTAAAACTGGGATTTAATCAGAGTTTTAAACACCTCCCACTTAGTTACTGGGGGATCACCCTCCAATTTAAGAGATTTTGTGTGGATTTCCCACCAAGTTTGGGTGTGGCCATCTAGATTTATTCGATCAAATGGTATATCTTTCTCTTCCCTTGTGTTATGCACATTGAAGTAGAATGTTAACTATTTAACCATTGATTCAACTTGACAACATCAATCTTGCCCCAATGGGGTTCAATACCCACTTTCTCTTCCACTTTAAACAAAGTATGGGTAGATGTGATGGTGTAAATTGGTCTCTCTTTCTCGAACTCCTTCTTTATCTTCAAATTTCCCATTACAACTAGCATCAAAGTTAGAGTTTCTAAATTCATTGAAAGGTATGAACCTTCTCTCTGGAGCTAACTTTAGTATCATTGTATTATAGGAGATGCAAAAGACTCATGCTTTCATTTTTGTGAATATGTCCTCTAGTTGATCCTTTGGATTTCTACTATATGTATATGCCATAGATAGGGTTTGATACTTCAATCTTTAAACCAATTTATGGATCTTGCAATATATGGCAACAACCCCAAACATAACTACTATGATACCAATATGATACATAAATTACCATGAATATTCCACTAGACAATTTGTCACACATATATTGCAAATTCTTGCAATGTTACAAGGGTATCCTCTATTATATAGTGTTTACTTACGCTCATAATATAATATTACAAACTTCAATCTCAAAATACTGAAATAAACTGAAAAATACATTAATATAAAACTTCATATTGAGTTTCTAGAGTGAAATGTGTTCAAACTTCAAAACATTCCCTATGTTTCGAGTGGACACTCCACCCATCATTAAGAGATAGCTCATGAATAATAATGAAAAATATAGAGAAGAGAAATGTCGTTAAAAAATTTATAGAGTAAGGAATAATGAGAAAACTATTAGAGGTTTTGAGTAAGATAGTATAATAATATAAATAAAATAAAATCTTTGAATAAGAAAATATGAAAAATTAATTAAAACTATATTACTTACTTTAATGTTAGATTATAAAGGAAAAACTAATTTTGAAGATTAGCAATGAATGAAATAATTAAAATAACCAAGGAAAATTTTAATTAACTATTCGCATAGGGTATTACGAACCAAAAAAAAAATTATATGCCAAATTGACCAATTCACTCTAAAACTCAATATGAATTTTATTAAATATGAAAACCTACACTCAAAAATATAAAACTTTTTAATATACAAACTTAAAAAATTTAAGGTAATACTTCTTTAAAAATAAGTAATATAAAAAATTCATTGTCCTTATGAATTATTTGTTTCTCCTTTTATTAATAAATTATAATATCGATATATTTTCATACATATTACATTATATTTTTTTCTTAATCTATATAAAGAATTAGTGTATATATATGTTCTTTTTAATGTATATAGAGAATTAGTGAAAATATGTGTTTTTTTTGTAAGGCTCACCCCCATGGAGTTTCAAACCCGTGACCTTATGCAAGGAGTGTCTTAACTATACACCCATTCACCATCTATTTTATGCTCTGTGGGCTACATTTAATGAACGCTGATTTTAGTAACTAGTGTTATTAAATTTAATTTGCATTTTAGTTTTTTTTTTACAAAAATGGGTAAGTATTTTATATTAAAAGAGCTATGGAAGACCATATATCCATAAAATTGCATGCATATTAAGTTGTTCAAAAATGGTTTTATGAGCTGAAAAAGGCAAACAAAATTCTTTCAAAACATGTTTATATAATGCTAGATAATTTTTTCCCCTAGAGAACCTATAACTAAACTTCCTTACATATTGACCGAGCAAAAAATGCAAGTGAAATACATAAAACAAGAAGTAAAAATTAAATAAAATGCTTTCCATTGTGGCCTTCCTCCATATACTGGTAATCTTGATCAAGTCTGTGAACATGCTAAGTGTGAGGTTGTTCAATAATTTCCATGGTAGTTTGTTGGAATGTTTCCTCCTTGATGGGCTTAGAACCAATAGAAATTAAAGGTTGAAATATGGTAGACTAAGTACCATGAGAAAATCGAAGCATTATGTTGTAATTCATCTCAGTGTCACTAGATAGCTTATCAATTTGTATCCATCGTTCCTTCACAATGTTCTCCATTTCTTCTTGTTTGGATTCCTACTTTGCATTGTGAATGTTGAGATATTCAATTTCTTGTCTCATGCCTTCTAGTTGGTTATTCATTCTCCTAAGAATTTTCTTTATCTCTCATGTTATTTCTCCAACAACCAAGTCCATATTCAAGGGGTTGTCCATTTCAATGCCAATACCAAGAAGAGAGAACCCAATACACAATCTTTCAACAAGGACCCTAGAAGCATAACCAGAAGCACATGAGAGAGAGATATGAGACCTCAGAGGGCTCGACACCACTATTCCATAAATAAATTTTGGTAGAAAATCCCCAGTTTGAAATCACTCTAGAATAAAAAAGCAAACAATTCAAAATTGAAATCCTTACCTTGATCTAATTGCCACAAGGAAGCCCTTCCCATAAGTCATATTGTGACAAGTTGAACTAAACACCATTCTACATCTCTAGATCTATCTAAAACCAGAACCAGTCACACAGAAATTATCCCACCTTGATTGATATGAAAACAAATAAGAGCCATAAAAGAATACATGTTGGGAGATGAATATGAAGAAGTGAGGGAGACAGAAGCATAGGGGATTCCATGGCTCCTTCTTGTGACTTAATGGTGATAAGACTCTCCATCTTCAAACAATTTTGAAATTGCCAAGTGTTGTCACTCCTATAAATTTACCATGAGAGGGGAGGTTTATGTTAATAAATAACACAATGATACTTATTATCCTAATCTTAGGAGAGCCACATCCTTTCAAGCGGGTCCCCATTTTTACAAGGACCCCCTTGTCAAGGGAGACAACTTTGTTTGCTAATTAATTAGTAGTAGAGTTATTGAAACATCAAACATGAAAGAATTGAACATTAGCAAGGGCATGGGGGTTCCAACTTATCCTTTAAAAATCCTTCTCTATAAGGTCCCTTCTTTATTTTGAAGTTGCTTGATTACTAAGATAGAATATATGAATATCATCAACTGCTAAATGATATGGATTTTGATGAATTTTTTCCCAAATATAAGGAATAAAATTCATCCTAGTTGTTAGTAGCAACATCAATACCTCAAGAAAATGATATTTCTACACTTCCAACGAGGTTCAAGATAATCCCCCACCTCACTCCTGCCAACCCTAACATTTTCATATTAATAATAACTTGGTTGATCAAATTTTCCTTATCACTTATCTTGATGATGGACCACATTTGATTGGCTTAAATCGTTGATTAAAAAATAATTTGTGATTGATCCAAAAGAACACTCTCGCCATAAACTGAAGATATAATAACAAAAGTTAAAACAATAAAATGACAACATCATCCACATAATGAACACAAGATGTAATTTTGGAAACCCGGTATGTAAAGACCCAACTAGAAGGTAAGGATTTGCCTTACTCTTTTCTTCTCAAATATAAATTGCAAATACAAAGAAAGATGGACTCAATATGAAGTTGCAATAGACATTGTATCCTAAATAGTTGCTACATGGCCTTCTACTTCCTTTGTTCTACTCATAAGATCTCACTCATTTGCTTTGCTCAACTGTGGATTAACAAATTAGTGCAATAGGAATGGAGTCCCTTTGTTTCCTAGTGGGTCAATATTTAACGTGTCCTAATAGTCATATAGGGTTATGATTAGATTTTTTTGCATGTCTCAACTCCCAATTAGGGTTATGGTTTTAGACCCTCTAAAGTATCCTTGAAATTTCACATGTGACTAGATCCACATTTGTTAGTAATGGGAATGACATGACATCCACTTGGTAATCTAGTGTTCCAAGCATAATTCAATTTGCAATAGGCATAGCTTCCTCATACAAACCTCATTTGAAGTAATATTGATCCATCCAAAGACTCAACTAGTGCCATCGAGTAGTTCCTAGTCTCAGTCAGCTCCTTATTCGGATCTCAGTCACATCGACTAAATCGACCCTATAGATCAGTCGATCTATCAACTCAATCGAGCCTGTGGATCAATCCATCCATCGACTCAGTCAAACCACACATTATTATGCAAGATTCATTCATCATACATGCCATGCAACATTTAATGACTCCAACACATCTTAGATGAAATTTTAAACAATCATAAGGCATTGGGAAGACGCCATCAACGTGGAAATGGTGTCTCTTCATCTTCTTTTATCCAATAGATGGGAAGAAGACAATTGATTCTCTCAATCAAAGTGTAACTGATTCTTTGTAACTGAAACATGATGAGTAGGCACCCAAGCATTCCTCAAATTTGTATATATCCATGTAATCCCAAATATGAAAGGGTTCCCCGTTCTTGATTGCACTAAGATGGGTCCTAGAATAGAAGGCTTGATTGGTTCTTCACGGTTCCTTCAATATTTGACCACCATTCATGTAAACGAGTATTTCGACTCAGTACACCTTGATACAAGGTTGGATTACAGACTTAAGAGACCAACGTCCCACAGATGACTGCTCAATAAAACTGGATTTTTCACCCTTGGTTTTTATCCATTATCAATTCATGGCTTGCATTTTCATGTGATTGGTTTTGTTTATTGTTTCAGTCGTTTCTGTTGTTTATTATGTGCATTGGTTTGATTATTCATTCTAAGAATTGTTAGCTTCTGCCATAATAGAGCTCAACTCCCCTAGTCGATTATGTTGTCCTCCAATCAACTTCCTAAGCGAAATAGATCAAATCTTTGAACTGTTGAAAAGCTCTCGACGAGTAGAATGGTGTTTGGAGAGTTATGAACTTTATTTGTATCCCAAAAATGGTTGTTTAATGCCTGAAACAAAGTTTAGAAATTTCAAAGCCCCAAATCACTAGAATAGGGTCTTCCCCTAAAATGGGCCCTATAACTCCATGGCTCCATTTTTTCCACTTAGAAGCACCAAAACAAATGACAAAGTATATAGTGATCTATTTCAGATCAGAAATTAACATTTTAATTTATAAGCATTTTCATGATAACAACAACAACAACAATGAAGAAAGTGTCAATAAGGATTATTATTATTATTAGATCTGAGACTTAATATTACTAGCATTAACTATGTACTCAAGAGTTTCCAAACATAAACTTTAAAATTATACAGATTCACATAATAATAATTATAATAATAAGAACAACAACGATGAATCTCAAAGGAGTTAGATTCATTAACGAGGAGTGAGCAGTGTTGAAAAGTTAAGTAGGAAAGTTGTCCAACCCTTAACCTTGATTCATGCAGAAACAAAACTCTACTTTTGAGTTTGCATGCAAAAGTTGCATGTATGCATTTTTTAATTAAAAGTTTGCATCACGGGAATTTTGCATGGAACCCTAAAAGTCAATCAAATGATAAAAGAGAGTTGAGAAGGCAAAAAGGGTAATCATTGTATTGTAGTGAGTTCATCTACAGAAAGGATATTGACTTGCATGAGAAGAGAGGGAGCATTCTTTGGTAGAGAGAGGACACAGATATGAGAGGGATTGAGCACACTTCTTCTGAGGCGAAGGGAGAATCCATTGGAGGCAGAAACAGCTTCTAAGATAGATCGGATTCATCAACAGAGAGATCAGAGGTTGATAATACAAAGAGGGGGTGAATTTCTGTGGAGGGGGGCACACTTCACTAGAGGAGGGCGAGCTCTATGATAAAGTTCATCAAATTGAGAGAGGTTTCACCAAGACAGTGATTCAGTAGCAGAGGAGCGTGAATCCTAAGGCAAAGAGAAAATTCAGAGAGGGGTGCTTTACCCATTCATATGGAAGAGATTAGGCTTGAGATCCGGAGTCATTGGCTCATAGATAAGTTTGTGTTGGATCTATTGTATTGTACCTATTGTAACTTCTTGAAGATAATAAAAGCTATTCTACTCTCTCACTGGTTTTCTGGAAAGGATTTTTCCAGGATCACATTGACTAAAAATTATGTGTCCATTTGATGTTTGTGATTGCTATTGGATAAAAGGAGTAAATAGATCTCATGTGTTTCATGTTATAAATAATTGTTTGTGCTAATATACATTCTCCAAGGTTGAGAATCGAGTTTGGAATCTTGCATGTGATTTAGAGAGACTTGAAACCAAGTTGAGGTCTGATATTTCAGAGTATTGAAAATTTCACATGGTATCATATTGTAGTTAGAGATCATATCAGTTCACATACCATATCTGAAGAGCAAAGTTTAGATCTGTGAGGGTAGATACTAGATCTATGAGAATATACATCAAATCTATAAGAGTAGTAACTAGATACATCAGATCTGTGAGAGCATAATCCAAATCTATGAGAACAGACATTAGATCTATTAGATCTGTGAGAACAGGCATCGGATCTATCAGATCTATGTGAGCAGAGTTCAGATCTATGAAAGAGAGGGATTCCTTGTTCACCAAGGCAGAGTTTAGATTCAGTTTTCAGTTGAGAAGATCATGGAAACAAGTTTGAGGTTTGAGGATAGGTTATATAGGGTTGGAAATTTCAGTCCATAGAAGGAGAGGATAAGTATGCTTCTGAAGGAATGTGAGCTGTGGGATATAGTATACAGCACACAAGCGAAACTAGTGGTGGTGCCTACAGATCCTACATATTTGAAAGCCTTGAGAAAAAGAACATAAAGGCCAAGCGGATTATCCTTGATGCCATCAAGGAGCATGTTATTACACATGTGACAGGAAAGGACAATGCATATCAGATGTGGGATGAATTAACCAATTTGTACCGGAGTTCCAATGAGAATCAGAAGATGGTACTAAGAGAGAAATTGAAGGCCATCAAGATGATTAGAAATGAGAGCGTAGCTATATATCTTACATGTATCACTTAGGTAAGAGATGATTTAGGAGCAGTTGGGGAGAATATTGAGGGCAATGAGCTTGTGCGTACAACACTGAATGGTGTGACCAAGCCATGGGCAGTGTTAGTGTTCATTGAAGCAATTATGGCAAGAGAAAATCTTCCCAAGTGGGATCGTCTCTAGGGTGATTTCATACAAGAAGAGACCTGTAGATGATATATTTAGGGAAGCTGTTATATTGTTCATGAAGAGGAATAGGTGGCACTTGCAGTGAAAGGAAACAAGAAATCTAAGAAGGGTCCCAAGGGAGGGGCAAAGAAGTAGGGTGATCAAAAGAAAGACATGAGCAAGGTAAATTGCTTTTCCTACAACAACATGGAGCACTATGCATTAGTGTGTCCTAACAAGAAGAAGAAGAAGCAGAAGAAAACAACTTTGGATGAAGTTTATCAGTTTACAAAGAAGTTTAACAAGGAGTTTTCCCTTATCATTTCTCATTTGTGTACTTCAGCAGATGTGGATGAGCATTCCACACAGGAGCATGACAATAAATTGTCCCTGATTTCTTGTCATTCATTGAGTGCATCTAATACCAGTGTATCGTATATCGATAGGGGAGCCTCCATCCACATGAAGGGTGTTCGAGGGTACTTTCCAAATATTACTAAGAGTGGTTTAGATCTTGAGGTTGTATTGGGAGACAACACTTTAGTTAGGGTAGTTGGATGAGGGACAATCTCCTTTCAGAGGGAGTCTGAAGAGTCCATGATGGTGAGGGGTGTTTTATATGTCCTTAGGTTGAAGAAGAAATTGATATCAGTTTCCACAATTGAGGATAGAGGTTTGTGGGTACAATTCCGTGATGGGAAGGTATTTGTTCATCCTAGGGGATCCAGTGATACTATAGCAGTGAGGATTGGAGTCCGGAGTGGGAGGCTATATAAGCTTAGTTTTCAGCTTTATCATGCCTTAGCACATAGCAACAACAGTGATGGTTGTGACTTGTGTAAGTTATGGCATAGGAGGATGGGACACCTACATCACCCAACATTGAGTATTTTGAGGGAGATAGCGACAGGTGTGCCAGAGTTCAACATAGAGCATAGTGAAGTGTGCAAGGGGTGCACACTTGGTAGGTATGCCAAGACTGATTTTCTGAGCAGTGACAGCAGAGCGACAAGGATGCTTGATTCAGTACATTCAAACCTTTGTGGTTTGATTTCCATTGTATCATTGAAGGGTTATGAGTACTATGTATACTTCATTGATGACTTTTGCAGGGAGACCTGGATCTACTTTATGAAGAGAAAGGAACCGAAGGAAGTCTTGGAGAAGTTCAAAGAGTTCAAAGCTCTTGTGGAGAACCATATATGAAGGAGGATCAAGGTACTGTGATTAGACAATGGGGGAGAGTATACCTCCAAGGATTTTGATGAGTTTTGTGCACAGGAGGGATTCAAGAGGTAGTTGACAGTACCATACACACTTCAACGGAATGGGGTGCTAGAGAGGAATAACATGGCAATAGTTGGTGCAACGAGATATATGATGCATGATCAAGGTTTTCCTTTCTTTCTCTAGGAAAAGGTTTGTAACACAACAGTGTACATTCAAAACATGATTCTCCATAAGGTTTTGGGATGTAAGACTCCTAAAGAGTCTTTCACAAGAAAGAAGCCCGATGTTGGGCATTTTAGGATATTTGTATTCCTTACATACTCACATGTACCTTCAAAGAAGAGGACAAAGTTGGAGCCCACAACAGAGAAGGGAATCTTTGTTGGGTCTATGAGACTTCAATGTCCTACATCATATACATTCATGCGAGGAGACAGACAGTTGTGAGGCAAGGTGTGAGATTTGAGGAGGATAAGGATTTTAGGAAGTCGCCAGTGAGTTGGAGAAGGGGGAGTAGCAAGCTCCTACACCTCAAGGTGGTACATTGCAGGGTTCAGCTTCATAAAGTTTAGGGTCACAGGTATCAGGGGTGACAGGTTCACAGGTGACAAGTCCCCCAGATACAGGTACATGTATAGGATCACAGGGTGGTGGTCAATCAGTTTCAAGTTCACAGGTTACACGTTCACGAGCTATAGGGTCATAGACCAATGGTGCTACTAAATCAAGTACTCAGTCTCAGGCAGTTGATTGGGATGAGGATGAGAAGTTCCCTCCATAGGAGGTTACTTCAAGGAAGAGGAATCCCAAGTGGCTTCAAGATACCTTGAAGGAATCTTAGATAGTGGGGACTCCCAAGAGGGCTATGAGAGAGAGTAAGGTGCCTGAGAGGTTTTGGAGCTATATGGCTATGGTGAGTAGTATTAGTGATTCTGAGCCATATTCTTATGAGTAGGAAGCAGGCGAGCAAGTCTAGAGAGATGCCATGCTAGAAGAGTATGTTTCCATCATGAATAATGATGTTTGGGAGGTTGTGCCGAGACTTGAGGGGAAGTCAGTGGTGAATTCCAAGTGGCTCTATAAGATTAAATATGTTGTAGATGGAAGCATTGATAAGTACAAAGCTAGGCTTTTGGCAATGGGTTTCTCACAGGTAGAGGGAGTCAGCTATGATGAGACCTTCGCTCTAGTGGCTTGATATACTTCAATCAGAGCAGTGATCCCCATTACAACAAACATGGGTTGTAAGATCCACCAGATGGATGTGAAGACAACATTTTTGAATGGACTCATACAGGAGGAGGTGTACATTGAGCAGCTCGAGGTCTTTGAGTTACATGGGAGAGAGTCTCATGTGTGTAGGCTAAGGAAAGCATTGTATGGTCTAAAGCAAGCTCCAAGAGCTTGGTATTCAAGGATAGATACTTACTTGTAGTAGATGGGTTTTGAGGAGAGTGAGGCAAATCCTAACCTCTACCTCATTGTGGTTGGTGAGGATCCACTCATTCTAGTATTGTATATGGATGACTTGTTTATTACAGGAGCAAAGAAACTCATAGGCAACTACAAGAGAGATCTTGCTTCAGAGTTCGAGATGAAATACATAGGGTTGATGCATTACTTCTTGGGTATGGAGGTTTGGCAAGAGGATGGGAATATCTTTCTGGGATAGGGAAGATACGCAATTGACATTCTGAAGAGATTTTAGATGGAGGACTATAGGCCTATGGCCACACCTATGACAACCAACTGGAAGAAGTTGGTAGATTCAGAGGGAGAGTTGGTTGATCCCACTAGGTACCGTCATCTTATTGGTTCATTGATGTATATGGTCAACACTGGGCCATATATGTGCTATGCTGTCAATACATTGAGTCAGTATATGGTGGAACCCATGAGTGTGCACTAGGTGGAAGCAAATCACATGCTCAGGTATCTTAGAGGTAAAGTAGATTATGGACTGAACTATGAGAGGATGGATGGAGTACATATGAGTGGCTATACATGTTTTGATTGGGAAGTAGTGCAATGGATAGGAAAAGCACCTCTGGGTGTTGTTTCAGCTTAGGTTTGGCAGCGGTGTCATGGTTCAACAGGAAATAGAAGTCAGTGGCATTAAGTTCTGCAAAGGAAGAATATATGGCAACGAGTATGGCTAGTTGTGAGGCTATTTGGCTTCACAAGATGCTAGTTAGTATATTTGATCAATAGTTATAGCCAACTGTGATCTACTTTGATAATCAAAGTTGCATGAAACTCACAAAGAAACCATTTTTTCACAAAATATCCAAGCATATAGAGATAAGATATCACTTCATTCGAGATCATGTTCAAAGGGGAGCAGTTGAGCTTCAGTATGTGTCAATAGATGAGCAGGTAACAAACATTCTCATGAATTTTCTGATGAAGGTCAAGTTTGTTTATTTCAGGGATAAGACGGGAGTGGTGCAGAACACTTTCCTCGTTAAGAGGGAGTGTTGAAAAGTTAACTAGGAAAGTTGTCCAACCCTTAATCTTGCTTTATGCAGAAGCAAAACTCTATTTTTTGAGTTTTCATGAAAAAATTGCAGCATGCATTTTTTAATTAAAAGTTTGCATGGCAGGAATTTTGCATGGATCCTTAAAGTCAATCAAACGATGAAAACATAGTTGAGAAGGAAAAAAGGGTAATCATTGTATTGTAGTGAGTTCATCTACAGAGAGGAGTCTGACTTGCATGAGAAGAGAGGGTGCATTCTCTGGCAGAGGGAGGACACAGATGTGAGAGGGATTGAGAACACTTCTTCTGAGGCAGAGGGAGGACGTAGATCTGATAGATACAACTTCTGAGATAGATCGGATTCAGCAACAGAGAGATCAAAGGTTGATCATACATAGAGGGGGCACATTTATGGAGGGGGCACACTTCACTGGAGGAGGGAAAGCTCTGTGATAGAATTCATCAGATCGAGAGAGGTTTTTCTAAGACAATGATTTAGTAGTAAAGGGGCATGAAGCCTAAGGCAAAGAGTAGATTCATATAGGGGTTGCAATCAGAGAGAGGGACGCATTACCCATTCATCTAGTAGATATCAGGATTGAGATCCAAATCCATTGGCTCATAGATAAGTTTGTGTTGGATCTATTCTATTATTGTACCTATTGTAACTGCTTTAAGATAATAAAAGCCATTCTACTCTCTCACTGGTTTTCCTACAAGGGTTTTTCCAGGGTCACATTGACCAAAACTTCGGTTCCATTTCATGTGTGTGATTTCTATTAGTTAAAAGAAGTAAATATATCTCATGCGTTTCATGTTATATAAATAATTGTTTGTGCTAATATACATTCTTTGGGCTTGAGAATCGGGTTTGGCATCTGATTTAGAGAGACTTGAGACCAAGTTGAGGTCTGAGATTTCATAGTATTGAAAATTTCACAAGGAATTTATCCTCAATGGACAACATTCAATTTTCGTGAACACTTTTCTAGAGCTACGGGGTCACCTTAAAGTAGTGGTCGAACATGTAGTTGCACCCAATAAAATTATTTAAATGATATTGTGACCTCATGCACACATCAATGAATCAAAGATCACACCCATGCCCTTTAAATAAAAGTCTGTTGGATTATGGTTTTGTTGGAACTTGAAGCAGTTATTGTGACAATGACCCAAATTCAAATCTTGGTGGGCATGCTCCTACATTGTGTGGGGTCTGTCACATGTGATTATTGAATATTGTTGGTATAGACTTTAAAAAATTATTGTATGGCAATGCTCAGGTAACAACGAATCCTATTATTTACTAAAGTGTGAGAGCATGGCTCAAACTTATTTCCAAATTTAATATTTGGAAGAAAAACAATTTTTTTTTCTTAAATAATAAAAATGAAATTATTAATGCATGGTTTTGTTCGATTATTTCAAATGGTTATCTGTCTTACGCGAGGATGGCATTGAATTTGAATGAATCAACTATGACAACCTCAATCATCGTTACTTTGGTCCACGACTAACCCACAAGGGGCCTGCTAAGATAATATACAATATTTTCCAATGCCCCTCAAGTGCACAAAGCGAGATATGCCCTCAAAATATGTGCACAATGGATTTCTCTCAAGGGCATGTGCTCAGTAAACCAGGGTCAACGTGTTGCCTCTAAACCAAGGGGCATGTGCTCAGTAAACCAGGGTCAACATGTCTCCACTAGCTTTTTATATGATCGAAGGTATGTATTGGTTTAGATGCTCAAGTCTTATAGAAAAATATTCACTTATACCTCAAATCACTAGGTTTGCACGTGTCTATCCATATGTTCCGGACTACAAGAATGATCCTATTTTTTTATAGTTTGGCCCATAATCAAAGTCAAAACATAGTTTAGTGTCAAAGACTGATTTGGCATGCCTTTAAATTTCCACATTTTAAACATTATCCATGTTGATATAAGTAAAAATTGGATTTGTGTTAAGATACAAAATTTGACAATTTCTTCTTTTTAAGGTCTAATTTCAACATTAAACTTCCATAGTTGGTAACTCTTTTTTAGCTTATGGTGGTATGGTGGTTTTGTTGGAATTATTAATGTTATATATATGTACATGTAGACCATTTATATGTTTTACTAGTATAATTGTAATCATGGCTATGTCTATGATGTCTTATAATGGTAATCATGGATATATCTATTTTATAATTTTATAAAATTACTAAGTGTAATTATGTTAATCTAGTCAACTTTGATATGTAAATTTAATAACTTTATTGTAGAGCCCTATTTATTTAAGGTCATAAACTTTATTGGTAAGATACCCTATTTAAGCTGTATAAATAAACAACTCAAACCTCATTTGTATATCAACTTTTAGATAATTGAGGTAAAGTTTTTTAATATAAAATGGTTAAACCTATCAGCACTCTACGTTCTCTTGTGGTTGGCAAATTTTATTTATTGTGTGCATCTCATGTGCACTGCACTTATGCTTGGGCATATTTCTCTCTCTAGTATGCTTTCGGTTCATTGTGCATTTTTTAGTATTGTTTTTCTCTTTTTGCAATATTTTTGGCTTGGTATTTTGGTTTTATTCAGTCCCCTATTTTTTATTTTGATTTCATCATGGTATTAAATCCAATGTGAAACTTCCCTACTCACTTTGTTGTTGTTTTTAAGTTCTCTTCTTGGTTGTTCACATTATTGTGGATAAAACTTTGGCATTTGGAAGAGAACCAAAATGGAGAAATATTAGGTTTGTTCTTCTTAATGTTTTGTTGGCTAGAAAAGAACTATGTTTTGAGGGTTGTTGGAGTTTGTTTAATACAACTAATTACAAAGATCTTTCCACTAATTTTAGCATCTAGCATCATAATTTACTTGTTTACCCTACTTGGGAGCACACCCTATTTGAGTTGTGCATAAGCACACAACTCAAATCTCATTTGTAAATCATTTTTTTGTCATTGAGTTAAAGTTCTCTAATATAAAATGTTTTGTTGTTGATCACTCAACATCTTTGGCATTCTTTTGTGTTTAGCATATTTTCTCTCTTATGTGCATTTGTGTATATCTCAAGTGTAACGCACTCATGCTTAGGCATTTTTCTCTGTAATGCATTTTGGTTTAATGTTAGCACACTTATTTAATGTTGTTTTGTCCTTTTCACTATAGATTTTTGGATTGTCGTTTTGGTTCCATTCAATCTCCTCTTTTTGTTTGTGATCTCAACGAGTTCTCCCTACCCACCTCAAAGCATGGATGTTTCAAAGGTTCTTAAAGATATCCTCTCAAGGTGCAATACATTGCATATTTCCATTGATTTCCTCTCCCTAATTAGCTACATCTTTAATTATTACTAGAGGTTTTATTGTCTTAGTTCTTAAATATCAATAATTAGTTCTTAAAAATTCAATAACTAACATTATATCGTACTCACAATTATCAATAACTAATATTAAAAATCTTAAGTCACAATTATTCAATGTTGAGTGTGAGAGATTATTGCAAATGAATGTGTACATGACAAGTTGTCATAAATATAATAACAAGTTAAAAGGCTCCAAGTCATGATACAGGATGACAAGTTGCCATAAATATAATAAGAAGTTAAAAGGTTCCAAGTCATGATACAGGAATATTGTACCATGTCCCGTAAAGATAATATAATCAATTACACAATCCTATGCAAAATGTTAAGAATATTGTACCATGTGTCCTAAAGAGAATATACTTGAATACACACTCTATTAAAAGCAAAGAAATTATCCATTGTTGAAATAATATCAATCTTGACATGTGCTCATACATACATAATTAAGTATTTTTATTAAATTGTATAATTAAGTTATAATTTAATATTTAATTAATATTATATTAATGATTAAAGTTTTTAAATTTATGATTATTCCTACATAAAAACAAGGGAAATAGCTGCAAAGCAGCTAGTCCTTGCCTTAAATTTATGTTTACAATTGAGATGATATAATATATGTTTATTGAAAATAAAAGCTTTATAATATTAATTAATGAAAATTTTTCAATAATAATAATAATAGTAATAATCACTCTACTTTAAAAACTTTATAATGTCTCTAAAGAACAAAATTAAATCCTCTATTTTCATATTTACTTAATGTTATCCAAAGCAAAGAGATAACTATAAAAAATCTTCCACAAACCAAAAAAGATGTCTTATTTTCAAAGCCTATCTACTTAGACAATACACAAATTTGACAATAAATTTAAATCTATATATCAGTTACCAATGTGTACCATTCACACACCCCTCTCATCCTTAGTCCTTGACAATTGACACACCATCTCCAAGATGTTTCTTTATATATGGATAGTAATGCCCAACATAGAATGTCAATGACAACACCAACAATATCATATTGAAAAAATGTATAAGATCTTGAAACATGACAAACAATTCAATTACCTTGACCAATTGTTGTGTTTCCATTGCTAAGTTCCACACTATGATTCCTTGATCCTTTGGAATCACTAATTTCCAGATTTCACACTTGCTTTTGCAATACCAACTTCTAATATACTATATTCGTAAAAAATGCTTGTCATGGGATCATGTGTGGGAGTGGTTTCAAGAGCACACAATCAATTGGTTTAGTCTAGTTTTGTCTAGATAAGTTTAAGAGTGTGTAGTCAATTGAGTTTACTCTGAGAGGTGTGGGATGTCGTGTTATCCTCCCCACCTAGGTTATATCCCCATATGTGACATGTTGAGATCATAATGACTATTTTGTTGTAATGACTTTGAATCATGTTGTATACCTGACCTTGTGTCATAAAGAATCTAAATTTTATCCTAAATATTATCTTTAGATGCTTGAAGGTTTGTCCTAGAATAATTTATCTAGAAAAAAAATTTGAAAACATACTTTCAAAATACACTTCCAATTGAGAACATTTAGATAGCACTTATATGACTCTTATAAAGCAAGACCTTTTGAAGCACTCTTTGATAACATAAGTAGATTGAATGTTTTTCTAAATCTTGTTCACTAATCAATAAGTAATCAATATTTTCCATACCCCTTATTATTGTAAGAGTACTCCCAAATATATTGAATAACTTGAGTGAGGCTCATCATACTTGCCATCAATGATGCTCTTGCATAACACTCACTCACCATCATAATAATTAAAGGGATAATGGTTTGGTATTCCATAAATAACCATGATGAAGATCTTGATATCTAAAAAAGGGGAGTATGTTTCAAAATGGTATGACGTTTCCATGGTTTAGAAATACTACACATAAAATATTATAAGTGAAAACATCAATTTCTTCACTTTTCAAGTATATTATTCCCTTAATGGAATAAATACCATACATAAAATATTATTAGTGAAAACATCAATTCCTTCACTTTTGAAGTATATTATTCGAGGGGGCACACTCTCATCCTTATATGTCTTCTTAATAGTTTTTGGTAGTTTTGTAGTTATTTGAGTATGTGGACTTCACTTTTGTTGATGTTTTTGGCCTTATATGTCTTCTTAATAGCTTTTGGTAGTTTTGTAGTTATTTGAGTATGTGGACTTCACTTTTGTTGATGTTTTTGGCCTATACTTGTAAGTAGAAACAAAGTCGTTACCGATCCTTAAGCGGATGCTGGGGTAGGATATCATGCATGAGTATTAGGAGCGTTATTTAGTAGGCGTGCTTCCCTAACGATCACATTTTACGAATCAACATATGACTATATCAATATACGAGGCCGTGGAACGTCAATGGAGGGAGCAACCAACTCTCATGTGTCGGATTCTTAATATCTTCCATAGCTACAGTGAAAATGAGAAGAGGTGTTATGAAAAATATATCCATCTCAATAACTACACAGATGCTAGACACAGAGAAATAGTTGCAGAGATAAATGTCCATCTCAATCTTTATCATTCAACACTGAAAAATGGAAACAGATAAAATAAATTATAAAACTCATTAATTTATTCTAAACTTACAACACTACTTACCCATTTGAACGGCTCTATCCACATCTATCTAATATTTACTATGTGAAAGAGATTCAATAGATTAGATGATTATGTAATAATAAAGGGAGAACATAACCAATTCACAATAAGACATATTTTATTACTTGGACTATCTTATATAAAAATTAAATTTTATAATATTTTCCTTTTTTAAAGAAGAAAAGAATCATATTAACATGTTAATGACTTGTATTTAATATTTAATATGTGAAAGAGATTCAATAGATTGGATGATTATGTAATAATAAATAGAGAACATAACCAATTCACAATAAGACATATTTTATTACTTGGACTATCTTATATAAAAATTAAATTTCATAATATTTTTCATTTTTTAAAGAAGAAAAGAATTATATTAACATGTTAATGACTTGTAGTGACTTTTTGTTAGCCACAAGGCGATGTGTATGATGGAGTTCTTTCCCGTCGGTTGCATGCTAAGACGCGTGTGGTAACGTAGTGTGATATCGTTAATTTCATTCACGGTGGGGATACGTGGAGAATGTTGGCATGCCCCACCTTTATACATAGAACACCTTCGCCAATTGCATGGGACAATTGTGACACTTGTAGCTCCGATTCTTTGTTGATAGCGAATTCAACAACTTTGTCTTCCTATGTTTAGCAGGAACAATGATGAATTGCAGGGTTGAATTTCTTTAATGTTTCAAGATAGTATCTCGGTCTTGAATTTATTTAACATTTCAAGATAGTATCTCGGTCTGGGCAAGCAAGTATCTCGGTCTGGGAAAGCAAGGCTGAATGGTTTTGCATGTAGCTGGGTATATTTAGCGGTAGCTGGAACAGAAAACTGGTTTGAATCAGCTTGCCTCACATGTTTTTCATAATATTGTTTGATATAATATACCACGGATTGTGCATATGTGATAGATTTATTACTTCCAAGTTCCATATAATTGTATGTATTTGTTAATGTCAAACTGTTCATGCAATATGCTTCCATATACAAGCAGTAGATACTCCAAAAAAAAAGTCACCACAACCACCCTATGGCAATTGTTTAGAAGCCACTCAACATCCTGTAGTGTAAATTACCATCATAATATGTATCATTTCCTCAATAATAAAGAAGTTTTCTAAATAATCAGGTAACAAGGAGCTTATTGATGAATTCACTGATGATTGTTGTGAGAGAGGCGAGGTCCAAACTTTTGCGTTTGGAGATAACCAAAATATTCCAATACAATGGGTTGTGACCCTCATTACTCTTCTTGCTGGTGTGTTCTTTCACGTGGCCCTATGATCATCGACATCAACAGATCTTAAATCTCAAGATCTATTTTGTGTTTTTTTTTCGATTTGCCTCTTGGCGCAACCAATGCATGCTCATAAGAACCACACCCTTATCTCCAAGTCACTCTGCTGTTGGAGACGGTACCCGCTCAGATTTGCCTTTAGATCGTGAATATGGACAAGGGAAACTTGCAGCAGTGTCAAGCATTTTTTGAAGATATAGGTTTGAGTGGCAAGGCGAATTCTACAATTGGAAGGTGTGAATAAGTGGCCGGAAGGTAAAATGCCATGGATACGCTTAAGTTGTATGGACATTATGGTCCTGTGAGTGGCCCAAAATGAGTATTGTGCATAGGGTTTTTTTGAACGGCTTTAACCCTAAACCCTCATAGCTGAAGCCATTGAAGTCAAAAGATAACGTACTAAGTGCAATTTTTTAATCTAAAAATTCATTCTATGTGTTGCTTTTAAGTAAGAAGAATATAAATATATTAACTTAGTAATGAACTATGGTGACATTGAATTCACGGCATGTATGGCCTCAGGCATGCATGCAGGTTACCATGTGGATGGTGATGGCAATACAACAATTTGTATCGATTGTAGTAAGAGTGACGACATTGTCTACACTTGTTAGATATCTACTCTTTACGACATCTCCATCTTCGTGCATGCACTCCAAGTGTTCTAGCAATAAACCACCACTATACATTAATATGTGTATGCCACAAACTAGCATTTCTCTTTTTTCAGTCACATGCCTTCCTGGTTCATGTACACTTGTAGCTTTTCTCTTTACTTCAGTAACAGGCCTTCCTTAACTGTCTTCACAGTGTGTTTTTGGGCTACGACAACCTGTAGAGCATTTGCATTCTTAATCACTTGGAGAAATTGCATTCTTAATCACTTGGAGAAATTGCATTCTTAATCACTTGGAGAAACTGCTGGTTCAGAATCGACAACATCTATTATATTGTTGCAGGTGCTAGTAATTCTATTGGGTACTGGTGGTTTTGGTGAATCTACTGATGGATAGTTTTGCTAGATCTATTATTGCTTGGCAATTTGGTTGTCGTGCTTTAATCCTACATATCGTACAGAGAAACCCATTAGGACATACGGTTTTCCCAGCAAATTTTCTTGGGAAACATGACCTCATCATAATCCAGATGTAAGTTCATTGGGAAAGGATTATTTCTTGGCATCATTTGTTCCAAACGTTTTACTTGTTATCCTAGATCATTTGAACGGTTCTAGTAATGAATTTGACTTTCGATTCATCTTAAAATCATTGTATTTGAAAGTACTTTGTGGGTTTTCTATTACTGGAGGAGGTTTTGAGAAGGTGGCCCTAAGGGGATCCAACTGTTAAGAATTTGCTGATTTAGAAGGTGATAAAACCTCTATTTTTCCTTCTCAAAAAGAAAAAAGTGTATATAAAAGAAATTCATTCCAGTGAACCTTGTACTTGACGAAGGTGCAAATATGTATGCATTTGTTTATAATTTTAGGAAGTAGTTCGATGACTTATTTGCTTGTTACCTGGATATATTATTTTCATTTTGATTTTAATTACTGTGTGCTTTTGGTAATTCTTCTTTGTGTTGCTACGTAGAGATGAACTGACCACTCTGTGACTCAAGTTGTTCTCCTGTCATTTTGTTTCCAATATTCCCATCAAATGGCAGTGTGGGCATCAGTTTCCATGTTAAATTATTCCGCTGGTGCACTCTGCTAACTTGTGTACCCATCAACTGTATTCTTGTTAAATTCGCGTGGATGGTTGTGTAAGGGTTCTGTTATGAGACGTTGATCCTAGACAGCTCCAGGCCTGTCCTCCTGTACGATTGTACCTATAATATCTCATTGGTCATCCCTTCCTTAGCTACCAACGTAATAGTATTTTGCTTTAATATATTCTGTAGAATATCTCGATATTTCACTGTAATATGCATTTGTTTGCCTTTGCACATAAATATGTTCAGATATTGCAGTATGAGTAATAGTATTTTGCTTGAATATATTCTGTAGAATATCTCGATTTTTCATTGTAATATGCATTTGTTTGCCTTTGCACATAAATATGTTCAAATATTGCAGTATGACGCGGTCACGGATCGTGTCAGTTTTTTAAATAAAGAAGGTTGCTCCGCAAGCTGTTTTACCCCTTCCAACTGGTCACCCGTTGGTTACTTAGGGCCGGGGTGACAAATTAGTGTAGTGGTATATCCACCTGTTCGGGCTAAACCGCATATTTACAATCTGGTCTGGGCCCAGTCTGCTCTCGTCTCCCTAGGGTTTACCTAGGATATCAATTATTGTTATATTTCTTACTTGTTGCTCAAATGGTATTCTCCTTCAACATGACACAACAATGATGCAGATCCGTACAGTGGTGACACGCTTCAACAGAAATCATCTCAAGCTCTATGCACCAGTCAAGGTAGAGAGATGGCAAAGCACTAGTTTTTAGTGTGGAGGAGGCGTAGTTATGTAGGAGGGTGGATGGCATATGCATGAGTTGATCTTAGTATATTTTTCCACTATAGTTACATATCTAGCTTCAAATTTAGCAGGGTAATTTCCTCGCAGAATCCTTAAATGAAGAAGGTGGGTTTTCATAGTTTTGGTCTCTTTAATATAATTTGTTGTTTTTCATTCTACTTATTAATTATTTCACTTCCAGATTGTGTTGTCTAACTACATAGCTTTTCTGTTTGCATGTCTTGTAATTATTCAATCTGATGGAACCCTTGTCAACTTCTTACGACGACATCTTATAACTAGGTATGTGCCTTTCATATTTTACACTTATTGTTAAATGGGAGGTCAAACTTGGCCCACAAAAACAGAGGGTTTCGACCCTTCTAGTCCTGGTTAAACAATTGTATGAAGTTTCACGTTTCATAAGTCCGATGGCCAGAAAAAGAGCTGAATAACCTTTCTCTTTACTTTACCATACCATGCAAATAATATGAAGGTGAACACCTGCATACATTTGATAATATCATAATGTTCACTTAAAAATGTGTGCCTATGTTTTGTTTTGATTTTGGTCCCAATTATTTTGTGATTGTCTATTCTGTATTATAGAATTTTGAACTATAAATTTTTAAAATGTTAACCATTCTTAATAATGCATTTTCAACTTCAATATAATTTTAAAATAAATAGGCTAATAAATATTATTAATCTAGATGATGAAAAGTAACAATATTATCATTAAAGATGGTTGATTATAATGAAGTCTAAAAAATGGCTATTTCACAAACCTTTAAAATATGTTGCAAATAATAAATTACAACTAGGTGGATTGGATCATCTCAACAATAAATACCAAGGTTGTAATTGTAAGATGTAAATTGAACCTTGGGTTACGTGAGTATTTGAAATAGAATGTCACAATTAATATGATGACACCTTTTAAGGGTTACGTGTCATATTTAGAGTAAAAAAAATAATTAATGTCAGTTTCAAATTTCAATCACTTAACAGATGGCATTTTGTAGTTTTTTCTTTTATCTTTATTTTTAATTTTAATTTTTGAGTCTGACAATTAATTTGCACAGCAGGGTTAAATTGTCAAATCAATGCTCTTAGCCAATCATAAATTAGATTTTCTGAATTTCAAATATTCAAAAAATAAGTTTATTTAAAATATATATATATATATATATATATATATATATATATAAATATCAAAAAACATTTGAAAACATATAAATGTTTTGTTGCTTAACGTGAAGTCAAACTCATGTAGTGACTAAGCGATCGCTATAATCCCTGCCATGGGCAAGGACTAATAACTCATTAATTATGTATAAATACACAACTCATATTTCATATTTCATTTAAAAGGTTCTTGATAATATATTCAAACTGCACAGTATGCAATCTATTGTCATAGATAGGTGACACCACTTTCGGGACTTTTCATTGGGAGAAATCCTACTATTTAAGAAGGCATTTCACCCTCTAAACATGATTGCATTAGGACTTTTCATTGGGAGAAATCATGCTATTTAAGAAGGCATTTCACCCTCTAAACATGATTGCATTGGGACGAAATGGCTCTTCAATTTTGGGGTTTTGCCCTCTAAACATGATTGCATTGGGACGAAATGGCTCTTCAATTTTGGGGTTTTCTCTTGATTTACTATATTTTATATAGAAAAATAACTTATTAATTATGTATAAATACACAATGCATGTTTCATTTAAAAGGTTGTCTTGTAGTTATTTTATTTTTATATGATAAAAATAACTTATTAATTATGTATAAATATATAAATCATATCTCATTTAAAAGGTTATCTTGTATTTATTTTCATTTTTGTGCTAGTTGATTCTTTAACATGATTTTTTAAGCTAGGGCGTTCTCTTATGAGGTTACACTTGGTTATGGTTTTGTTGGTTGAGGGAGAGAAGGACTAAAACATTCTGTTTTTATGTGAGAACACTATGATGGGCTCATATTTCATTCGAGCGTTGGTATGTGGGCATTGGTGTGTGAACAAGTCAAGGTGATAGATTATTTGATTTACATCTACACTTAAGTTGATGTGAAGCGCGTGACATTTTGGATCGGGGTAAGTTAAACAATAGACGATTTGCACTTTTTCAGCAATGTGATTTTTGCTGAAATTGTGATTCAGTATTCAAATTGCAATTTTGATTGTAGAAATAGATTCAAGTCCCTTGATTACCCTGGGGAACCTTGAGTATGCAATTCCAACTGTAATTTCATCCATTTCCACCCAATTTTAGCTTTTTTGCTGTAAAAAACACCCAGAAAACATATGCAAATCGTCCATCGTTTAGCTTACATTGTTTAGATAACCTTTTCAAGGCCATAGCCATTCATCTTTTTATACCCAACTTTGATTTCCCTCGACCTTCAGTGAACTGTTTGGAAGAAGCAGTGGCATCATATCGCAAAATTCAACACTTTGGTTAATTCACTGCGTGACCCATCTTCAACCACGAACACCAATCGAATCGGCTCCTCTTTTTTAAAGATCAAAGACGTGATAAGTCTCATGGTGCAATCTCACGTTGTGGCATGCCTTTCCACTAGTAAAGAAATTTAGAGATATTGAAAGTAAGAGTTAACAACATGTGGACACTTTACATGCATGCCTATGTCCTACGAAATAGGACATGGCCTATTAGGCCTTCGTGTCCATGTCGGGAAAATTCTGACACATGTCGAATACATGACTTAACGTGTCCTGAAAGAGTGGACACGTTCTGGGATCATTTCAAACACGTGCTCGAACATGTCCCCTCTTTTAGGGCACGTGTCCTATAGAAAATAGAGTATTAGGGGAGAAATAAATGATTTTAATGCAATGATTTATGCCTTGAAGACGAGGAGTACACCTATCAATCCCAAGGACAAGTGGTGGCAAGATTATATCATGGAAAATTATGTTAATTAAATTGTAGATATGAGCTAGGTTATCATGTTTAATCTCTCTTGTATGGAGCTTTGGTCACCACCCAAAGAAATAATTTAACTACTCTCTAACATAATGATGAACTCACGTGGTGGTGTAATGAACCAAAAATTACATCCATTTTTTGTTGGCTATTAAAATACTTAGACTCATGGTCTATATCTTCTAAGGTATATGAGTTTTAACAATGAATAAAATTATATCTTATAATGTACATGATGATTACACTCATCAAATAGATATGTCACCACTAACAACATATCTGCTAAACTATTCATGTATTCTTTTCAACAAATGCCCTTAAATAAATATATATTATACCTTTTATAAACACAATTCATCCGTATAAACATTGTTCTCATAACTTATAAACCATCTACTTCTTTTTCTCAACAAATCCATATTCATTTACGACAATATCAAATGCTTGCAAAGTATACAATCATTGGGAGTAAATATATACAACATGTTTATCAACCTTTCAATCATTTATAATGCAATTCACAATAATGATTAAATGGAGGTAGTTCTTTCTCAAATATATATATATATGCAAAACCACTTCTTATAAAATAAAACCAACTTCTTAATGCATAATAAGTTTGTTATTCATTTAAATATGATAACCCCAATTTTCTTAATGCTTATGCATAATGCATCCTTTTTATCTCTCAATATCATAAGAATTCGAACATTTTATTTATTACATAACCCAATCATATATATATATATATAAGAATTTGAACATTTTATTTATTACATAACCCAATCATATATATAAGAATTCGAACATTTTATTTATTACATAACCCAATCATATATATATATATATATGATTGGGTTATGTAATAAATAAAATGTTCGAATTTTTTATATATATATATATATACCAGATTCGATCTTAATTCGAGTTCATCCCAAAATTAGAATCAAGTCGACTTTTTGCGGTCGACATTATTATGTATCATGGTTATATATATATATATATATGTCACTCTTTTAAATTTCCAATTAAAAATTAAACAATATAAGAGTCCTAAATATTATTACAATTTAGTTAAAAAGTGGCGGGTTTGGCCATAACCTAACTCAATCTACCGAATCGACATGAGTACAACAAATAAATGTGCAAACACAATAAGAATTGAACTCCGAGGATCCAATCTAGGAATAACAATCGAATGATAAAAAAAAGAATTGGTGACCCGTTAACCTCAGTCTTCATAATTGTCCCTATCCAACCAGCTTCTTGTGGGTGAACATTACAAGATGAGACATAAAAGAACTATCAATTAAAGGAAGGCATGATTCAAGCAGAACGGTCGATAGTTAACAAGTAGGTGAGTTATCTTATTCAACGACTTGTTTATATTAAACGCACACACAATCAATTTATTATACTAGCAGTTATGTACAAGACCTGATCTAAGTAGGATGCAGAGATCCTGAGTTTGTATAAATCATTTTTCCAACAGCGAATTAACTAAGGCACAGATATTTCTGCAGCATCTACTGCATTACTCAATCAACAAACTACCGACCGTATGTTTTTCTTGATCGTACCCTCAAACTTTTAGGGAACTACAAAATTGACATATGAACAGAACAAACAACAATGAGGTAAGGTAAACTATCATGTAGTAGGATCGTTGATGCAAGCATTTAAACGAAAAATCCTGTAAATGGCACAAATGGCCAGTATGGAAACATTACCAACCAAATCGAAGGGATAACTCTTTATAGGGTTGTCACACTCAATCAAGGTATGGTACTGACTGTACAATTTCAATGTGGAGTTTAACCAGAGATAATCCCAAATGAAACGATCATACACCTAATCGATCCAACATTTAGGCGATAGTACTTATCAATAGACCTAGTTTATTTTACAAGTGTAGACATTCAAATGACTCTAAGCATGATCGGACACGCGGATCGTATGGCTTAACAGAATATAGTGATGATAACCAGATAAATAGAATCATAAGGGAGGGTAGGAAAGGTTTTAAAAGACATATAGAGACTCATTCCACCATACATTCACAATGTTTTAACAGGATAATAACAATGCATTTACTCATCATGACTTCGTAATGTACTCAGTGTTTTATGATCAGGTATAGAGGCAAGATAACTCCAAACAAGGATTCAAAACAATTTAAAAAATAAATTTGTTCCATACCATTTTATTTCTATAGAATTTCACAAATCTACTACACTTATATGCTACGCATATCAATGTCCGCGTTCAGGTAATCCACAGGAGGTCCATCCATTAAACTACAGAGATTACATCTCTATATCACGAGTAGTTTTTCAATATTAAAACTGTGTAACCACATAGATGTTGTATCGAACTCAGATTTTATATCGCTTATATATGTATAAAAAATGCAATCATCTTTAACAAGGATCCGTTATAAAAATCACAGAGATTAGTTATTGATCCATTGATTCTGGGATATGTTAAAATATTAACAAGGATCCGGACGTTGTATATATATACAAAGAAGTAGAGTTTTTTGTAATGGTTTGACTATATATAAAATATATATGCTCTGTCAATATTTTACAACAAAATTGTTATCGCGCCAAAGCATAACATAAAATGAAATAAAACAAGGTATTCACTCATGGTAAGGAACGAAACCAAGCCGCATATATTCTAAGATACTCTTCATACACAAGCAGAACAAGTGCAAATAATAACCATTAATCAAATAAGTATAGCAGGTATATAAGTCCATACAAACACCGACATATTTTTTTTAGTAGAACCAGAATTCAATCTACAATAAACTATGCCAGTAATAACCAATTAAACATATCCAAGTCTTATTTACTTGAAATAGTGAAAATGACTTCTTGGATAGTCAGGTCCTCCCAACCATAGGAAAGAGCAGCAAAACTGCTAACTCGATTCCACCCCCGAGCTGGATCACCACCATGCACACTAGAAAAACAATCACAGCTCCCACGTGGAAAACTCTCTCTCTCAGAGTCTGTAAAAAGCTCAGTGATGGACTTATGAAAGAGAAAAACACTCAACACATGCATTCAAAACACAATTTATCCATGCATGATATGGCATCCTGTGAGATATCATTACACCAATATATATATCTTTTTCCCAGGTCTTGTTCCATCCTAATCAAATCTCAATCAATCCTTCAATCCCTATGATTTAGGATATTGTTTGGTAGTTTAGCTTTTAGATTGGATTTTATTGGTAAAAATATCCCTTGCTTGCTTTACACATGTTCTCTGTGCCATGGTTGTGTCCCCTCATTTAATTGAATTCTCCAAGTGCCTTTTTCTTTTATTAATAATAAAATAATAGTTTGTTGTGCAAATTGTCACTCACACCTCTTGTGAGGGTTTTTTATTTTTTAAATAACTCTTACAAAAATAATTTATTTTTTTAAATATTGTCACAGTTATTAACTCAAATAAAATAAAATGTCTTGGGGGTATCACATCCCCCCCACTTTATTCTTAACACCGTCCTTGGTGTTCTTTTATTCTGAGCTCTCTTGTTCATTTTGGAACATGGAGGGGTATGCCTCTTGCATTTTATCCTCCATTTCACATGTTGCGTCTTTAGGGATGAAGTGCTTCCATTGCACTTTTATTTGAACGATGGCTCGATGCCGTAGCATACGTTCCTTCCTATCTAGGATGCGAAAAGGTTTGGTATATATCTCTCCCTCAAGTTCTACTTGAATCATATTCCAATCAATTACATGAGTAACATCGTGCACATATTTTTTTTAAAGGAAACATGAAATACATTGTGTACTTTTATAGTAGGGGGGAGTGCAAGCTGATAGCCTACAAGATCTATCTTAGATAACACCTAAAAAGGCCCACAATACTTGGGAGCTAGCTTGGAGCACCTTCCCAAGCTCAAGGTACTCTTCTTTGGTTTTACCTTTAGACACACATAATATCCAACGTTGAAATCTCTTGGAGTTCTTTTTAAATCCGCATAACTCTTATGTCGATCCTAGGAAACTTTTAATTTTTGTTACACTTCTTTCACCATCTATTCCATCTCCTTTAACATGTCAGGTCCTAGAAAAATCCTATCAACAAGGTTATCCCAAGACACAGGAGTGCGGCATTTTTGACCATACAATACTTTAAATGGACTCATTTTTAATGAAGCTTGATATCCATTATTATGAGAAAATTATACTAAATGGAAATAGTCTTCCCATTTACCCGGTTTATCCATTACATACATTCGCAACATATCTTCTAACACTTGGTTAGTTCTTTGAGTTTGTCCATCCGTCTGAGGATGGTAAATAGTACTGAAATTGAGCTGAGTATCTAGACCTTTAAACAAAGACTTCCAAAAATTACTTGTAATTTTTGCATCTCTATCAGAAATCACAACTTTCGGAACACCATGCAAATGGAAAATTTCTTTCATAAAAATAGAAGCTATGTTAATTGCTTTAGAGGTAGATTTCACATGTATGAAGTGTGCAACTTTACTTAACTTATCAACAACTACCATTATTGATTCATGTTATTTATTTGTTTTAGGTAATCTCGTTATAAAGTCCATGCTTATTATCTCCCATTTCCATTATGGAATAGGCAAGGGTTGAAGTAACCCAACAGGATGTTGATGCTATGTTTTTACTTGTTGAAATTCAATGCATCTAACTAGGTAATCTGCAGCATCATTTTTCATGTTAGGCCAATAATAGCTTTTTCTTAACTTTGTTATCATCTTTTGATATCCTGGATGTCCGGAATACATTTTCTTATGTAACTCATTCAAGATTAAATGCTTAACTTCCTCATAATTAGGTATATATAATCGATTTTTATAGACTAACAAGTCTTCTGAGCTTATAGAATACACTGTGGATTCATTTCCATCAACATATTTTTCCAATTTTTTTTTAATTTTTAAGTATTCTTCATCATTTCCAGCTGCATCTTTTATTAAATCTTCAAGATTTGTCTTATAATTGCTAAAAGCAGCCGAACAATGCGGAATGGCATTCCTACTTACGGCATCTTCCACTTTGTTCTCTTTTCCTTTAATGTGTTTAATTTCAAAATCATACTCGCTCAAGAAGGCTAACCACCTTGCTTGGTGAGCATTTAAACTTTGTTGATCGAACAAGTATCTTAAGCTTATGTTATCAGACATGTATTTTCTTCCTATTAAGTAGTGCCTCCACATTCTTAATGTACGTATTATAGTAGTTAATTCCAAGTCATGTGTCACATAGTTACATTCATGTTCTTTAATTTTTCTTGTCTCATAGCTTATTACATAATCCTCTTGCAGTAGCACGCCACCTAATCCCTCTAAGCAGACATCCATACATACAACGAAGTCCTTGTATGGATCTGTTATTCTTAGAATAGGTACAATGGTCAACAAGTGTTTAAGTTCTTCAAAGCTTTCTTGACATTTATTAGACCATATAAATTTAGTTCCTTTCTTTTGAAGTGAATTTATTGGTAAGAAATTATGGAGAACCCCTCAATGAACCTACGACAATAGCTTGTGATTCCCATAAAGGATCGAATCCCGGTTACATCCTTAGGAACTGGCCAATCAATTATTTCCTTGATTTTATCTGGGTCCACTGAAATTCCTTCCTTATATATTACATAACGTATGTATTTAATTTTATCTTGAAAGCAATCACATTTACTAAACTTTGCATAAAGTTTACGTTCTATTAAGGTTTGTAAGACTAACTTTAAATGTTCTTCATGATCTTCTTCATTTTTAGAGTATATTAATATGTCATCAATAAATACTATTACAAACTTATCCAAGTATTTATGGATAACATTGCTCATTAAACACATGAACGTGGCCGGAGCATTGGTCAAGCCAAATGGTACAACCAAGAACTCGTAATGCTCATACCGTGTTCTAAATGTTGTTTTATGAACATCCTCATATTCAATTCTTACTTGATGGTACCTAGACCTTAAGTCAATCTTAGATAATATTGCATCCCTCGTACTCAATCAAACATGTCATCGATGCGGGTGTCATGTCCCAAAATTTTGCATTAGGTCACAATGGCGTAATCCCCTTGGCCATAGTCATGATAGTTTGTCAAATTGATGCTAATGGTCAAATAATTTAAAAGCATGATGTTCAAGTTGGTAATAATGCAAAATTAGATCCAAATGGACAAGTTCGGTCACATCAAGAGAAAATTCCCAAGTATTGGTTTGTAATATTTCCCATCCAAATGAACTATCGTGGAGGAAAATTACTTGTTCCCTAGGTTGGGGGTGGATGCATTAAAAGTTGGAGTAAAGGAGGTACAAGACCCAAAATGACCTTAGACTTACAAATTCACATTAAATGGGTCAATTAAATAATAATACAAAGAAAATAAGGTGGCATTGGATCATCAGGGCACATAAGAGGTTGTGGGATCCACATGTGGCAAGATTCCTCACTACACTTGGCATGATTCTCTCACCAATTCGAGTTCAAAATGAAGGGTAACATACTTTGGGGGATTTAAGAGGTATTATTCATGGAATGAGTCATGTAAGGTGGAATTGGAGTGGTAGAATAACTCCCATGGAAGAGGAAGAGGCATCTTAGAAGAATTGTGACACTTGGAGCTAGATACCCTAACTCCTATGACAACAATGATGAAGATTCTATGACTCCTATGACAAAGTTCAGACCTGATTGCTGACATATGACATATATGACATGTCAGGTATAAAAATAGCCTCCAATAGGGTGCACAAGGGAGTTATGGAAGCCAAGAAGCTTCCCCATTCGAATTGAGGGAAGATGGAGACTAGGAATTGTTGGACAAGTGGCACACATTGGAATCTCTTCCCAACTTGAGTTGGCATGAGGATTTTGGAAGTAATTCGACCCATGGAGGACTTGAGAAGTTTATAAAAGGGAATAAAAAAGAAGGAAAGGAGCTTTTGATAATTTTTTATTTGCATCTTTGCAATTTGGAGAGCCTCTAGAGTGTCCATTCTAGTGGAGTGTTTACTCTACTTGCCTTAGTACCAATTTTGAGGGTGAAAGATTACCATCCTAATTGGAAATTGGAGAGTCCATTCAGACATTTCATTTGGAGCTACAATGGATTTATTTGTTTCAGGTTGAAGCTACATGGAAGCTCGTGATTCTTTCTTCTTCAACTTGTTCCCATCTCTTTCTCACATTTCTCTGCATATTTTGGCTCTTGGAGGAAGGGTGCACTTCGTGAGATGTTGATATCTTTGTGAGAGTCCAATATACTCCATTTATTTTTAATATTATATATATATATATATTCTGTATTTAATGCTCAGAATACTCTCAGGTCGAAATACCAAGTGAAACTATGTAAAAATACCAAACAATGCACAAATGGTGCCATTTTCCCTATATCTTGTTGTGAGAGCATGAAGTTGCTTTATTTCAATTTGTACTAGTTCATATCTATAATTTTTATGATGTATGGAGAGTCATTAATGTCCTGAAGAAGTTTCATATACATTACATAATCCTTTTGAACATAAATCTTGAATTTCATAGCAAGTGGTGAAGTTTCCTATCATTTCCCCCTATATGAAGACATGTCCACAAACCTTTGATTTATGGAAGTTGAAGCAGCCTTTAGAAACTGATTAATGGTGTATTTGGGTGACCATTGAAGTCCTTTAACTAATCCATGTCTCTTTTCTGAAATTTGGGAGGGTCGTACTGCATTTGGGAATCCATTAGTGACCTCTACCCTTGGGGGTTTGAACCTCGAATTTACTAGTAAATTTCCCTATTTTCTCTTGTAGTTAAATGAATGTTGAAGAATTATTTTGAGAGTTTCCAAGGATACATAAGATTCATTTTTATGTCTCAATACCCTTCAAACACTCTCAGTCCCAATTCGAAATCCTTAGGAGTCTTTTGGAGCCTTCTACCCTTGGGGGTTTGAACATCGATTTTCCTAGTAATTCTGCCTTTCATTCTCTAATTGTAAATGCAATTTGATGAAGTATTTGGAAATTTTACAAGAATATAATAGCTGCTTTAATGTGTCCAAATACATCTCAATCCACTCCATACACCATTCGAAAATATTTGGGATCATCTGGGACAGTTTGGGGATTACTAGTCCAAGTTTCGAAAGTTGACTAAATTGGGAAAATTTTCAAATTAGGGACATTACAGCGGGGAGAGGGTATCTATTTTTAATTTACATTTTATTTAATTATTTGTAATAAATAAAAAGTCTTAATGTGCCATCTTTCTTTTTAACAAACAAAACTAGGGCTCCCCATGGAGACACACTCAGTCTTATATATTATTTATCTATTAATTCTTGCAATTGTAATTTTAATTCCACCAAATCAGGTGTATTCATTTTATAAGGAGCCTTTGAGGCAGGCACTGCTCTTGGTACCAACTCAATGGTAAATTCAATATCCCTCATTGGAGGCAATCCAGGTATCTCCTCTGGAAAAACATCTTTAAATTCATTTAAAAGAAGAAAATATTCCAATCTAGGTTTTGTTTTATCATCATTATTTTCAGTGATATGCACAAAAAACAATCTACATCCTTTCCTAGCACACTTTTTCAATTGCAAAGCAGATATTTTCCTATTAAGAAATTTTTTAGGAATCCCTTTAACAAGTCTGTTTTCACCATTTTCATTAATACAAGTGAAATTTTTCTCAAAGAAATTCAATATTACTCTATGTTTTTCTAACCAATCCATGCCAATTAATATATCATATGATCCTAATGGAAAAAATTTCAAATCTACTTTTGTAACCAAATCTTGCATATAAATTTCACAACAAGAAATAAAGCTAATTACCTTTGTTTTTGTTCATGTGGCTAATTGCACTAACCATGACTTTTCAAAATCATACTTTTTCATTTTACACAAATCTACTAACTTAGGATATATGTAACTTAAAGTAGATGCTGAATCAATTAATATAGAAATAGGTTTTTCAAATATCTTACCATCAACTTCAACCATGGAAGGTTGATAATTCATTTGATGATTGTCTAAGGCTGCTCTTATCTTCTGTATGTTCTGAGCAACCTCTCCAACTGTGGTTACTTCCCGGATAGTGTGAATATTTCGATTATCCTTCTTATGAGGAAAATCCCGATAGAAATGACTCTCCCCATAGCCCCAACACTATAATGGTTCTCTTTTTATTTCTTCTTTCTTCTTATTAAAGAGATTATATTTATACTCAGTTCTTATTGGTGGTTGTCTATCCTTAAAAGTATTCCTCTGAAAATTCTTATGTTTATTGAAGGGTTTGAATTCTCTTCTTTTAAAATTATTCCATTCCTTCTTCTTGAAATTACAAGGATTATCAAGTTTACTTTTAGACTGATCATATGTTAATTTGGCCTTCCTCATTGATTCATATAAATTTTTTGGGTTATCAAAATCTAATCTGTCTTTATAAAAACTAGGGAAGCAACCTAGGAATCTTTGAATTTTAGGTTTTTCTTCATTTAGATAAGGCACATATCGTAATAAGGATAAGAATTTAGTACAAAAATCATGCATTGGCATTGAACCCAATCCTAAGTCAGAACTATTTTTCCTTTCCCTCATAGAACTATTCCTTTTTAAACCAATTCCAACTAACTTTTCTATCATTAATTCTTTTAGCTCTTTTTAAGTCTTGCCACCAAATATCAACCTTCCCAACTAGATTGAAGATGGCCATTTTACCCTTCATGGAATTGGAATGGTTATACATAATAAAGTATTTATTCATCCCAGACAACCAAGCCTCAACTTCTTCTCCATTCTTGACTTCACCATCAAAGGTAGGAGGTTTTATCTTTTTAAATTTTCATGTTATCTCATTTTTATATTTTCTCTTCTTCCTTCATCTACCCTCAGATTCACTACTAGAATATTCCAATTCACTAGTTATATGGATTTCGTCAGAAGAAAGACAAGCAAAGGATGAGTTTTCTCGTTTGGGTTTATTTTTATTTTTATCATTAGTTATCTCATTATGTTTAAACAGTAAGGATTCATTTAAGTCTTCCTAGGTTCTCAATACCCTCTCGTGTCTAGTCTTAAAGTTCATCAGTTCAACTTGTAAGTCTCTTATTGTTTGTAAAATCTCATAACTAACATTGGTATTATTTGGTTGATCCCCATCATTAAGTTCCACCCAAACAGGTGGGGTAGGGGATCGTCTTCCAGCCATTTCTTCCTGCAGTTAGTAAAACAAATTTCTTCTATACAAGTAAGAATACAAATACACAAAACATCATTAGTTTTCTCATAATGTAAATGGACACCATAAGTCCAAATGTCATAACCTAAGCTCTAATACCGCAATGTAATGAACCAAAAATTACGTCCAAAAAAATTATTTTATTATTTTTTGTTTTGCTCTTAAAATACTTAGACTCTTGGCTATATCTTCCAATGTATATGAATTTTAACAATGAATAAAATCATATCTTATAACGTACATGATGATTAAACTCATCAAATAGATATGTCACCACTAACAATATATCTTCTAAACTATTCATGTATTATTTTCAACAAATCCCCTTGAATATATATCTATATTAATTATACCTTTTATAAACACAATTCATGTGTATAAACATTGTTCTCATAACTTCTAAAGCATCTACTTCTTTTTCTTAACAAATACATATTCATTTACAAGAACATCGAATGCTTGCAAAGTATACAATCATTGGGATTAAATATATACAACATGTTTATCAACCTTTCAATCATTTATAATGCAATTCACAATAATGATAAATGGAGGTAATTCTTTGTGAAATATATATATATATAACCACTTCTTATAAAATAAAAACCAACTTATTAATGCATAATACTTGCCCAATTTTCTTAATGTTTAAGCATAATGCATCCCTTTATCTCTCAATATGATAAGAATTAGACCATTGTATTTATTACATAACCCAATCCTACATTATACATATATATATGTCATCCCATAATTAGAATCAAGTCGACTTTCCACAGTTGACATTATTATGTATCATGGATATGTGTGTGTGTGTGTCACTCTTTTAAATTTCCAATTAAAATTTCAAAAATATAAGTCGTAAATATTATTACAATTTAGTTAAAAAGTGACGGTTTGGCCATAATCTAACTCAATCTACCGAATCGACATGAGTACAACAAACAAATGTGCAGACACAATAAGAATTGAACTCCGAGGATCCAATCTAGGAATAACAATCGAATGTTAAAAATAAAAAGAATTTGCGACCCGTTAACCTCAATCTTCATACTTGTCCCTATCCAACTGGCTTGCTGTGGGAGAACATTACAAGGTGAGACATAAAAGAACCTTAAATTAAAGGAAGGCATGTTTCCAGCAGAATGGTTGATAGTCAACAAATAGGTGAGTTATCTTATTCAACGGCTTTTTTAGATCGAACGCACACACAGTCAATTTATTATACCAACATTTATGTACAATACCCGATCTAAGTAGGATGCAAAGATCCTTAGTTTGTATAAATCGTTTTTCCAACAATGATTTAATTGAGGCACAGAGATTGTCATAACATCTACTGCATTACTCAATAAACAAAATATTGACTGTATGTTTTTCCCGGTCGTATACTCAAAATTTTAGGGAACTACAAAATTGACAAATGAACAGAATGAACAACAATGAGGTAAGGTCAAATATCTTGTAGTAGGATCACCAATGCAAGCATTTAGATGAAAACTCATGTAGATGGTAGAGTTGTCCAGTATGGAAACATTACCAACCAAATCGAAGGGATAACTCTTTATAGGGTTGGCACACTTAATCAAGGCATGGTACTGACTGTACAAGTTCAATGTGGAGTCTAACCAGAGATACTCCCAAATGAAACAATCATCCACCGATACATCTACTTAACTAAAACCGATCTGTACCTGATCGATCCAACATTCAAGCGACAATACTTATCAACAGACCTAGTTTATTTTACAACTGCAGACAGACAAATGATGACTGAGCACGTGGATTGTATCACTTAACAAAATACAGTGATGATAACCAGACAAAGAGAATCGTAAGGGAGGGTAGGCAAGGTTTTAAAATACATACAGAGACTCATCCCACCATACATTCACACTATTTTAACAATATAATAACAATTCATTTACTCATCATGACTTTGTAATGTACTCATTGTTTTATGATCAGGTACAGAGGCAAGCTAACTCCATACAAGGCTTCAAATCAATTTACAAACTAAATATGGTCCATAAAATTTTATGTCTATATAATTTCACAGATCTACCACACTTAGATGCTACATGTATCAATGTCCGCGTTCAAGTAATCCATGGGAGGTCAATCCATTAAACTACGGAGATTAAATCTTTATATCGCAAGTAGCTTTTCAATATTAAAACTATGTGTAAACATAGAGATGTTGTATCGAACTCAGATTTTGTATCGCTTATATATGTATAAAAAATGTAATCATCTTTAACAAGGATCTGTTATAAAAATCACAGAGATTAGTTATTGATCCGTCGATTCTGGAATATGTTAAAATATTAACAAGGATCTGGACGCTATATATATATATATATATATGCAGAGAAGTAGAGTTTGTGTAATGGTTTGATCGCGATTTAAAATGTTTTCCATTATGGAAACAGTGTATGGAATCTCTGTATAACCCACAGAGATAGATTTTTAACCATTAAAATAATTTTGATTCCTATACAGAACTTAACACTTCACAGTAATTGACTGTATATAAAATATATACTCTCCGTCAATATTTTACAACGAAAGTTTTATCGTGCCAAAGCATAACATAAACTGAAAGAAAACAAGGTATTCAATATGGTAAGGAATGAAACCGAGCCTCATATATGCTAAGATACTCTTCATACACAAGCATAATAGGTGCAAATAATAACCATTAATCAAATAAGTATAGCAGGTATATAAGTCCATACAAACATCGACATATTTTTTTTCCAGTAAAACCATAATTCAATCTACAATAAACTATGCCAGTAATAACCAGTTAAACATATCCAAATCTAACTTACTTGAAATAGTGAAAATGACTCCTTGGAGAATCAACTCCTCCCAACCATAGGAAAGAGCAGCACAACCACTAACTCGATCCCACCCCCGAGATGGATCGCCGCCATGCACACTAGAACAACAAACATAGCTTCCACGCAACACTCTCTCTCTCTCTCTCAGAGTCCGTAACAGGCTCAGTGATGGACTTATGAAAGAGAGAAACACTCAACAGATGCATTCACAACACAATTTCTCCATGCGCAATAGGACGTCCTGTGCTATCTCAGTGCACCAATATATATATATATATATATAGCTTTTTCCCAGGTCTCGTGCCATCCCAATCAATCCTTCAATCCCTATGATTTAGGATCTTGTCTGGTAGTTGAGATTTTAGATTGGATTTGATTGGTTAAAATATCCCTTTCTTGCTTTACACATGTTATCTGTGCCATGGTGGTGTCCCCTCATTTAACTGAATTCTCAAGTGTCTTTTTATTCTATTAATAATAAAATAATAGTTTGGTGTGCAAAGTGTCACTCACGCCTCTTGTGAGTGTTTTTGAGTTTTTAAATAACTCTTACAAAAATAATTGCTTTTTAAATATTGTCACATTATTAAATAAAAATAAAATAATAATGTATTGGGTGTATCACAGGTCACTCCCTTGAAATGGTGACGGATTGAACTCTAATTGTAGAAAGAATGTGCAACAAGGCTTTGAGATTGTAGAAAATATTCGTAGTGTGGATATTGTCTTTGTATATTATGTTTTCATGGTATTATTGAAAGTTGGAATGGAAATAATTCCATACCAATGAGGGGGATTGATCTCTCGATAAATTATCTCGATTGATAATTGGATTCTCCTAGGCATATCATTCCATCAATGTATGTTTCCCCTTCGGTCAAATTCTTTATTCAACTAAATATTATGAGTCAAATTTTACAATGGGATTTGGGTGAAGACCTTTACGGATCCTTTGTGATGGTTTCACATCCTATCATGGCCCGATATCGTATATCTCCTAAAGTATGTATCTTTAGTAAAATAGCGAACTTTTTTAAGCAACGGCCTATTATCCTAACTTAGATGGAACTAATGGTAGAATGGATTAGAATCCCAAAGAAAGGATGACCCAATTTCTATGGTAATATTCCCAACAAGGAGGAAAATTAAATAATGACCTAAGCAAAAATAGAAGCCATGGATGCAACTAAACACTACCATAAGAGGTTCTCTATAGATATCAAAGTTGAGATATCATTGTATGATTTGTATCATGTATGAATCTATGATGTATCAATATTTTCTAGTTTTTAAAAAGTTTGGATCTTTATGTTAATTTTTTTAATACATATTATATATATATATATATATAATGTGCCGCCCATGTCCTATTTCTGGGATCACCGTGTCCCATGTCAGATACTCATATTTATGTGTCCTCTGTGTCTCATGTCATCGTGTCATGTGACTTAGCCTATGTCATGTTTGGTTGGGCTTGATTTTTCCCTTTTGTTGATTATTGCACGAGGCATGCTCTAATTCTGAGTTAACCACTGCATAAATTGTGATAGTGGTGGATCAATCTCCATTCCAGCATTAAACCCGGAGTCATGTTGAGCAAGTCCTTTTTTTTCCCTTGAATTATCTTCTCTTACGACCTGGTGGTCACCTGCATGGATATAGAAATATATATATGCTTCCTTATATATATTTTCCGCAACTATGTTGGCATGTTGTTTGTTGAAAGTGATTCCACAGTTCAATTCCTCTTGGGAATGCCTTTGGTCTATTTTTTTTTTCTCTTGCATCAAAGGTACCTTAAATCTGGGTCGAGGATAGTTTTAATGTTGGATAACTAGCATCGGAGGTATGTAACATCCCCACCTTGACCCCATTACATTCAAATGTAAATGATGTAATATTGTTATAAAATCATGGTGAGGAGCTCAAGGCCAAGGCCCCACCATCGATTTATTGATGCATATGGTTTACGTGCTAGCCATGCACAATGGAATTGTGAATATCATGTAAATATGCATTTTAATAAAATACCCACAACTAACTATGCAATGCAACAAGAGATGGGGGCATGATTTTACAAGGAATTGGGAGGGAAATATTCAAACCCTTGAGCCAATCAAGTCAAGCCAAGTGTCAATGAGAGAACCATCAAGCCCTCAACTACCCATGTTGACTTTTGTACCCAATCATTGATTTCTCCCAAGAGTTGGTTGAGATAGTTAATGCCTTGGGGAATGGGAGGTATGGCTGTCCAAATTCGAGTATGGGCAAGCCACCCTGCATGGAAAAACGTTTTTTGCTTCTTGAGAAAGAAAAGAGCCATGAATTGCTCCCCAAGCCATTACCCATCAACTAGTCTTCCTCCCTCACAAGTTTGGAGCTACCAGGGAGTTTTCCAGTCATGGGTGTCTGTGTTTCCCTTAAATCTCAGCTGGGAGAAGGGCGTTTTTGTGTTGTATACCAATGGGGAAGAAGGGGAATGGAACTGGGGTTCCATAGAGACCGTCTTTGCTATTAAATGCTTAGAGAGTTGGGGAGAAAACATTTTTCCTCCCTGTGGATTCATTTCCCTTTCCACAGTTCGTTTTGGGTGAGCCACGATTTGGGGAAAACCCATGGCCATCCTGTTTGTAAACCCCATGAATGGAAATGTGTATCCATGCCCAATTTTTGAGTTGCTGTGTGTAAGAGTATGTTGGGGTATGGGTTATGGGTCTCCATTGTTTTGGCTTGAGCTTGAGTGCAAGCATCTAGGGTTCTGATGTAGCCTGATAAACCCAGCTATGGACTGGCTTGCCTCAAATGAAATGCTTAATTGGATGTGTATGAGCTGAATGCCCCCTTTTCCTTGTAAGAATCATGCCCAGCTCGAGGGTGGCCTTCGGACGGACTGAGTATATGTTGTCGAAGAGCCTACGGTTGGGTGGAATGTTGCAGCAACATAGCTAGTTGTTTGGGATAATTGCACAACAAAGATAAGTTTTTCTGTCTATGTATTTACTTCTGAAATGTTATAATTTGATGGTTGATTTAATATGTTGAATGCATACAAAAGATGTGTGTGGATGAAGTTTTAATTCCGTTGTGCATATTGATTTAATTTGCATCTGCACACCTCTAAATTTATGTGTATGAATAAGATGAATGGGCTGAATTTTTATGAAAAGCCTCAGGAATCAACATCACGTTCTCTCTCTTGTTGGGTCTGATGGGAGGGTATGTGACAAGGTACCTTAAATCTGGATTGAGGTTAGGTTTAATGTTGGATAACTAGCATCGGAGGTATCATAAATCTAGGTCATGGGTAGAGGCCAACTTTAATGTTGAATAGAAAAACTATCTATACAACAAGACCTTTGACCTATTTATGTATGTTGTTGATGAAAAAAATCATATACTAGGCATTGCTCTCTATTACTTGATAAATTTGATTATAAGACAAATTGTTAAAGTTGCGGTGCCATTCTTTCCTTTTCATCCATTGGATCCAAATGATTGCTTCGTTGCATAATTTTGTGGAATATTTTGTTTATGAAAAAATACATACTATTAATTTTTTCCTCAAGGGCTATGGAGTTGGGGTTTTAGATCAATGATCTATTGGAAGGTTTCAAACCTTTTTTTGGCATCTTTACGAAGACTTATGTTTGTTGATCAAAATTAGTTTTGGCATAGTTAGATGCTCTTGGTATTTACTTCTCTTTAGTTGGAGATATTCTCCATATTCTAGGGGTTGGCATCTTTATATTGGATATAGTAGTTGGTGATGACATTCTTACTCCTCAATGTCCCATTCACAAAAATTATAACAAATATGTGGTAATTTGTTTGCAAATGGATACCTTGTTTAACCCCTTTGATGCAACTCCCACTCACATGTTTGTTGATTTTTCCGTTACTTATGATTCTATGGATGATTTGTATGTCAATGGATAATTTTGATTGTATGGATCTTTTCCTTCACATTATAATATATATCCTTATGGGACATCATATATGCATTGTACTTCAATGAATCTCTCTTTCAGAATTATCTAGAATCTCCCTTTACCTAGTTGTGGAATCATGTTGGTATTGGTACTACAAGGAGGTTTTATCTTCAAACAACCCACATTCAACATTATGAGGGGAAGGTGTTTTCTATTCCTTTCTCTTCCTAACCTCTTATCCATCTTCAAGGAGAACGTTTTGCATAAGGTCATCCCTATGATGAGATGGGTATTCATTAATCCTCTCACTGTTTTATTTTGGCTATACTTGATCATCTTTTCAAGTTGGTTATCCACACACTAATTTTCACTTGTACGTCAACAACGTATATTCTGTATTTTGTCCACGGCCACTCTTTGTGAGGCATTGAGTATTTATAAACTCATTATCATTTTATATTCAATATTCCTTGTAGTTTCCCTTTTTAAGAATTTGCACAAACTAGGAAAATTACAAATTTTAACCAATTCAACCCTTAGACTATTATTAACCCAATTGCTTCCAAATGGCTCCAAATGATTCCTAATGGAATCTAAATGCATTTGGGAGCTATTCAGACATATAATTGAGGCTTATGGATGCTTAACAACCCTTAAAACACTTCTGCAACATTCATTTACAATCTGGACAAAGTAGGGAAATGTACTAGTCAAATCGAGCTTCAATCCCCCAAGGGTAGTGGTCAAAGATGGCTCTCCAAATGTTGTTAAACCTTTCCAAATTTCAGAACAGAGGTATGGTATTGATAAATGGATTTGATGAGATCCCAAATGTATCATCAATTAGTTCTTATGGCCTTCTGCAACTCCCTTAAATCGTATGTTTATATGCAAGTCTTCACATAGGGGGGAAAACTAGTAATTTTCACCATATGTTATGAAATTCGAAATTTAGGTACCAAGGAATTGTGAAATGCTAATTAAACTTCTTCAGAGCATTAGTGACAATCCATAAATCAACAAAATAATAGAGAATGACTGTGTTAGGAACCCATGTCTTTATTTTCTTAATATATTATTGTTGGACGCATATGCTTTGTAAGTCGTCCCGTAGTATTTGTTGATCCATAGTTTGTGTTATTGTTGTTGGCGCATATGCTTTGTAAGTCGCCCGTAGTATTTTTGATACATATTTTGTAGTGGCCCATGGTTTTGACCCATAGTATTGGTGCCTAGACTTAGTATATAAGTGTGTGTTGAGGTCTATGAAGGCACCATGAAGTTATTTTGTATTAAGCTTGCTCAAAGGAGGTTGCCCCTCAAAGTGGCCTGCGATCAATAAAAGTATTCTGTGATCTGATATATTGTGTATTTTCATCAATTAATTGTTGCAGGTTCTTCACATCTGGTATCAGAGCACTTTCTTAGGCTCACTGTGTGAAATTTCTGCCAATTTTTTTTTCCGCATCTATTGCAGGTTCAGATTTGGGAATAATCCCTATCCGCTTAACTGTGGGAAGTACTTGGGAATAATCCCTAAAACTCATTGTGAGGAGTACCACAGGAACCCCGAAGTAGCTGGCCCATTGAGAGGACCTGCCAGCGAAAAGGGCAACAACCCCTACCTGATTGACTAGTTCCCACCCGTGAGGTAACCTAAGAGCTGTCGTTTGTGGCAAAGTGGTTATCAATTTTACCTGAGCCATGGAGTGAGGGGTACTACCCCAATACGCAAGCCGTCAAACAGCATTGGTGGCCGAGTGAAACCCCTGAACTGTTAGGAATCCGCACATACCTGGGGTCCATATCTCTTTTCAATTGAACTATTGTCGATCACTGCTATGTCGTTTCAGATCCAGCCATTCAGATCCATTCTGAAAGTTGTTCCAGATCCAACCGTTTCAGATCTATTTCAGATCCCAACCATTTTCGATCCATTCGGCGCCATTTCAGATCCCTCTGTTTCCACTCACTTCCGGGCCATTGTAGATCTATCTGTTTCAGACCCCTTCCGAGCCGTAGCTGCTACATTCTGAAAAATAAAAATAAATAAATAAATAATTCTCCATATCTCCCTTGTTTTCACTCTGTTTCCTTTGAAACTTCCAGGGAACCCCTATAATCCCATTCTGCATATTTCATTCCTGAGGACCCTATCCCCACTTCCACTTCCCAAAGCCCGAAATCCCACATTTGTCTATTTTTAGGGTTTGCCATAACTTCCTCAGATTTCACCCAATCACCTTCAAATTTTACCATAGAGTTCCTTTCCTAATTCCTCTTCTTTGTCCCTCTCTGCCAAATTTTCCCATTCTTTCACCCCGCTTCTGAAATCCTCCCTTTCTACTTCCATGTCCATTCGACAGTGTCCAAATCCTAGTCAAACCCCAATTACCCTTCAGATTTGTTCCCAAATCCAGATTTTCCTTTACTGAAACAGTTTCTGTTTTTGTTTTTCTACCCAGTCAAAAAAAAAAAAACTTATGGTTATGGTTGTCACCCGCGCAGGAGCAAAAACCATGGAAGAAGCACTTGCAGCCATCCAAGCCAAACTCCAGGATTTGGATGAAAAATTTATCGGCCTCCATCTTGAACATTCATCCATGAACAACAAACGGCAATCCGAATCTTCATCAGACAATGGGTTCTCTTCTTCTAGCAATTTCTGTGGTCCGAAGCTTGATTTTCCTCGCTTCAATGGTACTGATCCAACTGGATGGATCTATTGTGCAGAAAAGTATTTCAGTCTGCATAATACTTTTGATGTCAACAAAGTTCCACTTGCATCCTTTCATTTGGAACAGGAAGCTCTTCAATGGTACCGTTGGTACATCAAGGCTCATGAAGAGCCAAGATGGCCAAACTTTTTCCAGCTCCTTTTGCAACGATTTGGTCCTAGTGCTTATGATGACTTCACAGGAGCCCTCACTAAACTTCACCAAATTGGCACTGTGAGAGAGTATCAAACCGAATTTGAGAAACTAGCCAACCACACTGAAGGATTATCTGATGACTTTTACCGGAGTTGTTTTATCAGTGGTCTAAAGGATGCCATCCACTCTGAGGTCAAAATGTTCTGTCCCAACATAATGATGAAAGCCCTGGGGTTGGCTAAGTTGGCATAAGACAAGATTGCAACCCAACAGCGCTCCAAGCCCTCTTTTGTTCCCTTCAGAAATATGGGTTCTCAACGACCACCCATACCGTAGGCTCCTCGACCAACTCCTATCAAACATTTGTCTGAAACAGAGATGCAAGCACGCAGAGAAAAGGGGCTTTGCTATAATTGTGTTGAGAAATTCACTCGGGGACATAGATGTGTTTAGCAAAAGCTCTATCTCTTGGATGTGGATTCTCTGCCTGCCTCTAAAATTGGTGACGAAGATCTAGATACAATGGATGCTCAGGTCGACATTCAGGAACCGCCTATTGACCCTCCGTCTCAGGATGACCAGCCAAAGATATCTCTCCATGCTTTAGCTAGAATCACCACCCCCCAAACAATGTGGGTCAGGGGTTACTTCAAGAAACTTCCTCTTACAATACTCATTGATTCTGGTAGCACTCATAATTTGATTGACCCTTGGATCGCCAAACAAGCTGATTGTTTAATCCATCCTTGCTCCAACTTTGAATTCATGGTTTCCAATGAGGTCACATTACCTTGCAAAGGGAAGTGTCGAAATGTGTGTATCTCTATGGGATATTATACCTTGTGCTCTGACATGTTTGCCTTGACCTTAGGTGGATGTGATGTGGTTTTGGGCGCTCAATGGCTATGCACACTTGGCCCTATCTTATGGGATTTTGTTGAACTTTGGATGCAGTTTTCCCTCAATGGACAAAAACACACATTGACAGGATTACAACCAGGGTCTCTCAGCATCATCAGTTCACATCGCATGGAAAAAATCCTCAAGAAGAATTCACATGGTGTCATGGCTCATATCCATTCCATTCAGATGCAACCATCAGCGGTCTCCACTACTCCTTTGGATCTACAACAAATTCTGGATCGATATAAAGGTGTCTTTGCTGAACCAGTGGGATTGCCACCTTCAAGACCAGAATACCATCGTATTCAGCTCCTTCCTGGTAGCGTTCCTCCCAACATCAAGCCCTATCGCTACCCATTTCACCAAAAAACAGAGATTGAAATGCTTGTTCGAGACTTATTGAAGCAAGGTATTATTCGCCCAAGCACTAGTTCCTTTTCTTCTCCAGTTCTTCTTGTCCGCAAAAAGGATGGGTCATGGCGCCTCTGCATTGACTTCCGAGCACTTAATCACCTCACCATCAAGGATAAGTTTCCAATTATTGTTGTTGATGAGCTTCATGGTGCTCAATTTTTCTCCAAGTTGGATCTTCGTTCTGGGTATCATCAAATTCGGGTTCATGAGGATGATATCCCTAAAACAGCTTTCCACACACATGATGGCCATTATGAGTTTTTGGTCATGCCCTTTGGCCTCACTAATGCTCCTTCCATATTCCAGGCCTTAATGAATAAAATATTTCGGCCCTACATGTGGAAATTTATTCTGGTATTCTTTGATGATATCCTCATCTACAGTAAAACATGGGCTGAACATCTCCAGCATCTGGATCTTGTCATGCAACTTTTCTCTGACCATCATCTCCACGCCAAACAGTTTAAATGTGTTTTTGGACAGAAGGAATTTGAGTATCTCAGGCACATTATCTCAGCACAAGGGGTTCGCATGGATCTTTCCAAAATCAATGCCATGAACAATTGGCCGCATCCTCAGACACTCAAGAGCCTTCGTGGTTTTTTGGGGTTGACTGGATACTACCGCAAGTTTGTCAAGGATTATGGGAAGATTGCAGCTCCATTAACTGCTCTATTGAAAAAGGATGCTTTTACATGGACACATGCTACTCAATGTGCATTTGACAAACTGAAACAAGCTATGTGTACTACACCTGTTGTAGCTATGCCCGATTTTTCCAAGCCCTTCACTATTGAGAGTGATGCTTGCTTTTCTCCTTCAAGATGAACACCCCATTGCATTCACCAACAAAGCCCTTTCAGGTAAGAATTTAGCTGCCTCTACATATGAGAAGGAAATGATGGCTTTTTTGCATGCAGTACAAAATTGGCGACCATACCCTATTAGGGAATCATTTCTGCATCAAGACTGATCACCAGAGTCTGAAATATTTCTTGGAACGTGTCTCCTCCCCAGCACAACAGAAATGGGTTATCAACTCATGGGTTATGACTATGAGATCACTTACAAGAAGAGTAAGGACAATATTGTGGCAGATGCTCTTTCTCACACATTTTATGCCCAAGGTTCTCTTTCAGCTATTTCTATGCTTGTTCCAAATTGGTTGCAATCTGTTCAACAGGGTTATGTCAATGACTCTTCCTTATCTCAAATCATCCAACGCTTGACCAATGACCCTTCTGTTGTACCACATTACTCTTGGGATGGTGCTTCCCTGAGATACAAGGGTCGTCTGGTGCTTCACCAGAGCACAGATCTTCAACGGGATGTCTTCTATGAACTCCATGCTTCTCCATCGGCAGGGCACTCTAGGTTCCTCAAAACATATGAATGGGAACGGCATAACTTCTTTTGGCAGGGCATGAAAAGGACAATTCAATAGATGGTGGCTGAATGTGATACCTGAAAGCGCAATAAGGGTGAAACGACACTCCTTCTAGGATTGCTCGAACCCTTTCCCATACCTACACGGATTTGGACAGATATTTCTATGGATTTCATTGAAGGGATCCCTAAATCTGGCGGGAAGACAGTGATTCTCATTGTGGTTGATCTCCTCTCCAAATACAGTCATTTTTGTGCTCTCATCCATCCTTATATAGCCTCCTCAGTCGCTCAAATTTTCCTGGACCAGATCTTTCGTCTTCATGGCATCCCTTCTTCCATTGTCTTGGATCATGATGCGACTTTCACCATTCATTTTTGGACAGAACTATTTCGCCACACTGGCACCAAACTGAAGATGAGTTCAGGGTATCACCCACAAATAGATGGTTAAACTGAAATTATCAATAAATGCTTGGAAACTTATCTTCATTGCTTCACCTCTAAACAACAACATCAGTGGGAAAAGTGGCTCCCTCTCGATGAATGGTGGTACAATACCTCTTACCACACTGCCTCTAAAATGACCCCATATGAAGCAGTCTATGGTCAGGCACCTCCAGTTCTTCTTCCATGTACCCCCAACAGTTCACCAGTTCAGGAAGTTGACACGGTCCTTCGAAACCATGATCAAATTCTTCACATTTTGTGGGACAATCTTCACATGGCAAGAAATCGCATAAAGCAACAAGCTTATCAGCACCATTCTGAGCGCACTTTTCAAGCAGGCGATATGGTTTTTCTTTGTCTCCAGCTGTACAAGCAATCCTCCCTGAAACTCAAATGGCGTCATAAGCTCGCTCCGAAGTTCTATGGGATATATCGGATTCTTCAGGAGATTGGGTCTATTGCTTATAAATTGGAACTTCCTCCTTCTTCCCACATTCATCCAGTATTTCATGTCTCTTGTCTAAAGAAAGTTCTTTGCACCAACATCAATGGACAAACTATTTTACCCGAACTGGATAATGAAGGATCCATCCTTTTGGAGCCGGAGGCCATCCTCAATTGGTGCACTCATCAGCTTCACTCTCGCTCTATCACAGAGGTCTTAATTTAGTGGCACGGCATGCAACTAGAGGATGCTACATGGGAACCACTCCTTCAGATTCAACAACAATTTCCACATCTAAAGCTTTGAGGACAAAGCTTTTTTTAAGGGGGAGGGGATGTTAGGAACCCATGTCTTTACTTTGTTAGTATATTGTTGTTGGACGCATATGCGTTGTAAGTCGTCCCATAGTATTTGTTGATCCATAGTTTATGTTATTGTTGCTGGCGCATATGCTTTGTAAGTCGCCCGTAGTATTGTTGATCCATATTTTGTAGTGGCCCATGGTTTTGACCCATAGTATTGGCACCTAGACTCAGTATATAAGTGTGTGTTGAGGCCTATGAAGGCACTGTGAAGTTATTTTGTATTGAGCTTGCTCAAAGGAGGTTGCCCCCTCGAAGTGGCCTGCGATCAATAAAAGTATTCTGTGATCTGGTATATTGTGTATTTTCGTCAATTAATTGTTTGAGGTTCTTCAGAGACTGATACAATTCTAAATAATGGCTCTTCAAGCTCCAACAACAAGATATAGGGAAAATGGCATCATTTATGCATTGTTTGGTATTTTTACATAGTTTCACTTGGTATTTAGACCTGAGAGTCTTCTAAGTAGTAAATACAGAGTATATATATCAAAATACAAATAAATTTACATTCTTGGACTCTCACAAAGATATCAGTGTAAAATTAGTCACAGCAGATCTAATGAACAAGTAAATCAATCACAACAGATGAACATAGAAAATGTGGTGTAAAACTGTGCAAAACATGCAGCAGTGCTCAATATCCCAGTAAGGGTGAATGATTACAATAGAATACAGTAACAATGACTGAGCAATTCGAATTGCCTAAGGAGGTCATTCGAATCACTAAATGGAGTAGCTTGACTCCAACTAGGAGTCCTCATCATCAATCGGTGGTGGTCATCAATGCACAAGAACCAGTCATCTAGGTGTCAATCTGAGTCTAGCTGAGTGTAACATGTGTAACTGAAGTGTGTAGCACTGATATAGTGAAGTGGAGTCAGTGGAGGGTGCATGGGAGGCTAACTGAAGTCAGAACAAGTCATCTAGTCAATCTGGAGGTCCAACGGAAGTGAAACAGTCAGTCGGGAGTGAAACTAGCCTCAAATCAGGGAGAATCGGAGCTAACTGAGTGTAACTGATGTGGAACTGCAGTGGTAGGTGAAGAAGTGCGCCCTTCTCTGGTAGTAGGTGAGAAGTGGGCGCCTTCCTGACTAGGAGGGCTAAAACTCTAAAGTAAGTGGCTCCCGGGTGCTAGAATAAGGTGGCTAAGGTGTTGAAGGCATCAACCTGGTGACTGGGATGCATGCAAAGTGCATGCAAACCCTAATTGCATGCAAGATCCTGAAAAAGATGATGTGGATATCCGAACACCCCCCCTCAAGCTAGACTATGATGTGCAAAAGAAAATAATGTGGGGCCCTGGTAACTAAGACCAAAGGTCACCCCAATACAATAATCCAAAAAATGCTGAAAATAAACTAAGTGAGGAAAGAGGGAAAACCGAGTGGGAAGAAAGCCCCCCCTCAAGCTAAAGCATAATAATGGATCAATCTGTCTCCACCATGATGGAAATCACCCCCAACAGTGAACAGAGGTAAGAGAACTTCTTCTCAGTGAAGCTCTTGGTGAAGATGTCTGCAATTTTCTCATTAGTAGGGCAATATTGCAGAATGATGGTGCGATCATGCACCAACTGTCGAATGTAATGCATATGAATCTCAATGTGTTTGGTCCTCTTCCACTGAACTGGATCTATGGAGATCTTGATAGCACTTTGATTGTCACAAAATAGGACAGTCGAAGTAGTGCCACCAAAACCAAACTCGGAAAGAATACCCTGCAACCAAACTGCCTGAATGCAGGCATTGATTGCCCCTCGATACTCTGCCTCTGCTGAAAAAAGTGCAATGGCTGCTTGCTTTTTGCTGGACCAGCAAATAGCACCATGACCAATCATGAAAACATAACCGGAAGTGGACTTCCGATCAATGCTATCACCTGTCCAATCTGAATCAGTAAAACCAATGAAATCAAGCTCAGAATCTGCAGCATAATGTATGCCAAACTGTCTCGTACCTTGCACATACTGCAAGATCCACTTGGCTACTCGCCAATGAAGCTCACGTGGCTGCTGCATATACCTTGACATGGCACTCACAGCATATGAAATATCATGCCTTGAGTGTGTCAAATAAAGTAGTGAACCAATCAACTGTCGATACATACTGCAATCTGTAAGTGGTGTAGAATCTCCCTCCTCAAGACTGATTCTTGAGAGGAATGGGAATGGAGCTGCCTTACATTCAGCCATATTAAACTTCAATAACAGGTCGGAAGCATATTTTTGCTGAGATATAGTGATCCCATCAAAATTTTGAGCTATCTCCAAGCCCAAAAAGTGACTCAGCAAGCCCAAATCGCTCATGTCAAAAGCTAGATTTAAGGTAGTTTTTAGCTTGTTTATTGAAGTAAGAGTGCTACCAGTAATGAGAATATCATCAACATAAAGTACAATAACCAACAAATTACCTTTAACTCACTGAAGATATACATTCGGATCAGATTTGCATCTTTGGAAATTCTGAGAAAGAAGGAAGGAGTCCATCTTTGTGTACCAAGCTCTTGGGGCCTGTTTTAACCCATACAAAGATTTCTTCAATCTGCAAACTAATGATGGATCTGATGTGTAGCCCTCTGGTTGCTGCATATATACCTATTCAGCAAGGTCTCCATGTAGAAATGCACTCTTCACATCCATGTGGTGCACTTCCCAGTGCTTGGATGCGGAAATAACCAAAACAAGGCGAATGGAATCCATCTTTGCAACCGGTGCAAAGGTCTCAGTGTAGTCCACTCCATGGACTTGGGAGAAACCTTTTGCCACCAACCTTGCTTTGTATTTTCTGATAGATCCATCAGCAGAAACTTTTGTGTGGTAGACCCATTTACACTTTACTAATTTTCTTCCAAGTGGAAGAGAAACTAGCTCCCATGTGTTGTTCTTTTGAAGAGAATTGTACTCTTCATCCATGGCACTTTTCCATCTCGGATCTCGGTGGGAAGAATAGTATGATGTGGGATATGAACCAGCCATCAAAGAACAAATCTCAGGAAGTAATGGATCAGCAATAGAAAGAGCCATACCTGCTCTTTGAAAGTCTGCTCTTGTTCGTCTCGGATCAGCAGGATTTCCAAGGTTCGAACTAGTAGATTGAAGAGTGTTTTGGGCCCACTTTGGTAACTGAGGAGGATCATAATGGTCGAATTCCGAACCTGATATGTCATGATCATCATGTGCTGCTAAAATATTATAAATATCAGAACTCATACCTTCATTATCGCTGCACGGATCTTCTTCTGGTGAAGGCGGTGAATCGGCAGTCTCTTCCTCGACTAGTTGTAATTCTTGAAGCTGTTCTTCAAATTGTACACTGCACTCTATGAATATATTTTTAGATCTGATATCCATGAGTTTATATTCTTTTGATTCTTCCCCATATCCTATCATTATGCACTCAATACTTTGTGGATCCAAAGCTCATCTCTTCTTGGAAGGAATTCTAGCCCATGCAGTAGAGCCAAAAACTCTCAAATTTGACACATCCGGTTTGTGACCAAAGAATGCTTCGAAAGGAGTCATACCTTTCACGGATGAATGTGGAACACGGTTCTGTATGTATGCAGCAACATTGATTACTTCAGCCCAAATATTTGCAGCCAAACCTTTTGATTCAATCATGCATGTAGCCATCTCTTTCAGTGACCGATTTTTCCTTTCCGCTACACCGTTCTGCTGGGGTGTGTAGGGAACTGTATGTTGGATCTGAATTCCACTTTGGGCACAAAGTTACAGCAACTTGGCCTTGATATATTCTCCACCATTATCAGATCTAAGAGCTTTGATCTTGCTCTCATTGGTGGTCTCAACAGAAGCCTTAAAATCCTTGAATTTTCCAAGCACTTCTAACTTGTTTTTGAGAAAGAATACCCATGTAAAGCGGGAAAAATCATCAATAAATGTCAAAACATACCTTGAACCATTTAATGACGTATCGGGAAGTGGACCATTGATATCAGAATGTATCAACCCCAAAACTGTAGAAGCTCTGCTAGCTTTTCCGCGGTCGAATCTGTGCTCGGGGTGCTTCCCAATAATGCAACCAGTGCATATTCCCTTCGAGGAATGGAGTTGTGGAAGACCATCTACCATGGATTTGTTTGATAGTAGCAGCAAATAATTATAATTAAGATGTCCAAATCTTTCATGCCATATCCTACTAACCTCATTACCATGTGTGCGAAGAGCAATGGGCTTTGCAAGCGGAATAAAGTGTGAAAACTCATAGCATTTTGCAGTGTGGTTTGCCTTTCCGACTGCAACAAGTCTTCCACTTTTGATATCAGAAATTTCAACTGTATTAGGGCTGAATGTAACTTGCTTCGGTTCACCAGTGTGTGTCATTTGATACACAGAAAGAAGATTTGAAGCCAAGGAAGGCACATAGAGAACATTATGAAAGCTTCCATGATCTACATGAATCGTACCTTTTCCCTTTGAAGAAATTTTTGAGTCATCTCCCAAATGGATGGGGATGGAGATGTTTGGATCAAATGAAGAAAAAGAATCAATATTTGCAGCCATATGATTCGATGCACCCGAATCTATCAAGAGAGTAGTGGGCTTCGAAACAGTTGCCATGAGTGCTTGTCCTCTTTCATGATCATCATTCCTATCTTTCTTCCTTGCACCGTCAGGAAGAGTTATGTTGTTCTTTTCCAAAAGGAGGGCCATTAGATCTATAGTCTTTTTCATACATGAACTTTCGGGATGAAAGCCATGGTTTCAATAAGTACATTTAGATTTTTGGTTACCTTCTTTTCCCTTTTGCTTGAACTTTGAACTGGATGGTGCATCCATCTGTTTGCCTTTCTCTCTTTGCTTGTGAGGCTCGAATTTGGGCTTCTCCTTCTTTTGCTTTCCTTTACCATTCGAGATCTCGGGTCCTTGAACATATAGGGATGAATATTTGGAGCTTATGGACCCCATTTGAATCAACTTGTCATGCTCTTTTGTGACGGACTCAATGAAGGCATTCAAGGTAGGCATCTTCCAATTCGGGGTAGTTAGCCGACCGGAATTGAAAGTAGAGACAAATACGGAATAATCTTTACCAAGCTTGCTGAGAATGGAGAGGATTAATTGTTTATCCTCTTTGATAACTCCACTGTTCTTCAACTGCAAGTTCAAGTTCTTGAATTTTGTGAAGAATTCATTAATGGTCTCGAAATTCTCAGGACTAAGGGCAATCAATTCATTCTCTAATTGAAAGGCCCTAAGCTCGTCCTGCTTGCCAAATAGTGTTTCAAGTTGCTCCCATATAGCTTTTGGAGTCTTCAATCCGCTGAGATGGAAGTGAATATCTTTGGAGATGGAGAGACAAAGAAGACCATAAGCTTCATCAAGCTTGTTGTAGTGTTTGGTTCTATCTGACAAGTTGTTTGGCTCCAATTCAAGACCAAGACTGACTCGGTAGTAACCTTTTGAACGTAATATGATCTCCATATCATCTTTCCAATCAAAATAATTGAATGGGGTGAGGATAGGCTTTGAAGAAGAGTATTCCATTGCTAGGAGCGAGTGCACACTGATGTAGAGAAGCTTGCAAGGGCAAAGTAGTGAATGCAAATGATGGAGACAATAACCTGCAAATCACAATAAACCAAGAACAATGAGGTCGAACAATCCACCCTTTTAGAGTTGCATCACACCTGGGATTGGAGATCAAACAATGTTGAATGGGTCCAATGTATCAGATCCAAGAATTATGTGAAAACTCAAGCTTCTGGAGTGGTATTGGATGTATTTTCAAGCTTTGCATGCACAGGAGCGAATGCCCTTGAGATCTTTCATGCCAGAACTTTTTGCAATTTTTGAGCAATTCACTCAAATCTTCTTGTAGAAACACCTGTAGAAAGGATATCTTGTCCCTGCAATGGCTCTGATACCATGTAAAATTAGTCACAGCAGATCTAATGAACAAGTAAATCAATCACAACAGATGAACATAGAAAATATGGTGTAAAACTGTGCAAAACATGCAGCAGTGCTCAATATCCCAGTAAGGGTGAATGATTACAATAGAATACAGTAACAATGATGGATCAATTCGAATTTCCTAAGGAGGTCATTCGAATCACTGAATGGAGTATCTTGACTCCAACTAAGAGTCCTCATCATCAATCGGTGGTGGTCATCAATGCACAAGAACCAGTCATCCAAGTGTCAATCTGAGTCTAACTGAGTGTAACATGTGTAACTGAAGTGTGTAGCACTAATATAGGGAAGTGGTCTCAGTGGAGGGCGCATGGGAGGCTAACTGAAGTCAGAACAAGTCATCTAGTCAATCTGGAGGTCCAACGGAAGTGAAACAGTCAGTCGGGAGTGAAACTAGCCTCAAATCAAGGAGAATTGGAGCTAACTGAGTGTAACTGAAGTGGAACTGCAGTGGTAGGTGAAGAAGTGCACCCTTCTCTGGCAGTAGGTGAGAAGTGGGTGCATTCTTGACTAGGAGGGATAAAACTTTGAAGTAAGTGGCTCCCGGGTGCTAGAATAAGGTGGCTAAGGTGTTGAAGGCATCAACCTGGTGACTGGGATGCATGCAAACCCTAGAATTTGCATGCAAACACTAATTGCATGCAAGATCCTGAAAAAGATGATGTGGATATCCGAACAATCAGCATCTCACCAAAGGTGCAATTCCTCTAGGGACCCAAATATGCAAGAAAATGTGAAAGAGATGCAAGAACAAGTTGTAGATGAATGAACCATGAGCTTCCCTGTAGCTTCAAAAATCAAAGGTTTGAATTTCCTCTCCAATTGCCAATTAGGATGGGAATCTTTCACCCTTGAAATTGGTGCTAAGGCAAGTATATTAGCTCTCTACTAGCTCCTCTCCAAATGAAAAATGTAAAATGATCAAAAGCCACTCTCCTTCTTTGTTCTTGACTTTTATAAACTTTCAAAAACCTCCTTGGGTATAATTCCTTCCAAAAGACTCATGCCAACTCAAGTTGGGAAGAGATTCCAATGTGCGCCACTTGTCCAACAGTTCCTAGTCTCCATCTTCCATCATTTCGAATGGGTGTCTCTTTGGTTGCCCAAACTCTCTTGTGTGCCTTCTTGGGGGCTATTTTTAGCCCTAACATGTCATATATGTCAGATGTCGGCATTCAGGTCTGATTTGTGTCATAGGTGTCATAGCATCTTCATCATTGTTGTCATAGAGCTAGGGAATCTAGTCCAAGTGTCACATTAGCTCCATAATCCCTCTTCCTCTTCCATGGGAGTTACTCTTCCACTCCAATTCGACCTTCATTGATTCATGACAAGTAAATTGACCTTCCAAATCCCCAATAGCATTAGACTCCGCCTTGGATTCGAATGGGTGAGAATAGAATGCCATGTGGCATGAGTAATCTAGCTTTTGTGTGGGTCCCACACCACCAATGTGTCTCCATGACCAAGTGCCACCTTATTTTCCTATCATAAATATTTATTTAAACCCTTTTAATATATTTATGTCAATCTAATGTCCATTTGGGGTTTATTATCTCCCTTATTCAAAATCCCAATGTTTCCACCCCAACCTAGGAAACTAGTAGATTGGTGGAATTTCCTCTTTTGAAATTTATTTGAATGGGGACATTACAGTCCTCCCCACCCAATATTGATTGTCCTCAAGCAATTTGAACATGGATGTTGAAGAACCTACTTTCTTTCCAAAACAAAAAAAAAATTGAAACCAATGAGACTAAAATTATTCCAAGGTCACATTGCTTGTATTGCACTCCAACAATTAGGAGTGCTCTCCAACCCATACCATTAGGAAAGAGAATTCCTGGATCCCATTTCCTTGTATTCCTTCTTCCAAAAATTACAAGTACAAAATATAGATCATCAAAGTACATGACAACATAATAAAAATGTACATCAAGGAGGTGCCTCATCAAAGAATCATGAAAGTGCTTGTACCTCCAAGTAAGTAGACCACCATTTTCCAGGTGCATACAAGCATCAAGTGACCAATCAAATATGCTACAATGACATAGGTGAGTATCCCATATCCTATAATGCTACTCCAAAAATATGTAATATGCATCAAAAAAATCAGCCATGTATTCTTTCATCCAAGAAGTGAATGAAGAATCTCCACTAAAATCTGAACCAAGTAGGGAGCAAAGAAAATAATGAGCCTTCAAGGGCCTCATAGAAGTATCATTTGTGCATCCATGAATATGTGTGTCATCAAGAAATAACAAAGGATGTTTCTTCCAATAAAAATGTGCTCCAATCATATATATCTTCACCCAAGTATTGGATGAAGTTCCTCCAACATCAATTGAACTAAGCAAAGAACAAGGAAAATCATGAGTCTTCAAGTGACTCAAGTGAACATCATAGGTGCATCCATGAAGATAGGTATCATCATAAGGTATAAAAGGATGCTTCTTCAAATGTAAATAATGATGTGCTCTAGTCATGTCATCATCAAAAGGAGAGTTAGGAGTTTCATACCCCTCATGTGGCACCATTAGAAAAAATCCTTTCACCCAATTTTCATCCCCCATTGATGTGGCTAAAAATGAAGTAGGGGGTAAGGAATTATGAACCAACCTTAACTCTTTGCAACTCTTACCCATCGAAATATTTAATTCATCTTCTCCATAATTTTTTGGTACAACTATTGTGAGATCATGTGCCTCCTCCAAGGCTTTGCAACTCTCACCATGAGGCAATTCATAATACCTCTGAACAAAGACAAGTGCTTGTTTTTCTTCTTGTTTGAGTGTAGCATATTCAAGCACCTTCATATCAACATGTACCTCATGTTCCACCATTACATGATTTTTCTCCTTTGTTACATAAATTATTTCATCCATTTCCTTCTTTTCCTCGAAAGGAGAACCATTGCTCCCTCTTATTTCCAATTTGCTTCCAAATTGACTAGCCAACAATTCGAACCCTTGCATTAGCTGTTTTGTCATGTCTTCAAAGAATGGTTTCAGGAATTTTCTAAACTCCTAATTCTCCTCTAAGGTTCCTTTCTCATCCTTACTCATGGTTACCAAAGAATGCACTTCTTCTCCTACTTCTTCCCTTTCACCAAAGTACTTTCATTTTCAGTTTCTAAGGGTGGGGGGTGATTTCTTTGACTTATTGTCCTCATGAATGGTCATCCACATCAGGTTCAAGGACCATGCTCTGATACCACTTTTAGTGTCCCTTTTTAAGAATTTGCACAAACTAGGAAAAATTGCAAATTTTAACCAATTCGACCCTTAGACTAGTATTAACCCAACTGCTTCTGAATGGCTCCAGATGCTTCCTAATGGAGTCTGAATGAGTTTGGAAGGTATTCATACATATAAGTGAGAATTATGGATGCTTAAAAACCCTTAAAACACTTAAGCAACATTCATTTACAATATGGACAAAGTAGGGAAATGTACTAGTCAATCCCCCAAGGGTAGTGGTCAAAGATGGCTCTCCAAATGCTATTAAACCTTTCCAAATTTCATAAAGGAGGTATGGTACTTATAAATGGATTTAATGATCTCCCCAATTTATCATCAATTAGTTCTTATGGCCTTTTACAACTCTCTTAAATCATATGTTTATTTGCAAGTCTTCACATAGGGGGGAAAGCTAGTAATTTTCACCATATGTTATGAAATTCGAAATTTAGGTGCCAAGGACTTGTGGAATGATAATCAAACTTCTTCAGAACATTAATGACACTCCATAAATCAACAAAATCACAGATAATTACTGATACAATTCAAAATAATGGATCTTCAAGCTCCAACAACAAGATATAGGGAAAATGGCATCATTTATGCATTGTTTGGTATTTTTACATAGTTTCACTCGGTATTTTGAACTGAGACTATTCTGAGTAGTAAATATAGATTATATATATCAGAATACAAATAAATAGAGATTCTTGGACTCTCACAAAGAGATCAACATCTCACCAAAGGAGCAATTCCTCTAGGGGCCCAAATATGCAAGAAAATGTGAAAGAGATGCAAGAACAAGTTGTAGATGAATGAACCACGAGCTGCCTTGTAGATTCAACCTGTAACTAAAGACTCCATTGTATCTCCAAATGAAATTTATGAATGTCCTCTCCAATTTCCAATTAGGATGGGAATCTTTCACCCTCGAAATTGGTGCTAAGGCAAGTAAACTAGCTCTCTACTAGCTCTTCTCTCCAAATGCAAAATGTGAAATGATCAAAAGCCACTCTCCTTCTTTGTTCTTGACTTTTATAAACTTCCAAAGACCTCCTTGGGTCGAATTCCTCCCAAAATACTCATGCCAACTCAAGTTGGGAAGAGATTCCAATGTGTGCCACTTGTCCAACAATTCCTAGTCTCCATCTCACCTCATTTCGAATGGGTGTCTCTTTGGCTTCCCAAACTCTCTTGTGCACCTTCTTGGAGGCTATTTTTAGCCCTGACATGTCATATATGTCATATTTCAGCATTCAGGTCTGATTTGTGTCATCAGTGTCATAGCATCTTCATCATTGTTGTCATAGAGATATGGAATCTAGTCCAAGTGTCCCACTAGCTCCAAAATGTCTCTTCCTCTTCCATGGGATTTACTCTTCCACTCCAATTTGACCTTCATTGAGTCATGAAAATTATATTGACCTTCAACTCCCCAATATCATTAGACTCCACCTTGGATTCGAATGGGTGAGAATAGAATGCCATGTGGCATGAGGAATCTAGCTTTGTGTGGGTTCCACACCACCAATGTGTCTCCATGACCAAGTGCCACCTTATTTTCCTATCATAAATATTTACTTAACCCATTTTAATATATTTATGTCAATCTAATGTCCATTTGGGGTTTATTCTATCAAGAAGCTATCAATTCTCCCATACCAAGCTCTAGGAGCTTGTTTCAACCCGTACAGAGCTTTCTTCAACTTTCATACGTGAGTTCTTCTATCTTCAACCTCATATCCTTGTGGTTGTTCTATGTACACTTCTTCCTTAATTACACCATTCAGGAAGGCTGTCTTCACATCCATCTGGTGTAATCTCCACTTCATCATGGATGCAAGTGCCATGATGGTTCTAATGGAAGTGTACCTTGCAACTGGTGCAAATGCTTCTTCATAGTCAATTCCCTCTTTCTGAGAGAATCCTCTGGCCACAAACCTTGCCTTATACCTTTCAATGCTACCATCTGCAGCATGCTTTATCTTGTATATCCATTTAGAGGATACCACACTCTTGTCATTTGGTTTGGGAACTACATCCCAAACATCATTCTTCATTATTGATTGGTACTCCTCCATCATTTCTTCTACCCATTCTTTCTTATGAATTGGTTCTTCATAACTGGTAGGTTCTTGATCTACAAGATCACACATCAAAGCCACATAGTTGGGAAATGGCTTTGGTTTCTTGATTGCTCTTCTGGAGCTTCATATCTTTCTGCTTCTTGTATAATTTCTCTTTCTCATCCTGAATTTCTCTTCCATGATATGTTCATAGGTGGGGGTTCCTGAGGTTCTATCATATCATGGTTTTTTGGTGTTTCCTCTTCAGGGAAGGAAACAACTTCTGTATTTCTAGGGGATATATCTTCTTCATATATTTCTTCATACTGGCACTTTCTGGATCTTTTGAGAGAAGCTTCTTCATCAAAGGTTACATCTCTACTAATTTCCATGTGATGTAATCCTAGGATGTATATTCTAAATGCCTTGGATGCTTCACAATACCCAACAAATATTCCCTTCTTTCCGGAAGGGTCCAGCTTAGTTCTCTTCTCTTTTGGTATGTGAACATATATAGGGAACCCAAATATATTGAGGTGGCTTACATCAGGCTTCTTTCCTGTGAACATTTATTCTGGAGTCTTGAATCCAAGGGCACTATGAGACAATATATTTTGGACATAGACTGTCATCCTTGCTGCTTCTGCCCATAGATGCATAGGAATTTCTTGATCATGTATCATTGTCTTCATTGCTTCCATAATGGTTCTATTATTCTTTCTTTCCGCAACACCATTTTGTTGAGGATTGTAGGGAGTGGTTAGCTCCCTCTTGATTCTAGCTTATTTACAAAAGACTTCAAAATCCTTTGAAGTGTATTCTCCACCATTATCTGTTTTGAGTGTCTTGATTTTCTTTTCTGAATGATTTTCTATCAAGGCTTTGAATTCCTTGAATTTTCCAAATACTTCATCTTTTCCTTTTAGGAAATATATCCAAGTCTTTATTGAATAGTCATCAATAAATGTAAGGTAATATTCATATCCACTCAAGGTTGTGGAAGGCATTGGACCACATACATCTGAATGGATCAATTCCAAAGTACTTTTAGTCTTTGTTTCACTCTTCGGAAATGGATTCTTGATATTCTTCCCTTTTGCACATCCTTTGCAAGTTCTTTCATGATCAATCTTCAAAACTATTAGTCCTGTTACTACTTTTCTCACATAGGGTAGTGCCTTGTATTTGATGTGAGCAAGCCTTCTATGCCATAGCTCACTTGGGCTAGTAGCTTCATGGACAAGGGTTGTTTCTGAATGTCCCTTGACTTTATATAGGCCTCCTTCTTCTTCACCAATGACAAATGCATCCTCAATTGATTTTCCTTTGGGCCACATGAGTACTTTTCCATCTATGAATGAAACCCTATAACCTTTATTATCTAATGCTAAGATAGAAATTAGGTTCTTCAATCCTGGTACATATAAAACTTCCTTCATCTTCATGGGGGTTCCAGAATCAATCTTGTAGCTTGCTTCACCAATTCCTTTGATAGGATATTTATAATCATCTCCTAATGATACCTTTTGTGGAGAGGATCTTTCTTCAAGTCTTCACAAATTTTTCTTTTGTCCCGTCATGTGCTTGGAAGCACCACTATCAATGAGCCATGTATCTTCTCCAGGTGTTATGGACCCAGAAAGTGCAGAGAATAGAACATATTCTTCTGCATCTTCTTCTTCGACATAGCTCTTTTTCTTTGAGGTCTTTCCTCCTCTTCTTCTTCACTGTCATCTTCTCCTAGATGTGCTTGATGTGTTCTGTGGTGGAAACCCTTGTTTTTCTTTGAAGGACAATTTCTAGAAATGTGTCCTATTTTGTGACAATTGAAACACTGGAATGAAGAGTGATCTCTTTTTGGATTGGTTCTTCTTTTCTTTTGAAACCTTTGTGGAGGTTAATACTCCTTGTGGCTTTCCTTATTGAAGTTGGATTGACTTCTTCTTCTCTTGGTATGGGTGGCTAATGCTTGATTATCTTCTTTGAGTAAGGCCTCTCTATTGGCGACTCTAGCCTCTTCTTGAATGCAATCCTCCCATACAAAGTCAAACTTCATGCTTTCCTTTCTGGCACACATGGTCTGGATGAATGAATCCCAAGGTCTAGTGAGACCATTGAGAGCAGTAATGACTAGTTCATCTTCATCAAGGGAGTCTCCAATGTCTTCTAGTTTTTCCTTGAACTAGGAGACCCTTGTGAAGTAATCTTGAATGGATTCTCCCTGACTCATCTTAGTGCTCTTCAATTGAGCTCTCAAGTTCATCTTCCTGTTGATGTTCCTCCCTTCATACATTCTAGCTAGGGAATCATACATTTCTTTTGGGGTCTTCTTGGATGACACTTGAGGGATCAAGTGGTCTTTGATAGAATTAGCAATGATTCTCTTTGCCCTAATCATGTCCTTCTTATACTTCTCTTTAGCTCCATCTTACTCAGGTTCTGCAACTTCATCTTTGATGTATTGGGAAAGATCATTCTCTTAAAGAATGAGACCAATCCTATATTTCCATGCCCATAAATTCTATATGCCTTATAGCTTATCTTCAAGCCTAGTGCTTGGGTCCATCTTATCGAGGAGGTCACCAAAAATTGAAAATTCTCAAAATGCAAAACAGACCTTACCAAGAGATGTGCTTGACTGAATTGAGTTGACTGGTGTACTTGGTTTCTGAAAACTTCAACTTTCACCCTTCAAACTTGACCAGCGAAATTCGGATTTGCAATAGGTTTTCTGGTTTCCTGGTTCATTGGTTCATCGGTTTTCTAGTTCACTAGTTCACTGGTTCGCAACTTTTCTAGTTCACTGGTTCGTAGTTTTTCTGGTTCACTGGTTTTCTGGTTTTCTAGTCCAGAATTCAAACTAGGGTTTGACTTATCCCGGGTTTCTACCCACTCAAAAACTTCAATCTAGGGCTCAGAATTTTGCTGTTGAGGAGGAGCATCTAGCCATGCAATCAGATTCCAAAAATTCCAACTTTTGCAGAAACCCTAATTTTTCACTGGAGGAAGAATAGAGAGATTTTCACCTTGTGAAAGATGTCCTATTCAGGCTAGCTCTGATACCATGTTAAGTTTAGCATAAAGTTCACAACAAAAGAATAATAAGGATCACTGAAAGAAACACAATCACAAGATAGACACAGATTTATCTTGGGAAACCCTCATGGGGTAGAAAACCCAACAAAACTTCCTCAATATAGATGATCAACAAATACAAAGATGTAATCCCCAAACAAGAGCTCCTTCTCCTCCTTCGCAGATCTCTCTCTCTCTCCTATGCGAGTTTCACAAGTGAGTGAATGTATGTTAAATGAGGAACACGCCTCCTCTATTTATACTTTACTTTACTTGACTTTTAACCCTAAATGGGCCGACTTCTCCTAGGAGAGTCTAATAACCCCTAATAACTTAACTCAGGGCCGACCACACTAGGAGAGTCTAATAACCCTTGTTACAACATCCTGGCGGAGGAATAAAACATCTCCAGATGAATAATAATATCCCGACGGAGGAATAAACATCTCTGGAAAATAAAGTACAAATAGAATATTCTTAGAAGTTACAATATTTCAACACTAGATTGACTGAGACTCGAATTATCCTATTCGAATTCTCTCCATTGTTGACTATACTGATTATTAGATCATGTGACATTATTCCTGTTCCTATCTGAGTTCTCATGCATAATTAATTGTCTGCTCTTTTTTACTGTGATTTTCACTGTAACTCAATTTCTCTGCTCATTCTTTCTCTGTGAGGTATACTCAGCTCCATGATCTGCTGTGATTTAGACTGAGACTCAAATTATCCTATTCAAATTCTCTCCATTGTTGACTATACTGATTATTAGATCATGTGACATTATTCCTGTTCCTATCTAAGTTCTCATGCATAATTAATTGTCTGCTCTTTTTTACTGCAATTTTCACTGTAACTCAATTTCTCTGCTCATTCTTTCTCTGTGAGGTATACTCAACTCCATGATCTGCTGTGATTTAGACTGAGACTCGAATTATCCTATTCGAATTCTCTCCATTGTTGACTATACTGATTATTAGATCATGTGACATTATTCCTGTTCCTATCTAAGTTCTCATGCATAATTAATTGTCTGCTCTTTTTTACTGCAATTTTCACTGTAACTCAATTTCTCTACTCATTCTTTCTCTGTGAGGTATACTCAACTCCATGATCTGCTGTGATTTAGAATTTCACACAAATTCCTATTTATCTTCACCCCCTATATCTGCTGCAACTTTGGGTTCATTTCCTTCTCTTAATACATTCTTCTATTCAAGTGCTCATCCTGTAACATCAACCCCAAGAACAAATCGATTTCTGAGTAAGAATTGTTCTTCTTTTGCTCAATCTGTCCATTACCAAATATTTTTACCAGGACATGACGGATTTTTTTTCTTTATTCTCTCTTTTTCTTTGAGCTACTAGAACCATATTGAAAAGTGACGTATTTAGAAAGTATGGTAAATATAATCTCAACCCCTTGAAGTATGATACAAGTCTAATGTAAAAAATGCTAAACTGAAATGCTTTCCATAAGTAACGGACTTCTATAGAATAAAGCGAAGATCATAATACCTTTCTTAAGATGATTCTAAGGTGTTGATTTTTGAACCATTTGTCACTCTTCTGAGGGAGGTTGGTGGCAATGGTAATCGAATCCTTTGTTATTTAAAATTTCAAGGCTCCTATGTGCACACGGTCATTATGAAAACTACATGAAAAAAAAATTGCTTACTTGTGTTCCATACCCTTTCATGAAAAATCGCACCACCCTACTTTCTCCAATATCTTGTGACATCTAGGATACACCTCTAGAAGCTTTGCCCCCTTTTGTTCAAACATGATTTTTGTATGCATGGCTCTTTGCTTTCTCTCGGCATGGGGAAAATACAAAATCTCTACTTCAATTGTTAAGTTATGTTGTTAGCACAAATGGATGTAGGTGGGATTTGAAAAAGGAAATGGGATTATTGGACAATCCACTCGAGCGGACACGAGCCGGATCTCCCTAGCTCAAAGTGAGTCTAGAACAAATAGAACAGACTACTAATGCATTTCCTAGATATACTTAAGGATCGAGTACTAGATGTCTTACCTTTTCAGTATGCAATCCTTTCTCCTGAATGTTGATCCACGTCCCACGGTCATCAGATCCAAGCTGCAAGACCTGTCAAGACAAGAAACAAGAGAAACCAGTAAAAGACATCTATACAATAAGAGATCTAAGTAAACAGTTAAGCAGGTAAACCACTCAATATCATTACACTCACGAACAACATTGGTGGAAAGAATTTGTATTACTGCAAATAGAGTAGTACATGATAGAGATATAGAACCACAACCAAGGCTTAACGCTGTAGCCCTTCTCTGATAAATCCAATTGCCATATCCTTCCAAGGAAGTATGAGTTCTCCAATAGGTGAGTGGAGATGTTCTAAGAATGATTTCACCAGCATGTATATACCATAGTCTTCCTCCCTTTGGGATGGGAGTGAGCTTCCTTTATATAGGACTAAATGGATAGGGTATGGATAGGATAGGTTGAGAGATGGTAGGAGAGGCTTAAGGGATCTCCCCAAATGTCTAGGAACCGAGTTCCAACTCTTCCAAGAGGTCAAGGAAAGGGTCCCAAGTCAGCAAGCTTCGAGATGGACCTCGAAGAAGCTATTTTTGCCACTTAACTGACTTCGTCGCACCCTGTAATGGAGCAAGGTGCGACGTCGCATGTTGCTAGTGTGCAACCTGTGATGACCCTTCAAAACTGAGCACAACTGGGTACAAATCCTCCCAGGATGATTACTTAGTCCAAGTATATTCATGGATGTATACACTGAATCTCATGATAAGTAGATTTTGGGTGTAACAAAATGAAGTTGTTGAAGATAGACAGGTGAAGTGCTTTGATAGAAGTAATGGCAATAGACCCGTCGGACGAAGGACACTGCTACAGTACAAATGACTCTGAACTGACAATCTCATATGAAGTACAACATGGCTGCCGACCAATACATTGCAGATCCATGGTAGTAATGACCGACTGAACACAATAATGGCTACTAGACACAAGCGTAGATCCATGATGAGATGATAACACAGCCACGACCAATACAAAAGTGGATCCGTGTGATATAACTCAAATACAAACTCCATCGCAGCCTAGGTAAAACATGACTCCCCAAGGTCTTCAAGTTGAACCCACAATGATACGAATCTATCCATGTGATTACAAATGTCTTGACGTCGAACATGGTAGAAACCACTTGATTACCGGCCATTGATGTAAACTGTTAACAAGTGCAAGGGAGATCACCATTGATGTCAATGATTCCCAAGGTATCACAGTACATATCATCAAGCGTGAATAAATAAGTTGAAGTTGAACGCGAGATGAAATCTTTCAATCAAGAGTCAATGATGTAAAGTCATGATGAAAGCGAGGTAACCTGCCATTGAGGCATGCAGGGCCAAGGTAATTGACTGGTTTCTAGATTCAATCCTCAGATGATGAGTTGAAGTCGACAAGGATGAATCCGTCGAAGGAGGGCCATGATGAATCCCCCATCAATCGACACGAAACACGACAAAATATGTGTAGAGTGGATCGGATAGTACAGCAACATGTGAGACTGACACAAAGTAAACCGATATGGTGATGAGTGTACTGACTGCAAATGATAAACGATACACGTTTTCTTGAACATGGGCATGGCATGACTCAGCAGTATTGACACAATGAGTACAACGCAAACTTCCAATGCAACCGATGATGGGAGCTTTCTTTGAACGACTCAAAGGAGTAACAGGACTCAGAGAGTAAACGGGGACTCGTAGACAAACAGATCACCCAAGTACTTTATGCAAATGAAAATGAGTGCCATGTTCAAGAACGACTACATACTGCCACTAATAAGGTATGTAACTCAAACACTTTCCTTTTTCCCCATCATGAATGATGAGTGCCTCATGTGTTTTTTACGAGCTTGATGAGGGTAACCAGATGCTCGGTATAGCTCATCTCATAGATGAGTCCAATCCCAAATATTTTCCGAACCTAGGATAGGACGGGTTTGTCCCATGACAGGCCCTTCAATGTGAAAATTTTAACGAGTCCATAGAAAGTAAACTCGGTCGTCATTTCATGTTTAGAGAGTCTGAAAAGAACTTAAAGGAGACTCCAGTGGTCATTTTTCATAAAGTTAGCCTCACCGCCCGAAAAAGGGTAAAACAATGCGAGAGAGGACTCTTCCAGTCATGATTAGCTGGAGTATACCTTTTTCGTAATTAGTGCCTCCTGGTCCGAAAAAGGGGTAAACTATCACTAGGAAGATGACCATTCAAATACTTTAACAAGAGTGAATGCGACAAGTTCTCTTGGCAATCTTTTCGTTTTTCGAGAGCCTGAAAAGAGCTTAACGGTAAACTCCGGGGGTGTCCTTTTCCGTGGAAGTTTAACGAGCCTGAAAAAGTGATAAATCATAACTTGGTACTTGTTCTCATAGTTCTATGAGTACGAGAACAAACGAAGAGTAAACTCATCATCACGTAATACTTACAGATTAACCGTTGCAAAAATAACGACAAAACATTCAAGGGAGTGCTCACACCTGCGATGACCGTTGTGATACGAGAAATGGCACAAAAGACCACTTACAACTCCTATACACTAGAAAAAGTGTCAAATAACCTCAAATATGACAAAAATGGTCCAAAACTATGATAAATGGCCCAAGAGCATCAAAATATTTGAAAAGTAATATTCCATTCTATTTATAAGTAGAAAAATGAGCCAAAATAGATTTCATTGTTTCATTTTCCAATTTGGGAGAAGTACCAATTTGGAGCCAAAACTTCCTTTACCGATTCCGGGAGCTACGATCCGCAATTTCACCAACCGTCCAGATCAGGTAGGCCTAAACTTCATCCAGCAACTTTCCAGTGGATTAGATTTTGTTTTTAGGTTCATTTTTTGGGTTTTTTTATGAGTTCATGGAGGGTTACTGCGCTCTCGGCTCGTCGCAGTTGGCCCTTTCAGGACCTGCGACGAGACCGAGTCATCGCAAGCCTCGAATGGGTGAAGTGTGACAGCAGAGTTGAAAATTCCAAACATAAAAAAGAATCCAAAAAATGGACTTGTGAAGGTTGAAGCAGGACCTAACAGTGTTTAAATGCCCTTCTTGGCAGGTTGCTTGCTAGCCAACATGGTTTTAGGGTGGCGGGAAAGAGAACACGAGATAGAAGATGAGCAAGCTACCAACGATCCACAATGCGTGGATGCCTTGAGGAACTGTGGTTTACTCAAGTTCTTTGAGATTCAGGGGATGAGATCCCAAATCCCATTGCTATCACACATGCTCCAGAGTTGGGATGCGGCCCAATAGTATTTCATGATTGGTGAGCACATCCTCACAATAGATGTTAAGGACATCTATTTTCTCACAGGTCTGTCCCAGAGAGGGGAACCTGTGCATATTACTGGAACACGGGCCAGTGACCGCAGAGTTGATGACACGGTGTCACAGCATTGTATCGCTACTTCTCGACCTTCCAGTGGGAAGATTCTTATCAGGGATGTGGTGAGCCACCCACTGCATACCATATTGCTTACTATTACTAGAGCGGCGGGTAGCCAAGCCCCACACACGGCTACTCAGACCCACATCATGCTTTATGCGGAGGAATGCATGTCCCCCATGGTTTTCAACTGGTGCGAGGGTCTCCTCACAAACCTCCAAGCTCAGCTGAGTGATATATATATACATACATTATCGGCAATTTATACATTATGTGTTTTAAAATGATGAGTGATGTGATCTTGTTTACATGTTTTCTTTTATACATTGTATTATTTACATGTTGTGAATGCTTTTACATATTATGAATATTATGTGTGTGTGATGTACCAATCCAAAATGAAGTTGGCCATCGAGTCAGCAACTGTGTTTAACTCTCATGGAATGTGCACGTATTGAACGGATTCAAATGACCTTTCCAGGAGACGTACTCGTCTGAAGAGACGGAGTAAGGTGGAATCACGAATGGCGTAAACCCGGTTAAGATGGGAAACCACTAATTGAGAATCCATGTGGATGACAATGTGGTTCATACCCAAGGAAATGGCATTAGCTAGGGTTCCAATTACTGCCTGATACTCTGCGGCATTGTTGTTCGCAAACCCTAGGCAACTTCCTCCTGATCTAATGAGCTCACCTATTGGGGAATATAGTACCCAAGCTGCCGAAGCAAGGTTACGGGTATGCCGACTGGCGTCGTCCGCGAATCCATAGCACGTTTCCATCTGCACACGCAAATAGAACATGGTATAAAGAGCAGAAACAAGATCTAAAGACACTCAAAAAATAAAAGCGTCATAGCACACAAAAAACACACCATGTACAGTATATACAAGAAAGTCTAAGCATGATGAATTTAAGTGTAGTATCTCTTCAGGTAAAGCCCATTGCGGGGTTCACCCAAAGAGATTCTGTCATAGTCTTCAAGCTTGTAAGCTCCCTTCTCCAAAACACATTTGACAATGTAAGGTCCATGCCACATGGATTCAAACTTTTCTACTCCTAGTTTGTCATGCTTCTAGTCATAAGTGAGGACCAGGTCACCCTCGTTAAAGATACGAGGTTAAATTGACTTGTCATATTGGGATTTGATGCATTTCTTGTGTGCTTCATTAGCAAGAGTGGCATCTTGACGGGACTCGTCAAGTTTTGCTAAGTGCAAGAGACGTTCTTCCTCAGCAGAAGTGTTAGGAAGAAGTTCGACAGCAAGTTGTAGAGACGGAATTTCACACTCTATAGGTAGGACGGCCTCCAATCCATATACCAATTGGAAGGGAGTGAAGCATGTGGCAGTTTTGATAGAATTTCGATAGGCCCATAATGCTAAGAAGAGCATGTTGTGCCAATTGGACTTATGTGTCCCTACCATCCTTTGGACCATAGTTTCAAAGACCTTGTTAATGGCCTCGACCTGTCCATTGGATTGCGGGTAGTAGGGTGTTGAATTTGAATGGCGAAAACCCAACATGTCTCTTAGTTCATCAACCATATGGTTCTGAAAATGGGAACCATGATCGGTAACAATCGCCTGAGGAACTCTGAACCGTGCTATTACATGATTGAACATGAAGAGTGCGGCGGTTTTGCCATCGTTCTGGTATGTAGGCATAGCTTCGACCCACTTTGTGAAGTAATCTACAGCTACAATGATGTAACTATGCCCCCCAGCCGAGGTAGAATTACAATGCATGAAGTCAATGCCCCATTTTGCCAAGGGGCCGACGGCGATAACCAGGTGTAACGGGGCGGGATGGGTGCGCTTCTTTGTATGGAAGTGTTGGCAAGGAGGACATTTTTTTACGGCCTTAATACAAGCTTTGAAGATAGTAGGCCAGAAATATCCTGCGCGCAAAATATTCTAGGCTGTAGCCATCCCAAAGAGGTGACCGCCACATGCCCCGGCGTGACAGTCATTAAGAATGCGTTCAACCTCATCGTGAGTGAGACAACGTCGAAGAATTGAATCAATGCCACGGCGATACAAAGTATCATTAATGATTAAATAATACTTCGCATGGTGACGTATCTTATGACGGTTGTCGCGAGAGAGTTGAGGGTTGAAGCATTGGGTTTGAAGATACAATAATATATCTCCATACCATGGATCAGTCGTATTGATGAGAAACAATGATTCGCCTGGAAAGGATTCATTGTGCTCAACTTCTGCATCAGGACGGGGAAGGTCACAAATGAGCTCGGCAAACACCAAAGACTTCTTTGACTTGGCTTTCTCGAAAAGAAGGTCAAATTTGTGTAGTATCACAATCCGCGTGAATACTTGCTCCCAAGCACCTGACGTGTTAGTACGTGGTACATGGGGTTCGAGTCGGCGATGATGGTGGTGGTGTGGAGCAAGATATAGTGTCAGAACTTCTCGACGGTGATGACCGCTGCGAATGCAAGTTTTTCAACATGTGAATATCTAGTTTCAGCGTCAGCAAGACCCTTACTTGCATAGTATATTACATGTTCCTGGGCGTTTTGAACCTCCTATACCAAAACCATGGTGATAGTGGTAGCAGAAGCGGCGAGCTATAAGATATAATCTCGATAACAATTGGGCGGTTGGAGCACGGGGGCATGCGTGATATCATGTTTGATATTGTCGAAGGATTTTTGAGCTTGTTTGTCCCAAATGAATGGGACGTCCTTCTTGGGTAGTCTCATATACCCTTGAGTCTTCTCCATGAAATTGTAAACAAAATGTCTTAAGTAAGTCACCTTCCCTTGAAGACTTTGAAGTTCCGTCACATCGGTCGGGGGGTGGCAGGTTGATGATGGCCTCCACCTTTAAGGGATCAATGCAATCCCATCCTTCGAAACGATAAATCCTAAGAGGTGTCCGGACTCAACGCAAAAGATACACTTGTGAGGATTCAGACGGATATTGTAACATCTGCATCTGAGGAAAATGGCCATCGGATAATCAATGTGGAACTCGCGCTGCTTTGAACGAGCAGGGAGATCGTCCAAGTAAGGTTCCACAAAGTCCTTGATGTCATGGAAGGCATACGACATAGCCCGCTGAAACGTGACGCCAACATTTTTAAGGCCAAACAGGAGTTTGTGGTATGCAAACGTTCCCCATGGGCAGATGAAAGCCGTCTTATGTTGGTTGGATGGGTTGATCTCAATTTGGTTGTAACAAGAAAAGCCATCCATAAATGAAAAGATGACGCTTCCGGCACAATTGTCGATAATCTGGTCGATGAAGGGGGTCGAGTAGTTGTCTTTTGGACAAGCCTGGTTAAGATCCCGGTAATCGACACAGATTCAAATGGTACCCTACTTTTTGTTCACAGGGATGACATTTGAGACCCAATCCATCAATGGGATCGGATAAATGAAACCAGCCTTTAAGATGTTTTCAATTTCTACCTTAATTGCCGCAGTCTTCCGGGAGTGTACCGGTCGCAATTTTTGGTGTACAGGTTTGATGTCGGGATAGGTTTTTATTTCATGAGAAACAATTGTGGGGTCTATCCCAGGCATCTCCTCATAGGACCAATAAAATACGTCTCGAAATTGCTTAAAGAAGGCCATGCTAACTGCTATTCCTTCAGGGGAACACTTCTGGCCTATGCGAATGTGTTCCACTATACCAGGTTTCAGCAAGATGTCTACTGGGATGGTTGGCTCGATATTGGCCAAGTTTCCCTCCGTGTTCGTAAGACATGTAAGAATGGGGGAATGAGGGAATGGGTAGATATCCGATGAAAAGAGGGTATGGATGTTGTCCTCTATGTACTCCAAAGGAGGAGGAAAAGATGACCTGTGGTGGAGATCATCCCACAGACTGTCGTCAACATTCATAACTTCCATGATGGACTCGACTGAATGAAAAGTCTGAATTAAGAGATCAGGTAGAAATGACGTCCGTCGTAGATAATAGGATGGAGAGGCCACTGTTAAATGGTCCTCCAGTGCTGATTGGATAGCCTTGTAAATACGTTCAGCTGGTGAAAGAGGCATTATATCTCCAAGCAGGTGTGTTGTGGCTTCATCCGGTACAAGCCAAGCATCGGTAGAGTGAGATAAAATCTCTGTGGAGATCATGTCCACCGTAGCATCATGATTAGGGGGGCCCGTGGATGGAAAAACACCCATGAGAGATAAATATTTCAAAAGGCCAACCGTTATACTCTCATACTGTTTTAGCATCTGTCAAATGGAAGGAACATGGTCACCAGGATGAGCAGTAGCATCTGGTGTACAAAAATCTGATTGGTCGATGGTAATAATTCGTCCTTGCTGGGGGGATTGTACTATGCGGAAGACTGAAGAGGCTACCGCTTGCATGGTGTAAAACCAATTGCGACCAAGCAAGAGATTATAATATAATGGGGCCAAGACCACTTCCACGTTAACGGTTACGGTCTTTCTACCCAACTCAACTGTAAGAGCTTGTAAGAGCCCATGAGGTTGAAAGCCACGCTCGTCGAATGATTTCAACGTGGTGGGAGAACGATTCAATTCGGGGGAGCCAATGGCTCTCCAACAGGCGATTGACATGACAGAAGTGGAGGCGCCTTCATCCAAAAGGCTACGATGGACAATCTTCCTAGCAATGTTCGTAGAAACTTGGAATGCGAGCTACTGTGAGAGCCTCAACTTAAAGTTGTCAAGTCGGAACATGATGGTATTCGAGGAATCTGGGTCAACTACACCAATGGCTGCAAGGAGAGTTTTGCGTTGATTAGGACAATTCTGCAAAACTTCCAAGGTAGACATGGCACAAGGAGCTTGTGCCAAGTCTTCTACGATATTGTAATTTTGTGTCACCCGAGCATTGGGATTGAAAACAGCTTTTCGAATCATGCTCTTGGGTGGTCGCAATATCGAGTCTAAGGAGGGCTTCTCAATGGTGAGAGAAGTTGATGGTACAGTGACATCAGTTAAGGAGTCGGAAGCTTTTTCAGTATTACTTCCAGTGGATTCCTTCGAAGGGACCGGTTCGTAGGATCGCGAGCGAGTGTTCAAATTGATCATCTCATTACGCACCATGAGAACGTGCGCGGTATTGGATGGTTCCCCCTGGGCTGGGGGGGTTGAGAAATCATCTGCTGGTTCTGAGTAGGAAACGGATCATTGAGGACTGTGGGAGTTGGTTTGCCCCTAAGAAACTTTTGTACTTCGTCTCTATGGGGACATTCTTTGGAGAAATGGTCATCTCCACACAGTAAACAAGGATACTTTAGTTTCCCTTTCTGCTTGGTATCGTCGGGAGTTCTCTTTTGTTCCTGCTGGGCGGAAGAATTTTTGGGTTTCCCCTTGTTCTTCTTTTTACCACCAGAATACTGAGATGAACCTAATTGGACAAAATTCACCTATTCAGATACAGCAAGAGTGGTTGACTTGGTGGTGCTATGGCCAGCCTGAGTCGAATTGGATGATCCAATAGTGCTAGTAGCAGGCTGGGTGTTAAGGGAACCAATGATTCCATCGGCTTGGAGTCCCTTATGTGGTTTCGTAGGGTCATTAACGTAACGGGGCACGTCAACGAGAATATCAAACAAAGTGTCGGATTGAGTGTAGACGAGGTCTAACACATGGGAACTCACGATGGCTTGTTCTTTGGTGACAGCACCTCGCATAGCAACGTCTCTTGCTAGGGTAGGGACGAGGGATTTTGTGAACCAGTCTGCTAGGAGTTGATCTGGAATAGGAGATTTAATGAGACATCGTCTCCTTCGCCACTCGTGGATATGATTCGAGATGTGAGTGGCGGTATTCTGATGAAGTGAGGTTAAAATCTAGGTACCAGTCTCATACTGTATGGGCAGCTGGAAATGTATCAAAAAGTTCATGGCAAGAGAACCAAAGTCAAGAAAAGAGTGCGGTGGTAACTCAATGTACCACTTGGCAGCCAAACTGGTGAGAGTCCTTTGAAACAATCTAAGATGAATTGAATCGTCCATTAAGGAATTAGATGAACACCATAAGTGGTATGTCATCACGTGGCTTTTAGGGTCTTCACCCGGCTTGCCGTCAAACTTGGGGATATCAGACGGAAGTTTCATCGGAATCGGTGGCCAGTTAGATCCGTGGTAAATAGGATCGTTGGTTAAACGAGATAGGTCAGGCAGGTCCAAACTAGCCAGGAAGGGCAGTTGTGGATTAGGTTGCGCGTATTGATAATACGGATAAGGCGTGTAAGGACCAAACTGATCGTAAGGTGTACCAGGAGGAAACTGGCCATAGGGGGGTGTGCCGCCCGGACCGTAAGGAGGTCTGCCACCATAAGGTGGTCCATTCTAATAAGGTGGGGGTCCACCTCCACCATCGAGACGGCGTGGAGGTCCGCCTCCACCACCAGGAGGAGGTGGGGGTCCATAACTGTAATAAGGTGGCCCACCACCGCCTCCACCTGGAGGGGGTGGGGGACCACTTCCGCCGCCAGAAGGATGGGGGCCCCCACCACCTCTGTCACCGGAAGGATGAGGGTCTCCACCACCACCACCGCCACCATAGTAATTAGGTCCTCCATCACCTCCACCTAGGGGGGGTGGTGGACCACCTCCGCCACCCGAAGGGAAATTTCCTCCTCCACCATGATAGGGTGGTCCTTCGCCGCCTCCGCCGGGAGGGGGTGGTGGACCATTCCCGCCAATGCCAGAAGGGTGAGGGATGTTGTAGGTAAAATGAGGTGGACCTCCACCAAGGTTAGGCGGGGACCCGCCGCCTCCAGCAGGAGGTGGGGCAGGGCCGATCGGGGGTGGTGGTGCTTGAGGGATAGTCGGTTGGGGTCCGTGTTGCAACATAGGTTGTTTCCCCCATGGAGTGTATGGATTCCCGGGATAAGGTATGTCGTATGGTGTGTTTCCGGGATTAGGTTGGCATGGCACAGGTTTAATAGAACCTGGATACGCTTGACTCCATGAGGGTTGAGTTACATTTAACGGCCCCCCAACATGAGATAATCCCATGGTGGATGGTCTAGTGGGTTGGGAAGGTCCAACGGAAGGTCCGTTGGGGATTCCACTGCCTATGTTCTGGTTAGGAAATGAGGGTTTCCCCCCAACCACAGTAGGTTGACCACTATTCAAAGGTTGAACCAATGTAGGTTGTTGACTAGCTACCGTAGTAATAACACTACCAGTACAATAACTTGGGGGAATGGAATACCCTCCCCTCGTATTTTGAGGTGGGGGAGGAACTGGTAAAGTAACTGCGGTAGTGACAGGTGTGTTGGATTGTTGTCCTTCCACCGGTTGGTTCACTTGAGGTGCAAGACTGGACTCTTGCGAGGGTTGACCAGTCTTATTAGTGGTCTTGTGGTGGGGTGCTTCAGGTGATTCGAAAGATATCGGATGAACTGGGATGTCTCCGTCGTCAAATCTTATTTGGAAATGGCGATTTCGAAACTCTTCAGAACGTTGCTCGAGACTTTGTCTTCAAAGCTCATCACCTCTAATACGTAACTGTTCCAAACGTTCATGGATGGGACCAAAAATTTCGGCGGGGTCAGGCCTATAGTAAGGCCTAGAGAACTCTGGAGTAGTCCAGTTAGGTGGGGATGAGATAGCAAAATGATCCACTAGGTGGTTTGTAGAAGATGTCCAATAAGCTGTTGAAGGACCAACAGCTGCTGTAGGGTTGTCCTGGGGTCGGTTTATCCATTCCAATGATCCAGGTTCTCCTGGGATGACAGGAGAAAGGTCTTGTGAAGTGGGGATTTGTGCTCCTTCATCCTGCGGGGGATGAGAGGTAGGCGAATCTGGAGGATTTTATGGAAACAAAAGTCCTCCAACATTCAAAGTGGGGTTTTCCACTTCAGTAACTACGACTGCGTTACGTTGATCCATTCTTACCCTCGAAATAACCTCCTGATTAAGGGGATATTTTGGTGATAAGTTTAAGATCCTACAGGATCTTCTCCAGGGAAAATCCACCAGAGTGTCAGGATGATCAACCAAGATGGCTGAAACAGCGTTTCTCCTAAGGGTATGCTAAAATAAAAGCAGTCCAAAAAAACCTACTCAAACTAAGGCAACAAGCAAACTTATGTGACAGAGTGGATTCAAAAGTCTAGAACATCACGGGATTATCAAGGCATCGCAAACCGTGATATACTGCAGGGTCCAACAATATGACGCGACAAGGAGGATTGAGACTATACCCTTGCCTGCATACCCGATTACCTGGACAGTACATGCATGCTAATCTCCCCGAGTGTTGTTCTTGGTGTATTGCTTTGCCAAGACGGCCAAATAGTTAACTCAGTTGGTTTCAGGAATCCTAGTGGTGTCTCCCAATATACGCAAGGTATGTGGGAGCTCAAATCCATAGTGGTGTTGTCTAATGCACAATCGTTCGGCAAGATACCTCTCGATATACTATCGAGTACGTGATACACCCTTCGATATATGCCAAGTATGGATTATGGTACTTGGTGGGTACGTGAAGGAGCTCGATATACCGATAAGTACGTGGAAGACTACAATACCCCCGGGATACAGTGCTGGAAAATAACGACAGCTGCCACGCTTAACGACGCCGGAACACATCTCTAACTTACACACAAGTTGCTAAAAATTTTACCTAGTTCTACCGTTAATTTTATCTTGGACGGTTAGGTGAATGCATGAGGTGAGTACATAATCGGAAGCATAATGCAAGCCCTGGCTACATGCATGAAATATTCTTTTCTTTCAATGAATTCTAGCTATGGGTGTTAGCACTTAGATTTTATCCCTGGTTGTAAAAGAATAATACCTAAGGCAACCTATAGTCAATTGAATTTTTGTAGGTGGAACAGAAAGAAATAATGACAATCCATTAACAATAGGGATTGAACTAGGATGAATCCATTGTTAACTTTGGAGAAATAGGTGGATACTTAAATGCGATAAATTGAGGCATAACCAATACGAATCCCAACTTATTTCAGACGTTCATTCAAGCATAGAAGAAAACATAATGGAAGTTTTGACAAAGAAGATAAACATGCACATATATAGATAAGGGAAAAACAGGCTGTAAAAATGATCAACTCATGAATCTCTGGTCTTCAAAAAAGGGTATTTCCACTGTATGGCCTTTTATTCACTTCATTAAACTTGATCACAAAAGCTGATTCTCTCTCAAAAGGTTTCCAACCCTTTACATTTTTTTTACATATCAATATATAGAAAGACAACCTATACCTAATATTGAATTTGAAATCTAACTGAAACTCTAAAAATAGAAACAGTTACAACTTATTTTTTTATTTCAGGAAGTAAATTTGCTGAAAAATAGGCTTCAAAGCCCTAGCTGTATATCTCATATGGAGATAGCCATGTAAATTTTGAGAGATATTTTGTAAGTGGGAATGTGCTGAAGAAAAGCCTCTTTCAGTTTCTGAAAATTATTCTTCATTTGGCGGAAACAACTCTTTGAAGTTAATGACTAAAACAGTAAACTGAAATTCTGGAAAATTGCCCCGTGAAGATGACTTCAATTCTCTTAACCCATCACACCTGTGTAAAACTTGAGGGAGGTTTTTTAATATTGTCTTGTGCTGAAGAAAAGCCTCTTTCAGTTTCTGGAAATTCTTCTTCATTTGGTGGAAACAGCTCTTTGAAGTTAATGACTAAAACAGTCATTTCCAGAAAAACGTGTTCTACTTGTTCCTTTTGATTTTCTCTATGGGATATATCCCACATTGGTTGAGTGGAAAATAGTGATGGTGTTTATATACCCCACCGCGCACAACACTTAGTAACACATAGGGCACGCTATTATAATCCTCTTCCTTGAGTTGGGCGCCTTATACCTTCGGGAATGGTGGTTCCGCATTGGTGGACAATGGTTTATAATACCACCCTTTCGAATTGTGGATTGCTGTGACACTTACACATGGATGGCGGTTTTTAATTCCGCACCGGCCTTTATCTTTATCTCCCGAGCACTTTCGCAATGCGGTGTCAATGTGGACTGTCGATCTGGCTTCTTTAATCGTACACCGTTGATCTTCACTATAGTCTTGCTGCACATTCCAATAACCCAATCGTGCCACTTTTATTTTATTTTGCTTCTAAGGAATTTATCCCACATGCAAGAGCGAAAATACTCTTTTGGCATTTATATAGTCCCTTGCTTCCCATACATATTAAGTAACCAACAAAGGAGGAGCTTGTGGACGATAGAGGATATGAGATTTGTGGGGCTCTCTTGGCTTGGCATTCAGTATCATGATCAACCCTTGGTGTTGGGTGCATACCTTTTGCTCCATTTTAATTCGATCGAAGCTTTGGCCCAATATCAAAAATACAACCAACCTTAGGTTATAAAAAACTTTAATTAAAGCTTTAGCCATACCCTTTTTTCATAAAATCAATTTTGGGCTCAAAATTAAAAATCAAAATCTTTCATAAAGTTTTAACTTTGGCAAATAGAATATCAAAACATTTATTCTTCATAAAAACCTCCCACTATGAAAAAAACAATCTTCTATTTTGCATCGTCAACGCTGTCAGAAGAAATTTAAGCACAAAATTTATGGAGTGCTAACAACTGGCTCCTACTGGGGATGCTATCCTCCCAGCGAGGCAGCAAAGAACACCGTAGACCAAGTGCCTGATCCATTGGGCTGCTCCAAACCTTTTCTGAAATACTCAACCTGTTCTGACATGTAACCATCAACTGAAACCATCCTGTAAACAAATCCCAAACTGTAACCTATAACCTGTCACCCATCCATTCTCTGAAAACTGAAAGCAACTGTGAACTGCAAATCTGAACTTCTAACTAAAACTTAAACCGAAACTGAAAACAAACTTGAAATTGGTGAAAGAAATGCTCGCCATGTCAAGCTTATTCACATCTACCTATCCTACTTTACCGACCACCAATGCCCAATCAAGTAAAATCTGATTTCCAATGAAGCCAATCAAGTAACTGATCCAATAATTTAGCTTTCTCATCATTCTTAATCAAAATCAGAACATAAGAGAATAATGGCAAAAAATTATGATGATAAATGTGATCTTTTTGGAATAGCTCAACCAACTACCCCAATTGGAAAATTTATCCATGTATTCAGCCACTCGGTCGTAAAAAGCATGACAACCTTCAGCATACTCTGTCATTTGTTTGTCATGACCAGGCTGCTCAAACTGTACATTCTCTTGCAAATTGTCAAACTGATCTTCAAAAGAATCTTGAAGGGAAAGCTTATCATAGTTTTCAAATGAAACATCTATCAATTCGTTCAGAATTTCTGAATTTATAACTTCATTCTTTTTAGGTGTTTCAAAAGAAATGTCATTATGTTCTTCTATAAAATCAAGTGAACAAAATTCTTTTTGGCATAAAATTTCTGGATTTGAAAGATATGAAGAAACATTCCATTTATAACCTTGCTCATTTTCTTCGAGATTCAATTTTTTATTGCAAACTGTTGGTTGTTTTATATGTTGGGATGGATTGCACGACTGTTCATCCTTTTCATTACCCATTTCTAAAAATGCCATGACATTATTCATATCCTCAATTTCCTATTTTTTATTAGAGACTTGCAATCTTTGTTTCAGAAATTCAAGTGAAGAATAACACAAAAGCAAACAGTCACTTTCAGCATGCTTATTGTCCACCTTATTTTCATAATTTTGGTCATGGATTACAATCAGATTTTCTTCACTAATTGTCCCAGAATTTTCAAAATCTTCAGCTGGTTTTTTAGGCACAACACCCAAGTAATCCTCCACATACTCATCATATATAGGTTGGCTGAAATCCTTTTTAAAATCACCACTAACAAAATTTGTGACAGGCTGATTGCAATCTTCATGAAACAAATCCTTACAACACTCTTCTTGTACATCACTGGACTGATATGTTTCTTGCTCACAAAAAACAGAATTGGAAGGCAGGGCAAGTTCTTTTTGTTCATATTGCTCAACCAATTCTAATTCTTGTTCAATTCTATTATCTCCATTGTCTTGGTCTGAAAGTTTTTTAGACAATCTAATATTGTCTTCAACCTCCAATGAATCGATAAACATTTGTTGTAAAGTGGGAGACCTTCTCTCCAAGAGATGATAAGAGAGGTCTGGATGGAAGGCTTGGTCATACTGCAACTTGGAAAGACCTTCCGGTGGCTGAATCTCTTCAGGCATCTTATAATAGAGACTAACAAATCTCGTATTGAAACTTGAAATAGTTTCACCTTGCATTCTCTTCATAGCATAAAACTCTGAAAGGAATTGATCCCAAGATTTTCTTTTACCCCAAAAACTCAGAAAGATATTAGAAAACTCTTCCCATGTACTGATGGATCCAGACTATAAATGTTTAAACCATTCCTTAACATCTCCTTGCAAAGATTGGGAAAAATCCCTCATGTAAACATCATCATGTTCTACTTCAAAGAGGTCAAGGAAATGCTCAAAGGCTTGTAGATGTTTCTCAGCTGTAAGTTTCTTGGATTCTCCATCAAATCTAGGAAGGTATTTGTAGTGTTTCGTAGGAAAATCATGAAGGACATGAGGTAGGTGAAGTGGCCTATATCGGTTTTGGATATTGGAAGAAACTAAACTATGTGGAGAGGATGTATTATCAACTTTAGTATCATGAGGTTCATAAGGCTGATCCTTACTGTCATGCGGTTCAAGTAAAAGATCTTGATCAAAATCATATGTACATGATGAAGACACATTTTCAGTTTTTAAAGAAGGGTATACATGAGTAAATCTATGGTCTTTTTTTGAATATAGTAAACAATGAGAAATTATTTTGCCAAGCTTATTAAAAGACAGGAAAAAATTTACAAGAAAGGATAAGATGTCTTGGAGAAAAATGAAACTTGAGTACCTTGTCTTTTCATCATGCCTTTCCATGTCTTCACAATGAGCTCATTTCCTAGTAGAATCTGTCGGTTCTCTTTAAAAGCTTGATTCTGGATCATGCCGCCAATGGAGTCACTGAAATTTGGATTCTTGAAGATGGAGTCGCCAGGTGAAAGATGCACAACCTTGCTGATGTTTGACCGTTTTTCACCATCAACAGTCAAAACTGAAAACTTTGTCATTCATACCCAGGGAAAATGAAACCCTCATTCCCTGGCAACGGCGCCAAAATGTTAGCACTTAGATTTTATCCCTGGTTGTAAAAGAATAATATCTAAGCAACCTATTTCAAACCAATCTTTAGGTAGGAAAATTAGCCTTTTTTCTACCAGAGAGGGCTCTCTCACAAAATATATATAATGGCTAAAAATATTTATAACAAATTCAAATTCTCAAAATGGTTCACTCGGTTGAAAAGGAAACAAGAAATAGTGGGCATGGAGTCAATATTCAGATTTAATACACCAGTAAGTGATCTATACCAAATAGATTTTCACAGAGGCAAGGTAGTTATCATATCACAGTCAATTGAATTTTTGCAGGTGGAACAGAAAGAAATAATTCCAGTCCATTAACAACAGGCATCGAACTGGGATGAATCCATTGTTAACTTTGGAGAAATAGGTGGATACTTAAATGCGATAAATTGAGGCATAACCAGTACGAATCCCAACTTATTTCAGACGTTCATTCAAGCATAGAAGAAAACATAATGGAAGTTTTGACAAAGAAGATAAACATGCACATATATAGATAAGGGAAAAACAGATTGTAAAAATGATTAACTCATGAATCTCTGGTCTTCAAAAAAGGGTATTTCCACTGTATGGCCTTTTATTCACTTCATTAAACTTGACCACAAAAACTGATTCTCTCTCAAAAGGTTTCCAACCCTTTACATGTTTTTTACATATCAATATATAGAAAGACAACCTATACCTAATATTGAATTCAAAATCTAACTGAAACTCTAAAAATAGAAACAGCTACAACTTATTTTTTTATTTTAGGAAGTAAATTTGCTGAAAAATAGGCTTCAAATCCCTAGCTATATATCTCAGATGGAGATAGCTGTGTAAATTTTGAGGGATTTTTTTGTAATTGGGAATGTGCTGAAGAAAAGCCTCTTTCCGTTTCTAAAAATTATTCTTCATTTGGCGGAAACAACTCTTTGAAGTTAATGACTAAAACAGTAAACTGAAATTCTGTAAAGTTGCCCCGTGAAGATGACTTCGATTCTCTTAACCCATAACACCTATGTAAAAACTGAGGGGGTTTTTGAATATTGGCCCGTGCTGAAGAAAAGCCTCTTTCAGTTTCTGGAAATTCTTCTTCATTTGGTGGAAACATCTCTTTGAAGTTAATGACTAAAACAGTCATTTCCAGAAAAAAACGTGATTTACTTGTTCCTTTTGATTTTCTCTATGGGATATATCCCACATTGGTTGAGTGGAAAACAGTCATGGTGTTTATATACCCCACCACATACAACACTTAGTAACACATAGCGCACACTATTATAATCCTCTTCCTTGAGTTGGGCGCCTTATACCTTCGAGAATGGTGGTTCCACATTAGTGGACAATGGTTTATAATACCACCCTTTCGAATTGCGGATTGCTGTGACACTTACATGTGGATGGCGGTTTTTAATTCCGCACCGGCCTTTATCTTTATCTCCCGAGCACTTTCGCAATGTGGTGTCAATGTGGACCGTTGATCTGGCTTCTTTAATCCTGCACCGTTGATCTTCACCATAGTCTTGTTGCACATTCCAATAACCCAATCGTGCCACTTTTCTTTTATTTTGCTTCTAAGGAATTTATCCCACATGCAAGAGTGCAAATACTATTATGGCATTTATATAGTCCCTTGCTTCCCATACATATTAAGTAACCAACAAAGGAGGAGCTCATGGACGATAGAGGATATGAGATCTGTGGGGCTCTCTTGGCTTGGCATTTGGTCTCATGATGAGCCCTCGGTGTTGGGCGCATACCTTTTGCTCCATTTCAATTCGATCGAAGCTTTGTCCCAATATCAAAAATACAACCAACCTTAAGTTATAAAAAACTTTAATTAAAGCTTTAGCCATACCCTTTTTTCATAAAATCGATTTTGGGCTAAAAATTAAAAATCAAAATCCTTCATAAAGTTTTAACTTTGGAAACTAGAATATCAAAACATTGCTTCTTCATAAAAACCTCCCACTATGAAAAAAAAAATCTTCTATTTTGCATCATCAATGATGTCAGAAGAAATTTAAGCACAAAATTTATGGAGTGCTAACAATGGGAAGGAGAAAACTTTTTCCAACAGTATTGCCAAAGCAAACTCAATGCAACACAATCCCAATTCAAACCAAACTTGGCTATGAAAGTATTCTTTTCCTTTTCGACGAAACAAAAAAAATCACAACACTTCTATCCAAATCAAAGCATTTTTCCTTTTCTTTTTCTTTTCAAATCAAAACGACACTAGGTAATGAAAAGAGAGGATTCCGAAATAGAACATGCAAGTTTTTCAATTTCACTTTCAATGGTCTAAAAGCAACAAAAATTAAAAATGCACCTATCTTTCCTTAGCATGGAATCAATTTTGCAAAAATCGAAGCGTACTTTGAGCCTTTCAAGAAAATGAGCGATTCATAATTCAAGAAAAACACAATAGATCATACATTCATTCAACGTTTTCCAAAACACAAACGAGAATTTTCCAATGCACAACAATTTTCTTCAATAATGTTCAAGAAATGATGGGAAAGAAGCACTTTTTAACTTTTCAATGGATGCATCAAAGAATAAACCTGATAACAATTGAGCTTTCAGATCTAAATGACTAAAAAGAAAACACTACTTGCAGCATTAATACATTCAGAAAACTCAAGAAAAGACAAGCACTCAATCAAGTTGAAAGACACACTTAACTCAAAATCAAGCAGCAGCAAGCAAACTAAGCAAGCAAAGCTCAAAACAAATGTAAATGAGGTATGGAAGCTGATCTAATGTAATAATCAGATCAAGGATGGAAGGAAGGGAATGCAAGGGTGAGCGGATGAAGGTGGAGGAGACAAGAGTATCCACCACTACCGGTCTTCAAGCTTGTCCAAAATGGAACCCAAAATAAATCCAAAAAGAACCAAACACTCGAAACACAAATCATAGGTGGGATCCCTCGTTGGATCTTGCAGCACAGAGAGAGTTCATACAGCAAACCAAAGTCCAGACTGTCAAACAGAGAAGAGATGCCTGCATGTCAAAATTTGACAAATCGGCGCACTCTATGTTTGTACATAGTGCGATGTCGCAGTTTGCTTACATGGGAAGTGCGACGATGTCGCAGTTTGCCAATGCAAGATGTGTGACGAGTTTCCAACAGGTAAAGAACAGAGACTCAGAATGACACAGTGTCGCTCTGTTTCCACTGCCCAGGTGCGACAGGTGAAGTCTAGATTCAAAAATGAATCAGATCTCTCAGCAATGAACCATGGAATGGTTTGGGAATGAGTTGTATAAACTTAGAGGAAGTAGATCAGAGTCTTCTATACAAAGATCTGATAGTGAAATCAACTCCAAGAAGTAAATGGCAAAAAATAAAGGCTCGTGTCAAGCAATCAACTGAAAATTACTCTCAGATTAACAACTACTGATTAAACTCTATATACTCCCCAGTATGGTCGCCATATTTGCTATCGGACAATCCACTCGAGCGGACACGAGCCGGATCTCCCTAGCTCAAAGTGAGTCTAGAACAAATAGAACAGACTACTAATGCATTTCCTAGATCTACTTAAGGATTGAGTACTAAATGTCTTACCTTTTCACTATGCAATCCTTTCTCCTGAATGTTGATCCACGTCCCACGGTCTTCAGATACAAGCTGCAAGACCTGTCAAGACAAGAAACAAGAGAAAATAGTAAAAGACATCTATACAATAAGATATCTAAGTAAACAGTTAAGCAGGTAAACTACTTAATATCATTACACACACGAACAACATTGGTGGAAAGCATTTGTATTACTGCAAATAGAGGAGTACATGATAGAGATATAGAACCACAACCAAAGCTTAATGTTGTAGCCCTTCTCCGACAAAGCCAATTGCCATATCCTTCCAAGGAAGTATGAGTTCTCCAATAGGTGAGTGGAGATGTTCTAAGAATGATTTCACCAGCATGTAGATACCATAGTCTTCCTCCCTTTGGGATGGGAGTGAGCTTCATTTATATAGAACTAAATGGATAGGGTATGGATAGGATAGGTTGAGAGATGGTAGGAGAGGATTAAGGGATCTCCCCAAAGGTCTAGGAACCGAGTGCCAACTCTTCCAAGAGGTCAGGGATAGGGTCCCAAGTCAGCAAGCTTCGAGATGGACCTCGAAGAAGCTATTTTTGCCACTTAACTGACTTCGTCGCACCCTGTAATGGAGCAAGGTGGGACGTCACATGTTGCTAGTGTGCAACCTACGACGACCCTTCAAAACTGAGCACAACTGGGTACAAATCCTCCCAGAGTGATTACTTAGTCCAAGTATATTCAGGGGTGTATACACTGAATCTCATGATGAGTAGATTTTGGGTGTAACATAAAATGTTTTCCATAAGTAACGGACTTCTATAGAATAAAGCGAAGATCATAATACCTTTCTTAAGCTGATTTTTGAACCATTTGTCACTCTTCTGAGGGAGGTTGGTCGCAATGGTAATCGAATCCTTTTTTATTTAAAACTTCAAGGCTCCTATGTGCACACAGTCATTATGAAAACTACATGAAAAAAAAATTGCTTACCTGTGTTCCATACCCTTTCATGAAAAATAGCACCACCCTACTTTCTCCAATATCTTGTGACATCTAGGATACACCTCTAGAAGCTCTGCCCCCTTTTGTTCAAACATGATTGTTTTATGCATGGCTCTCTGCTTTCTCTTGGCATGGGGGAAATACAAAATCTCTACTTCAATTCTTAAGTTATGTTGTTAGCACAAATGGATGTAGGCGGGATTTGAAAAAGGAAACGGGATTAGGTAGTGATAAATTAAGAAAGCATAGGATAAATGGGTAGAAATCTAAGATGGAAAGGAAATATAAGGCCATAATGATTTAAATAAGAACATAATAGTCATTTCAAGATCTCAAAAGTTTGAGAGGATGCCCAACATCATAATTTTCCACTATTCTGAATAAATGAGAATGCGAATAAATTGTCCATAACCGTTGTTACCTAATTTTTTGTTGATGATGTGGAAAGAATGATGAAGCTCAAAATATACCTAATCTTGATGAAGTTTACTGAGTATTGGTATTTCCTTTAGACACAAGAGAAATTATCTCTGTACAAGAGGATCTGCTGCTTGAAAAGTCTACTACATAAATAGAAATCATGTTGAAAGACTGAACCCCCTTCTCCCCTTATTCTGGAAATAATTTGTAAAATTGAACTGGATCAAATCTGAAAAATCTGAACTTGTACCATTGCTGCAAAATTCTGTAAGCTACTGCCAAATGATACCCTCTTCCCCAATCCTAAGAGATTGCATGTCCATGTGCAAGTGAAGTAGGGGAGATGTAACAAAACATAAGCTTTTGAATGAGGGATATCTTCTTCAAGGAACTATTGCAAGAGATGGAACAAGAACTGATTCTGAACTGTTAAGATTATTTATGATAGAACTGAATAAACCATGGCCCTGTTATTCTGAGAACTCTCTTATTGAAACTGAAATACAAAAAACCAACAATCTAGAGCAAAAATCTGATCTGGATAGCAATTTTGCATACTGATTTGGATTTCTGAAAGTCTTCATGTTCACCTCTTCTAATGGTACATTCCTATCCACATGAGTTAATTTTGTTGAAGTCAAATGTGGAAAGGTCTCATTGGATTACTCTCCACTAATGATTGTTGTTAACCAATGTGAGGCTTTTCACCAATGAGGACAATGAGAGCCAAGGTACCCCTGATACATCCTGCCAAGTGTGAATAAATGTGTTGTTGTTGAACCCCCTGCAGGATCTAGTAGTTACGATGCATTAATGCATCCCCACTGCTATTAGTGAGAATCTTTCATTAAGACATACAAGCTTCAAGGCATTGTAAGTATCTCTCAATCTTGATCCCAAAGTGTTGAAGTCGATGGAACAAGACTTACTGGAAGGAAGGCCTTAAATAATCCCACATCATCCAGTACGATCACAGAACCAAAAGATTTGAGAAACCATAAAATCTCGAACCAACATGCATAAATTTATTGTGATTCTTTCCTGCTAGTAGCCTAGTTTTCAAGCAAAACTCATGTCCAACCACGCCAGTAAACTGGTTTTCACAACTAGACTTATTTTTATATTTACTATTTTATTCATTCCCCTACATTATCCTACTCTACTTAAAAATGAAAATTTCTTTTCAAGTGTAGGAAAACTTCCAATGAAGCCATTTGCATAACGATATCTAAAAGATACTCATACCCAAATATGAAATATATACCTCAATGAATACCGGGGTATGAGAGACCAACTTCTCTTGTAAAGATGGTGCTAGGAACTGTTGAAATATGGAGTGATGTTGCACTGTGGTGACTAATTGAAACCAAGCTTCAACATAATATTTGTTTCCTCGATTTCTTGTCATGTCATGAAGTTCTTGAAAAAGTTGATCTTCATATTCATGAATGCATAAGGGATCTGGATCCGAGGATAGGGATGCAAGGAATTCTTCAATTTCTGGCTCTAGTGTCTATTCTTCATCAAATGTGGTCCATGACTCTTTGATCTCTTCCTCTTGTTGGAAAGGATTAGAAGAAACTTCTAATTCCTCCTCTTGTGAAAATTGTTCATAGATCCTTCTCTGCTTCGAGAGATACAAACTCATCCTTTGTGGCAATCTTGAAATTTGAACAAGGATTTTGAGAAGATCCTTGTAGTGGCATGCACTCCTCTACTCAACAAGTTCTTTGAATAGCTTTGACTTCTTTTTGATATGAAACTCTTGCTCACAAATTGGTTAGTGGACAGGGGTTCTTACAACACCCAAAATATTTTTAAAAGAAACTTAGTAAAATGAAACAAAAATGAAAACATACTAAAAAAAAAATCAAAGCAAAAATTAAAAATTCTCTCATGCTACTAAGATCCTGCTGTCACCAAGACCCGTGAACATGAGTAATCAAACCTCCAGTTTTATTCATGTATTACTATCATGTTGCAAACCATGCAATAATTATCATGCTCAAATCAAACAATGTTATAATGTGTCAAACCATGCAATATTATCACATTGTTACTAGAATTAAAAAATGCAAGAATATGAAAAAATTATGATATTTTCAATCCTAAAGTGGGAGCCCAAAAGCTAGTCAATTGGCAATCAATCAAAATAATTTGTAAAGAAATATGACACTTCCAGAATCAATACTATGCAACCCAGCTATGAGCCAGACGTTAGGCCCCCAATAAGCCTTTCCTCGTTGATACCAATTCCAAGAAGGTCCAAACCAAAAATCAAAAACTTAAAAAAAGAAACCTATGATATTTTTGGAATCAATAATATGAAACGTAGCTATGAGTGGGATGTTGAGCTCCCAGTAAGCATTAGACTTAATTATATCGATTTCAAATAGATCTTATCTACAACTTACCACACCTTTTTTTCACTTTTAGGACTATCCCGTCACCACCTCCCTGGAAACACTCCAAAATGTGGGGAAATTATATGATGTAATTTGTAACATTTATTATCAATCCAGGGTGTTCGTAAACTTGTGAGGTACTGTGTGAAGTATATGCAGGAATAACCCGTAAAGTGCTTCAAAATCTATGTCTCACACACCTCAATCATTTCACTAAATTTAATAACCAAATATGAAAGAAATTAAACTAAGATCCTTTAGAAGATAGCACTATCCAACATAGTTAAACAGTGAAATGCTAAACCTCCTATCAACCCTCAACCTATTGATGCCTCTTTAGAAATATCACTAACCACTCAAGCAAACCTTCACACAGCAAGCACATCCTTTTGGAATCAAACACTATCCAACGTGGTTATGTGAGTAGGGTATTAGACCCTCTGTAAACCTTCAAAGTGTTGATATTCAATTCCAAGAAAGGACTACTCAGGACAAGCAAAATTTCGTAAGATCAATATTATTCCAGCATAGTTATGCAGCAGAGTGACAGGCTCTCTATAAACCTTTTCTTGCTGATATTAATCCCACAAAGAATCTAACAAATCTGCAAAGGAAACTAAAATAAAAATAAAAATGATAAGCTACAGAAAATAGCACACTACAGGATTCAATATAAAAAATAACTATCATAAGCAATAGAGCACACTAATTATATTAAAATGTATAACCACACAAACACACCATAAAATGTAAACATTTTGAATATTCAATGATTCACTCCTAACCTTCAACTCTCTATGCATTCCAATAAGATGCTACAAGAATTCATAAAGTATTGAAAACAGAATTCAATTAATAAATTCAATCCACTCCCCAACTAATTAAATTCACCTAAATGAATGATGAAACACACACCAAAATTGCTGATAAATAAAGACACACACAGTGGGCATTGTTTCTGATATGAAGGGGTCCCTTACTCCACTTAGAAACACACCCTGCAACTACCTACAACAACTCTTAAAAAATGTACAGTCATGTATGCATCAAAGCTAGCTTTCCATTCATTGATAAAGAGATACAATCATGGATGAGTCTAAACCATGATCTCTAACCCACTCCCTTAGACCTATGAGATCTAATTTATACATAAAATCAATTGATGAATGGAATAAACCAAATCCCCACACTCAAGAAACCAAATTTCCCAATTAAGCAAAATAATCCTAAAAATCTGGATTTTATGTGATTTTGGGAAGATTTAGGTTTTTCCCCCTACCATATCTCCTAAAAGATTGTAAATTTTGAAAAATGGCCCACAAATTTCTCAATTTGTTGTACTGTGAACAAAACCCATGTTTTATATTTTTCGGATTCTCATCACCTCATAAATCATGCCACAAGTTGGTTGTTTGAAAACTGTTGAAAATTTAAACCATTCATTTACCAAATGCTTAAAGGTTCACACGTGCGAGCTGGGAATTATATGAGGTACATGTGACCATCTGAATACATACATTCATCATGTACATGTGTCATTTTCTCCATTGGACACGTGGAAATGTGAGGAACAATGATGGTGCTACAACTATGTTGCTGCAAGATGAGGACTGTGTTGCTGCAGGATAAATTGACCATGAACAAGAGATAAAATATGTGATATGGGCATGAAATAATCGAATATAACTGTCCTGAAACATCCATATATCACGTCCATGCGTTCATTTCTCATTTGGACACGTGTAAGTGTGGGGAATAATGATGGTGTAAAAGATCACATTGCTACAGGATCAGTTGCTGCAAGATCAAAAATGTTGCTGCAGGAATAACTGTTAATCCTGTAACTTCATAGATCATGACAATTTGATAATAAATTATTCAAAACAAATAGAAAAACATGAACATGGGAATAATTTATTACTTTGAAGCATGAGATGACATATATAGATCAAAATATGGTCTTTTAAGCTCACTCGGTGTTGGTTGTGGAGCCTAATCTTCCTTTTTAGAGATGTTGTTGTTTCGGCCATGTTTATACCCCAGTTTTATATCCCAACGAAGGGGTGTTGGGGAGCATCACCCCCCACGGGGGTCCGGGGCCAGCTCCCCCGAGAATGGGGGTTCGGGGGCGAAGCCTCGGAAAGAAATATTTTTGGGTTGTTTGTTGGCCAACATTTTGCGGGCCCATGGTATTGGGTAGCCCATGGTATTTTCCCATGGTAATTCCCCTTTAAAAGGAATACATTATAATATGGCTATGTAATGTATTGTAGCATTGTAAAGATCTATGTCATTGTGTAAGAGAGACTGAGAGAGAGTGAAGAGGAAGTTGCAACGGATCCTTCATTTGTTGGATGGTCTAATAATAAGGACTAGCAATTTCTATGTGGACGTAGCCCATCTTGGGTGAACCATGTATATTGGTGTCTCTCTTCTATTGTGTTTTATGTGATTTATATTTGCATCTTGTTTATTGTTGTTGCTCTGCGATCCTGTTTTTCTAAAACTAGGTTGATAAATAGGATAATTATGGAGGGGCAAGGGTCGGAATTGGATCTTTAGGCATTCCAAAAAGATTCAAAACAAAGACTCTACGGTTAGGTCTTCTTCAACTTTCTTGGCTTCCTCTATCTGACTTTTTAGACCAACAATGGTCCTTTTAGATTCTTTAATACTCTCTTCCATCTTCCTTTTGAATTATGATCATCCTCATGATATTTTTGTAGTTGTCCTTTTAGTAATTGATTCTCATTTCTAAGCTCTTCAATTTCCATGTTTTCCAAACTCAACTTCTTCAATTCTTTCTTTAAGGTGCCAATTTCAACGTTTTGCGCTTGACAATAATTTTTCATTCTTTTACATGCTTCCTCCTTCTCTTTTAGTTGAGTTGATCATAATGTTTCTTCAATATTCTTAGCCTCTTTAACTAGCACTATATTCTCTTCTTGATACTTCTGCAGTTGTTCCATTAACATCTTGTTCTTCTTTCTCTCTTCCATCAAGTCATCTAGGGCACTAACCAGTTCTGATTCAAGATCTACAACCCCTTTAATTTATGAATCTTCTTTATCTTTAGAAGCATCACTTTCAAAAACTTCATCATCTACTTCTAGATGTTCTTCATTTTCTGTATCTGACCTTTTCTTTTGATTTTCTTCATGTTCTTGATTGAGAAATCCCTTTGTGTAGAGGTTTTGTAGCTTTTCCCATAGTTCTTTAGCTGATGTACACTTTCCAACTTTGTATTTCATAGGATTAGATAGTCCATTCAATATCATATCCATTTCCATTGCATTATTCTTCCTTAAACCCTTCTTGGCTATTATTTTTGGTGGTATTTTTGGAGCGATGTAACCATCCACAATAGATTTCCAGATATCAAGACCTTGTTCTTGTAAACAGAGTCTCATCCTTATAATCCAATGATAAAAAATGTATCTATAGAAAAGAGGAATCCCATATATATAGTAAATACTTTCATGTTTATCCATGTTCTCTAGAGATATTCCTTCTAGTTGTTAGACTGTCCTGAAGGAACCCGCTCTGATACCAATTGTTGGAAATACTAAGAGGGGGGGTGAATCAGTATTGAGCACATTTACCATATCAAACATTAATTATATCATGTAAACATTAATAATTAACAATGTCATTCATCATCACACAAACCATACACAGTGCACAAGAGTTTTAACGTGGAAACCCAAATGGGAGAAAACCATGAAATGCTTTTCGTATATAATAACAAGATTATATTCATAGGAAGCACCAACTTCCAAGATTCTCCAACACTAACTGGAAGGAGACACCAACCCCCTGATTTACAGGCACCAACCTAAAGGAAGCTCCAACTCCCCGATTTACCAGCACCAACTGGAAGGAAGCTCCAAACCCCTGAGATCACAAGATACAGCCTATCCTTGCCCCGTCCTGCTGCCATGATATGAATAAGAAGATCAATCTGCCACTGTCACAACCCGTACCTATATCATTGTCTCTATCAATATGTACCTGTATCACTTCCTTGGTAAACCTGTACCTGTACCACTATCTTTGTCAACCTATATCATTGCATCACTACCTCTGTCAACCTGTCACAATCACTATCTCTGTAAAAATGCCCCAATCACTGTCTCTACAACTAGTATCTTTGTCTCTATCAACATGAACCTTTATCTATATCTTTGTACATGTATCAGTATCCCTTTAACAATCACTGTATCTCTATCTCGATGCCACAATCACTGTCTCTGACACAATGCCACTGTTAATGTCGCAACGCCGCAATCATTGTCACATTGTCACAATATCTGTCACACTATATCAACCTGTACATGCCTCAAATCTATACCTAGAAAAAATCATCCATTGATTTCATTTTCATCCTCAACATTTACATCATAGACATTTTCAAATAATTGAACATTCCAAGAGATGATCCATATGCAAAAACATAACCAAGGACTATACCAAGATAGCCACTATGATATATGCCAATACCATCATACAATATGCCCAAATAATCATCAAGATATATTTCAAGATCATCATACACCATGCCCAGATAATCACCATGATCTATACCAACAAATAACCAATATTTGTTGATGTATTTGTAACTTCGGAATGTATTTCATATATGTATATTGTATTCCTATAGAGATGTTATTATTCCTCTATACGGAAGTGTCGTCATTTATATTGTAAGTGTCGTAACTTATACTTGATGGGTTATTAGACCACCTTGATGGGGTCGGCCCTGTATAAGTCATGTGGGTTAAAGGGTTATTAGACCACCCTATTGGGGGTCGGCCCTGTCATCATTATGTTAAGTGGTTAAGTTGAGGCCAACCTAGTAAGGCTATTAGGCAAGTCAAGTCAAGTATAAATAGAGTGCGGGAGGCACTCTATTTGATCATTCACTTTCTCACTCATACACTCATTGGAGAGTGGCGCACTAGTGGAGGAGGAGAAGCTGCTGCTAGGAGACTATCTCTTATGCTTTGGTTTTGTATCATTGCTCTATCTATCTCTGAGGAATTTATTGGGGTTTTTTACCTTTATGGTTTTCCCCAAGGAAACTTTGTGTGTCTATTATCTCTTGTGATTGCTTCTTGTGATTGATATCCTGTACATGTTATTCTCTCAGTTAAGATCCTAGAGTATGTTGAATTAATGCTAAAAAATTAACATAGTATCAGAGCTAACCTGAGAAGAAGACACTGTGCAATTGCGGAAGCTAGGGCTTTTTGTTTTTTGGGTTTCTCTCCATAGATCTTGAAAGGAAGGAGGCTAGATTGACTCTCATTAGCAAGGCACATCTTTCTATCCAATCAGAATTCAATTCTGAGCACTTTCAGTTTTGGCCCTAAAAATTAGGGTTTCCACAAAAAGTGGAATTTTTGAAATATGAGACCATGGCTGAAGCTCCTTGGAAAAATTGAAGTTTAGAGCTTTGGATCGAACTTTTTGGTTGGGTGAAGCTCTGGGAAAATCAAACCCTAGTTTGGGGTCCTGTCTAGTGAAGCCAAAAATTAGGGCTTCTACAAAAGTTGGAATTTCTGAAATCTAAGACCATGGCTGGAAGCTCCTTGGAAAAATCAAAGTTTATAGATTTGGATCAAACTTTTTGGATGGGTGAAGCTCTGGGAAAATCAAACCCTAATTCAGGGTCCTCCTAGTGAATCCGGAAGTTTGAAAAGCAAATTTGAGGGGTGAAACTTTGCAGTTTTCAAATTCTGAGTATACCAGCTTCATCAGCTCATCAAGGCGCATCTTTCTATCCTTTCAGAAGTTTGAAATTCAAAGTTTGAATTTTTAGGGCTTCTCTGACAAACTCTAATCCAGCTCCAGATCCAGTTTTCAGTAAATCAAGTGGTAAGACCTAATAACTTTTCTATTTACATTTGAAGTACTTCTTAAGATGTCTCACCACACCAAGCTTGAGGATAAGCTTGAAGGGGTTGATAACTTTCGAGCATGGAAGTATAGGATTGGGTTAATCCTAGAAGAGAATGAGGTGGACACTTACATAAGTGAAGAGGTTCTAGTCCCAGAGGGAGAAGAGACTAAGGTCTTACACAAGAAGAACTTGGTCAAGGCTAAGAGAATCATTGCTGATTCTATAAAGGACCATCTCATACCCCATGTGTCTTCCCTAAAGACACCTAAGGAGATGTTTGACTCCTTAACTAAGTTGTTTGAAGGAAAGAACATAAATCGGAAGAGACCATTCAATCCTACTTTTCTAAAGGTCTCTCAAATCAAGGAACAACTTGAAGCTGTGGATGAAGTGGTGGAGAATGGAGAAATTGTCATGACCACTTTGAATGGCCTACCTAGTTCATGGGACTCCTTAATCCAAGGAATTTGTGCAAGAAAGAAGTTCATCTCTTTCAGTAGACTGTGGGAGGAATGTTCACAAGAAGAAGCTAGGCTTGTGGCCCAAGAAGAAAAATGAAGATCAAGCTCTCACAACACATACCAAGAAGAGTAAGAAGGAGCCATCTCATAACAAGAGATCTTCACACCACCATCATCATAGAGATAAGAAGATCTGAGATGCTTTTTCCTCAGATTATCCTAAGAACAAAAGGAACAACAACAACAACAACTACAAGCAATCTGACAGGTATGACTTACAAGTATGTTTTGAAATTTGTTCATGATTAAGTTTATAATATGATTGTCTTCATGTTATTGAGTTTAGTAACAATCTTGTTTAATTTTAGACCCGTCTTATCACCCTAGTAAAAGTATGAATGCATGATAGAAGACATTCATTGATTAGGGTTATGACACTTATGATTGTATTATGATTGTACTAATGCAATGTGGTGTTGTATGAGGATAATGTTATCCGCTAACATGAAGGTACAAATCAAGTCCTAGATCAAGACCATAGTGACATGAAGACAAAGACTCATCCATAGTCATGGATCACATAGAGGTATGCATAATTTGGTTCTACAATGGTTAAATTATGAGTTATGCAGGTCATTGAAGAGAACAAGAAAAACATTGCTAGACATAACTAGCAAATATGATGACCAGGTATGTTTTTCCTATATCAAGTTAGAATCCTACCCTATGTAAGGATCTTATACTTTTGTATGATTGATAATGATTACTCATGAAGTTACAAGTTTGAGTAATCTAGGGTTTATGCATGTTATGTCTCTTACCTTGATTGATGATATGACTAACCAAAAGAGTTCTATGGTCAAATATGAATATGCATGAGTAAGAGAAGTCTTCCCTGAAACTTTGAATGCTAATGCTTATTATCTATGTTTGAAATGATCATGACTATACATGTTTAATATTATTGTGTTTTGATAGTAGTAAGATTATACTAATGAATGTATGAATATGTATGAGATGTCTAGGATAACACAATGATGATACTAGTAAGCACACATAATGATCGAGGATGGATATAATTTCAAGGACAGGTAATCCAGGAAGCAAAAATCAAGAGGGAGCACACTCCAGTAGTTCCTGCAAGGAAGCAAAGATTGAGAGGGAGTCCACCCAACAAACAAACAAAGATAAGTATTTGAATTATAATTTCTTATTGTTTAAATAATATTGTGCAATGATGTATATACTTATGTTCCTAGGCTTAGGTTGTGTATTATGCATATTAGAATAATTGCATTAATGAACAATATACTACTAATATGCATGTGATGGGTAAGTGGCCTATGGCACTGTACAACATTCCATTGCTACTTATCTAGAATGAAACCTCTTTGCTGACATGTTGGGAGTTGTGCACACTCTTAACAATGTTCTGGTAGAGATTGGAAGACATCTAGAAAGTTACGGGATATGGATAAATGTTGTATTGAAGCATTGGCTAAATTAATTGCATGACTGTATGACATATTTCTTTATGTGTAAGATTTTGTTTTGAAAACTATGAGATGTTTCTAATCATGCAATTTAACTTGTTTTGTGGGAAAGATCATATACCATCACCTACAAAATAAGGAATACAACATTTGTTTAGTAACAAAGCTATCTATTGAAGAATATGAAGTTCCCAGGATCCGGGATGAAGTAATGATCGAAGAGTACCAGTCGATCATGAAGAATGATATTTGGGATGTGGTCCCAAGACCTGAAGGGAAGTCTGTTGTGACTTCCAAGTGGATTTACAAGATCAAGCATCCTGCAGTTGGTAGCATAGAGAAACACAAAGTGAGAATTGTAGCTCGTGGCTTCTCCCAGAAAGAGAGAATAGACTATGAAGAGACTTTTGCTCCTGTAGCCAGATACACTTCCATCAAATCAGTACTTGCCCTGGCTGCAGTGATGAAGTGGAAGATACACCAGATGGATGTTAAGACATCCTTCTTGCATGGTGTAGTCTAAGAGGAAGTGTATGTGGAGCAGCCACTCGGTTTTGAGACACATGACAGGGAGTCATATGTGTGCAGATTGAAGAAATCCTTGTATGGCTTGAAGCAAGCTCCTAGGACTTGGTATGGTAGGATAGACAGCTTTCTATCTAGTTTGGGCTTTACCAAGAGTAAAGAAGATTCCAACCTTTACTACAAGGTTGAGGAAGGAAATCCTGTGATACTACTATTGTATGTGGATAACCTGTTTGTAACAGGTGAGGATGGATTGATTTTCGACACGAAGAGGAAGCTTGCTGCCGAGTTTGAGATGAAGGACTTGGGGTTGATGCACTATTTCCTAGGCATGGAGGTATGGCAGAGTGCAGATGGAATCTTCCTTGGACAAGTGAAGTATGCAGTAGAGATCCTGAAGAGGTTCGGGATGATGGACTGCAAAGCCATGGCCACACCTATGGCATTGAACCTGAAGTTTCTATGTGATGATTCATCTGCTCCAGTTGATGTCATTGTGTATCATCAGATGATTGGGTCCTTGATGTACCTGACGAACACGAGACCAGATATTTGCTTTGCGGTGAACACATTGAGACAGTTCCTGACGGATCCGAGAAATGTTCACCTGGTTGCTATAAAGCATATTTTGAGGTACCTGAAGGGTACAATTGATTATGGGCTCAAGTATAATGCGAATCAAAAGTTTAACCTGCAGGGTTATGTTGATTCGGATTGGGCAGGCAGTGCTACAGATAGGAAGAGTACTTCTGGGTGTTGCTTCAATATGGGATCAGGTGTGATCTCTTGGTTCAGCAGGAAGCAGTCTTGCATAGCACTGAGTACAGCCAAGGCAGAGTATGTTGCAGCTTGTTCGACTAGTTGTGAGGCAGTATGGCTCCGAAAGCTACTGTCTGAGTTATTTGATCTCTCGATGGAGGATACTGGTATCTTTTGTGATAACTAGAGTTGTGTAAAGCTGTCTGAGAACCCGGTATTCCACGACAGGTCGAAGCACATTGAGATCAAATATCACTATATCAGAGATATGGTGTAGAGAGGAGCAGTGAAGCTCCTGTATGTTGCAACGGATGAGCAGGTTGCAGATGTGTTGATGAAACCACTAGCCAGAGTGAAGTTTGAGTACTTTAGAGAGAGGCTTGGTGTTCTTCAGATTGACGACACTTCAAGGAAGAAGTGATGGACACATTTGCAGGAGCCATTCCGAGCATGGTGAGAGGAGGATCCTTCCCATGACTGTGGATGTAAGCATTGGATGATGAGCATCAGGACGATGCTCTAGTTACTGCTTTGTAGATGCATTGTGTGTATCAGGTGGATGCATTGTATGATCAGGTGGATCGTGTACTTATGTATGATCAGGTGGATCATGTACTTATGTATGTATCAAGTGGATGCATTGTATGATCAGGTGGATCATGTACTTATGTATGATCAGGTAGATCATGTACTTATGTATGTATCAGGTGGATGCATTGTATGATCAAGTAGATCATGTACTTATGTATGATCACGTGGATCATGTACTTATGTATGTATCAGGTGGATGCATTGTATATATCATGTGGATGCATTGTATGATCAGGTGGATCATATATGATGATATGTATCAGCTAGATACTTTGTATGCATCAGGTGGATATATTGTTTGATCAGGATGATCACAGATGACGAGCTTCAGGAAGTTGCTCCAGATGATATGCATCAGGATGATGCTATGATGATGATCAGGATGATCACAGATGACGAGCTTCAGGATGTTGCTCCAGATGATATGCATCATGATGATGCTATGATGATGATCAGGTTGATCATGTGATGATGTAAATCAGGATGATGTATGGTGAGTATCAGGCTGATACTCTGTGGCCGTGGACAGGTTGTGCAGGTAGCATAGAAAATATCCTTTAAAATATGGACAAGTAGAGAGCGGTGTGCTCGTAATAGCCTAGGATGCTCTATCGAGATCCGGACAGGTAGAGCGGTGTGCTCGTAACATCCTGGGATGCTTTGAGTAGGTTTTGCTATGGTTTCGCATAGAAAATATCCTTTAAAATCCGAACAGGTAGAGAGGTATGCTCGTAACAGCCTGGGATGCTCTATCGAGATCGGGACAGGTAGAGCAGTGTGGTCATAGCATCTTGGGATGCTCTGAGTAGGTTTTGCAAAATTTCACATAGAAAAGATCCTTTAAAATCCGGATAGGTAGAGTGATGTGCTCATAACAGCCTGGGATGCTCTATCGAGATCCGAACAGGTAGAGCGGTGTGCTCGTAACATCCTGGGATGCTCTGAGTAGGTTTTATGAAGTTCAACATGTAAAAGATCCTATAGTCTGTGCTAGGTTTTGTTGATGCACATAATCATTCCTAGGTTCCACAGTATGGCCACTGATGATGAAGACCTACAGGTGGTGGGCCTACATCCAGCATGAAAAAGGGTTGGCTCTGTAGAACTTCCTATGACGAGTAGATCATATATTGATTGAGATAGCAGCAGCCGTGACGATGACGATGATTCGATGACGATGATCTAGTGACGATGATCCAGAGAAGAAGACTTGTGCTAGTAGATCTATGTCGAGAAATACCTTCCTAGTTAAGAGGGAGTGTTGATGTATTTGTAACTTCGGAATGTATTTCATATATGTATATTGTATTCCTATAGAGATGTTATTATTCCTCTATACGGAAGTGTCGTCATTTATATTGTAAGTGTCGTAACTTATACTTGATGGGTTATTAGACCACCTTGATGGGGTTGGCCCTGTATAATTCATGTGGGTTAAAGGGTTATTAGACCACCCTATTGGGGGTCGGCCCTGTCAGCATTATGTTAAGTGGTTAAGTTGAGGCCGACCTAGTAAGGTTATTAGGCAAGTCAGGTCAAGTATAAATAGAGTGCGGGAGGCACTCTATTTGATTATTCACTTTCTCACTCATACACTCATTGGAGAGTGGCGCACTAGTGGAGGAGGAGAAGCTGCTGCTAGGAGACTATCTCTTATGCTTGGGTTTTGTATCATTGCTCTATCTATCTCTGAGGAAGTTATTGGGGTTTTTCACCTTTATGGTTTTCCCCAAGGAAACTCTGTGTGTCTATTGTCTCTTGTGATTGCTTCTTGTGATTGATATGCTGTACATGTTATTCTCTCATTTAAGATCCTATAGTATGTTGAATTAATGCTCACAAATTAACAATATCATCACCAAGATCATCATAAAATATTCCAAGATAAATACCAACATCTATGCCAATATCACCATCAAGTATTCCAAGAGATGAGCAATAGAGCATGTACAAAATCTATACCTTTTCAAGTAAAAAATATGGAACCTGGTCCATGATAGGCATGACCATCACAAGAGAGACCCATGTACAAGAACCATATATTTTCCAAGATGAAGAAGCAATAAATAAACCCTTCACCAAAACAATCTCTAAATCATGTCATCACATAGATCTTCCAATAGTATTTCCAATGAGCCAAGAATTTCGTAATTCCAACATCATATGAGAAAGTTATGCCAATTTATCAATCTCCACCAAAGAACAAAAGATGATCCCCAAAAACTTTCACGCTAGCCCCTCCACAAACATTTCGCACATTCCTTCAAGAGTTGCGCATTAGCAAAGAGAAACTTGATTGATAGATCAAATGAAATGTTTGATCTTCTATTTATAGACTTTATCATGCCTTGTAGCTTCTTTTAGGGTCTCCTTAAACGCATCATTAATTTGTGGATCTCCATATTTTAAGGGGGTCTCAAGGGTTAGTACCCAACTTCAAAGATCCATCATGACACTTTGTGACAAAACTTCAAGGTCACTCCATATCTTCTCAAAGGGGCTTTAGGGCTTGTCCACATCATCATACTTGGTGGATACATCATTTTTTCTTGTGGGGATCCTTTCCATTTCATGTGGTCCAATGGGTCAAAGTACCACAATTTTCGAGGTCACATGGACCAAACATCATTATTTTGGGGATATTTCATGTTTCACACCAACTTGTTTCCAACCAAATTTGGGGAATCTTTACATCCTTCTCCACCATGGGTCATGTAACCACAAATTCATTGGAAAGTGGACCAATCCTTATTACTTATGGGGATACTTCTCAAGGTCATATGGACCAATCCTTCTGGTCATGTGGACACAATCACCACTACTTTTAGGGTTATGTGGACCCCTCATCATAATTTTGGGATATCTTTCACACTTTATCCCAATTTGCTTTACACCAACCTTAGGGGATCTCTAGGCCCTTCTCCAAAATGGGTTATGTGACCCCAACCACATGGTCATGTGGACCCAACACCACTATTTTAGGGATTTCTTCACATTTATTACTGACATTGCTTAGGGAGACCTTTAGGAACTTCCTTGCACTTCTTATATGTTAGAAAAACAGGATCGCAGAGCAATAACAATAAACAAGATGAAAATATAAATCACATAAATACAATACAAGAGAGACACCAATATAACGTGGTTCACCCAAGATGAGCTACATCCACACAGAAATTGCCAATCCTTATTATTATATCATCCAACAAATAAAGGGATACAACCTGTAGCACATCTGTTGCAACTTCCTCTTCAATCTCTCTCAGTCTCTCTTACACAATCACAGAGATATTTACAACGCTACAATACCTTACACAATCGTATTACAATTTTTTCCTTTTAAAGGGAATTACCATGGGAAAATACTACAGGTTACTCAATACCATGGGCCCGTAAACTGTTGGCCAACAAAACAACCCATAAAAGTTTTTTTGGGGGATTCTCCCCCGAACCCCCTTTCTTAGGGGCGTTGCCCCCAAACCCACATTGGCCCCCGGACCCCTGTGGGGGGGCGATGCCCCCGCGCTGGGATGAGTGTATAGTCCACCTGCATATCATATAAAACTGGGGTACAAACACAGCTGAAACAACAACATCTCTGAATTAAGAATATCAGGCTCCACAACCAACATTATCATCATGGTCATATGACTGTTAGGATATTTAGACACTTAGGATTTAGTTAAGATCAACTTGTGTAATATATCCATTAGGGATAGTGTGTTTCTTTAGTATGCATCAGTATGCATTTGTAAATACTTAATCCGACGGTCACGATATGTTCCCGGCATAGAGTGATCCAACGGCTCAACTTCTCTTAGATCAAACCTAACCTTGATCCGTGGCTTAACACCCGATTGGTCCATGATCTCTATTTAAAGAGCATGGAGGGTCATTGTTTAGTTGATCGATTATGAGAAGCTCATTTGTAACTTTCTTTCTTTGCATAATAAATTGTCCCGTAGAAGCTATTTGGTCGGGGCCGTGGAGTGTTTCCCTCAAGAGGGTTTAAACCACGTCAAAACATCAGTGTGTTGATCTGTGATCTGTTTGTGTGAAGTGGTTGCTCTTGGTGTTCGGTCCTTTTGTAGTACCCTGTGTACCCGAACATGGTATCAGAGCTTTTATGAAGTGCCGCTTCCAGTTGTGATCTAGATCTTGAACTGCTGTTACCGAAACTCAAAAGGGTTTCTAGTTCTGGTATTTCTGTGCATTTATGGGTTGTCGGAGGTGGTCCATTACGTCCGAAGTGTTGTTTCCATTGGGAAATGGTTTTCGTTTGATCGAAAACGGTTCCTAGTTGCTCCAGAAACGCGTATTTCATCAGATCTGAAGGTATAATGTTACAGTGACACATTTTTTTATTTTCTTTTTTTAAAAGGAAAAAATCTCATACTTCATCATTTTTTTACTGTTAGTTTTTTTTGGGGTTCAGATTGTTGCTTTCCCATCTGCGTATGCTCTTTTCCTTGCACCTTGAGCGATCTCGGCAAATCATAAACAGAAAGGGAAAGGGTTTTTCTCGACTGCATATGCTCTTTGCCGTGCACCTTGCGCGATCTCGGTAAATCAGAAACAGAGAGAAAACGTAGACTTTCTGGGCAAGCTAACAAGATCTAACTCCACAAGTGTGGAAAAAAAAAATTTGTTTCGATTTGTGGTTTTTTTTGCAGGAAAAAGGGCAAGCACGCAAACCAAGCAAGAAGAGTTCAAAAAAAAAAAAAAACCGTTTCCTCATTCCCATATTTTACATACCTTTTAATCTAGCTCACTTGGTTCAAAGTTGTTTTATTCCTTAATAGATCTTGAGTTCAAGTCTTAGGAAGTTACTTTTAAAAGAAAAAGTGCGTGCAATTTCTATTTTCAAGTTATTTTATTGTAAAAGTACATCTCACTTAAATAATAAAAAATAAAAATACAAGTGAGTCACTTAAGTTTTTTTTATTTGTTGCACTATTTAAAAGTAATATCATTGTAAAAGTGAAATCACTTATTTTACAAAAGTGGTTCACTTAAAGCAATTTTCTTGTAAAGTGATTGTCAAAAGGTTCATCTTGGGAAGAGGGGGGTTCTTTTTTTTGCTAGACATTCTCTAGCTGCCACGTCACTGTTGGGGACATCTTCAACAGTTTCTTTGTTCAAGCATAACTTCATCATACAGAGTCAATTTTCAGTGCCGTTTTTTTTGAAACCGCATATTTTTTCGAGCTCTTCACATTCAGACTATTGGTTTCTACTTTTACAACCATTAATTTACAAATATGGCCATCCCTTGTGATATTCTACTTAACAGTTCCAACTATTTCTCATGGAAATCTCGTATGGAGGATGTTCTACAAAGTAGGGGACTTTTCAAAATTACCTCAGGGAAATAAAAAGAACAAATTGATGATGATAAGAAAATAAAATAGGCAAATAGATGTGATGAAGCTCGTGGATTGATTGGGATGTCAATCCCTACTGATTTGCGATTCCACATATCTGGAATTGATGAACCTAATGTTGCTTGGGACAAGTTGGAATCTGTGTTTGGTAAACACAATGAAATTCGAGGTCACCAACTCGAAAATGAGTTGATTTCTTTAAATCCAAGTGACTTTTCATGCATTCAAGATTATTTATCTAAGTACAAACTCTTAAACTCTTATGTGCAGAATGTAAGATTGAGAGGAAAAACAAACAATGCATTTATCATATTCTTTCCAAACTTGGACCTGCATATTCTGTTTTTGTATCTACATTTTACTCCATGAAAGCATCCTTGAATGCAGCTAGCTATCAAGAGCCTAGTCTTGAATCCTTTTGTGATTCCTTGATTAAAGAACAAGATAAATTCATTCATCTTGGAATAATCAACAATGCCAATACATCTGAGAAAGCCTTATTGTCCCAACAGAAAGAAAAGTCCAAGCCTCCCAAGAAACAAAATTTTCGCAATAATAAGTCAAACAAGGGTCCCAATCCCTCTCAGTCAGCTCCTTCTTTAAAAAATGACAAAGGATCCAAGCCAAAATGCAAGAAGACTGAGCGTCATTGAAACTATTGCGGGAAAGATAATCATGATGAATCTAAGTGTTTCAAAAAGATGGCAGCCTTGGAAGCAGCAATGAAGAAGCACCACATCATCCTAGATTCGCCTTCAGAATCTGCCTCTCATGGACATGCAATTTGTGCTTCTGGTTATTCTTATAATGCATCTTCTTTTTCTACTTCAAATGAATCGCTCATTGATTCTGGAGCATCTTATCATATGGCTAAGGATCAAGCCATGTTTTCTACTATGCATGAATGTAACACCAAACAAATATTTGTTGGTGATGATAGATCTCTAAGTGTTGTAGGAGCTGGAACAGTTCCAGTAGATAATGGTCATTTTAGTGATGTACTATGTGTTCCAAGAATTTCCTGCAATTTGTTATCAGTCTATCAGATCACTCATTCTGGTGAAGGTAAAACTGTGACCTTTACACCTCACCAAGTTGTAATCAAGGATTTTCAAGATCCTCAACAGGTCCTAGCTACCGGAATTGTTGATGATATTACTAGGTTGTACAAGTTTAACAACTTTGGTTCATCACCTTTCCCTTCAGTTTTTGTTGCTCATAGTGATCACTTGAGCAAACTTTGGCATGAGCGATTTGGTCACTTAAATTATCGCTCATTGCAACAACTATGTAAAGAAAATATGGTGGTAGGTCTTCCGATGGTATCTTGCAGAGATGGTGTTTGTTCCGGTTGTGTACTCGGAAAACATCATCAGGACAGTTTTGACAAACGTGCCTCTTGGCACGCCTCGATTCCCTTGGAGCTTGTGCATAGTGACTTGTGTGGTCCTATTCCATCTGCTTCCTTTTCTGGTTTCAAATATTTCTTAACTTTCATTGATGATTACACCAGACGCACTTGGGTTTATTTCCTAAAACTTAAGAGCGAAGTATTTAACATGTTCTTGGCCTACAAGGCCCTTGTTGAAAAACAATATGGTCATCAAATTATTAAGTTAAGATCTGACAATGGAAGAGAATATGTTAACAAACAGTTCACTACTTTCTACACTGAACAAGGCATCCAACAACAGCACACTGTTCCATATACACCACAACAAAATGGTGTAGCTGAGCGGAAGAACCGCACTTTAAACAAAATGGCTAATTGTATGATCCAATCTAAGGGACTAAGTCTTCAATTTTGGGTTGAAGCCATAAATTGTGCAAATTACATAGTTAATCGCACCCCCACAAAAGCATTACAAGGTATAACACCGGAAGAAGCATGGAGTAAAACTAAACCTGATGTAAGTCACTTTCGTGTGTTTGGTAGTGAAGCATGGGTTCACATTCCGAATGAAAAACGGAAAGCATTGCAGCCTAAAAGTGAAAAGTGCATATTTGTTGGATATTCTGAAGATGTAAAATGTTATAGACTTCTTCAACCACATTCTCATGATATAATCATTAGAAGAGATGTTAAATTTGATGAAAATCTCTTGTCCTGCGAGCCTAACTCGACGATTGTGCCATCTTTGGCCTGCGAGCCTGATTCGGCGTTTATGCCTTCTTCTTCTTCTTCCAACTTCCTTGATAGGTTTTCAACTCCAGTTTCTGATAATGACAGTGAGGATGAAAATCCACCTCCGCCTGCTCATGTTCCTCCAATTCCACCAGCACAAGTGATTCCTCGATGGATCCGTTTAACATGTGAAGCAGCTGGTGATCTTGTCGGTGATCCTAGAGATCAACGTCGAACACGTTCTCAGTTTCAGCGAGCCTCTTCTCTTTTGGCTCAAGTTTTTGAGAATCATGATCCAGAAACTTTTGCAGAAGCTTCAGGGAATCCAGATTGGGATGCAGCCATGGATGAAGAATATCGTTCCTTAATGGCGAACGATACTTGGGATCTTGTACCTCTTCCAAAAGGAAGAAAACTTGTCAGATGTAACTGGGTCTACAGAACTAAGTATGCATCAGATGGAAGTGTTGAAAGACTTAAGGCAAGGTTAGTTGCCAAAGGTTTTTCCCAAATTGAAGGGATTGACTACAATGAAACCTTTGCTCCTGTCGCAAAAATGAACTCCATCCGCCTTGTTCTTTCCCTTGCAGCCTTACATAACTGGGAAGTCCATCAAATGGATGTCAAGTCTGCCTTCTTACATGGTGATTTACAGGAGGAAATTTACATGGAACAACCTCCTGGATATGTTCAAGATAACTCTAGCCTTGTCTACCGCCTTAAGAAATCCTTATATGGCCTTAAGCAAGCTCCTAGATCTTGGTATGCCAAAATGGATAACTTTCTCCTTGACATTGATTTTTCTAGATGCCATTTTGACCCCAATGTCTATACCAAGAAAGTAGGAAACCATCTCATCATACTTGTTCTATATGTTGATGACCTTATTCTTACTGGTAGTGACCCTAAGCTTATAACCCATGTGAAATCCAGTCTTAAACAAAATTTTGAAATGTCAGACTTAGGACATTTGCATTATTTTCTTGGTCTCCAAGTCCTGCAAACCAAAGAAGGAATCTTTCTTTCTCAGTCTAAGTATGCTTGTGACCTTCTTCGTCGCTTTCACATGGAAGATTGTACACCAGCCCCTTCTCCCTTCCAGTCTGGAGTCAAACTTTCTGCGACTTGTACTTCACCTGAAGTCGATGCCACCTTATATCGTCAGCTTGTTGGTAGTCTCTTATACTTGACTCATTCTCGTCCTGACCTTTCCTTTGTCGTTGGTCGTGTTGCCCGTTATATGCAGACACCTCATGAAAGTCACTGGAAAGTAGCTAAAAGAATACTTCGATATATTCGAGGTACAGTTCAGTTTGGGATTCATTACAGTACAGGGGGGAAACCTTTGTTGGTTGGTTTCACTGATTCAGATTGGGCCGGCGATCCTGATGATCGAAATTCTACTGCATGTTATGTTTCCAGTCTGGGATCTGGACCTATTACTTGGGCTTGTAAGAAACAACAAGCTCTTGCTCTTTCTTCAGCAGAGGCAGAATATCGAGCAGCAATTAATGCCAGTCAGAAAGCTTTATGGCTTCGACAGATCCTTTCAGATTTTGGATTCGAGCAGCAGCAGCCTACTCCACTTTGGTGCGACAATCAAAGTGCCATCAAGCTTTCCAAAGATCCATTTCTACATCAATGCAGCAAACACATTGAGCGACATATGCACTTCATCAGAAATCTTGTTCATGATCGTGTTCTTGAAGTGCTCTTTTGCCCTACAGATGATCAAGTTGCAGACATCTTCACCAAGTCTCTTACAGAAGCGAAGTTTTCTAAACTTCGATCTATGTTAGGAGTTCAGGAACTTGTCATTAAGGGGGGATAGGCTCTAATGCCTCCTTCCTTCTCCTAATAGTGTCACTTTTGTAAATCCTTCAATCCTATCCCAAGTTGTTCTTAAGGGGGGATGTTAGGATATTTAGACACTTAGGAGTTAGTTAAGATCAACTTGTGTAATATATCCGTTAGGGATAGTGTGTTTCTTTAGTATGCATTAGTATGCATTTTAAATACTTAATCCGACGGTCACGATATGTTCCCGACATAGAGTGATTCAACAGATCAACTTCTCTTAGATCAAACCTAACCTTGATCCGTGGCTTAACACCCGATTGGTCCATGATCTCTATTTAAAGAGCATGGAGGGTCATTGTTTAGTTGATCGATTATGAGAAGCTCATTTGTAACTTTCTTTCTTTGCATAATAAATTGTCCCGTAGAAGCTATTTGGCCGGGGTCGTGGAGTGTTTCCCTTAAGAGGGTTTAAACCACATCAAAACATCGATGTGTTGATCTGTGATCTGTTTGTGTGAAGTGGTTGCTCTTGGTGTTCGGTCCTTTGGTAGTACCTTGTGTACCCAAACAATGACCCACCATACTGGTCATCTGACCCATTATCGTGGTCATGTGGACCCAACATCATTTCTTTAGGAAACTCTTCACACTTCTTCGGGACACTTTAGGGACTCCTTTACACTCCACATCATCATGGTCATTAGGATATTCTCTAGGGGCTTTGCACCACTAGTGTAAAACTCTAAGTGTCTTACCATGAGGGCCATGTGCAACCACTACACCATAAGGGGACCGCTTTGGAGTTATGTACACTTGTGATAAGGCTTCTTCTTCAAGGGATTCCTTAGGATCATTAGGATATTCTCTAGGGATTCAAGGATTCGTCAAACATTCCCAAACAATCTATCTCTACTACAACCACATCATCATTATCACCTTGACATCAATGAAAACACCACAAATCTCTTCACCCTTTTGACATCAATGATATCTTGTTTGACATCAATGACAACTTCTTCCAACACCCTCATGGTGTAAGAAAAATATTATTGAGTAATTATATTTTTATTTTCAATGAAATTAATGTAAAAATATTGCTTAATTTGATATTTTGTTTTTAAAGTGGTTTGTTGCACACATACTATTGGAAAAAATATATATACTTTTAATATTTTTTTGGTTTAATGTTTGAACATACTAAATGCATTGTGTTTACTAGTATCATCGATGTAATATTCAATATTTTTGCAATCAAAATTATGACGATGAGAAACCTAACCACCATTTTCCATTTCCCCCAATACAATGACTACAAAATGAGCATGGCTTAGAGAGGAAGCATGCCAAGCATGCTTGTCACATCCCCGATCCCCTCAATTCCTTTTAGAGTGATGGGGGAACAACTTTATAAAAAAAATTCCAAACTTATCTGCAACTCTACTCTTTTTCACAACCGCAATGTCTTCGGTCTGCAATTCAGCAATCCGTGATCCGCAAGTTGAAAGTAGGAAGGTCGGAACGCTCAACCCACAGTGTCGAAGAAAATACACCTCTGACTTCCGCACTCCACAATCCGCGATGTGGGAGTCAGAAAGTCGGAACACCAAATTCACAGTTTCGAAGATTTACGCCTCCAACTTCCGCACTCTGCAATCCGCGATGTGGGAGTTAGAAAGTTGAAACACCAAATTCACCATTTTGAAGATTTACACCTCCGACTTCCGCAATCCGTGATGCGGGAGTCGAAAAGTCAGAACACCAAATTCACCATTTTGAATATTTACACCTACGACTTCCTTCTCCGCAATCCGCGATGCGGGAGTCGGAAAGTTGGAACACCAAATTCTATGCACTAGGAAAATTGCTCCTCCAACTTCCGCACTCCGCAATACGGCTTGTAGGAGTCGGAAGTTGGAACTCTGAATTATCTGCTCTGAGGAAATTGATCCTCCAACTTCCGCCTCCACAATTTGGCTTGCAGGAGTTGGAATTCGAAACTCCGAATTCTATGCTTCGGGAAAATTGCTCCTCCGACTTCCACACTCCACAATCTGGCTTGCGGGAGTCGGAAGTCGGAACTCGGGATTCACAACGCTGAAAAAAATACGCCTCCAAATACACAGCGTCGAAGAAAACATGCCTCTAACTTCCGCATTCTGCAATGTGGGAGTCAGAAGGTCGGGATGCCAAACACATGGCGTCGAGAAAAAACACGCCTCTAACTTCCACAATCCATAATCCGCACTGCGGGTTCGAAAAGTCGGAAGTCGGCCATACCCCTCTTACTACCAACTTCTCAAGCCGATAACTTCCTCATCCTAATTCCATTTTTAGAAAAATTGGTACCGTTGGAAAGCTCTCGCAAAGCTCTATGCAAAGGTGTGATCCTCTTCCACACTTGAGAACTTTGACCTTTCCACTCTTCCAACCCAAAATGATGCCAAAACTCCATCAAAGCCTCTTTACCGCCCTCTTCAAGAGCCCTGGTATCACCCTGTCATGGCCCCTCCCTTCATCTAACCCACAGAGGGGGCATGAATACAACAGGGGGTGTCTAATTCATCCCCCAATCCCATATGATGAACTACAAACCTTCTAAGGAGGTGTGCAATGCATAGTAAACATACAAAATGGAATTAAATCTGGCTAATGCATCTACAACATGCAAGACTAACAACATATTAACACATCAAAATGATGAAACAAACCAAAAATGAACTAGAATCGTGTTCATGCTTATACATAGACTTCCTACTGATTAATTATGTATGATCATTGCATTCAAATTGAATTGAAATACAAATAAACACAACATAGGAAATAACATCATTTAGGGCCACAGAGAGCACTTATCTTATAGGATGAAACTGTCCAAGCAACTAGTTATGTGAGAGAAACGTTCCACCCAACCATAGGTCTCTGTCCATCCTATATACTTTCAGTTGAGAGACCACCCCCGAGCTGGGCTGTGTATCCACTAAGGAGGAACTAAACAGGCTCACTCACAACCATGGCTTCACACAAAAAACATGCTAAGCTAACACACAGTTGGGTTTATCAAGCATTTAAGGAAAAATGGAGGAGGATGCTAAGCCAATGAGCTCAACCTCAAAGATACATGCCTCTCAATTCTAACTCAAACAGCCTTGGCACCCACAATACCTACCACACCCAACACAAGGAAGGTCCCATTCTCTGCTGCACAGTCCCTTAGGCGCCCCTTCCCTCTAGTTCTCTTCAGGGTGGGCATAGAAAGGTCCAATTTATTGATTCCTTGAGACTTTGTCCTTCACTGGGTTTATCAAGCAACCCCACCTTCTGTTCTATCTCTTCTATGTCATTCCCGCTTGGATTTTCTCAATTTCTATGGCCAAAACGACTCTATCCCGCAACTGGGTTCTCGGCTATCAACTCAAGGTTCTCTCACGGGTTTCTAAGCATCTCACACGCTGTAAATTTTCCCTAGTTTTTAGGCCGACGGATCCCCTATTGGATTTAATTTCCCACGCGAATTCCTGGGCAAATTCGGCACTCCAAATCGGGGTTTTTCTCATAATCGCGATTTTCCTTTTTCTCTTCACTGCTAGGTTCGGTCCTGCATGAAAACTCCTTGTTGCTAGTCCATAATGGAATGGGGATGAGGGAAACGAATTCTTAAGAGGCAGAGTAACTTGTGGATCAAGGAAAACAGATCCCCATACCCTACTATCTGAAATTTCGGGGTTTCCCACACTCCATCGACCTCATGAACAGTTTTATTCAACCACTTCCTTACAGTAGAATTAAATGTCAGCAAGGAAGGTCAAATGGGTTCTAAATATGACATTTGGAAGCCTATGGTCCAATCCCACAATCCCCTCACCTCTCCCTAGTAGATACACATGGACCCCTCTTATTAGTTGCCTCCATAGACAGTTTTTTTGGTATTTTTATTGCAATATTAGTACTTACATCATTTACAATGTCCCATGGCTTAATAGCACATGGATAACAAAATATCTAATACTTGCCTTTTACATAAAAACCGAGCATCCACTAGCGGGGCCTTGGCCTTGAGCTCCATGCTAGGAAAACATACATCGCATGTATACAATATTTACATTGAAATCCAAATATGTCCTAAGGGTCAAAATGGGGGTATTACATTTCCCTTCCCCTTAGAACAACACCGTCCTATGTGTTCTCAAAACTGAACAAAAATGGGAATGCCTCTCTCATGGAATCCTCCAGCTCCCACGCAGCCTTGTTGGGACTAAGGTGCTTCCATTGCACCTTCACCTGTCCGATGGCTTGGTTCCAGATCAATGTGACATTCTTGTCGAGGATGTGCATAGGATCCACTTGGAACTCTCCCTCGGGTTCCACCTGTATCACATTCCAATCAATTATGTGATTGGGATCATGTACATATTTCTTAAGCAAAGAAACAAGGAAAACATTATGAGCTCTCATGTTAGAAGGAAATACAATTCTATATGCAACTGGCCCTATCCTATCAAGGACTTCAAATGGCCCACAATATCTTGGTGCCAACTTGGCACAACTCCCCAACTTTAGGTAACTTTTTCTTGGTTTCACTCTCAAATAAACATGATCTCGAATCTCAAATTCCTTATGAACTCTTTTCAAATATGCATACTTCTTTTGCATGTCCTGAGCTGCCTTTAAATTCTACCTGATTTTAACAATTTCATGTTCCATTTCCTTGATCATCTCTGGCCCAAGCACTACCCTTTTCACCGGACTATCCCAATTCACTAGAGTCTTGCATCCTTTTCCATACAATACCTCAAAGGGACTCATCCCCAATGATGCTTGATGTCCATTATTGTATGCAAATTCTACCAAGTGTAGGTAGTCCTCCCACTTGGATGGTTTGTCCATCACATACATTCTCATCATGTCTTCAAGAACTTGATTCACCCTCTCAGTTTAACCATTTGTTTGAGGATGATATGTTGTACTAAAATTCAGCTGAGTTCCCAATGCCTGAAATAGTCCCTTCCAAAACTTGGATGTGAAATTTACATCTCGATATGAAATTATTGCTTTGGGAAATCCATGCAATTTGAATATATCTTTCATGAAAATATTGGCTATGTCACTTGTCTTATGAGTGGAATTGACTGGAATAAAGTGGGCTACCTTTGATAGCTTGTCCACCACTGCCATAATTGAATCATGCTTCCTCACAGTCATTGGAAAACCTGTTATAAAATCCATAGAAATTACTTCCCACTTCCATTCCGGATGGGAAAAGGCTGCAATAATCCTGCTGGATGTTGATGTTCTTCCTTGACTTGTTGGCATTTTTTACACCTAGAAATGTATTATGCTATGTCCTTCATCCCATGCCAAAAGTAGTGCTTTCTTGCTGCTATTATTGTCTTTTGATATCCTGGATGTCCAGAGTATGGGATTTGATATATTTCATCCATCACTAGCTTCTTTAAATATGCACAATTTGGAATGTACAGTCTAGTACCTTAATAAAAGAGAATATCATCTTCACCAAGCTGATATCCTGCACCCTTTTCATCCATATTTCCCTGTTGCAATTTTTCTTTAATTTGAAGGTAAGTTCCATCACTGGTTTTGGATTTAAGAACTCTTGCCTTCAAATCTGATTTGCACATACTTAATGCTGCAACATGAAATTTTCTGCTAAGAGCATCTGCAACCTTATTCTCTTTCCCTTTTACATGCTTAATTTCAAAATCAAATTCACATATAAATTCCATCCACCTAGCTTGCCTAGCATTCAAGTTTGGCTAGTCAAACAAATACTTCAAGCTCATGTGGTTTGTCCTAAGCTCAAAACTTATTCCTAACAAATAATGTCTCCACATCTTGAGATCATGTACTATGTATTTTAGTTCTAAATCATGCATGACATAATTCTTTTCATGCTCTTGTAACTTCCTTGACTCATATCAAATCACCAATCCTTCTTGCATGAGCACTCCACCTAGATCTCCTCATTATATTTTAGATGATTAAATGCAAATCAGCCCCATCACCCTTCCTTTCAAGAGTAAATCTTGAAGATGGAAGTACTACACCTTTGGTGGATAGTACTCGATATCGACAGTTAGTTGGTAGTCTCCTTTATCTCACTCACAATAGATCAGACATCTCATTTGATGTTGGTGTAGTTTCTAAATACATGTAGGAGCGACATGAGCTGCATTGGAAAGTTTCCAAGAGGATTCTCCGATATGTGAAGGGCACTCATGATTTTGGGATACATTATGCGACATGATGTTCACTAGAACTAGTTGGATACATAGATTATGATTAGGTTGGTGATGGCATCGATCACAAGTCCACCTCTAGGTATGTTTTTATTTTAGGCTCGGGGCCTATTTGTTGGTCAAGAAATAATAAAGCAACCATTGTTTTATCGACAACAAAAGAATATTATAGAGGTACAATAAATGCAACAACTCAAGCCATTTGGTTGCAACACATTCTCATTGAGTTTGGTTTATGTGAAACTATCATCTTTTGAGGCAATCAGAGTACCATTTAGATCTCAAGAAATCATATTCATCAATAAAGGACCAATCACATTGAGATACAGATGGAACTATATCAGAGGGTTGATTCATGACCAAGTCATAGGTTTGTAATTATGTCCTTTCTCCAAGCAAATTGCAGACATATTCACAAAGTACTTCACCCAGAAGCATTTCATCCAGTTGCGATCTTCCTTGTGATTGAAGGCATCTTCAGAGTGGGATCCTTAGCCTACTTATTTTCATTCTCTTTTTTTAGTGGGGGGTGGGGGGTGGGGGGTTCCCATGATATTTTCCCTCTGCCCTCATTGAAAGAGAATCTTTTTGTACATTGGGTACCTAACATGGCTATAAATTGTTGAGACCCAATTTTCTTTTGTATTTATTTCACATAGTTTAGCTTATGGGGGGGGGTGTTAGAGAATATTTACCCTCTCCATAGAAACAATCTCTCACCTAGGCACTTAGTTATTGATCTAATAATTCTACTAGTCCACATTCCACTCAATTTGACCATCTGAGCCACCCTAGAGCTTCCTCCCAGGCTCTAAGGGACCAATCTGTTATTTATAGGTCATCTGCCATTTATAGGTCATCCTAGAGATCCTAACCATTTATTTCTGGCAATTGAGGGCGCATTCCTTCTTTTAGGGCTTCTTGAATTTAGGAGCCTACAACACTATTTAGAGTTCTGGAGTGAATAAAGGGAGTTTACTCCACTATTTATGAACTCCAAGTGCCTCTCACGACTATTTTGAGCTAGAGTCACACCTATTGAGTCTTTTTATGATCATTCCACACATACATGAGATTATCATTCAATTGTCCCTTGAATTTAGGTGTCTGAGTCCACTTATATTAGTTATGATCTTGTTAACTCACCTTTGAGAGTTTGTGTGGCTAACAAAGGACATTTGAGCTCTAGTTAAGCCTAGTTAGGTTGTCATGCATTGGAAAACAATTTGAATTCAGCTCTCTTACCGATTCAAATTTCCTTTATATATTCATTCATTCATTCTTGTACATAAAATTTAATAGGATGGAATAATGTGTTTATGAAAGAGATTTGCATATCTTCTTTGTTTTGTTGATGAATGTCATGATTTTGTCACTTAATTAATCACTTGCAAACTATGTTACTACTTTGTTTAGTTTCTAGATCTTGTGCTCCAAAATATTATAAAATATTTGGATAATCTTTTATTATGTTGGCTCATGCTTTCTTTAAATCTATTTTAGGGTCTTTGAATTGTGAGAGAACTTCTTTCTCTGTGTCGAGGCGAGAATATCTTCTTGGTGGGTCCAAATTTCCAAGTTCCTTTAAAGTGGAGTACCTAAGAGAGATTATACCTTAAATACTACTACTTGTTCTTACCAAGGACATGTAACAAGTAAGCTTTGAATATGTGATGAGTAGGAATTTTCTCCTTAGAGGAGTCATCAAATGAACTTTGTGATTTTCAAATATCTTATACTTACCAAATTTCTAGTTGCAACTACATATTTTGGGGAACTAGATTTCTCCCTAAAAATGAGGTAGTTTAATTGTTGACTCCCAAAATCCCCCTAGGGAATCAACCTTAGAACATTGGTTTTGAGAAGGGCCTCCAAGTCATTGTCAAAGAGGAAATTCCCATTGTCACCTCAACAATACCTGGAAATTCCCATTGTCACTTCAACAATACCTCTTGCTCTGTAGGAATAGTGCTTTTCCAACACAATTGGGGTATCCCTAACTATAATCATATTTATTCTTGATGCTCATGTTCTCTAGATTTTAAATGTAGTTATTGGGGTTATGATGGAAAGTGATTATGATCACCAAAAAATAACTTTGGAGGATTTTACTAGCGATTTCCTAGTGCAATTTTGATTAGTCTATTTATTCAAAGCATACATGATTAGGGGCTCGAAAAGAGGAATGTAGAAACCTAACAAGGCTATGTGCTTTTAATGAATCCTACTAGATAAAACCTCTCATATTAGTATCCAAAACAACAAAGAAGGCATTTGAAAACAAATGATAGTTCATCAACAACCAAACAAATAGAGAAATCAAGTAAACAAAGTAACCAATATATTTGTCAAACAATGTTGTGTGGTCCTAACATAGTATAAGCAATTAACCAATAGTCATTCAATTTTACAAAAAAAACATTCAAGGATCGATAGAAGGATCACCACATCAATTTATTCTCCTAATTATACTTTATGGGGATATAATCCACAAGAAAAGTACAACTATGAGTAATGTGTGGAAGTTTCATGGTGCAGCCTTAGATAGCAAGTTTGAGATAGAAAAAAAGGATAACGTGGATGATGACACTTTTAGACCATGGATAAACCAACATGATAGGACCAATAGAAATTCACTAATACAAAATGATTGAACCCATTATTTTTCTAACATATGTGTATACATAGGCCTCAAATAAACTCAACTAACTGGTGGAGATAGTCACATTAATACATATTTGCTAACTTATTTGATACAAATAACCTTTATTAAATTCTCCCCATGACCTTCTTGATGGGACATGGAACCAAGGACAACTAATAGTATTCCATTTCAATATAATCAATCGCCTCCACCTTTGAAGATGATTTCAAGAGGCATGGATTCCATTTATTTCCACCTACCTAAATATTTGAATTTCTATGGAAAGCAGAGGCATTTATGTCCACCTTGACTTTGTGAGTGTATGTGACCTTTTGCATATCAATTGAATATGTAGGCTCCCATACGCTGTGATTGCTTCTTTAAGAAGAAATGAGAGTACTTCGTTGATTATGGCTGATCCATTGGATAATCTTATTAAGTCCATTCCATGCCTATGATTATTTCCCATGGCGATTTAAAGGAAAATTCATCAATTTGGTGTATGAGATCCTTGATCTCTAAGACGGCCCAATTAAAGACTAACCATCAAGATATTTGCATTTCAAAAAAAATATAGTGGTTGTGGACACATCTTGTAAAGCACCCATGCATTAGAACCTTGCTTGTGTATGGCATCACCTTAGAACTTGACATGTGTACCCTTGGAATGTAGCACTTCACATGTATGATCATGCTTGTGGCTTTGTAGGTTGTTTGTAAGGGCTTGGGCCCACATTTTTTTTTTAGTATCCCTTACCTCTCATTTATATCTATGAAGGAGAGAGTATTTTCATAAATTCTCGTTCTAAATCATAATCCTGTGTTAGATATGTGAGGAGAAGAGCACACTAGTCTCTCTCAATCTCCTCCCCCCTCTCTCCTTGTTCTTCATCTTTGTATTTTCTCTTTCTTATCTCAGAGGTGCTAGGGTTCCTTGGAGATCATGGAGTGTCTTGAATATGAGGGTTAGGGTCTCATCCATTGGAGACATCAGATATAGGGTTCTGTGATGAAACCCTAGATTATACTTGTTGAGGAGTGGAGATGAAGAGATGTATAGCCTTGGAGGACTGGTTGGTGTGATGCTACCTTGTTGGATCTTCTTGGTGTCAACTAGGGTTTTTCTTGGTTTTCTATAGCAAGGGTTTTGAAGTTCTAGAGGATTGTACTAGCCTTGAGATGAGTCTATTGTGTACACACACACACATACACATGAAATTTTCAACTGTCCAAATTGTCTTATTACGTATTTGATTTTCAACTATTTTTATCTTCATGGTTTGGTAATTTCCAACACTTGTATGTCTTGTTGATTTGAATAAGTTAACGGTAAAATTGTTATTTGATTTAACATTAATCTTGAGCAAGACATAGATTTACTATTGTAATTTCAATTGTCATAAAGTGATTTTCAGATTTGGTTTATGCATGATAATAATTCCCTAGAGGGTTGAAACTTGTTGACACACATTTGATATATTTTGTCTTGGATTGCCTCATATTTCATAACAACCCTAAGGCTAAGACTTCACAAGGTTAAGATTTGGGAAACCTCTAGGAAAGAGGTGAAAATTTTGAAGCTGCATTGATTGCCTCAATTCACAAAATTTCTACATTATTCCTACTGATGATAACACCCTCCACCATTTGATGATTTCACTGAATATGAGGATAGGTAATACTTTTGGTGCCTTCTAACACCATCTTATTTTTGGATCCCACTTTCCTTCAATGTGTCCCTTTCCATTCCAACTAGACAATGGGAAAGCATCAACCTATTTTCCTGGCAACTCTCACATCATGTCTTACATACTGTTGATATGTTGAGGTCCAACGATAGGTAGGATTTTAGGGAGGAATCTTGCCAGTGACCCAAAATAATCCTAACCTTGAATATAGGTCATTGATCTTCATTCTAATCAAGCAACCATCAACCTCTTGAAATCTTCTGATTCTCCCTTACTTATCATCTTGTTTTTGAGAGATAATTTGCAATTCTACAAGGGTTCAAGGGTTCATCATAACTTCAACCCCAAAGAAACCACTTTTCTCATCTTTCATTATAAACCTTAAAAAATTAATATTACATCTTTATATATCTTTTTCTCATCTACTTCATCTCTTCATAAGGCAAAGCATAATAATTGCTTCCCTCCTTTAAAATTGTATTAAACACACCCGTTATCTTTTGTATATCTTCTTTTCTTAATCCCATTAACCAACTTATAATGAAATATACTCAATAACTTGTACACGTTATAAGCTCTTACCATTGACCTCTTCCTTTAAGATTTGTTTATTACGTTATAAGTACGTCCATTGACATATTAAGCAACATCCACGTAGTTACCTATCAACAAAAGTGTGTTTCCTTGCAAATTATAAATTAGATATGCTAAAGATATACTTGGTATTTTTACATTGCTTGTTCTTCTCATCATTAATAAAGAAACTCAAACTCACTGATCCATCATTCAACAGTTTATCATTAAAATATTAGATATGCTTTGCTTAATAACTTGGGCTTGGGCCCACATATTTTTTGTTAGTATCCCTTACCTCTCATTTATATCTAAGAAGGATAGAGTATTTTCATAAATTCTCATTCTAAATCATAATCTTGTGTTAGATATGTGAGGAGAAGAGCACACTAGTCCCTCTCAGTCTCCTCCCCCCCTCTCTCATTGTTCTTCACCTTTGTATTTTTTTTTCTTATCTTGGAGGTGCTAGGGTTCCTTAGAGATCATGGAGCATCTTGAATATGAGGGTTAGGGTCTCATTCATTGGAGACATCAGATATAGGGTTTTGTGATGAAACCCTAGATTATACTTGTTGAGGAGTGGAGAAGAAGAGATGTCTTGCCTTGGAGGATTGGCTGGTGTGATGCTACCTTGTTGGAGCTTATTGGTGTCAACTAGGGTTTTTCTTGGTTTTCTCTAGCAAGGGTTTTGAAGTTCTAGAGGATTGTACTAGCCTTAAGATGAGTCTATTGTGTACACACACACACACACATGAAATTTTCAACTGTCTAAATTGTCTTATTACGTATTTGATTTTCAACTATTTTTATCTTCATGGTTTAGTAATTTCCAGCACTTGTATGTCTTGTTGATTTGACATCAATTAAAGGTAAAATTGTTAAGTGATTTAACATTAATCTTGAGCAAGACATAGATTTACTATTGTAATTTCAATTGTCATAAAGTGATTTTCAGATTTGGTTTATGCATGATAATAATTCCCTAGAGGGTTGAAACTTGTTGACACACATTTGATATATTTTGTCTTGGATTGCCTCATATTTCATAACGACCCTAAGGCTAAGACTTCATAGGGTTAAGATTTGGGAAACCTCTAGGAAATAGGTGAAATTTTTGAAGCTGCATCGATTGCCTCGATTCACAAAAATTCTACATTATTCCTAGTGATGATAACACCCTCCACCATTTGATGATTTCTCTGAATATGAGGATAGGTAAGACTTTGGGTGCCTTCTAACACCATCTTATTTTTGAATCCCACCTTCCTTCAATGTGTCCCTTTCCATTCCAACTAGACAATGGGAAAGCATCAACCTATTTTCCTGGCAACTCTCACATCATGTCTTACATATTGTTGATATGTTGAGGTCCAACTATAGGTAGGATTTTAGGGAGGAATCTTGCCAACGACCCAAAATAATCCTAACCTTGAATATAGGTCATTGATCTTCATTCTAATCGAGCAACCATCAGCCTCTTGAAATATTTTGATTCTCCCTTACTTATCATCTTGTTTTTGAGAGATAATTTACAATTCTACAAGGGTTCATCATATCTTGAACCACCCCCCCAAAAAAACCCACTTTTCTCATCTTTCATTATAAACCTTAAAAAAATTAAATATTACATCCTTATATATTTTTTTCTCATCTACTTCATCTCTTCATGAGGCAAAGCATAATACTTGCTTCCCTCCTTTAAAATTGTATTAAACACTCCCATTATCTTTTGTATATCTTCTTTTCTTAATCCCATTAACCAACTTATAATGAAATATACTCAATAACTTGTACACGTTATAAGCACTTACCATTGACCTCTTCCTTTAAGATTTGTTTATTAAGTTCTAAGTATGTCCGTCCATTGACATATTAAGCAACATCCATTGTTCTGCTCATCATTAATAAAGAAACTCAAACTCACTGATCCATCATTTATCATTAAAAAATTAGATATGCTTTGCTTAATAACTTTTCAACTAAATTGGGCAACGTTAGGTGCTTATTGTGGTTTCGAGATTATGAATCTTAAATGATTTCTTTGAAAGCATTCTGGATTCCAAAAGGAGTATTCACGTGAAACAAAATTCAACTTTAAAATGTGGTATTATAACTACATGGCTTATAACATCGAATAAATCATAATTACAGACAACGTATTTACTCTTTTTTTTCAATATTTTAGGCCAAAATTGTAGCTCACTTGGTGAGTGATGAAGGCCTGGGCTTTTCAGAAAGTGCAGGGTGAGGTTCAATTCCCTTGCACTCTATCTTATGAAAAAAAAAAAAAATTACAGACAACGTGTATTCACACATAAATTGCCAGTAACATTAATATTGAAGTGATGGAGCATGATATAATGTTAATACAATGACTTGCAATCCAAAGTCACATTGGCAAAGTTTTTGGTGCATGTATGCTTTTTAAATAAAGTTTGTGACATGATTATTAAGTATATGAATTATTTATTAATATGTTAAGCATGCACATGTAAAACAGATAGGAGCGCTTATATCTTTTGCGGGGAGAGTATACCTCATTTATGAGATATTCTAGTCATATTGCATTAGTTTCTTCCATGTAATTATTATGAGGATAGGTATGATACCTTGATAGAGGATGACGTTAGGATTGATTCCATGTTTGTAATTAATGGGAGTGTTGTAAATTTATGGGACATGTTTATATGATTCTTCCAAACATAGGGAGTTGATCATAATGATACTCCTGCTTTAAGATTCCCTTGGAAAGAGGGAGTTACCTAGTTTAGGTTTTTTAAGTTGCTAGAGGTTTTGAGGTTTGAGGTGCATGAAAGGGATTCTCGTGTTCATAGGTTGTTGATATCGCTACATGGGTTATTACCTATACCGTGAGTTTGGTTTTTAGAGTAGATGTGACTTGTGCAAATATCTATCTCTAGGATTGTGATAGATTTGAATCACTTGTCTTGGTCTTGTATGGATATGTAGTTATCATTGAAGAATGTAATGAATAGTTCATGATGTGGTGTTTAGAGATTTTGAACCGTGATGTAGAGTTGAGGGATGGTGGAGTTAGGTGGGTAGCTTATGATCCAAAGTTATGTTCATTTAGATTCATAGGTGGACAACATTCTTAGAGGCTTAGGATGTTGTGATAGCATCTTGTGATGGATGGGTGATGGTTTATTTTCAAAAGATAGAGATTGATTATGGGACTATAGAAAGCACATATTTGCACAAGGCAAGTTTGTTGGAGTTGTAGAGGGACTTAATGGGTTTTGGTGAAAATAATTTCCTTGTGAAGAGGGAGTGTTAGTTTTCAATCTTTGGAACTGTTTACACCATGTTTGGGGTGCTTCATGAGATTTGGGGTATATGGTGTGTGATTATCCTTTAGAAGGATCATGATGGATTTGGAGATGGATTACTTAGTGGTTAATTGACATCTGTTGGATATTTGCATGTAATTATTCCTTCGAGCATTAGAGATCTTCAAACAACTTGGTGACATTCTACAAGTTGGCCATATGGAGGAGGTTGCTTGCTGGGGGAATGTCTTAAGTTAGAGGAGCAACATTGTAATTCAATAGAAGAGAAGTGAGCCCTAGACAACATGGGGTAGCTTGGATGCTTGCATGGAGACATGGAGTTGATTTGGGGTTTCCTAGGTTACAACAATGTTCATGAAGAGAGAGTGAACCCAAAGTAGCACATGGATTAGGAGGGGTGTTGGAGTTACCAGAGGCTTATAGAAAGAGTGTTGGACACATCTTGTAGAGCACCCTTGCATTAGAGCCTTGCTTGTGTATGGAATCACCTTAGATCTTGACATGTGTACCCTTGGAATGTAGCACTTCACATGCATGATCTTGCGTGTGGCTTTGTAGGTTGTTTGTAAGGGTTTGGGCCCACATATTTTTTGTTAGCATCCCTTACCTCTCATTTATATTGAGGAAGGAGAGAGTCATTTCATAAATTCTCATTCTAAATCATAATTTTGTGTTAGACATGTGAGGAGAGGAGCACACTAGTCTGTCTTAGTCTCCTCCCCCACTCTCTCCTTGTTCTTTATCTTTGTATTTTCTCTTTCTTATCTTAGAGGTGCTAGGGTTCCTTGTAGCTCATGGAATGCCTTGAATACAAGGGTTACGATTTCATCTATTGGAGACATTGGAGATAGGGTTTTGTGATTAAACCCTAGTTGTACTTGTTGAGGAGTGGAGAAGAAGAGATGTCCTACCTTGGAGGATTGGCTAGTGTGATGCTTATCTTGTTGGTGTTGGCTAGGGGTTTTCTCGGTTTTACCTAGCAAGGGTTTTGGAGCTCTAGATGATTGTACTAGCCTTAAGATGAGTCTATTGTGTGTATATGAACTTCTTACATACATACATACAATATATATATATGTATACACACAAACACACACACACATATATATGTGTGTGTGTGTGTGTGTGTATGAAATTTTCAGTAGTCCAAGTTGTCTTATTATGTATATATATATATATATATACACATATATATCTATACACACACACACACAGAGACACACACACATATATATGTGTGTGTGTGAAATTTTTAGTTGTCCAAGTTGTCTTATTACGTATTTGATTTTCAACTATGTTTATCTTCATGGTTTTGTAATTTCCAACACTTGTATGTCTTGTTGATTTGACATAAGTTAAGGGTAAAATTGTTAAGTGATTTAACATTAATCTTGAGCAAGACATGGATTTACTATTGTAATTACAATTGTCATAAAGTGATTTTCAGATTTGGTTTATGCATGATAAAAATTCCCCAGAGGGTTGAAACTTGTTGACACGCATTTGATATATTTTGTCTTGGATTTGATCATATTTCATCTCAACCCTAAGTCTAAAGCTTCATACAGTTAAGATTTGGGAAACCTCTAGGAAAAAGGTGAAATTTTTGAAGTTGCATCGATTCACAAAATTTCTACACTATTCCTAGTGATGACAACACTATTATATTTCATTTCATTTCAGGGACATGTTCTCCAATGTTGGCTTGTTGACATGGTTCCCTCTCCATTGATCCCATACTGGAGGAATGGTCATTTGGGGGATGATGGCATAGCGAAAATAATTGATAGGTTCCTTGTATCATAAGCCTTTCTTGACTAGTGTAGCAAATATAGATCTTGGATTATGAACAATGATATATCTGATCATATGCCGATGACTTTGCAGCTAGATATTGACTCAAAAAAATGTTTTTTCCCATTTAAATTTAACCATGCATGGTTAGTAGAAAGAGATTTCATTGATCTTGTTCATGCTAAATAGGATTCCATGATTATTCCTAGGAATTTATATCCCATGTTTTCCCTGATCCACAAACTAAAAGAGTTAAAAGATGATGGTTCAGATTGGGAAAAGACAAAAAAAGAAGGCCTTAAAGGTCGAGTTATTAGATGTGGAGCAAAATATACATGACACTTTTCTCAATGCTCGAGGTGATATTTTATCTTAACATGACAAGGATATTCTTGGCCCTCTCTCTGAGCATAAATAATAGATTCTTAGAATTGAGGAAGAGTATCGGTGCTTTAAGAGAAGAGTTGTCTGAATAGATCAAGGGGATGGGAATACCTCTTTTTTCCATAGATTTGTTGATCGTAGGATGATTATTAATACTATTTGGGAATTAAGAGACCAAGATGGTCACTCCATATCGGCCAGGAGGGAATTGAAAGAGGCAACAATTTCACATTTTAGTTCATTATTCTTAGCTTCAAATCAGGTATCCATTCTTATTCAATTCAAGGTTGTACAACTTTTCCCCATATATTTCTCCCATGAGGAGGGCACGAAAGTTATCAATATTGTTTCCTTTGATGAAATCAATAAGGTTTTGTAGGGTTTTGTGAGAGCTAAGAGTCTTGACCCAGATGGTTGGACAATAAAAATTTTTTTGGAATTTTTTGACATCATTGGGCCCGATCTTTTGGCAGTTGTGGAAGAGTCTCAGATTAAGGGGAAGATCCTTGGTGCACTAAATGCTACTTTCTTAGCCTTGATTCCCAAGAGCTCCCATCTTTCCTCCTTTGATGAATTTAGACCCATATCATGTTGTAATATTGTTTATAAGTTGATTTCAAAAATTATAACAGTTGGAATCAAAGGACCTCTTTCCTTAGGTGTTTCAAAGGAGCAGTTTAGGTTTTTACGTAAAAGACAGATCTTAGATGCTATAGGTGTGGCTCGGGAGGGTTTTCACACCATAAAATTGAATAATTTAAAAGCTTTGGTCTTGAAGTTAGATCCTGTGAAAACATATGACAGGGTTGATTGGACCTTTCTTCATTTGATTATGTTACAGACTAGCCTCCCCCTGGAGGGCACAAATTGGATCATGGCATGTGTTTCCTTGGCTCAATTTATTGTTTTAATTAATGGCGCCCCATCCTCTTTTTTCAATTTCTCCATGGGTATTCGAGAGGGTTGTCCCATTTCCCCTCTTCTATTCCTCCTGATTGTAGAAGGTCTGAGTAAACTTATTGAACAAGAAAAAGTGGAGGATGGGGTATAAGTATTAAGATTTAAGATAGTATCAAAATAACACATTTGTTGTTTGTAGATGATGTACTACTCTTTGGTAAAGGCACTATGGTGGAATGGTCAGTGTTCAAAGAACTTCTGAAGTGTTTTTGCTCTGCATCTAGTATGCTCATTAGTGTTTCAAAATATTTCTTCCTGGAGTTTGGATTAGATGATGAAGCTAAAGAACATATTCAAAATATTTTTTCTTTCCATATGGCCCCCCTGAATGATGGTTGTAAATATTTAGGATATTTTATCAAGTTGAACCAGTACACCAAAGAAGATTGGCTCTGGCTCCCAAATAAGATTGACAAGAAATTGGATAATTGGACATACATATGGCTGTCCCTTGGTGGCAGGCTTATTCTCACTAAATTTGTGTTGGAAAATATTCCAGTTTACTAGTTGTCTCTGGCAAAGGTTCCTAAGTCTGTTTTGAACAAGATTAGACAAAAATGTTTTTCATTTCTATGGTTTAGAGCTCAAAAAAAAAATCCTTTCATCCAGTCAGTTGGAAAACTCTTGCCTCCCCTAAAAATATTGGGGGTTGGGGTTTAAAACATATTTTTCTGTTCGGGAAGGATTTGGCTACTAAGAGTCTTTGGAGTAGATTATGGAGCAAAGTGTTTATTGGTAAGTACTTAAAGTCTATGTCTGTGGAGGACTAGTGTAGGGTCGGTGGGTCCTTAAGAAGGAATGTATCCAATATTTGGAAGAACATTTCCTTTTCCTTCTTGATTGTTGGTGAGTGGATTGTTTGGTGGATCGATGATGGTTGTAAGGTGCTCTGTGGTCATGATTTGGTGAGTAGAATTCTATAAACTTTCCCCTCCCCTTTTAGATTTCCTTAAGAATACTGGAATAAAATTCCTTTATCAAATATATAACAAGGGGGATCTCTGTCACAGGTGGATCAGTGCTTCAGAGCTGGGCCTAGATGGAATTCTGGGAGCAGAATGGACTCGATATATTTATGGTTTGCATCGTTGTGGTATCCTCCTCGGGATATCTAAGGATGCTTTATTATGGTCTTGGAACAACTGTACTGGTGAGATCTCTGCCAAATCTGCATAAGATGCCCTATTCTCTAGTCATCCATTGGTTTTGCATAAGTGGTGGCATGGGTGCTTGTGGAAATGGCACTGCCCTTTAAAATTTCTTATGTTCTCTTCGATGGCTCTAGAGAACAAAGTTCTCACCTGGTATATATATCAAAAGAAGGGGGGCGTTGGTCCTTGTATATGCTCCTTATGTAGGAAGGACAATGAATCCATCTTTCATATTCTGGTTGGTTGCACTTTCTCATTGTCGGTGTGGAGTTTGGTCAGGAAATATTTGAGAATCTCAGGTTCTTGGTCTTCAGATTTTGTGTCTTATTATTACAATGCTTGGAGATTATTTGTTCCTTCCCACAAAACTCCGTCGGTCTTTGTCTCTTGGCACTTTTGGACCCACATGAATAAGGTCCTTTTTTAGGGTGGTCCTCCCTTGACTTTCAAAGTGGTTGGGTCCATTCTCAGATCATACAAGGAATGGTTTGTGACAAAGAATAGTGGAGCACACAAGTTTTATGATCTCCCTTCCCTTTCAGATTCTATTCCTATTGGTTTTTTTTTATGGTGTCACTCATTTGGCACTTGGAAAAGGTGGCATGGGGGGATTGATACATTTCAGGATTGGCTATTATATCAGTTTTTGGATGGGTTGTGGAAGTAGTAGTAATACAAGGAAAAATATTTTAGCCCTGTGGGATATTCTTTTCATTGCACGTGATAGACATATTTCTAAATTGCAGGTGGCGGGTGAATCCAAGATTATTATCGACTAGGCTAAAGGTAGGTGTCAACTACAAGTTCCATTTTTGGCAGGTTGGATGAGGTAGATCAGATATTTGCAGCAGGTTTTTGAGGAGATCTCATTCTCACATATATATAGATGTTACAATAGGCATGCCGATTTTTTGTCAAAAAAGGCTTTGTGGTGCCCAAAAGGCACCATTTTTGTGGATGAGTATGATCATGGTGTTTTCCTCCCCCGGAAGACCATACTACCTTTTTAGGGCCTATTTTCTATGTTACATATCATATACTATACATATTTATATGCTTTATACTATTCTCTTTTTTGAAAGATTGACATTGGACAGTTGTGGGCTTGACATGATAGTGTCGATTTTATATGTTGTAATTATTTTTCATGTTCTATTTTCTAGTTACAATGTGACAAATTAGACAGGTGATTCTATAAAATACATATGTGAGGCCATGCATACCTTGATTCACAAGTGAATATCAAGTATAGTTTTTTTGTTTGTGAACAAAAAATGTATGTGAGATTATTCACAAAGTGTACATCTAATAATGAATAGAATTCTAGACAATAATTAAAATCTAGAATGTTAATTATGGATTACTAAGAATATCAATATTTTTGTCAATTGGATATGGTCTAGTGGTTGAGACAAGTAGCACCATGATAGTAATAATGTAGGTTCAAACCCCAATAGGCGTGAAACCCTAAAATTTAAATTGCTAATTAAGTTTGATGGCAGCTTATTAAAATTTGAAATCAAAACTTTTGAGGTGCAGAGGAGCCAAGTGATCTTTCATGTGGGTGCAAATGAGACAAGTGTAAGTCATACCTGATTTCAAAGTTATAAAAATGCCTTCATATAGTTACAACAGACAATTATTAATAACATTTTCAAAAAGTGCTTAAAATTATTTTTGCATTAAAAATAATAATTTTATTAATCCAAAATTACAATTTTGGTAAAGATTGTATAATAAAATTAAAATGATAAAAAATCAAATTTCTAAATAAGTTCGTTAAGAGAGGGTTTACATGTAACTTTGATTATGTCGAATGATGAACTCTTAACAATGGTGTGTTGTAGGGCATTGGATGCATTAATTAAGGAAGTTTTAATGGTTGTTCTAGTTAGAGGATGCAAATAAATAAATAATCTTTCAAATTCATAAATTAAATTAGGTAAGGGAGGTGTTCAAATAGTCTAAATTAATAATGACACATATTTTGGATTAAAACATATTATGAATTATATTAATGTAGGACGATGAGTTGTTGGTAAAGTAAGGTGGTGGGTTGTAGATCATTAAGAAAATCTTTAATAGTTGGTTTAATGTATAATTTTTTAATAGTTGGTTTCTGGTGTATAATGAATGAGAATGAATGATTCTTCAAATATAGAAAGTAAATTAGTTAAAAAGTACCCAAAAGATCAAACAAGTTGTTGTTGGCCGTTATGGGTAGAGTGGATGAAAATAAATGATTTTGAAAGTGACATAGCCATGCGATATCATAGTAGCATGATGTCATAGTAAGTGACATGATGCTCTTGTTGAGCCCCTATTGTAATGATTGTATTTGTGGCCATACCTTGATTCTCTACCTATAGCAGGTGTTGGCATTTCTCCCGTGGACTAGCCCTCTAACAAACGGTAAATCACTATTAAAAAAAGAAGAAGTTGTAGAGCATTGGATGCATTAATTACTGAAGTATTTAATGATTGTTGTTGTTGGCCGTTATGGGTAGAGTGGATGAAAATAAATGATTTTGAAAGTGACATAGCAATGCGATATCATAGTAGCATGATGTCATAGTAAGTGACATGATGCTCTTGTTGAGTCCCTATTGTAATGATTGTATTTGTGGCCATACCTTGATTCTCTACCTATAGCAGGTGTTGGCATTTCTCCCGTGGACTAGCCCTCTAACAAAGGGTAAATCACTATTAAAAAAAGAAGAAGTTGTAGAGCATTAGATGCATTAATTACTGAAGTATTTAATGATTGTTATGGGTAGAGTGGATGAAAATAAATGATTTTGAAATTTGTAAATTAAGTAGTTAAAAGATGAGTTCAAATAATCTAAATTCATGAATGACACAGATCTTAGGTTGACATGATCAAATTTTATGGGAAAGCATATTATGAATTATGTTAATTTAAATCTACATTTAACAGATTTAAATGCACCATTATAAATAACCATATACACAATATTAAAAGGGAGTAGTCTAAACATTAAATAAATTAGTTAAAACACATATAAAAAATAGAATATATAGAAAATAAATTAGTTAAAACTGACACATAGTATGGAATAAAAAAGCACTCAAATTACTTCTTATGCACTATAAATTGAACAAAATTAGCTCAATAAGAAAATATACCTTCCTCGAAAATGAGGAGATTTAAATACACAATATAAAAATGGTCTAACATTAAATAAATTAATTAAAATACATATAGAAATATAAAATATAGAAAATAAATTAATTAGGAATAAAAGGCACTCAAATTAGTTAAAACACATATTAAAAATAAAATGTATAGAAAATAAATTAGTTAAAACTGATGCATAGTATGGGACAAAAGGGCACTCAAATTATTTCTTATACACTATAAATTAAATAAAATTAGCTCAATAAGAAAATGTACATTCCCTAGGAGATTTAAATACCATTTTATAAATGGTCATATACATAATATAAAAATGGTCTAATATTAAATAAATTAGTTAAAACTGGCACATAGTATGGGATAAAAAAGCACTCAAATTATTTCTTATGCACTATAAATTAAACAAAATTAACTCAATAAGAAAATATACCTTGATAAGGAGATTTAAATGCTCCTTTATAAATGGTTATATACACAATATGAAAATGGTCTAACATTAAATAAATTAGTTAAAACATATATAAAAATATAAAATATAGAAAATAAATTAGTTAGGAATAAAAGACACTCAAATCATTTGTTTGACATAAATTAAAGGTTTTAAAAAAACCAAATTTACTAGCAAGAAAATCTACTTTCCTCGAAAATGAAGAGATTTAAATACCACTTTTTAAATTACCATAGCTGCCTTTGACAATATACATTCCCTGAAAATGAGGAGATTTAAATGCCTCTTTATAAATGGTTATATACACAATATTAAAAACAATATAAACATTAAATTAATTTAACAACTTTGATCATTTAATTAATGGAGAAAAACACCATATATTATACACATGACATGTGATAAAAGACACTTAAATCATTGGTATAAATTAAATGTTCTTGGCCAATCTAAATATTTTAGGTTTTCAACTTTTTATGAGCACCTAAAACTTAGAATAAATAGATTACTCCAATAGATTTAGCACCCTTGAATACCTCATGGCACCCAAATTATGCAATTTTTATAGCTAATATCTCTTATTCTAAGATTTTTTAAAGATTTCCAATCAGACTTCGAACAAAATAAGACGGAAAATATGTTCGGAAAAGGTTGAAAACTTAGAATATTTAGACTACACTAAACACAATTTAAACACTACCATATTTCGATTTAACCAATTTTTTTATACCGAATTCCGACCAAAACCCACCATAAAGTTCAAAACGTAAAATAAATAAACTACTCCTATACACATCATTAAAAGAATTAATCTAAACATTAAATTAATTGAACAACTTCAATCATTTAATTAATGAAGAAAAAAAGCCATATATTATACACATTATATGGGATAAAGATAACTCAAATCATTTCTTTGTTTGACATAAATTATCCCTTATACAAAGAACCTTGTAATAAAATCTACCTCCCCTAAAAATAAGGAGATTTAAATGCCTTTAAAATAAGAAGATTTAAATGCCTTTTATCAACACTAAGTTAAAGACCACTACAGCCATCATCATATTTGAACTGTTCCAAATTTCCAATTATCATCATCAAAATATGATGGTACAATTTTAACAACTTATATTTGCAATTCCAAAATTAACTTTAATTACCACCATCACCATCATCATATTTGAACTTTTTCCAATTATCATTATTGAAATCTCCTATTGTATTACCATTGTGCAATTTTAACAATTTATATTTGCAATTCCAATAAATTTTTTCAATTTTAACCGGATTTGATAAAAAATAATTTTAACCATGGGTGTGAACCAAAATGTGACTGAAACTTTTTAACCATGGGTGTGAACCAAAATGTGACTGAAACTTTTTGGGTGAGGCACAGTTCCACCCCTTCTCGTTATATTATTTTTTATAACCAGATCTAGGGAACAAATAGCTCGAAAAGCAGGGTTATTTGAGTGCCAGTGATCCCACGTCAACTTTTTTCCAATTATCATCATTGAAATCTCAAAATTGTATAATTGTAACGGTTTATATTTGCAATTCCAATAATTTTTTTTAATTTTAACTCGATATAATAAAAAATATAATCTGTACAGTTTATATTTACAATTCCAATAAATTTTGTCAATTTTAATTAAATTTGATAAAAAATAAGAAATCAATAATTTGAACAATGAATTTCCAAGGGATTCACGTGAGAGCTATTTTAAAGAGGATCCAACCAATCCTCCAATGGGTTGAATGATTCATCGCATAGAAAACTGTAGCAGCAGGATTGCCAAGGAACTGTTTGACAGCTTTGCTCGCTTTCCATTGCTTTCTTTTCTCTGAGATAGCAAATGGGCAACGTGCTTTCCTCTTTGTATTCTTCAACAAATTATTTAAAACTCTTTCACCGTTTTACAATATTAACATTGGAGCCTCCCATTCAATTCCTTGCCTCTGACAACAAACAACAACAACAGATCTAGAGGCAGGCACCACTAGCTTGAATATGAAACTGCTTACAACGTTAATTTATTTATTCATTCAAATTTTTCAAATTTGGAACACCGATTATACTGACAGCCGGCACAGCCTTCAAGCTATTTGAAATTCTAAAGTCTCTGTGCTGGAATATGTCATAGCATAGTTGAGCCCCAGTTGGAATACCTGAGAGAATCAATATAATTTGTATGCCAGCAGTGTCTCTGAATACCAATCAGACTCTATTTTTCTATTATCTTCGACTCTCCGGCCAACGTTGCTGCTCGGAATATTCGAAGCAGCGCTTCTTAATGTTAATTTTAATTAATTAATTAATAGAGTTTTCCGTATCATTAACAAGTAATAACAAGTAACAAGCCACCAAATAAGCAGCAATTATGGAGCTTCTAGATCGTCATGGATAGATATCCTCTCGATCACTCCAGATTTAGTGCAAATCTACCACGATAATGTCAAACTCGATGTGGCGCGCACGATCCACGTGTCTCCAGCCTGGTACTCTGCTCCGACATTTATTGCTGTTCACCTAAAAGTCTCCCGGCCGATAAATTAGAGTGCCAAGCGGGGTGGGAATTGGAGGCTTTGTCCCGCCATTTTAGCCCAACCCACGAGATTCATCCCCCGAATGTCACGAGACGGAAAACAATGTGCCAGCAGGGAAAACCGGCTGTTTTTCGGCTGTTTTCCGAGAATGGCTTTTTGCAGGTGTCGGGTGACAGCGAGAGATGGTTGTAAGTTGTAACTTGTGCGGGACAGGGAAGGATTAAATGTCGTGCATTTCGGGCGACGTTGAGCCCAGCTGGCATTCAGTGTCATGGAGAGCGTGTCAAAAGTGTTCGACTCGCGAGTGTAAATTACGTGGCATTCTCTGATTGGTCGCAGCGATGTCCCACAATTATTCGCGAGCTTAAACTTATCTGTTATCCACGTGTACAACAATTAAGCCTGATGGTTTGCCACGTAAGTTCACCCATATTATTAAGCGAGTAAGGTATTTTAAGTTTGGCCTGTGAAGAGAGCTTTAATGCTAAAACTGGTAAAAGTTTTGTGTTTATTGGGCGGTTATATTTTACTCTAGTTGCAAGTTATGCATTTACATGTTATATTTAATGTTAGGTTTGTTTGACCATATCTACACAGTTAGATTATCACGCTTTTAAATATTTTTTTAAGATATTTCTGTAATAGTTTTTATGATGTTGTTAGTTAATTAATTATATATAAATGTTATATTGTTATTTAAATTATACCGGTTTTGATAAGTAAGTTTAACAACTTACAATTAAATATTGTTAATTTTATGTTTTAAATAATTTAAATTTGTTATACAAATAAATTAAGCAATTGATAATAATTTTTTAATGTTTTAAAAAAAATAGATTAATTATTTTTGTTATAGTGGTTAAAACTTCCTAATCTCAATCAATATAAAATTTTAAAAATTATATTATTAACTTTAAAAAATAATATATATATGTAAAATTAAAATTTTAATAATAATATTAAAGTAATAAAAATTAAATTATTATATTTTTTCTTCATTAAATATATATCTCATTTAATTTTTAAGATAGTATCATTGAGCGGAGAAGGCGTATTTCTACGGCCTTGGTAGAGGGGAAGGGTAGAGGGGAAGTGTCGGTCTGTCCCATAAAAATAAAAAATTAAAAGAATTAAAAAATAAATAAATAAAAATGAAAAAAATAAGAATGCATGCATGAGTGTGTTGTACCATAGTGGTGAGAGGGATGTGTGCAATAGTTTAGAGGTGAAAGGTTTGCAGATTTGATCCCTCTCGCGGCCTTGTAGAACGAGGTTTAGATGAGTCTATACTAGTGATAAATTAAATTTCAATTTAATGATATATTTATTAAGAATTCAACCGGGTAATTGTAAAAATGAATAAACTAAATCCAATTGATATAAATAAACTAATTACAACTTAACTTTATACTTGTTAAGTTTTATATACCTTTGTTTTGAAATTTATGAAATATAGCAATAAACATTAACATACATATATTTTTAATCAAAATCAAAGAGGATTGTATTTCTATAAAAGAGGTTGTGTTTGAAATGTCCACCCTATATTACAATCATAGCAAACAAAATGCCTTTTCATCTGTCAAAATTCAAAATTCCTAGAGTCTATATCTTTGTTCTAGTTACAAGTATTATCAATGTTTATGTTGTTTATATGACTTGTGTAAATTTTGAAAAACAATTGTTCCTTAAATACTTGACTTTACAAAACATGAATCAAAAGAAGACATGATAGTTTATAGAATTAGGTTGTCCAGGATTTGTTGGTGGGTGATTGATCTCCTAATGCTTTCCTTCGGTTAATGCAGATGAGGATGACCTTGCTCCACTGTTGCTTCCTCATTATCAGCTTCAGGCTTTTCCTGGAGTGAACCGACTAAAGACTGTGCTGTCGGGTTAAATTTACAAACCCTTGGAGCCAGTTCTCTTTTCAAATGCTTTATTTCTTGTTGCAGGCTATGTGAATGTTCCTCTTGCTCTCTAAGCTTCTCCTTAAGGAGAGGAATTTCAGACGCCATTAGACTAGCTTTGTATTCTGTCGCTCCAACTGACTGCTAAGGTTAATTTATTGCTATTGAATTACCCAAGTCTCCTCTTCTGTCCTCTTCTATAGTCCCTTTTCCAATTTTCCAGATGGATGGTGAAATTCCCACCGTCTCCTAGATTTCATCGAACCTATGCTTGCACCTTCATCAAGCTTTATGGGAGGAAGAGCTGGAACCATCCATTCTGCCACTTGCTTCCTTCATATTGATATATTTCACCACATGTCAAATCCCCACTAGTCGACGACGATGAGTATACCACCTTCTTTATTTGATCATTGTCTCCCACCGCACCATTCCAACACTTTGTAATTGAACGACTCCATGCCGTGTGTTAAACCAGACCACCATATCTCTCCTTCGCACGCTGTGTTCGCAAGGGAAGATCTTGAGCAAGGTTGTTCTTCATACTTCAAGAGGTCACTCACATGAGGATGTAAAGGGATCCATGTGTCTCCCTATTACGATATGATGGGCTCATACTTCCCTTTTGATGACACACTAATCCACCTCCATTTCAATCATTAAGTCAACGAACCTACGGGATAGGGGCAAGAAGGGTGCCCCCCTCCATTTCTAATTTCCCTATGTTTAAAAGACATGGCAAGTTTGCTTGTTTATCAGTTCTGTAGTTCAATTGCCTTTTAACATGGACAAGTCAGACCTCCTCAAATCTTTCCACCAACTGATGAATGCGATCTACTATTCTACCTATGATTGCATCTTTAGGGACAACCTTTCTGATGAGACCTTGACTTAATAATTTTGAATCACCTACCACTGTAATCTTAGTGATTCCTTTTTCCCATGCTTGGTTCCTACATTTCTGGACGAAAATCACCACTGCTTTGTTGTTCATCGACACTCTTAAATCCTCATGAGTATTTCATTTCTTGATTTCCTCCAAGGTCAAAGAGCACTCCCACACTTACCACCCCTAACAAAAACACAAACATATTAAAAGTTGAAGTTATATCCATTTTATATTAAGTATACTAAAACATTAACATTATTACATAAAACACATCCAATTTCATTATGGATATTGATTCTTTGATGAATTTGTAAACTTAATTATGAATTATTAAATTCAAGATTATATTTTAACTTTCATTTTCAATTACAAATTACATTTTAATTAAATTATTTTACAAAGAAGATATGTATTTTGATTGTAAAAAGTATTCATTAAATGCCTTTTTAAAGTTTAACCCAGTGCTTAGCCACAACCAATGGAATGATAAGAAGGGGTCTTTTTCTTGTTATAAAGAATTGGAATGATAGGAAGGTGGTCTTTTTCTTGTTATGAAGAATTGGAATGATAAGAAGGGTGTCTTTTTCTTCTTACTAAGATTTGGAATGTTAAGAAGGGGTCTTTTTCTTGTTATGAAAATTTTGAATGATAAGAAGGGTCTTTTTTTTGTTATGAAAATAATGATTTATATCTTTATGGAATAATAATAAGTGGATCTTTGTCTTGTTATGGAGAATTTGATTTATGTCTTTCTTCCACTTTTTTGAATAAAAAATAACGAGATAATATTTAAATTTGGGATCATAATTATTTTATTCATCCTTCTCAAATAAAAACAAACAATAAATATAAATAAATATATTTCAAAATTTTATTTAATTTCATATATTAATAAATAAACTATTTTTAAGTCTTTCCCCAAAACACCATATTTTCCCATTGGATACCATGTGAAAAATAAACCTTTAAACATGGGAAACCTTGAAGTTAACCTTCTAAGCTACATAATGGGAACCTAATCTTGTGCCTATCCACTACTAAACTGCAAACTATATGGGAATAGTCCATGAGCACCTTGATGAGTGGTCACATGGACAACAAGTTGACAACATTAAAGTTGAACTATTGAGTCTATGCCTTGGATTGTATTTGGTCCAACATGCCTGAGAGTTAAGTTTGGTCAGAGTGTGGGCCCAGTGGGAATTTGCAAGAACTTTTATGGGTGATGAAATGGGTAGTTGGAGATGGGTGTGAAAGTGGATACCGTGTAAGAGAGGGAAGAGTGGTGGTGTTGGAGAGGGTTTGGGGTGGAGGGGGTGAGGCCCAAAAAGAGGAGTAGTGTTATGGCACTTTGCACATGGCCAGCTTGCACCTGTCACATGCCCTTCACAGCTCACATGTTCATGCGTGTCCTAGCATCGCCCTCATTGTCATCATATAATAATGCTGATAATAATACCATTAAACAGATCACAAACCTTTTGTACAATTAAAAAATAATGACATTATAACAATATTTCGCACAAATAATTGACCCAAGGAGAGCGCTTTCCCACAAATAATTCATAAGAAACCCCCCCCCCACTTCGGGTAATCGGTGTTGTGCGGATAATGGATATGAAGTTAGCATAGTCGAGGAGGATTGAAGAAGAGTTTTGAGGGAGGCCTCAAAACTCGAAGGGGGAAGGGCAGGGCAGGGCAGGGCAGGCCTCTCTCTCTATTAGACTGCCCCTGAGGGAATGGGAGTGTACCCGACCATCAAGGCAGGGGGCTCGTTGAAGGCCGGCTCATTTCTCAAGGCTCACGGATCAGGCTTGCGCTGCAAGCAAGTCTTAGATCCGCACAGCGTTGAGTATTGCTATTATTGTTGTTGGTAGTAGTGGGGAGTTGAGTCTGGAACAAGCCTCAGATCTACGATCTTCAAAAGGCCGAGGCTTGCAGAAGAAGCCCACGAACGAACGAGTATTCTCCATCAACACGAAAAAGGAAAAAACATCAGAAAACAAAAATCATAAAACAACATCACCATAGCTTGCTTCTCACATACTCGGTATCAGGTGAAAGTATCTCCAATCAGACAGGCGATTCCTGGACTACTACAGCAGATCAACAAACGCATATATAATCTATCTGCTTTTTCTTTTGCACAGTTCCTTCATTCCTTGCTTGTTTGTGTTGATTTGCTTTGCCTTTTCCTTCTTTCCAGTTTAGTCTGTTAGCTATATCTGCTTGTTTCATGCTATTGCATTTTAGATGGCATCATCCTCATCTGCATCTTTTCCATCATCATCATTGTCCTGCGTAGTATCATTATCATCCCCAAATTCAGGTGCATCAGCAGTATACATCACGAGATATGGTTCTCTGAACTCCATTGGTATCTCAGGACCCCTCAATCAACACTGCCTGCCACACTCATCCTTTCATGTTCTTCAAGTGATGGCCTAACAAAATCTGGCTCGCCACTGCATTCTCCTCGCTCTGTTCCACGTTAATTTCACAATCAGTTGGGATTTGAACGTCCAATTTTGTGATTTTGACTGGGCCAATTAGGTTAATGTTCTGATTCAGGCTTTATCATCTAACACCGACAATCTGACCGCTATATTGTTGTTTTTCATCTTTTTATTTTGGTTCGGTTTCTTTGTTTCCCCGTCTCAAATTCTTCTGTGTTTTTCGACCCTCAAGGACCTTTAATCTGCTATTATGAAGGGCGACATGGGGCATTTTCAGCCCGAATCTAAGAAGCCGAGTACTGGGTCTGGTTTTGATTTGTATGAGGGGGTTTTCAACAGTAAGATTTTTGGGTCTAAGCCCAACATGGACCGATCTCCCCCCCCTGCCTGGCCCAAGCACAATGCAGTAGATTGCAACAGTCCTGCAGCTAATTACAAGAGTCCAGATATTTTCAACAGCAACAGCAACAAGGATGACAGCAAGGTACCTCTCTACTGGGAAGAGAAGAATAAGGATCTGGCATCTGCTGATTTGAAGGGCAGCAACTACAAAAATGACGGAAATCAGAAATACAGCGGTGTCGGGATCGAGAAATGTTTTCGATCTATGGCTTTAGGTGAGCTGGGACGGCCAAAGGAGAACAATAGCACTGACATGGAGTCCAAACTAGCTGATGCTCATAATATGTCGAGGAGCAGTCCTATTCCAGGGGGCATGATGTTAAGCCGAAAAACATCAGATGGTGCAAGCAGCTCTAGCAGTTCAAGCGGGTCTTTGTCTGGCGGCAGTGGTGGCACCAAAAGCGGAGGTACTGGTGGAAGTAGCCCCATTGTAGGAGCTCTAAAGGTGGGTGCTAATCATCATCATCCTAATTATAATAGTGGCAGTAACAACCACTCTGGTGAGCTGAGCTTGGGTTCTGTTTCTAGTGGAGGAAGTTCAAGTGGGGGTAGCTCAACTGCAGAAAGTGCAATAAGAGGTGGCAGATCTCTCAGATCAGGCAATATCCTAAACCCCAAATTATCTAGCAACCCCACTGGAGATGGCAGAGACAGAGCTAACAATGTTACTGGTATGGTCACTGGCGGAGGAGGTTTGGGAAATGTGAAGAAGCCAGGCCACTCTAGGGGCAGGTCCGTTGATGGTCTACCTTCTCTTAAGAGTAGTAGTACACCGTCTAGGTTATCTGGGGAGCTCAGTTCTGGTCCCACAGTGAATTGCAGGCCACCTTCTGGGCAGCAAATTCCAACGGGAAACATATATAATGCTGCAAAAGGATCATCTGTGTCTGCGAGTTCAAATGCTAGTAATGTTGGCCATTTGCCCAGTGCAAACATTAATAGTGGTGTTGGTGGGAACGTTACAAGAGGCCATCCCCCACCCCCCAGCGGAAACATTTTGCCGCCCCTTTCCCCCAGTGGAAACCTTGGCAACATTTTTCCCAGTGGTAAAGTTCACACCAGTCCCAATGCCAATGCCAATGTCCTCAACAGTGCCAAAGGGAATGCCAAGGGGGACAGTGGTCATGGCCATGTTTTGGGGTCCGGTGGTGGTAACTATGGGCATGGAAGCATAATGAAAGGGAATAGTAAATCCGATTCTGTTGTGACAGGCAACATCCAATTCGTCGGAGAGAGTATGTTAGTGAAGCGGGCTATGTCGAGTGCAGATCCAGAGGATGTGAAGAATGCAGCTAATGATCAATACAAAAAGGGTCATTTTGCAGAGGCATTGGCTCTGTATGATAGGGCTATTTCGATGTCTCCCGGAAATGCACCTTATAGAAGTAACAGAGCTGCTGCACTCACTGGGCTTGGTCGATTTGCGGAGGCGGTGTCAGAATGTCAAGATGCAATCAGATTGGATCCTTCCTATGCTCGGGCTCACCACAGGCTTGCATCTCTCTATCTCAAGTAAGTTTCTTATCACAGACTCATTAAATTTTTTTATTTACTTCTGATTAGATTCAATTTTTAACTCTGGATTTGGGAGAAGATGTCCCACTGACCAAGTTAGCTTCCAAAGGACTATTTAAGAGATAAACATCGATAGATCTGTTTTCTATTCATTTTTTGGGGGAGTGTTTTGTTTCGAGGGTGTTTTGTGAATCCTTGGGTTTGATCTAATGGTAACTATGAATCAAATCAATGCAGTTTAGGGCAGGTAGAAAATGCCAGAAGGCAATTCAATCTTTCAGGACAGCATTCAGATAGGGATGATATTCAGAGGCTGCAGAATGTGGAGAGGCATTTAACAAAGTGTGCAGAAGCTCGGAGAATTGGAGATTGGAAGGGCGTATTAAGAGAAAGCGATGCAGCAATTGTTGCTGGTGCTGAATCTTCACCACAGGTATATGCTTGTGTATTTCGGAAAGCAAAATGTAGCCTTTTGAATTGTCTGGTATATGCTCGGATGTGTCAGAGTCGTGTCTGAAGATTGCATTTTTTGGCTTCAATTGCAGGTGTATGCATCTAAAGCTGAGGCATTACTGAAGATTCATAAATTAGATGAGGCAGATGCAGTTTTGATGTGTGCAGATAAGGCAGACGGTATAAGCACACCCATTAGGTTTCATGGGATTGTGGGTGATTCATATGTTCTCTTGGTCCGAGCACAGGTGGACATGGCATTAGGAAGGTAACTCACTTGAGATGATAAGCTCTAATTTGATCAAAACTTTTAGGTAAAATGGCAGAAAAAATAAATCAGATTGGACTTCTCGTAATGGATGGTTAACACATAATGCATCATTTTGCCAGGTTTGAAAGTGCAGTTGCAGCTTCTGAGAAAGCAGCTGTTATGGATTCTTCCAACCGCGAAGTGTCCTCATTGCTTCGCAGGGCTAGAGCAGTGGCCAAAGCTCGTTCAATTGGAAATGAGCTCTTCAAAGTTGGGAAGTATTTGGAAGCATGTGCAGCATATGGAGAAGGGTTAGAACATGATCCCATGAATGCAGTATTGCTTTGTAACCGGGCAGCCTGCAGATCAAAGCTTGATCAGTGGGACAAGTCAGTGGAAGATTGTAATCTAGCATTAAGCATTCAACCCAATTACACTAAGGCTCTTCTTAGGCGAGCCACATCCAATACTAAGGTATGTTAGCGTTCCAAACATTTTCCTCTGTTTCATGTCTCCTGTATACAGTTTAATCAATCCAGTAGACGTGACATTGCTTTTTCGTTATGTTTTTGTTGTTGTTGTTGTTGGATGAGCATTGATGTATGAATGATTGGCAGCTTGAGCGATGGGAGGAAGCTTTGAGGGATTATGAGATTTTGAGGAAGGAATTACCAGCGGATAAAGAAGTGCTGCAGTCTCATTTCTATGTTCAGGTAGCACTCAAGAAATCCCGTGGAGAAGAGATTTACAATATGAAGTTTGGAGGGGAAGTCGAAGCGGTTTCCAATGATGATCAATTCAGAGATGCTATTAACTCACCTGGTTGGTAATGCATTCCTCTGAGACATTTATGCTCTGTCTGCTTATTATGTCATTTTAGGTTTCCATGTTTTCAAGATCAGGGGATGAAAAACCGATTGAATAACTTTCTGTATATGTGTACGGATATGCAGGCCTAGCAGTAGTCCATTTCAACACAAGATCAAACGACCAATGCAAGAAGATTTCTCCCTTTTTTGATCAGCTATGTGGAAGATATCCTTCTGTGAGCTTTTTTAAGGTACCCACAGCCAGAATTTAGCAAATTAATAGTTATATAGTTGAGTTTTCTATGTACTTTATTTTTTCCCCAAATGTATCCACTATAAATTATGCATGGAAGATTTGTGTTTAAGATTTGTTTTACTGAGAGGATATTGAAGATTTGTTTTACCTTCTCTAACATGGATTTGTGTTATTGATGAAGGTGGACATTGAAAAAAGTCAGAGTTTGGCGAGATCAGAGAACATAAGTATTGTACCCACATTCAAGATTTACAAGAATGGTGCAAAAGTGAAGGAGATTCTTTGCCCAAGCCAGCAAGTCCTGGAGAATTCAGTGAAGCATTATTACAGTCTCTAGATAGAAAGATGCAGTCTTTATCTACAACCATTACCATATCATTCACACATTCAGTTCTGAAACACCTAGACAGACAAATAAAATGGATTTGATTCATATAGGAAGAGTATTTCCCAGCTTTTTCTCTGATTCTTTGCGGCCTCATTCCGTTCTCTTTAAATCTTTCTGCCTCTGAGGCCAATTTTTCCCTATTCATGTTTCTGTTTAGCCCTGATGGTGATAAAAGATATACTCAGCAGAGATATCCTACAAAGGAAGAGCATCTCAACCAAGTGCATTTGCAATTCAAGATTTTTATACGTATTCTACATTGGTGACCAGTTGTAAACAATTTGGAAACATTCTCATTCTGTTTGATTATTCTCACAGAAACCATTATCAAAATTGGTGGGTGCTATGGGTTAGTTTGGTGCACTTGAACAATTATGTGGCATGATGTATAGAGAGACAGAAGACAGGGCAGATAGAAGACTTCTCAAGTAGGATTGGTCACTGTATATATTTTTTCAATATATTGGAAGGCCAAGTTTAATTGAATTTTTCAATATTTATCCTTTCTCTATTGTACTTGAAATCCCTGCAATCTGTTCAGGATGCCCAATAAATGAAAAATGTTTTTGCATTAATTTCGTATGAAGGGGATATGTGCTGCTAAAATTTCATGCCATCTTTTGGTATAAAGGGGATGCTTTTTCTTTTGGAAGGTTACTACTTGTCTGTGTCTGTTACAAGATCGAACATTGTAGGTTTCTTCCAAAAGCATAGTCAAACAATCAAACTAACTGTGAAGCTAGTTTTATGGCAGATTTCAAATTTTATTTGGAAAATCATAGCGCATTTTGTTGCAAGGGCCCAAATATTCACACCCCTCCCAATCGCATGGCAATGCAAAACTTTTTACCTACAAGAGATTTTGATTTTGAACTGATGAAAATTACGGCTCAATTGCAAAGTGCTTACTAGGTTTCTACATTCTCATTGTGACTACGCAGCAATTATCATGGCTGGGAAGTTTGCACTGATTAGCGCATTTTGTTGCAAGGGCCCAAATATTCACACCCCTCCAATCACATGGCAATGCAAAACTTTTTAGCTATAAGAGATTTTGATTTTGAACTGATGAAAATTAAGGCTCAATTGCAAAGTGCTTACTAGGTTCTACATTCTCATTGTTACTACGCAGCAATTAGCATGGCTGGGAGGTTTGCATCAATTACTTTTGATAGATAAATCTCTGATAAAATCAGTGTAACTCCATATGCGTATCATTAAATAGAATCTTCACAAACCTTGTATGGGAAAGATATTACCCAACCTTCATTGGGTGCATGTCCAACTGTGAGTAGGGCCCCTACCTTGCTGGAAAGAGCTCACTAGGGAAGAGATTATCCAACCTGCATTGGGGATGCAAATCCAACTGTGAGCAGAGTCCCTACCTTGTAGAAAACGTTCACTAGGCTTTTACATTCTTTTTGTGACTTGTGAGGTTTGCATTTGGGACTCCTAAGTTTTTGATAGAGAAATAGTTGATAAAGTTCAGAGTTCAAACGAAACTCCATGCTTATTAACGAATAGAATATTCACAAACCTTGCATGGGAAAACAGATTACCCAACCAGCATTGGGTGCAATTCCAACTCTGAGCAGAGCCCCTACCTTGTCTTCTAAAGAGCTCACTACCCAACCTGCATTGGGTGCAAGTCCAACTGTGAGCAGAGAGCCCCTACCTTGTCTTCGAAAGAGCTCACTACCCAACCTGCATTGGGTGCAAGTCCAACTGTGAGCAGAGAGCCCCTACCTTGTTGGAAAAAGCTGGCTACGCTTCTACATTCTGTGACTTGTGAGGGTAAGTATCCAAATTCTCACCATGGTTTGGAGGTTTACATTTGGTTTTTCCAAAATTTTGATTTAAAAATGGTTGATAAAGCTCAGAGTTCAAACGAAATTCATGCGTATGAGTGAATAGAATTTCACAAACCTAGCAAAGGGAAATGATTGCCCAATTGGATCGATTGCAAATCCGACTGTGAGCAGGTCCCCTGCCTTGTTACTATATTAGAAAGAGTCCACTGGAGGATGCAATTGCAAGGGAGCATTATGCACTCAAAACTGCAGCGTTCAACAGGTGTAGATGTTGAGATGGAAGTCCAACTATGAGCAGATCTCCTCACCTTGTTAGAAAGAGTCAACTGGCAGATGCAATTGCAGGGGCATTATGCACTTGGGACTGCCTCATTCAATGTGTATATATGTTGAGATATACACACCATTGAATACAGTGTTGTGAGGTGGATTGTTTTCCCAATTAGTGTATGATTGACTAGGTTTGTATTGCTTTCCCAATTGCAGTGTATACAATGGAAGTAACCAAGTCACCAACCGTGAGCAGGTCCTTTGCCTTGTTAGGAGGGATCCACTGGAGTATGCAAATGCAGGGCAAGCATTATGCACTTGTCACAGTGTACAATGAGATGTAAGTCAAACTGTGAGCAGACCCCTCTGTTGTTAGAGAGAGTCCACTGGCGAATGCAATTGCAAGGTCATCATTATGCACTTGGCACTGTAGCATTCAGGGGGGTGTATATGTCAAGATATATACCATTGAATACTATATTGTAAGTTGCTTATTGCTTGCCCAATCTCAGTGACTAATGGATTAGTGTCATAGGTTGTGGGTAAAGAGAGTGGGGTTAAAAGGGAGAAGCAGAGCATGCCAGTGTACACAATGGGTGGGATCCAGGCGCTGAAAAGGGTTGCACTGCAGACTGCAGTGTGGACAGGGGGTCCACCAATGACTTAAAGATCCAATCCTAGGTTTATTCAGTTCTTTGGAAGTGGTGGAGCAGCTTGTGCCTTAAATTAGGCATATTTCAGAATCATTAGAATTAACTTAGCAAGTCTGGTTGATGATGGGGATTTGTTAATCGAAGTCCACCGGATATGTTGTAAATATGTCTGACAGGGGGGTTAATGAGGGTGTTGGGTGACATGAGCCAGCCAGCTGTATGCCTTAAATGTACTCGTAAGGACAGGAGGAGGAGGCAATCTACAATATCATACGGCTTTTCTACTGTCTCTCTGTCCTCTTGTCGGTGGAGGCATTTATAGCTACATCTGACTATCGTGTAGGCTTACGTATGTGGAAGACCGCCGGTGATAAATCTAAATCTATATGCTCTGACTAACTTCTTTATTAATCAGAACCCGAGGGGCACTGCTTCCTTTTTTTTAATAAGTTTTGTTTGACTATTTTACTTTTTGTATGCTCCCCATAGTCATGGGCAATCAATGTCAAGACGAAAGCCCATCCACCTCGATATTCGCATGGTCACATGAGGGCGGTGATGGTGCTGGTGTTTTTCACCGGCCTTCACCGCCAACCATGGATAGACAATTTTTATTAGATTTTAAGCTAGAAAGTAAGTGGAGTGCACTCATGTGGAACGGAATTCAAAATATAAATAGATCCCTAATATAACTAGAATGTAGAAGAGAGAGTTTGGTTGGTTGATGGTTCTAATTTTGTCAATAAATTTATGATATGATTTAATTGCAAAAAATTAATGATGTAAAATATATATTTATAGATGAACTTTGATAGTTGATAAGTGTTTATAGTATAATAAAAGTGTGTCAATGCTAGTAGTTATTTAATCTGATAGTTGATAAGTGTTTATAGTATAATAAAAGTGTGTCAATGCTAGTAGTTATTTAATCTGAGTAATGTGTATATTTGAGGTTTAATGTAACAATGTTATAATTGATGATGTGATTTTGCAAAGCAAAATATGTTTAATATATGTTGTGGTGCTTGCAAAGCAAGTTTATGCTTACACATGTTTGGAAATATATATAAAGGGGTTTTGCATTAATATATGTCGATTTTTTTTTTTTCAACAAGAATGGGTATTATTTGTATTTATAAAAAGAAGATGAAAATTTATATAATATAAGATATAAAATATTTAAATATTGGATAAAATTTTTACAAATTTTAATGAAAACATAATAATATTTGTTTGAAAGTGTTGATTGCAAGTAAAGTTGCTATTCATAGCATTGTTATAGATATAATGTTTCACATGTTGTCATTAGAGCAAGATACTAGTACATTGCATAAAGAAAATAAAAAATCAAATTTGTGCTCATTGTGGGCTTCCATTGACAACTTCTTTGTCTTGGTCGTTTCTCCATAGTCTTTTTGTTGATCATTGAAAGCAATCATGTTGTACCTTTTCCTCTTCAACTATATGATCCATCATTGAGGCTATGGAGACATTTGGAAGGCCCACCATGAATTCAAACCTCCTTATGAAACCTATGTTGATATTATAGTGCATTTCAAAATCAATGGCCAATTTGTTATATTTAAAGTCGCTTGAAGCTTAGACTTGTCTTCTTGCTTGGAGTCGTGTTTCTTCGTATGAATGCTCAAATATTCAATTGCATGTTTCATTCCTTCTAGTTGGCTTGCTTTGGGATTCTTTTAATCTCAATATTGTAGTCTTCAAGAACCCCCCCTAGAATAAGATAGCTTGTCATTTTAAGAAATAGAGTAATGTCTATCAAAATTCCTAGATTCTCTTCAATTTCTTGTTGAGAGGTACGAGAGGTCTTAAAAAAGAGGATGCTATTCCACTGCTCTTTAGAAAAGGATGAATGCAAACTCCTACCCATTGATAACCACCGCTACTGATACTCAACAAACCGCGAGAGCGAAAATGTGTAGACTTACCAATTCTCTCAAACACTTGGTCGCTAATGTTGAGAGTGCGCAAATGGATTCTGCAAAGGAGAAGTCCTCTATCATTTGTATTCCTATCAAAGATTGCATAGTTGAGACGTTGGTGTTTCCACATAGAGTCTAATCACGTCGACATAGATACTTCTCCCATAGATTGCACGAAGGAACCATAGCCAATCCCCATGCTAATTATCTCATCTTCACATTGTGTGAACATTAAGATTGGAGTAAATTGCTGGTTTGACATGATTGCAGATGAGAGTGGGAGGCAAAAGGAGGCACACAGGGGAGTTAATCCCCCGCCTTTGTTGGGACTTTCCTTTAACACTTGATGATCCATTTGAAGTTCTTTGCATGCATAATTATTGAGATATTCATCCTATGATTTAAATGCTAATTGATTCATCATTGTGGTTGTTAAGTATCCAAAGGAACTCTGGGGGAACTATTTTTTACTACTTGTAATTTTTTCAATAAGGTAGCTTGGTTTTCCAGAGAGTTTTGCTTGACTATTTTGTAGTTGACAAATATGTAACATATTGTATGAGTCTAAGGAGTCGAGCATTCTCGTATGCTTTGCAACATTCAATTGAGGGCTAAGCCTTCATCGTGCTTTCGTTTTCTCACTAGCTCTATGATCAAAGAGGAATCCCCAAAAATGAGGGTTGACTTAGTAGTGTCGAATTAAGAATTGATATAATGAGAAACAACACATGCATCTTTGCTTGATTGTTGGTCACTCTTTCTATGTTTATTTGGGGGCCAAGGAGTACCCCTCTTGCATCTACCACCCTTATATCAAAAAATAGTCAAAAGTATTATAAATTTTAATATTTTTTTAGAGAAATTTTGTGAGACTAAGTAAGTTAGAATAATTTAAAAATATGAATATTACTTCATAATTAATTGATAATTATATATATGTATGTAATTCAATTCTTTCCATATAAAAGTAGGTATTTATAAGTATTAATGTGGAGTTAGAGTTCATAGTTTCCATTGATTACTTGAAAGTCGCTACACATACTCAAAATAATGAATCTTTAACATAAAGTAAAATAATTATTTACATAGAAACAAAATTTCATCATAAAGATATCATTATAAAACATTACATACGAAATGACTACAAACTAAAAATAGTACACAAGGAATGATGTTGATATCATCATTGGTATAAGTATCATATAAATGTTCTAACATATTGTTAAAATTTACATTCTACATACACAAGAAATGCACATGGAAAGTCACACATCATTCTACAACTAAATTGAAGTTTTAGTTGAAATGTAGAATTATTTTAGGATATTATGAAAAACAAAATTGTATCTTTGCTTGATTATTGGTCATTTTCTTAGCCCTTAAGTAAAACTTATTTCTATGTTTACTTTGTGACCATGAATAAACCTCTTGGATTTACTACTGTTATATGAAAACAATAAAAAACATTATACATTTAAATATTTAATGTGTATATTTCAATTCTTTCTATATGTGGAGGAGTTATGTAACAAAATAATAAAAAACTTGTAAAAAAATAATGAAGAATGTGTAAAATAATTATAACATGAAACAAAATCCTATCATAGTAATGACTACAAACTAGAAATAATCCAAAAAAAATGATGTTGATATCATTATTGATATTAGTATCATACAAATGTTCTAACATATTGTTAAAATTTACTTTCTACCATCCTACATACACAACAAATGTACATGGAAAGACCTGCATCATTTTACAACTGAAGTTCTAGGTGAAAATGTAGAATTATTTTAGGATATGTTTATGAAGAGAAGTTTGATGTTGTGAGGTAGAATTTAGAGAGAAAAGGTTGTGATGTTAATGTCTAATTTTTAATAATTTTGAAATTAGATTGAGGGTATAACTTTTAAAGTTAATGTTATAATGTTTTTCATAATTCTAATATTAATAGTTTTGTTGTTTTGTATTGTAATTATTATCTATATGATATTAAATTTTAATCATACATATACAACAAATGTATATGAAAAGACATGCATCATGTCCCAACTAAATTAAAGATCTAGGTTAACATGTAGAATTATTTTAGATATATTTATAAGGGAAGTTTGGGGGGAAATGTTTTGATGTTAATGCATTTTTTTAATAATTTTGAAATTAGATTTAGGATATAAGTTTTTGAGTTAATGTCGATCTCCCTGACTTGCGGGAGTGGCTTGTGGTCTGAGAAACCACGATTCAAGGGAATCTACGTCGTCAAAAATATAACCCAGGGATCACACCCGACCTAGACCACACTAGCCTCAACTTGACTGGGTTTTTGGGTGTCGCCCCTCAACTAAGTCACCCCTAAGGGGAATTGAACTTGGGTCACCTTGCTGACGAGACCCACACTTTAACCGAGTGAGCTAGCAAAACTTGACATTTTTTACTTATAATTTTTATCTATATAATATTATATTTTTTTCGTTATTTTAAAGAAACCTTTGTGGAGTGAGGAGCTTATAACCCTAAATAACTCCAACTTATAACCCTATTTAACTTACTAGTAGAAATTTGGGAGAAAGGATTTTCCTTCATGTTTAGTGTGCATGGTTCTCCCACTTTGATGTTATTACAGGTTGTTTATAACTTGTAATTATTATCTTCATAATATTAAATTGTTTTTAATTTATAATTATTTATACATAATATTATATTTTTCTATATTTCTATATATAAATGAATGACATCCTAATAAATTTTTAAATGTGACATCAAATTAACTAAATATCAATCAACATTAACAACAACCTATTATATTAACCTTTTACATTTAATGTTACACTATATCCAACTATACTAATATATTATTATATTATATCAATTTTTTTCAAAAACTTTTATATATATCGCTAACCAATTAAGAAGATATATATATTTTTAATCTTGTACGTGGTATAAAATAAGTAATCAGTAATTGAAATGATTAACCAACTTAATACTAATAAATGCCTCGCTAAACACATCACTTTGACCTTTTAATTAAAAATAATATTTATGTATAGAGATTCAAGTTCCAACCAAAAAGTCTTTTTCCATTTTGGAGTTTGGAATAAATTATTTCTTAATTACTTGTTATCTTTCTATAATATCATTGCTCTGCATTCGGTTTTCTTATGGAACAAGTAAAAAATAATTGAAAAGGTAGTGAGAAATTTTCACTTCGAAAGCAAAGCTAAAATCATGGATGGTATTAATTTTATGAAATAACAATGAAGGTGGTGGGCTCCAAGAGCTAAAGGTAGGAAGATTTTCAATGTAGAGTCATAAAGACATTGATGGCAAAGATCCAGTGCACTTATTTCATAGGTGAAAACTCAAGGATGGTCTTTGGGTTTTTGTAAGACATCACTAGGGATCCCAACCATGTGTATTGCATGATGTTATTAATGATATGCATCTCCAAGTTAAAGAAGAGTTACCCTAGTTAGGTGGTGGTAGACTCCAAAAGCAGGGAACATGAATTCATTTAAGTGGGACCCAATAAAGACAAAGGCAATCTTTCTTAATTCAATCGAAAGAAATTTGGTAATCTTGAAAAGACTTGTAATGGCATTCTAGTGGCATCTTGATAATAAAGGATCACCTATGTGCCCCCCACTTAAGCATCCATTATATGAACCAAACAATGTAACATCAAAAGTTCTTGATGCACAACTAGAGCATCAAATGTACATTGAGTACTCTTATGATTATTCTTGAACATTACTTAATTGCCATGTTATCCTAAACACTCGTGAGGTTGATTAAGTATTTGGCACGTTATTTTAAGCAGGGGTGGCATTGGGTTATGCAAAGCTTTTAGTTGCAATAAGATATATGTGGATTTTATAAGCTAAAATAATTTGAAAGTTGTAAGTAGAATTCTTGACTTTTTAAAAAGGAATCATAGTGTATACTTGAACTTGTGTTTGAGCTTGATTTGTTTTTAGTTTTTTAATTAAGTTAGTAGCTTTAGAATGATTTGATTCTACTTTGTGTAATGAAGTTAGTAGTTTTAAAATGAGATGATTTTTGATGGAATAAGAATTAGATTATGAAAATGTATAGATATTATTAAGAGATAAATTATTTGAAGGATGTTCACTTAAAGGTTAAGATTCTCGAGGTAAAATAAGAAGAAAACAATAAATCTAGATGTTGGACCACTTTAATAATCACCCAACAACTTTAAAAATGAATGTTGATTTTACAAACCTTGGAACATCAATATAGGTCCCAACCTCTCCATTAGAGGCAAGGGAGATCAACATGGAATTGATTGTGTCGAAAGAAACAATCCTTCTTTTGCATGGTATTACGACTAAAAACCTCCTAGAAACTAAAAGGTATCACAAATCATACATCTCACATTTATAAAGGGAAACAATCCCTTCAATCAAATTAAAGAAAGTAAAATAATTGGTTTTAGAAAAACTTATATTTTCAAACCAATTACATAAAAATACTTCATAAAAATTAAAAAAATAAACAAAAAAAAACTAAAACCAAAATATTTGTATAATTAATTATAATTAGAATTAAATATCTAAAATTAAACAATTAAAATTAAATTTAAATATCACAAAATAAATTAAAAAATAATAATTATCTATATACATCTATTTATATAAAATTTTGTTTTTCTTATAAAATAAAAATAATTAAATTATACATAAAAATAATTAAATTATACATAATGTTTCCCACATTAAAAATAAAAATAAATTATACATAATGTTGCATCTTTAATCCAATAACACACCACCTAGCTCAAGCTCATTTAACCAATCACATATGTAAATTATTATATATTACAAACCCTTCTAGACATTGAAGTTTATTACGAGCATCTTCCATTTTGGTAGTGAGGGCGTTAACCATGAAAACAAACACCATGGAGGATGTGTTTTTTGTATGAGTAATTGCTGACTTATCATTCCAATGATGAATGTCCACTCAACTCCCTTGGTTTATTGCATCTATATATATGGAATTCAAAAGAAAAATCAAATCTTTATTGGACTTTTGAGATGTATGAATCCTATACTAATTATTGGTGTTGTATAATTTAAGAAGTCGATAATGATTTTATAATTGGTTAGTCAAAACAAAATTTTAATGAATATTAAATCACAATGAACCTTGTGTAATTATTTTTTTATTTAATAATTAACAAAAAAAAATTAATACATTATACACATTCTTAATATTATTCTAAAATAAGAATAAAACTATAACAAAAAATATATATAATAAAACATGTACATAATATTTACTTTGGGGCAATTTACTAAAATCTATTATGAGTAAAAACTCCAACAAATGAAGGATTATGCTTTTTTTCTTAAAAACTAGATAACAATGCAAAATAGAGAGATCACCAAGTCATAGTAGAGCTATTAGACATTATGGTTTGCTACATTCTCCCATAAATTTCTCTTCCTCCTCTTCTGATCTATCTCTTTAATCCTCTTAGTAGATACTCTTTTATGGAATGTGAAATTGTTACAATATGAGTTGAACTCCTTTCCATCCTTTCAGCTAGGGTTTTAACATCCTTTCTTGGTCATTGGGTTATGGTTTTGAAATCTATTGATTCTTATAGAAGCATTTAATGAATTTGAGATGTTACTAATGGCACATGGGTGAATCATGGTGCATTAGCATTGATATGCAAAGAATAATAAAAAATTAGCTTGTCGTTGACACAACTTTCACATATAAACTTTGTTTGGAGTGCCATTTGAAAAAAATGAACCTTTCATCGTGTAGAATGCATTGAGGACCTCACAAACATATGTCATCAAGGTCCAACACCCCAAAATTTTCCTTTAGGGCCCCGAATTACTAGAGGATTTTTAGTTTTTGTTTGTAAGTGTGGTTTCCAAGTTTGACCTGGAGTATTCCCTATAGGTCTCAAAGTCTTGATTCCCATTCGACAACATTAATAAATCAATAAAAAAATTATATAGATGTGATATAGATCCATTTTTGGTTAGTCATTAAAGAAAAATTGGGGAAAATTCAAGGGGATTTTCCCTTGGGCTATTAATCCAAGCTAATTGATAGGTTGGAGGATAGTTTGTGAGCTAAAGGTTAGTATGATATTAGCTAGAAGTTGGCTTGTGATGATTTTGGGTAGAGTATGATTGTGTGTGACTGTGATTGTTGAGAATAGTTGCTAGTTAGCCTTAAGTATTGGCACATAGTTAGCATATAATTTTATGGATATATAACTAGTTTATTATTGGTTTTGGCATTGCTGAAACTTTGTGTATTTGTCCAAGGCATAGGGAATAAAACTAAACACTCTAACATAAGGGTGGATTTGGGGATAAAATGACCTTGTAGCGTATGAGATTTGCACTTAGGTCATATGCTTACCCACTAGGAAATGCCTTGTGTGGTCCACTCATATGCCATATTCACATGTGATCCATTGAATGATGATGTAATATCTCTTAACCATTTGTCTATTGTGATGGACCACCTTCTCGGAGTCTCTTTCACCTTGGGTTAGACATGGGACCTCTATAAGATGTTTAATGCTTAGGTAAGTTCCCTTATGTGCATTTTTGCTCTTGGTCTCTAGTCCCTGGTCACCAATTTGACTCACTTTTATCCTTGGGGTACCCATTTGAGGCATTCCTTTACTTCATGGGTATAATTGGGGGAGCAAATTAACCCCTAGTTGGGTCCATGGTCACTTTATATTCCTAAGTTAGGGTCCATAGCCACCCATACCTATTTTGGTCTTTCTATTTACATAGTCAATTTGAGTAAAACCCTTAAAACCATATCTAATCTCTTACTGCAAAGCATACCATGCGTTTCCTTGGGGTACCACAACTCAACAATATGTAAATCATGTAATAAGAAGTTTGTTTGGGTCTAAAAACCCATGGTACTATTATACCAAACCCACAACATGAAATCAATGGGCACGGTAAGCCGATTTCGTATGTCTGGGACCCTCAAATGACTATTCTAACATTCTTGTATGCCTTAGGTTAAACTTCCTTACATATTTATACAATTAAAGTCCTATTTGTAAAGTTCTCTTATTCTCTTTTTCTTCCAATCTCTTCCACCTCTCAAGAGCCTAGAGATACTCTCACCTATCATCTTCAACATCTTTATAGGGATTTCTTGTGGCTAGCTTGGTTCCAATTTGCAAGTTTGATTGATTTATCCTAAGGAATCTTCATTGGCATAGTTCCACTCATATCTTGTAAGAACTACAACCTTAAGGGATCTTTCATCACAGTCAGGGCAAGGGAGATATTATCCTAACTAAGGGCACTATTTGCCAGTTCTTGTAGCTCATATAGGTGCTTCCGCATAGGCCAAATGTCGAGCATGTAGGAGTCGTCGAGAAGGCCTCTCTAGGAGCTTGCTTGAGAGAACAAGTGACTTTTATGTTATAATGGCTAAAAAGTGACTTAAGTTGTGTCAACTAGAGATTAAGTCGTAGTCATAGATCACAAGTGATATAAAATCACTTAGGAAATCTAGAAGACCCATGGTATTTGGTAGCCCATGGTATTTTAGTCATTGTAATGATATAAATGAAGCCTAAGGAGAGGAGGTGATACAAAACAACGACATAGAGTGAGCCATATCTCATTAAGTGGGTGGAGAAGGACTTCCATCAAGTATGCAGGTGAGGAAAGGAGCAAGAGGCAACCAACAAGATCAAAGGACTGATCTTAAGTTTTAGGCTAGGATTTTGTTATTGTAATTCCTTAGTGGCCATTTGGCATTAGACTCTTAGAGCCTCTATTTAACATGGGTTTACGAGAAAATAAAAAAAAAAGAGAACAATCGTATGGTACGGATACCGTACAGGACGTACGACTGTACATGCAACCCCTAGAGGGCATGAGCAGATCCGGCGGATGGGAGATCGGACCGAGTGAACTGCCGACGGAAGCGACCGATGGAGTAAGGGGTAGCTGTGGGCCAACAACAAATGACTGGGCAAGCAGTAGATCGCATGCAAAGGTGGTGTCAGGGCGGCCAACATAAGGATAGTGATGACAGGCCTACATGTAGTAGGGCGCGCAGAGGTGGTGGCGTTGGCCATCACGTGCAGATTGACTCAGCGCAGGGAGTAGCAGCGGACCAGAGGCATGCATGGGATGTGGACATAGGGCGAGCGAGGTGCAGCTCACGAGAAAAGAGGCCGCTTGCGGAGGAGCAGCAACCATAGAGTGGAGAAGCCGAAGGAAGACCCCATGTGGAGAAAGGAGCTGAGAGCCATGTGATCGAGAGCTGTAGGGAGGAGGTAGCTCGCGTATGGGGAGTGAGCCACGAAGGATGTGAAGTTGTGGGCTACGGGATGGATGTAAAGGCAGAAAACAACATTGGATTTGGCTCAGGTGCAGTGGAAGCGTGGAGCGGCAGAGGAATTTGTGGAGCGATCAGGTGAAGCCTGAGCTCAAAAACATGTACGTTCAAGCCATCCAATGGACATGCAGAGCGCTGTTGGTCTGTTGGATGGCTTGGACGTACATGACAGCAGGAAGACGTGAGCTTGAAGGTGAAGTAGGTAACGGGAAGACGTGACAGCAGGAAGAGGAACCGCTAGCAGACCAGCCAGTGAGCCACCATAACCCGCTAGAGGTTCAACTGCCAAAACTGCCTAGCTGTCGCAAGGCATGTCTGGGCAGCTTAGGAAAATATGGGCAACGCCTAGTAATTTTGGGTAGTGACCAAAAAGGCCCAAGGAGGAGTATGGACAGTAGTAATAGAATGTAGCAAGCTCGGTTAGCCAAGAAAAAATCCAGGCAGCATTAAGCTGCAGATTTGGGCAACGACAACAACAACAAGTTGAAGATGGCTGTTGTAGGGATAGGGTATGGGGTTATGTTCCAGGATGGACAAGTACTTATACGTTTAGAGAGAGCTACCTAGGATGCAACGATGTTGCTCGGTGTCAGACAAGGTAAGTTGTACATGTTGCTGGGTTAACTTGTATGTGGGTCCAAGGGGATCAAGTATTGATGTTAGTTACTGAGAGTGAGCAGGAGGCTCCAAAGATTGAGTTGATACTGGGGACTCAATCTTCTAATCTGAAAGATGGGCGCGAGGCTTCTTCTACTACTGTCAGGACCAATTGGTAATAGCTAACATTGATGGATGCTCAAGAACATGTGGAGATTCATAGGAGCATGGTTAGGAGGAATATATCTTCAGAGCAGATTCCAAAGCAGGTGGAAGGGAATTCTTCCAGTTTAGAGGGATCAACTACAACAACGGATGATGTGGTGGGATTGGAGATAGATCTAGGTAGAGGTTTGTCTAGAAGTACCTTCCTCACTAAGAGGGAGTGTTAGTTTTTGTAGCTCGGACAGGTTGTATAGGTAAGGTGTCGGGCATGCAGGAGTTGTCCAGAAGACCTCTCTAGGATCTTGCTTGAGAGGTAAAGTGAATTTTATGTTATAATGGATAAAAGTGACTTGAGTTGTGTCAACAAAAGATTAAATTGTAGCTGTAGATCTCAAGTGATCTAAAATTACTTAGGAGATATAGAGGGCCCATGGTATTGATAGCCCATTGTATTTTAGTCATTGTAATGATATAAAAGTAAGCCTAAGGAGAGTAGGTGGTACACAACAACCACATAGAGTGAGTGAGATCTCATTGAGTGGGTGGAGAAAGACTTCCATCCAAGTGTGCGGGTGTTGGGTTAGGGTCAGAGAAAAGGAGCAAGGGGCACTCGAGGGTTAGCAACCAACAATATCCAAGGACTCATCTTGAGGTTTGAAGGCTATAATTCTATCATTGTAATTCTTTAGTGGACCATTTTCCAAGGAAGGGAGCCAAATATTTTTATCTTAATAAAAATCAACTATTTGCTGGTTTTTCCTTAGTTGGTGTTTTCTAGGGTAAATCTAAGTGTCAAATGCATGTTATTTCCTGTGTTTCTCCACTGTAAATTATTTGGGAATGTTAACCAAATCCGAGATCTGTAAAAACTAACACTATTCTCTACTCTACATTTTCAATGATTTATATCTACAATAGTAGATATGTTTTTTTCCAAAGAAAACCTCACATGATCCCCCCCATTTCTTGGTGTTGATTACAATGTTTGACCATAAATGGATCATTGACTGCGGTCAATGATAATAGAGGCAACTGGACCAAGGAATTAACCTTGAGACCTCTTGCATTAAGTCTACAACATGTTGATCATCTACAACCCTAGGTTAAAAATAAAAAGATCTTAAGGTCCTAGTATACTTAGTGGATTTTCGTCTAATTTTCACCATCTTGGTATCACCCTAGGGTTTCTCGGTTTAGTTTTAAACTAAGTGGTGAATCCACTCTCCTCTCTCCCCATTTTACTTGTGTATGAGTGTGTGTGGGTGGGTGGATAGGTGGTCTTCCATCCCTGTCCTTATGCTACATATTGTAGCATGAATTTGTTCATTTGCTATATTTTGATGAATCCACTAGGATGTTCTCATAAACCCTTCCCTCTCTTGAGTGAAGGTTGTCTCCTCTATTCTCCCTTTTTGCTTTTACCTTGTTCCTTGGACTATCGAGTCTTTTTTTGTCCTCCATCCAAATCCTTTTTCCTATCTCCATGCATCTTGGGGTCAACCAACCTACCCTTAAAACATGTCCAACCTATCACATCTCACTTAGTAAGTTTTGCCAACAAATGGGCCTAATTTATACATTTGAGAGTTACTTTAGGGAGTTGGCCATATGAATTGGTTTAATAATCGCGAAGGACACATAATTCTTGACAAGAAGTGCATCATTTAATGCATAATTAATATTTTTTTACACTTTTTTCGAGGTATATGTGCCTTTGCTTAAGAGAAAGAGCATATATATGCACCTTTCCTTGAGGGAAAGAGCATGTGGGAGGAAAAATATTGAATTCAAATAGCTTTCTAAATGGAAATGATTGGAAATGATTGGTACTAAGGCCATATGTGCATTAGATGAATAAAGGGTGTCAAAAATGCCATAACACTGCCTCATTTCTTAAGGATCTCATCATCAAGCATAATTGTATCCCAATCGATGTCCCAATAGTCTATCAATCACTTTTGCAACTATATTTAGGTATGCATGTATGGACACCTGAATTTTTTTAGGAGTCCATAGTCTTGTAATGCATCTAATGTTGTTGGGTCACCTAGTCCATCATTATCTATGTATTCATACTTTCTTTATCTCAAAACTATTACCTAAATGTGCCTACACAATTAGCAAAAGTTTTAGAAGTCAAGAACACTATTCAATTTTTTCAATTATCATTTTTTTGGGGAGTGCTTGCAGCTTCTAGCCTAATAGTTTCAAGCACTTGCGGGTTTGCTTAAAACATGTCACAAAGATGTTGTCTACTTGTGACCCACATGTTCAGAACCTATGAACATGCATAATTAAATTTTTGTAGGGTTCCCTAGCATGCAATTCATTTTTAAAATGACGATATGGAAATCAAAGTTGAGGGTAATGATAAGTACTTGTCTTAGATGGCGCTAGAAAGTATTAGCCAATGCCCCTAGAATCTACAATGAAAGTTGGATTTTTCACACAATTGGTAAATGTGCAAGTTAACATGGTAAAAATGAATCGTTAACTCTATCTACAGACATTTTTTACCATATTTTGCATTATAATGGGTATTTTACCTTGTTTTTCTTATGGGTTTTGGATTATTGACTATTTCAATCCCGAGGAAGTGTTTTTTGTTGTTTGCATGTCCATGGAAGGTGAAATGTGACTTTTACTTGGTGTTTTTTACATCATTTTCTTTAGAACTTGAGGTGAATAGGTTTAGCTGGCATGTATAAATATGTATCTTTTCCTTTCATTCAACATTGTTAGACTTTGTCTGTAATTGTTTTTCCTTAGGATTCACCTCACCAAGTTGCAATGTTAACCTTTCTTAGTTGCCATTTGTTGTAACTTGAGTGGTGGGAGCCTATCTATCCAAGGTTTCCCAAGTTATCATCTTGCTTTCCTTTTGATGCCTCTGCTAAGTTTTCTTACATGCTTGGGAGTCCTATTAGTCCCACCATGACGTTGAATTTGAACTTGCATACAAATCTCTCTCTTTATTTTTCTAGCTAAGACATGCTTATGAATGTCCGTTTCCTACATAGCACCTTTTTATTGTATAGGTTTGTTACATTCTCTTGAAACATAGTTGCATGCCCTACAATTCTCATCTCTTCCACTATATTATGCCATTCTTTAATTTTTTTCAAGCTTTTCTAATATGAAAAAAGACAAAATAATCAAATATTTATAAAAAAGACGGGGCGGGGGGGGGGGGGGCGGGGGGCGGAGAATTGAGATCTCCATAAAATAATTGTATATGTGGTAGTAATAAAATAATTTTTCTCTTGAACAAAGCATTTATTTTGTGTCAATACAACTGCGTCTTAGTATTTCCATAGGATCTATACCTCGGTTCTAATTTTTTGCACTCCTATGATTGGTTACCCTTTCAATCTTTTTTTTCCCCGGAAAAAAAGCGTAATTTTATTTCATATTGCGAGTACAAAATTACATTGAATTTACAACACTCTTGAAGAGTGTATAAGCTGCAGAGCAGCACCAAAAAACAAAAAAAACTGCTACGAGCTTTCCAGCTTCATTACAAAAAAAAACCACAGGTACTAAGATACCACAGCAGAGAAACTACAGCAGTAAACCTAAAAACCCGTCAACCATGAATGGCACAAAACAACAAGAAAATGCCATAGATGAAAGAAAAAACCGTCCCAGAATCCTTGAAATGGAAGCATTGCCACTAGCAGCTATAAAGAAACACCCTCGATCGCCGAAAACAAAGCAGCCATGACAGCCCAAGGTATGCAGCTCCCCATGGCGGCCGCCACCGAAAAAAGACTACCGAGCAATCAGATGACCGCCTACCTTTGACGAACCAGGGATTAGGATACCCCGTCGCACAACGTCCACAACATGTTCACCAACAACAAGGAGGGGACTGGAGCCCTTGCTCTACAGCCCTCGCAACCGCCAACAACTTTGCGAACACGCCTCGCCCCGGACCAGCATCCATCTAAACAAATGCTACCGCCGCCGCCACTGGGAAGCCGAAAGAAGCCAACCCCCAATGGGTCTCCGTGCCAAGTCGATACCAGTCGCTCAAAGGTGGAAAAAAACCCATCCGTCGGCCTATGACAGGAAGCCAACGCAGGGGAGGAGAGGAACGACCATGGAAGGATCCATGGCCGCCAGAAAACTTCTATGAGAGTCGACTTTCAAAACCCTAGTTGCAGAGCTAGGTAGGTTACCCTTTCAATTATTATGGTAAATGATTTTAATTCCTCCCACATTGCTAGTTTATATAATTGGTCCTTTTTGCATTAGTTGGTGTTGTGCTTATGTTCATGGGATGGATCTAGCATAAGTCAACCATTGTTTATATTTCTTGACCATCCATGTCGACCTTCCTTTTTGTTAAATTGTTCCTAGTTCATCAAAATAACCAACATTTTTACTTGTGATAGTATGGAAGGATTCATTATAGTCTTCTCAATGGCGGTTATTCTCCTATCGATCATGAAACAATGCTCTAGGAGATAGAAATAGAGTTACTAGAACCTTGGAACTTATTTTCATTAAATTGGTTTGTTTCCTTGTGCTCATCAATGATTTTCATCATTGGTCATTGATTGAGTGGCTTCCCCCGTGTTTGTTGGAAATACATTTATTCACATAGAAGGATTCATGGTGTACCTTGGATTCCATTTTCTTGAAAGTGATTTTTATCATCAATTGCTTCCTAGAGGGTCTTTCTTCTATGCTATTTACATCCAATGCATTTGGAAGACATACTTGGTGGTTTGTTGCTTTTAATTATTATCCAAGACCTTCAAATCATATTATGTTCCTAATATTGTCTCATAATTAGATGATGAGAGTTTCCTCAATGCTATCCTTGCATCAAATCTCTTCCTATAGACAATAACTTAGTTTATTTAGGAAGGAGATTTAGGGACCTTTATAGTACGTTCGGGCATATAGTCATCAATGATAGGTTCCCTTGCTATTAACAATGGGTATACCTCAATGACCCCTGATCAGAAGATTCTACAAGTGTTTGATGTCAACACATCTATTGGCACTTTCTACAATATACTAGATTTAACTTTGTGTCCATTATCACCATTGATGGTTTACCTTGTGCTCATCAATCATATAAATTAATAACCAATAACCATATGATTTTTCCCATGCTCAACTTTAGATAATTTATTCTTGTGGTGTAGATTCATACTTTTCAATAAATCTAGTGGAAGACCTTGGGTTGTAGTGGCATTTCCCTTTTGTTGTTATTTCCTGAGTTGTTTATGCATTACCACCTACCTATCTTGTATTGTAATTTTTGAGAACTAGCCTTTCACTCTTTATAGTTCCAGTTGTTCTCTTGATGTATATTGAGACACCATTTTGGCATGGATCCATTGTACATTATTTTGTGGTTATGATATTGAATTCCATACATACTGCATGGATACACAATGTACTTGATTGACCATCTTTGTCATCCACTTGAGAATGGGTATACCTAGATTGGGTAAGAGAATCATCTATCACTTTGGTTTTGTTTGCATGTACCTTTCATATCCTTGGTCTACTGGACTCCAGTTGGGTTCACTTTTCAAATTCCTCCATACTATTACAATGTTTTTCTTCCATTAGCTTTACTTTTGACCTCATGTACACTAGGGGCCATTTATTATAACTTCATATGGTCACTCTTGACTAGTGATGCTTCATTTGCCACTTATTCATGATTAGCCCATTCTCCTTTCAATCCTTTTATATATTTTTGATCCCATAAATTGATACATGTGACTTTCCTTAAGCAACTCATATACTTCTCGTGGGTTTCTTTCATGTAACCCATGTCTGCCTCTAAAATAATTAGGAAAATTAATAAATGTGCAAAATGTGTGTTTTTTAGTAGGGATCATGGATTTCATACACCTATACAAACCTGATCCCCAATATCCCAAACTAACTTAAATACCTTCTCATGGTATAAATTAGATTCTCATGGTATAGGATAGAGGAATTTCCTTGGATGTATATTGTTTCCCCCTCATCAAAGATTCATGGTTTTGAGTTTAGTTTTTAGCTTTGTGTTGGGTTTAAAGTTTCTTCAAGTTCCCCATCCATTGTAAAGTTATAAATTGTGGGTGAAGTAGAAGTTGATAAGTGGCCCGGCCTAGAGGAACCCTTTCTTGGGAGATGAATGTGTCAACAACATCAATGAGGTATATGGTTTCATTATCTCTTATATTTTATTAATATATGAAGATGTCTCTTCTTTGTTTCACGCCCCCCACGACCCCTAATAAATCATCGTGTAATGTTTTTAATTACTTGCTTTAAGTAGTATGGTTTGAGGTTGAACTAATTACCTTGTATTAGTTAGAATTGGTTTATTATGATCTTATATTATTGCTTTGAATACTTACTAAAGTTTAAATTTTATGCTCATAGGGACTTGAGGAAGGTTGTGTTTCTATTTGTGCACAGATCTAGAAACACTAAAGCATAATAATTCAAATTATAGTTATATATATCTATTAGATAATACTAAACCTATCTAAAATTCTAAAGCATGATTTAGATCATATATTCTCTCTATTATGCCATAGGGAAATATAAACATAAATGTGACAATGATGAACATAGTTGTTAAATTGGGAGAGATATAAGAGCTATATGACCATCCATTCAACCAATTTGGTTTTATATAAAATCACAAAATCATCATTTAACTTAAACTTATAGTCATATAGTTAGAATCATACATTTAATAAAATAAAATCAATTTATAAAATTCAAAGTTCAAATTGATTCGTATAATCATTCCTCCTAGTTCGGAAGATGGCCTTCATGTGAGTGCATTATGTGAGACATTAATGTAGAAGTGTAGGTTATGAAGGCTAGCCACTTGCAATTGCATCACGCCGGTTAGCTAGTTGTATCCGAGACCCAGAAACTCGGGACTGGAACATTCCCTGATACATGATGCAGGAACACGAGCCTGTCACGACTAGTTTTTGAAGGAAGGAGAACTCATCCGTCCTCCATAAACAAAAAAAAATCCAAAGATTAGTATACTATCGAGGGGTCAACATGCGAGAGAAATCTGAAAATATCCTAACCGTCCATTCTATTTAAGCGAAGGACCAGATGTGTCTGCGGGAGGCTGCTTTTCGTGGAAGCTCGTGTGGGAATCTCAATGAAGTAGTGAGAGGACCATTCCATATCATTGCTAATGAAGGACTATCACTAAGAATAAAAACTTGAAGCTTGAAGTTAAGGGTGGCAGGTCAAAGACTATCACTAGGAATAAAAACTTAAGCTTGAAGTTAAGGGTGGCAGGTCAAAGACTATCACTAGGAATAAAAACTTAAGCTTGAAGTTAAGGGTGGCAGGTCAAAGACTATCACTAAGAATAAAAACTTGAAACTTGAAGTTAAGGGTGGTAGGTGGGAGTGTGGCAGGCTGGGGTTCTCCTTGACCTTATTGGAAAAGAAGAAGGTTAGGTATTATTGGGTCTTGGATGCATATTAAGTATAATCTCATTGTTGACAATTTCTCAATTGATGATATTTAAGAATTCTCTTCTTATCATTTTGAGAATCTCATTTTGAACATGATTCAGTAGAATCTCCATTGCATAGAAGAGCTCTCCTTTTGGCAAATTCATAGGCATAATAATTGTTTGACTGATAAACTTGTTAACTCAAGAACTCAATTAGACAAAGGTGTAATGGTGTTAAAGAATGATCGTGGGTCCCATAATTCTAATAAGGGTATGCATGTATGCCTCCCCTTGTCATCCAACATTTGGAATGGGTGCAATGTGTTTTTTGAAATTCCATTTAATTGCAAAAAATATTGTTTATGCATGAATCGGGGGTGGCACATGGCCTTGCAATACCCAAACAACTTCTGAATATGTGCCATTTATTTCACACATTTTTCACATCTTCATGTGTGTTCTCAGCTCGTTGCACCATGATTGTTCCAATCCACTCGTTGGTAATTATGGAGCGTAATGAATTTTTTTGAAGAGAGGGTAGGATAAATCCGAGATCAATGATGTCTTTAGGATATTATTATCTTTTTATCTGGTGATTTAGCTCAACGGATATTCTCCTATGTTTTGGTACCCATTTTAAGGTGCTTGAGGTTTAGTTGTTGGGTGAACGTGGAGTTTCTTGCTTGTAGTTTGAAATAAATTGCAAGGAAATAAACCTAGGGTTACTAACGAAAGGCAAGGGCTCATGTTGATGGTTTGGCATTTATGTAATGGTGGATGAATTTGGTTAGCTTGGAAATTCAAATATGGGTCATCAATGGTAGATGGAGGTGGATAGGAGGATGATAGGTGTTATGAAAGATAGTGATGCCAATATCACAGCTTGTGTGTTCCTTCTTGATTCATATACTATGATGGATGACGTTCAAGGTAGTGCGATGGAACTCAAGCATGAAGTAGGAGAAATTGTAGGAATGGGAAAATTGATGTGTAGATTTGGGGGGCAACTCGAGAGAATTGAACAAATTCTAGAAACGATTAGTTGTCCAGCGGAGCTATAACATCAGGTTCAGGGTAGGATAAAAAACTGGGGGGAGGTACAAGAAGAGAAGTTCGCTCAATCCAGGAGCTTGCATTTGGTCGCTAGTCAAGCATGGGGGATTTCTCCAACTCCAATACTTTGGAAATGGACACGGTGCAACATACTTCTCTTTCCAAGTTTGAGGAATTCAACACTCCTCAATTGCAGCATGAGGAGCATATTAAACCTACCTAAGGTCTTATTGGGTCGGCTTAGTACCTTTTAGTCTATATTTTGTCATTACGTATTGCAATTAGGATAGTTTATAAGAAGTTATAGGAGTCAAAATATTTAGTTTTTACATTTCCTCTTTTGGATGTTTAAGGTTTAGGATTTTTTGAAGCCCTTGTTTCATGATCATGGAATTTTGTGCTTTCGGGCTGCTAAGGATTTCCTCAGCTTCATTAAAATAATCATCTTAATTATTTTTATTTAAAGAAAAATACTTGAATCTTGATAGGAATGTCTTTATGAATTTCAAAGTGATATAATATATCATTGATACATGAACTTAGTAGTTCGTAAGTGGTACTGGTTCCTTTTAGAACTTCTTTACCTTAAATTTTCATGGATATAGATTGTTACACTTGTGGCTATCGATTCCAATGTTGGGCATACATTAATATACCTATATTTATTGATCTCCATATTGAACCTAATATTAAAAGTAATGAACATTACATAAATTTTAAAACATGTTCAAGAAGCTTTCCCAAATAGTTGATCTTGAGCTACAAAGTTATGTTGAAGAAATGTTCTTTCAATTCAATGTTTTCTTAAATGATTGTATTCCTAAGGGTTTCTATTGGTGTATCATACTAGTAAGTAGTTGTAAGTAGTTACTGAAATAACATTTTAGGGGGATTATGTTTGGTAAAGTAGGAACTTGATTATGCATTTCTGTATTTGAAACCTAGTTTCCATGAAAATTACGAATATAATTTATATTGTGATGCTTAATCATAGGTATAATAAAAAATGACATATTTTCCACAACACAATTTCATATTTTTTAAAACTATAACTTTTCTTGAATAGCTAGAGAATCAATCTCAAAATTGGATATACAAACCTCATTAATCTTCCATTTGATCATTATGACGAATCCTAATGGGCTCAAATTAGAGTATCTTCAATGCATTCCATACAAAGAAAATGAATATCTAGTTGAGGTTCCAAATGATTGTTGTTGTTACTAGATGTTTAGAATATAAATTATTCCTAAAATTATTCATGCAAACCTCTTGAAAGTCTAGAGTGAAAAGTGTTTGTACTTCTTCTTGGTTAGGTTAGAAACAAGATTGCTTCATTCACGCATAAATTATATCTTTTAAGAATTATGTATGTGTTTGAAAGATTCAATAAGAAAATGCCCATTTGTTTTGAGATTTATGTGGTAGTTGCTTTGATTGAATAATACCATTCTCTTCCATTTATCCCCACACCCAAATAAAAAGGCTTGCTTTTGTTTAAATCACTATGCATACATTCGACTTGTTTTACAATTATATTCCAAAACTAAGCAATGCACATATATTTCAATATACTATATGTTGGTGCAAAATTGGAGATCAGGTTCTTGCGCAGGGGTCAACAAAAGGCACCACTGTAGTCCAGTGTGTTGGGCTTTTCAATCCCCCGAAGGAGAAGGTCTCACCCAAAGCACAACCAAGATCTGTATGAGATAAGGAGGGTTAACTGTAAGGATAATATTGTGAGGGATGGTGTCCTTCATACTGCAACAACGTTCATTTTTATATTACCGTAACAAAGTTCCATTAACCATAATATGCATACATGAAATAGAAATATGATCTATACATTAGACAACAAACAAAGTATAAACCATACACATAAAATTTAGGGGGGGTCAAAATTCCTTCCTTCATATTGCCAACAAATAATGTTACAATTTAGATCCATGGCTTTGTGGACTTACATTATCACCCATGGAATGACCCGTCGTGGTATCACAAAGAACAAAAAACCCATATCCCAATTACACCACCCAAAACCCATATACATAAGACTATTTCTTTGTCGCAGCTCGGTTTTTGATCTGCTTCTTTCTTCTTCTTCTCTCTTATATCCCTCTCTCTATCTTCTTATCTTCCACTACTTTCTCTCTCGCTTACCTTATGCTTCTTAAATAGTCACGGGGTGGGTTCAAAACTATTGTGTCCATTAAGGGATTCTGCAACTTCTACCTATTTACCCCATGCTTCCACACTTATGGGCCTTTCCAAAAACAAATGAGACAACAGGCCCAAACCACAAGTATTGACTCATCCTCGAGTCAACTTGGTTGCGTTTCTAAATCTCGTGCATAATATGGTGCAGGATCTTCAAATGAAGGAGCCAACTCCAACACTTCTATAAATGTGCACTGTCTTGAGGTGTCGAATTCTTCCAACTTTATCTTCCATTTACCGACCAAAATATTGGCACTAGCCAAGAAGGTTTGAGCTTTGTCCATGTCTAGAAGGGTGGGCATATGACTCTGCAAATGTTCGGTCTTTGTGTCTGCAAATTGGTCTAACTAATGTAAATTAGTATACGTGTATTGGGATGTATGCTTGAACCCTCGCTGGGTTTGTTTAGAAGTGCAAACCCGGTCGAAGAGTGTGTCTAAGTCATCATCAACTTGTTGTGCTTCCTTGTATTTGCTTGCACTATTTAGGGGATTCGTAGTATCTTGAGCTTCATCATGCAATTTCTTAACCTTTTCTCCCAGGATTTCTATTGGCTGTTGTTTTCTGGCCAAAATCCTAACCCAATCATTGAGTGCTAAACACATATCCTAGCTCTACTGGGTTGTCTACTTCAATTGGGTGTGAACATCTATAACTTCTTTGTTGACTTCCGGAATATGGGCCATCATATGTACTTGTTTCTCATTGCCACGATTCTGGTTGTTAAGGACTTGATGTTGTAGTTTTGTGCATTATGTCTATAGTTTCTTCAATGAGGTGCAAAAGAGTTGAAGGATTTCTTGTGGCACAATGACTACAAATTATTTTGGCACAAATGGTAAATGTTGTTGTACTTGGGTCCACATTGCTCGCATCTAATCACAAAGACATATGATGGTTTTTTTTCTACAGCTATTCCACCATGTTGTTATTTTTGTCTTGGTTGTGAGTGCATCTTCCAGCTATATGTGGAAGTCTTCATAAGCTTGTTTGAGTCTGCTATGTTCAATCTCGAATTGAAATAGATGATGCTCGACGTCAGTTGTGGTACATTGAATCTGGTCAAACAACTATTGTGTTGAAAATGTAGCATAGTTTGGAATTGTTGCAACTAGGGGCAGAGATCATAAAGGTAATCCCCTAGAAAATGATTGCATAGAATGGTCTCTTGGTCGAGTCTCTGCTTCCTATTGGAATATTCTATTATGCAAGATCTTGTACTTGGTTTCTTCAGGTAGGAAGGGAATGATGTCACTGTGCTCTTGACAAATGCAAAGAATAGATCTGCAATTATCAATGTCCTATGCGAATTGTGTAATGTGATCTTGTAAGGAAAACTATTCAACTATCGGAGGTGCTGGAGGTAGTTCCCGTGTCTCCTCCCATTGTTCCTCCCGTGCCTCATTCAAGGGAATATACTCTAATGGAGGTATCTCCTGAACATATTCATATTGTTGAGACAGGTCCGACTTCTCTGGTTTCTGATCACTTCGAGGGTCTTCCTATTTCTCAACCCATGGTAATAATGGGTCTGCTATAGTAGCTTTGGAATCAATTGATGATTCTTGGCCTTCAATAGTCTCATGTGAGGCATGTTGTTGTGTCAGAATTTACTGCTGCAATGTGACTCTTGACATTGTTTGAATGGTCTCTAGGGGGTCATCAAGGATATTGATAACAAAGGTCTTTTTGAAACTGGTATGAAGGAATTTCAAAGTAACTTATGTTGGAAGGGGAACTAAAATGGGTGGGATCGTGTTGAATGTTTAAGCAGCTCGTGGAAGGGATGCATAAGAAGGTGTGGGGATGGTGGAGGTGGTGGGAAAATGTGTTTTGGTGGAGGGGTTACTGACGTAGGGCCACTTTGATATGCCTAGGTAAGCAAAGGAATCCTTCATGAACTTTGCAGGCATCATAGTAGTATGTGCAAGGGATTCCAGTGATTAGAGAAGTAGAATATGGGGGAAGTTAGGTAGGTTGGGATGTGTCCTCATAGGATTCCTCAAGGCGATGTCTTCTTTTCATTTTTGCTTAGAATTGGTCAAAGAAAAAGTGTAGGAGGTACATTTTGCTGTTGACATGGTCGTTACTCCTGGCCAACTATTGACCTCTTTGTGGAAGTCCCATGGGAGCAAGCAGAATGGAAAGGTGCATGCTTTAAAGTCGTATGGGTTAAACTCTTGTGGCTGAATGAAGGTGTTGTCGTGATTGATCCCAGACCATACTTTAGAAGTATATTTGGTTAATAGGTTCGACTAAATTCGATCCAGTGCCTTTTCCTTAAGATCTAGGTACCATTGGCCAAAGGACTTGTTCTTGAACGTGAAATTAGTAGCATCATGTTTCATTCTCCATGGGGAGAAATGTTGTGCAATACCCTATTGAAGAGTGATGTGAGATATTTCTCTATCGTGCAATGGTTTCCATTTCCACATAGCCATTGCTATGAGCAAATATTCATAAATAAAGTAGCCACTAGAATTTTTCGCATCTATACATTCCTGGAAGAGCTTGTTCATCAAGTACTTGCACCAATTCAACTGAACACTTTGAACGCAAATCTTTGTGGTAGAAATTGTGTCCAAGGTGCATTCCCCTTTGGTATATTTTTGCATGACACGGCTGGAAATAATATGACATGCAATCTTGATGTGCGAGTGAATGATACATGTTAGTGATTGAATTCAACTTTGCTTTCCCACATTTCTTATACTTCTTCCACATGTATCACATGTGATTCTTGTTGCTTAAATCATAATGGAAAAAACTAAAATAGTTCCTTTTTTTTTTGCAAGAATCACTATTCTTAATCTTTCTTTAATGAGCAGTACAACTACCATCATCTTATTATGGACTTGTAACTCTACATTTTCCATTCCTATAGGTCAATGTTAGAGTTGTGTCACACATATAATGGTGTCATATGAATGTCTTAATAAGATTTGGTTTTGTATTGGAATATGTGTCATGTGATACATATTGAGGAGTTATGACCAAACCTCTATATATCCAATAATGTAAAAATGTTCAAGACCAAGGATCACTAATGTATGACTAGGCATGTATGATGTAAATAAGAATGTATGGGCAATGTGATTGGCTCGTCATGGGGAAGATCTATGTAAATATTTTGCTGGAGAGGAAATGGGGCCTATAGGAAAGTAAATCCTCTAGTGCCATGTGTTAGCCTTATAACTCAACTAGTTTCTAGCATGTTCCTTAAATAACCCATTTAACTCATTTGAATTATTAAATCAATCATTAAATGCAGGTGAGAGGTTGGTGAGCAATTATTTTCATGTAATTATGGATCCATAGGCTTAATATTTTCCATAAGAAGATTGTAAGAGTCCTTCATTCTATTGTCATAAGTAGTGGTGAAGCAATGCCAACTATCTTTTCATGAATCCTCTCATTTTTTCCATTTGACTCTATCACTCACTCTCCAGGAAAAAGTTTATACAGTACATAGTTCATGTTGTTCTCTCATTGCCAACACTTATCAAATTGAGAAATTAACTAGAACCTTAGTTACAAAGGAAAAAATTGTAGATATTAGAGTGAAGAAAGACAGTTGTAGGTGAGCATAGAGGTTGGGAAAGTTTGGAATCTTTACCCACTATACATTTGATTCTCTACGAATGATTGAGAAGATAAGATTTTATTTTAAAAAGCAATTCTTGAAAGCATCCAATATATTTTCCTCTTTCTACACACCCTAAAGAGGTCTATGAAGGAAGGGTTCTCTAAGGGATTGTTGAGCAAATAAAGGGAAGTCCTTCCTTATGTTTTGTTGGATAGTAGCAGATATTTTCATGGATATGATGGTTGAATGAGATGTATGTAATGCTCCATGGTGAGAAAATTGGCTATGCATGAGAGAAAATAGACTGGGTTGAGAGAGTGTGTGAATTTAGTTGTCAATTTTGGTGCATTTTATGTTTATGCACCATACACATGCATTTCTTAAAATTATAGCGCTAGAAGCTTCTTTTAGGGCCTACTAAGGCCTATGTTCCTACCCCCTGCCATGTATATGCTGCCATGACCCAATCCTAGTACTAAAAACCTTCTAATGGATCCCATAACCCCTCTCAAAGGCCATAGATCCCACCAAAGGCTTGAACACTTCGATACTAGGTATTGAGAACCTCCTAGTGGCACCAATATACCCACTTCAAGTCCATAGATACCCTGGAAAGGTCCTCTGTGATGGCTCAATGTGTCATTCATATATTTATATGTATCTTTACTTCCTTTGGGATGTAAGGCCTAAGTTTACTCCCTTGACCATGTTTAAATCCCCAGTACCATGCATGCCTGGTGCACAAAAAATTTGAATGTCATCCATATCCCCATTTAAAGGCCGTAAATACCCTCAAGAATTCATCAATGGTGGTTCAAGGCATCATTCCAATACCATAATTCGTATAGTGGTCTTTATGAGATCCTAATGCCCGAGATTCCTTCACTAACCATGGTTAACACCCGAGCACCCATCCCTAGTGCTCACAAACTAATAATGGTACCCATATCCACCCTAAAAGGTCAAGATACATTCAAGAGACGGTGTGTGGTGGTTCATGGTGATATTATTAGTCCTAGATGCTTGGAAGCTTCTTTTAGGGCCTACTAAGGCCTATGTTCCTACCCACTACCATGTATATGCTGCCATGACCAAATCCTAGTACTAAAAAAATTCTAATTGATCCCATACCCCCTCTCAGAGGCCATAGATCCCACCAAAGGATTTAACACCTAGATATTGGGTATTGAAAACCTCCTAGTGGCACATATATACCCACTTCAAGTCCATTGATACCCTGGAAAAGTCCTATGTGATGGCTCAATGTGTCATTCATGGATTTAGGGGTATCTTTACTTCCTTTGGTACCTAAGGCCCAAGTTTACTCACTTGACCGTGTTTAAAACCCTAGTACCATGCATACCTAGTGCACACAAATTTTGAATGCTTCCCATATCGCCACTTGAAGGCCATAAATACCCTCAATAAGTCATCTATGGTGGTTCAATGCATCATTCCAAGACCATGATCCCTATAGTGGTATTTTTAAGAGCCTAATTCCTAATCTTCCTTCACCAACCATGGTTAATACCTGAGCACCCATCCCTGGTGCTCACCAACTGATAATGGTACCCATATCCACCCTCAAAGGTCAAGGATACACTCAAGAGACAGTGTGTGGTGGTTCCCGGTGACATTCTTAGTCCTATATGCTTGGAAGCTTCTTTTAGGGCCTATTAAGGCCCGTGTTCCTACCCCCTACCATGTCTATGTTGCCATGAAACAATCCTAACTTACTAAAAACCTTCTTATAGAGCCCATATCCCTTCTCAAAGGCCATAAATTCCATAGAAAAGTATTCTTTGGTGCTTTAAGGCCTTGTCCATGTCCCTTGACCCCTAGAAGCCACCTTTAGGGCATAATGCCCAAGTTTCATCCACCAGCCATGGCCAAGGAACCATATCCTATACCAAGTGCTAAAAAGCCTCCCTATGGTGCCCATATCCAACTTAGAGGTAGATGATACTCTCAAGAAACCATTGGTGGTGGTCCAAGGAATTATTCTTTGATTCGGATGCCTAAAAGCATAATTTAAGTCACAAGGGTTGGTTTTCCTCCCTTAACAATGTCCATGGTGCCATGACCCATCCTTGGTGCCAAAACACCTTCTAATGGTGCCTGCATTTCCACTGAAAGATAGAGATTCTGTAAATAACTCATGTGTGGTGCTTTTGAGGCCTTGTTGATGGATTTTAAGCCCTAGGAGCTACTTTTTGGGCCTAATGATTGAGTTTCATTGCTTAACCTTGATCCAAGCTTTGATATCATTGCCTAGTTCACCAAAAACATTAATGGTGCTAATATGCTAACTGAAAGGTGAAGCTTTTTCTTGGGAGTTCGTGTCTATAGGTTCACGGCATTGTTTTTGGCTTCGGATGTGCAAAATTGTCCTTTAGGGACTAATGCCTAGGTTTCCTCCCATCAACTTCTTGAGGTCCCTGTGACTCGTACCTTTCGCTCAGAAACTCATAATGGTGCCAGTATCCCCTTGGGAGGTCATTTTTTAGGTTTTAGGAATTGATCTTGAGCCTATATTTATATCATCTTCATTAGAGAATAAGGCATGAATTTTATTCCTCAACCATGTCTAAGATACCCAGACCTATACCTGGTGATCATACATTCCTAATATCATTAGTATCACTACTCATAGCGAAGGATATGCTTGATAGGTTGTGTGTAGTGGACTAAGGCATTGTTCTTGAACTTGGATGATTACATTCTTATTTTAGGGATTAAAGCCAAGGTTCCATCCCTCAACCATGTATAGGGACCAAACATCCATACCTAGAATCCAAGACATTTTAGGGATTATAACTTATTTCGGGGTTGGAACTGGTTCTATGCCATGACCGTTGTTCCGTCATCTGTCTTCCGCATTGTGCAATTTCCCCACCAAGGGAGAATTGTCACTATCGACTTGTCATGTCCCAAATTTGGCATTGGGTCACAATGGCCTAATAAAATTGGCCATATTCATTAGAGTTTGTCAAATTGATGCTAAAGGTCAAATAATTGCCAAGGAGGAAAATTACTAGTTTCCTAGGTTTGGGGTGGAAGCTTTGGGATTTGGAATAATGGGGATAATAAATGATGTTGGAACATTAGGATGGAATAAATATTTAATAAAGGAGATAAATAAATATATACAAGTGAAAATCAAAGTGGCATTTGATCATGAAGACACATGGAGGAAGTGGGACCCACACAAGCTATAATTTATGTGCCACATGGCATCCTCTTCTTGCAATCTCGAATCCATGGGAAGCCTAATGTTCTTGGGATGAGTTATAAGGTCAATAATACTTGTCATGAGTCTATGAGGTCTAAATATAGAGTAAGAGTAACTCCCATGGAAGAGGAAGAGGCAATTTGGAGCTAGTGAGACACTTGGGCTATATTCCCTAGCTCTATGACAACAATGATGAAGATTCTATGACATCTATGACACAAATCAGACCTGAAGGATGAAATTTGACATATATGACATGTCAGGGCTAAAAATAGACTCCAAGAGGGCGCTCAAGGGTGTTAGGACAGCTAATATGCTTCCACATGTGATTTGGTGGAAGTGGGAGACTAGGAATTGTTGTACAAGTGGCGTTCTTTGGAATCTCTTCCCAAAATAGACTCCAAGAGGGCGCTCAAGGGTGTTAGGACAGCTAATATGCTTCCACATGTGATTTGGTGGAAGTGGGAGACTAGGAATTGTTGTACAAGTGGCGTTCTTTGGAATCTCTTCCCAACTTGAGTTGGCATGAGTATCTTGGAAGGAATTCGACCCATAGAGGAAATTAGAAATTTATAAATGTCAAGAAAAAGAATGAAACCAGATTTTGATCATTTGTAGAATTTCCAATTGCATTTGTGAAGAGGGAGAGCTAGTGGATGACTAGTTTCTTGCCTTAGCCAATTTCGAGGGTGAAAGATTCCCATCCAAGTTGGACGTAATTGGAAAGGCCATTCAAACCTTTCATTTGAGGATTTAATGGAGTCTTTATTTTTAGGTGTAAGCTACATGAAGCTCATGGTTTCTTCTATTGCAGCTCACTCCTTCAACCATTTCCAGTTTTGATGGCATATTCTTGATCCTTGAGGGAGGGCATTTTTGGTGAGATATTGTACTCTTTGGGGGAGATTCTAATGCCCAATTTATTTTGTACTATGAATTAAATACTCTGTTATTCATCTCCAAAAATTTTCAGGTCTAAATTCCAAGTAGAAATGTATAAAACTCATTTTTAATGAAAGAACAATACCATTTCCCCACTACCTTGTTGTGAACCAATGTAATGTTGATGGATTCGAATGGATAAGTAAAATACTGATGGTTTATTGATGAATGGAATGTTATTGATGTATTATACAAGTTTCTTTTTCAATTCGCAAGCATTTGAATTCATTTTACTCAGTTTATTTACATTTGGAGAAGATTTGGTGCCATTTCCCCAAGGGTCGAACTAGTGATTTTTGCTGTTGTTTGGGAGAGGTTTGGAAAAGAATTAATAAATAAATAATGGTTCATTTGGGACATTAATAACATCCTTTAGACATTCCCTACCTCTGTTCAGAAATTTGAGTTGGTTTGGAGGCATTTGGGAAGCCATTTTCAGTACTTACCCCAGGGGGATTTTAACCCCAAATTACTAGTAAAATTGCATACTTGGTCCAGAATCTTAAGAGAGTTTGTAGAGGTATTTTGGTGGCCATATCTCATCCCTGAAAATCATATTCAAGTCCTAATATCATTAATACACATTCCTTGAATATTAGAAGGCATTTGGAGTCAATTTGAGACCTAGAGACGAATATTAGTCAAAGGGAAATTACTAGTAAAGTTCCCTACATTGGCCGGAATTGAAAGAGGATTTGCAGAAGTATTTTAAAGGTTCAAAAGCATCCCTGAAACACATATTTATTTTCTAAAATCATCCATATACCTTCTCAGAATATTTGGGAGCAATTTGGGGACTTAAAGCTCAAAACTAGTCAAAGGTCTAACTAGGGAAAAAAGTGAAAAATTGCCATTTTAATAAAATTCCTAACAAGGGACATTACAGTGGTATCAGAGCATGATCATGGAACCTGATGTGGTTTGATATTCATGAGGATAATAATTCAGGTACCACCATTAGATATTGAAACCAAAAGTGCTTTTGTTGAAGAGGAAAAAAAAAGTAGGAGAAGAAGAGCAAAATTTTTGAGGAAACTATGACTAGGGATGAAAAGGGAACCTCATATGATGGTGAGGAGCATATAAAAATTATGAAAACAATATTTGAAGATATGGCCAAGCAACTTAAGGAAGGATTCGAATTTTTGGCTATCGAACTTGCGAGAAAAATTATTGATTTTAAGAAAACCAAGGGGAAAAATGCATCAGTTTGCTTGAAGGAGAAAAAGGAGGAGACCCATGAACCACCTAGTTCTGAAATAGGTGAAGTAGAAGAAATAGTACATGAAGAGGATCGAAAGTCACTCCCAAGTGACTCTGAAAAAGATGAAGAGACATCACATGAGCATGAAGAATATTCTATTGAAAATATTGAAGATCATTTAGAGGTCCAAACACTTGACGTGGTGGAAGAGGAACTTGAATTGTCTCTTGATGAAGGTTATGCAATTTTTAAAGAAGAGCAAGATTCACCTACAGTGGAACCAATCTATGACAAAGGTTTCAAACCTTTGAAGGAGCTGCATGATACTACCCATATGGATCATTCCCATGATGAAACTTCTTCACTTTTTGATCATTTGGGTGAGTTAGTTCATTCTCCTACATCCTACAATTCCATGTTTTGCAACATTAGTCTCAATGAAGTATGGGTGAAAGGGTTTTTTTTATGGTGCCACATGAGGAGTATGGAACTCCTAGATTTACATTTTATGATGATATGGTTGGAGCACATTCTTATTCACATTTGCAGTAGCATCCTTTGTTACTTTATGATGATGCACATCTACATGGATGCACCTATGATATGCATGCGAGTCACTTGAAGACTCATGGTTTTTCTCGCTCAACACTTGGTTCATTTGATGTTGGAGTAATTTCATCCAAAACCAGGGTCAATAGATTTATGCTTGAAGAATATTTTTGTTGGCAGCCACATAATTTGTTATATCTTTATTATTCGCACATTAATGGATGTATGGGTGAGGCTTCTTTGAGTCCTTTGAAGTCTCCTTGTTTTTTCTGCTCATTATTCAGTTAAGATTTTAGTGGAGATTCTTCATTCACTTCTTGGATGAAAGAATACATAGCTGACTATTTTGATGCATATCACATCCTTTTGGAGCAGAATTATTGGACATGGGATCCTCACCTATGTCATTGGAGCAGATTTGATTGGACACTTGAAGATTGTATGCACCTAGAAAATGGTGGTCTACTTGCTTGGAGGTACAAGCACTTTCATGACTCTTTGATGAAGCATCTCCTTGATGTAAATTTTCATTATGTTGTTATGTACTTTGATGATATATATTTTGTACTCATGATGTTTGGAAGAATGCATACAAGAAAAGGGGATCTAGGAATCCTCTTATCTGATGGTATGGGTTGGAGAGCACTCTTGATTGTTGGGGTGCAATACAAGCAATGGGACCCTGGAATAATTTTTGTCTCATTGGTTTAATTTTTTTGGGGGGGAAACAAGTAGTATGGGAGATGGATTTCCCACTTAATAATGTAATTTTTATCAGAGTAGTGCAACAACAAGCAAGTTGGTTCTTCTCTAAAATCTTCATGGAAACTCAAAGACTCAAGGTTGGGCAATTCAATGACAACTTCAAAGAATTATACAGAAACCAGGTTCTTCAACACCCATGTTTGAAATTGCTTGAGGACAAGCAATATTGGGAAGGGAGGATTTTTCATGTCCCAAATTTGGCATTGGGTCACAATGGCCTAATAAAATTGGCCATATTCATTAGAGTTTGTCAAATTGATGCTAAAGGTCAAATAATTGCCAAGGAGGAAAATTACTAGTTTCCTAGGTTTGGGGTGGAAGCTTTGGGATTTGGAATAATGGGGATAATAAATGATGTTGGAACATTAGGATGGCATAAATATTTAATAAAAGAGATAAATAAATATATACAAGTGAAAATCAAAGTGGCATTTGATCATGAAGACACATGGAGGAAGTGGGACCCACACAAGCTATAATTTATGTGCCACATGGCATCCTCTTCTTGCAATTTCGAATCCATGGGAAGCTTAATGTTCTTGGGATGAGTTATAAGGTCAATAATAATTGGCATGAGTCAATGAGGTCTAAATATAGAGTAAGATTAAATCCCATGGAAGAGGAAGAGGCAATTTGGAGCTAGTGAGACACTTGGGCTATATTCCCTAGCTCTATGACAACAATGATGAAGATGCTATGACACCTATGACAAAAATCAGACCTGAAGGCTGACATATGACACATATGACATGTCAGGGCTAAAAATAGACTCCAAGAGGGAGCTCAAGGGTGTTAGGGAAGCTAATATGATTCCACATGTGATTTGGTGGAAGTGGGAGACTAGGAATTGTTGTGCAAGTGGCGTTCTTTGGAATCTCTTCCCAACTTGAGTTGGCATGAGTCTCTTGGAAGGAATTTGACCCATAGAGGAAATTAGAACTTTATAAATGTCAAGAAAAAAGAATGAAACCAGATTTTGATCATTTGTAGAATTTTCAATTGCATTTGTGAAGAGGGAGAGCTAGTGGATGACTAGTTTCTTGCCTTAGCCAATTTCGAGGGTGAAAGATTCCTATTCAAGTTGGACGTAATTGGAAAGGCCATTTAGAAATTTCAATTGGAGATTTAATGGAGTATTTATTTGCAGATGTAAGCTACAGGAAGCTCATGTTTTCTTCTATTGCAGCTCACTCCTTCAACCATTTCCAATTTTGATAGCATATTCTTGATCCTTGAGGGAGGGCGTTTTTGGTGAGCTATTGTACTCTTTGGGGGAGCTTATAATGCCCCATTTATTTTTTAATTTGAATTAAATACTCTATTCTTCATCTCCAGAAAGTTTCAGGTCGAAATTCCAAGTAGAAATGTATAAATCACATTTTTAATGAAAGAACAGTGCTATTTCCCCACTACCTTGTTGTGAACCAATGTAATGTTGATGGATTCGAATGGATAAGTAAAATACTGATGGTTTATTGATGAATGTAATTTTATTGATGTATTATACAAGTTTAATTTTCATTTCTCAAGCATTTGAATTCATTTTACTCAGTTTATTTACATTTGGAGAAGATTTGGTGCCATTTCCCCAAGGGTCGAACTAGTGATTTTTGCTGTTGTTTGGGAGAGGTTTGGAAAAGAATTAATAAATAATGAATGATTAATTTGGGACATTAATAACATCCTTTAGACATCCCCTACCTCTGTTCATAAATTTGAGTGGGTTTGGAGACATTTGGGAATCCATTTTCAGTACTTACCCCACAGGGATTTGAACCCCAAATTACTAGTAAAATTGCATACTTGGTCCAGAATATTAAGAGAGTTTGTAGAGGTATTTTGGTGGCCATATATCATCCCTGAACATAATATTCAAGTCCTAATATAATTCATACACCTTCCTTGAATATTAGAAATAATTTGGAGTCAATTTGAGACCTAGAGACCAATACTAGTCAAAGGGAAATTACTAGTAAAGTTCCCTACATTGGCCGGAATTGAAAGAGGATTTGAAGAAGTATTTTAAAGGTACAAAAGAATACCTGAAACACATATTTATTTTATAACATCATCCATATACCTTCTCAGAATATTTGGGAGCAATTGGATCAATTTGGGGACCTAGAGCTCAAAACTAGTCAAAGGTCTAACTAGGGAAAAAAGTGAAAATTTGCCATTTTAATAAAATTCCTAACAAGGGAAATTACAAAACTAGTTATATTTATATACACTTGACATAAATACTCATCCCGCGGACAATTTACCTCTTTTAGGACACTCTATGTAGATATATGAGAGTGTGGGGGTAGGACTCCTTAAAGATTCATCTCTCATGGGAGTCTTTCCAACACCAGATCCCCCTGCCCATGTTTCCATGGTGAACATGGTTTCATCTATGATCCCATAATATTATCACTCAATTGAGCAATGGGTTGTGCCCAATCTTGATCATTTAGATTCGATTAGAGATCTAATCCCTCTTAGCCCCGTGGAAGCTACTTACGAGGCTATCCAGTCAGTACTCGATCTACCAAATGTCCACTCTTAAGTGGAATATACCTTAGGTTCTTTGCCATTACAACATACCTCATCCCTACCCGATCCTCTAATCCAGACTTTTCATTTTGATGAGTCAATCATGGATATTATGAGTATGGATGAACCCCCATGGGAAGACCTTCATCATCGATCGTCCTTCCTTCCATCGTTAGATTCGGTAGAGAACGCCATTGAAACAATTGTTTCACCGGATGTATTTCCTTACCATCAATATCCTATTCTTACATAGGATACGGTAATCGAGGGAAACCTGGAAAAAATCACGCCTACCTTTCCGATCGATATCTTGGTAAAACTTGGAGTCGTGGAACACATTCACATAGGCCAAACTTGTTCTCCAGAAGAAGTCACCATCTTTACGACCTTGTTTAAACAATTCTGCAACGTATTTGCATGGAGTTATGAGGAAATTCCTAGGATTGATCTTTCTATTTTCATGCACGAGATTCAGACATATCCCGACGCAAAAACTGTCTAGAAAAAACTCTGTCCTATGCACCCTAGGAAAACTGCGGCTATTAAGGCAGAGATAGAAAAGTTGTTGAAGGATGGGTTTATTTATCCTGTTCCGTTAACATATTGGGTCTCTAATGTCATCCTGGTTATGAAAAACCAGGGAACCATTAGGGTTTGTGTTGATTACAGGTATATGAATAAGACTTGTCCTAAGGACAATTACCCTACCCCGTTTATTGACCAAATCATCGACAACTATGCCAGAAGTGTCATCTTCTCATTCATGGATGGATTTTCCACCTATAATCAGATTGAGATCCTTCCTTCCGACCAACACAAGACTACTTTCATCTTCCCATGGGGTACATTCACATATCGCAAACTCCCTTTTGGCCTTAAAAATGTTGGTGCTACATTCCAGCAGGCTATGTCGTATGCTTTCCACGATGTGAAGGAATTTTTGGAACCTTACCTAGCCGATCTCCCTACTCATTTGAATGGCCGTGACTTCTAGATTGATCATCTAACGACTGTATTCCTCAGATGTTGACGATATAATATCCATTTAAATCCTCATAAGAGCATTTTTTGTGTCGAGTCCGGACTCCTTTTAGGATTCATCATTTCAGAGGATGGGATCCACATCGATCCCCTCAAGGTAGAGGCCATTGTTGCTCTATAAATGCCTATGGATATTACAGAACTTCAAAGTTTGTAGGGGAAGGAAAACTACTTGCGACGTTTCGTGTGTAATTTCGCTGAGAAAACACGGGGATACATGCGGTTGTTAAATAAGGACATCCAGTTCATTTGGGATGACTATACTAAAAAATCCTTTGAAAACCTCAAACATGCCATCACTCATGCACCCATGTTACTGTTGGTTGAATTAATTAAACAGATGAAACTACCAGAACATAATTTCTTAACCCGAGGAAGTCTTTTATTTCAAAGCTATCGTGCAATATCTATGCATGCACAATTTCTACCTGACACTGTTGATATATTGGTATGAAATCAAAACTCTTTGTAAACTAGATCACACCTTCTTGAAAATAAATCAAACCCTAATCTTATTCACAAAACTGTAAATCTATTCACACTTCAAACAAAATCAATTCTTATGAAGCAAGATCTAATTGCATAAATTTAAAAGAAGTGTTATTTTTTCCAACGATCTATCAAACGAATTAATAGGAAAACAACTATGATAAATCTAATGAATGAAAGCATGAACTAAATAATAAGCAAATCTACATGATAACACACTTACAATCAACACTACCACCATCTGCTCAGGGAAGAGGGCCCTTCCTCCACTGAGCAAAGATAGATCTCCACAATGAAAGTTTACAACTCCAGAATTAAGAAATTGCCAGCATGTATTGTCAGAATGAAAGTATTACAACAGAGTATGGATCAAATCCTACGACACAAAATTGCTTGCTCTCCTCCCCCCAATACATCATAATGATTACATATTTATACATAAAATCCTCTCAGGAGAATGAGAAACCGAATCCCCCAACTTGTGATCCATTTCAACAAATTTGCTAATTTGAAACATGGCCGTAACTGCAAATTTGAGCACAAAACCCATGTCCCAGATTTTCGAGATTCTTCTCCATATGCCCGAAAAGCGCGACGCAAATCAATGTGTTCTTATTTAGCACACATTTTTTGTTGGAACTGTTTGATTATGAGCTAGAGGTTGCCATGTTGGACTTGAGCACGATTTGAAATCACAAATCCACATAATCAATCCTAGGAATGAAACCATGTTGTGAATCTGTTAGGAACCCATGTCTTTACTTTGTTAGTATGTTGTTGTTGGACGCATATGCTTTGTAAGTCGTCCCGTAGTATTTGTTGATCAATAGTTTATGTTATTGTTGTTGGCGCATATGCTTTGTAAGTCGCCCATAGTATTGTTGATCCATAGTTTGTAACAACCCATGGTTTTGACCCATAGTATTGGCGCCTAGAATTAGTATATAAGTGTGTGTTGAGACCTATGAAGGCACCATGAAGTTAATTGTATTGAGCTTGCTCAAAGGAGGTTGCCCCCTCGAAGTGGCCTGTGATCAATATAAAAGTGATTATGAGTTCTGTCATTTCTGCTATTTCGCATATTCTTGTTAATTAATTGTTGCAGGTGCCTCACATCTGGTATCAGAGCACTTTCTTGGGCTCGCTGGGTGAAATTTCTACCGAATGTTTTTTTTTTCGCATCTGTTGCAGGTTCGAATTTGGGAATAATCCCTATCCATTTAACTGTGGGAAGTACTTGGGCATAAGCCCTAAAACTCATTGTGAGGAGTACCACAGGAACCCCGAAGTAGCTGGCCCATTGAGAGGACCTGCCAGCGAAAAGGGCAACGAACCCTACCTGATTAACTAGTTCCCACCCGTGAGGTAAACCAAGAGCTGTCGTTTGTGGCAAAGTGGTTATCAGTTTTACCTGAGCCTTGGAGTGAGGGGTACTGCCCCAATACGCAAGCCGTCAGACAGCATTGGTGGCCGAGTGAAACCCCTGAACTGTTAGGAAGCTGCACATACCTGGGGTCCATATCTACTTTCAGCTGAACTATTGTTGATCACTGCTGCGCCGTTTCAGATCCATTTTGCAAGCCATTCCAGATTCAGCCGTTTTCAATTCATTCGGCGCTGTTCCAGATTCCTTTCGAGCCGTAGCCGCTCCAATCTGAAAGAAAAAAGAAAAAAAAAGTTTTTTCTCCATATCTCCCTTATTTTCACTCTGTTTCCCTTGAAATTTTCGGGGAACCCCTGTCATCCCATTCTGCATATTTCAGTCCTGAGGACCTTATCCCCAATTCCCCTTCCCAAAGCCCGAAATCCCACATTTGTCTATTTTTAGGGTTTTCCATAACTTCCTCAGATTTCACCTAATCACCTTCAAATTTTACCACAGACTTCCTTTCTGAATTCTGCTTCTTTGTTCCCCTCTGCCAAATTTTCTTATTCTTTCACCCCGCTTCTGAAATCCTCATTTTTGCTTCCCTGTCTATCCAACAGTGTCCAAAACCTAGTCAAACCCCAATTACCCTTCTGATTTTTTCCCAAGTTCAGATTTTCCTTTACTGAAGTAGTTTTTGTTTTTGTTTTCCTACCCAGTCAACCGAAAAAAAATAAAAATAAAATCTTGGTTATGGTTGTCACCCGTGTAGGAGCAAAAACCATGGAGGACGCACTTGCAGTCATCCAAGCCAAACTCCAGGATCTGGATGAAAAATTTCTGGGTCTCCATCTTGAACATTCAACTATGAAAAACAAACGGGAGTCCGAGTCTTCAACAGACAATGGGTTCTCTTCTTCCAACAATTTTCGTGGTCCGAAGCTTGATTTTCCTCGCTTCAATGGTATCGATCCAACTGGATGGATCTATCGTGCAGAACATTATTTCAGTCTGCATAATACTTTTGATGTCAACAAAGTTCCGTTGGCATCCTTTCATTTGGAACAGGAAGCTCTTCAATGGTACCGTTGGTACATCAAGGCTCATCCAGAGCCTCAATGGCCAGAATTTTGCCAGCTCCTTTTGCAACGATTTGGTCCTAGTGCTGTTGATGACTTCACAGGAGCCCTCACTAAACTTTGCCAAACTGGCACTGTGAGAGAGTATCAAACCGAATTTGAGAATCTAGCTAACCACACCGAAGGATTGTTTGATGACTTTTACCAGAGTTGTTTTATCAGTGGTCTAAAGGATGCCATCCGCTCTGAGGTCAAAATGTTCTGTCCCAACACAATGATGGAAGCACTAGGGTTGGCTAAGTTGACAAAAGACAAGATTGCAGCCCAACAACGCTCCAAGCCCACTTTTGTTCCCTTCCGAAATATGGGTTCTCAACGACCACCTATACCGCAGGCTCCTCGACCGACTCCTATCAAGCGTTTGTCTGAAACAGAGATGCAAGCACGCAGAGAAAATGGGATTTGCTATAATTGTGATGAGAAATTCACTCAGGGACATAGATGTGTTCAGCAAAAGCTCTATCTCTTGGATGTGGAGTCTCCGCCTGCCTCTGAAATTGGTGACGAAGATCCAGAAACACTGGATGCTCCGGTCGACATTCAGGAACCGCCTATTGACCCTTCATCTCAGGATGACCAGCTAGAGATATCTCTCCATGCTTTAGCTGGAATCACCACCCCCCAAACAATGCGGGTCAGGGGTTACTTCAAGAAGCTTCCTCTTACAATACTCATTGATTATGGTAGCACTCATAATTTCATTGACCCTCGGATCGCCAAACAAGCTGATTGTTTTATCCATCCTTGCTCCAACTTTGAAGTCATGGTTTCCAATGGGGGCACCTTACCTTGCAAAGGGAAGTGTCAAAATGTGCGTATCTCTATGGGAGATTATACCTTGCGGTCTGACATGTTTGCCTTGCCCTTAGGCGGATGCGATGTGGTTTTGGGCACTCAATGGCTACGCACACTTGGCCCTATCTTATGGGATTTTGCTGAACTTTGGATGCAGTTTTCCCTCAATGGACACAAACACACATTGACAGGATTACAACCAGGTTCTCTTAGCATCATCAGTTCACATCGCATGGAAAAACTCCTCAAGAAGAATTCACATGGTGTCATCGCTCAGATCCATTCCATCCAGATGCAACCATCAGTGGTCTCCACTACTCCTTTGGATCTACAACAAATTCTGGATCGATATACAAGTGTCTTTGTTGAACCAGTGGGATTGCCACCTTCCAGGCTAGAAGACCATCGTATTCGGCTCCTTCCTGGCAGCGTTCCTCCCAACATCAGTCCCTATCACTACCCATTTCACCAAAAAATGGAGATTGAAATGCTCGTTCGGGACTTATTGAAGCAAGGTATTATTCGCCCAAGCACTAGTTCCTTTTCTTGTCCAGTTATTCTTGTCCGCAAAAAAGATGGGTCATGGCGCCTCTGCATTGACTTCCGAGCACTTAATCACCTCACCATCAAGGATAAGTTTCCAATTCCCGTTGTTGATGAGCTTCTTGATGAGCTTCATGGGGCTCACTTTTTCTCCAAGTTGGATCTTTGTTCTGAGTATCATCAAATTCGGGTTCATGAGGATGGTATCCCTAAAACAGCTTTCCGCACACATGATGGCCATTATGAGTTTTTGGTCATGCCCTTTGGCCTCACTAATGCTCCTTCCACATTACAGGCCGTAATGAATAAAATATTTCGACCCTACTTGCGGAAATTCATTATGGTATTCTTTGATGATATCCTCATCTACAGTAAAACATGGGATGAACATCTCCAACATTTGGATCTTGTCATGCAACTTTTCTCTGACCATCATCTCCATGCCAAGCAGTCTAAATGTGTTTTTGGACAGCAGGAAGTTGAGTATCTCAGGCACATTATCTCAGCACAAGGGGTTCGCGTGGATCCTGCCAAAATCGATGCCATGAACAATTGGCCGTAGCCTCAGACACTCAAGAGCCTTCGTGGTTTTTTGGGGTTGACTAGCTACTACCGCAAGTTTGTCAGGGATTATGGGAAGATTGCAGCTCCATTAACTGCTCTATTGAAAAAGGATGCCTTCACATGGACACCTGCTGCTCAGTGTGCATTTGACAAACTAAAACAAGCTATGTGTACTACACCTGTGCTAGCTATGCCCCATTTTTCCAAGCCCTTCACTATTGAGAGTGATGCGTGCGACAATGGACTTGGTGTTGTTCTCCTTCAAGATGAACACCCCATTGCGTTCACCAGCAAAGCCCTTTCAGGTAAGAATCTAGCTGCCTCTACCTATGAGAAGGAAATGATGGCTATTTTGCATGCAGTACAGAAGTGGCGCCCATACCTATTAGGGAATCATTTCTGCATCAAGACTGATCACCAGAGTCTGAAATATTTCTTGGACCAACGTGTCTCCTCCTCGGCAAAACAGAAATGGATTAGCAAACGCATGGGTTATGACTATGAGATCACTTACAATAAGGGTAAAGACAATATTGTGGCAGATGCTCTTTCTCGCACATTTGAGGCCCAAGGTTCTCTTTCAGCTATTTCTATGTCTGTTCCAAATTGGTTGCAATCTGTTCAACATGGTTATGTCAATGACTCCTCCTTATCTCAAATCATCCAATGCTTGACCAACAACCCTTCTGCTGTATCACATTACTCTTGGGATGGTGCTTCTCTGCGATACAAGGGTCATCTGGTGCTTCCCCAGAGCAAAGATCTTCAATAGGCTGTCTTCTATGAACTCCATGCTTCTCCATCGGCAGGGCACTCTGGGTTCCTCAAAACGTATGAACGAGCACGGCGTAACTTCTTTTGGCAAAGCATGAAAATGACAATTCAACAGATGGTGGCCGAATGTGATACCTGCCAGCGCAATAAGGGTGAAACAACACTCCTTCCAGGATTTCTTGAACCCTTGCCCATACCTACACGGATTTGGACAGATATTTCTATGGATTTCATTGAAGGGCTCCCTAAATCTGGCGGGAAGACAGTGATTCTTGTTGTGGTTGATCGCCTCTCCAAATATAGTCATTTTTGTGCTCTCAGCCATCCCTATACAACCTCCTCCGTCGCTCAAATTTTTCTGGACCAGATCTTTTGTCTTCATGGCATCCCTTCTTCCATTGTCTCGGATCGTGATGCGACTTTCACCAGTCATTTTTGGACAGAACTATTTTGCCACACTGGCACCACACTGAAGATGAGTTCAGGGTATCACCCACAAACAGATGGTCAGACAGAAATTGTCAATAAATGCTTGGAAACTTATCTTCGTTGCTTCAACTCGGAACAACAACATCAGTGGGCAAAATGGCTCCCTCTCGCTGAATGGTGGTACAATACCTCTTACCACACTGCCTCTAAAATGACCCCATATGAAGCATTCTATGGTCAGGCACCTCCAGCTCTTCTTCCATACACCCCCACCAGTTCACCAGTTCAGGAAGTTGACACGGTCCTTCGAAACTGTGATCAGATTCTTTGTATTTTGTGGGACAATCTTCACATGGCAAGAAATCGCATGAAGCAACAAGCTGATCAGCACCGTTCTGAGTGCACTTTTCAAGTCGGCGATATGGTTTTTCTTCGTCTCCAGCCGTACAAACAATCATCCTTGAAACTCAAAGGGCGTCATAACCTCTCTCCAAAGTTCTATGGGCCATATCGGATTCTTCAGAAGATTGGGTCCGTTTCTTATAAATTGGAACTTCCTCCTTCTTCCCGCATTCATCCAGTCTTTCATGTCTCTTGTCTGAAGAAAGTTCTTGGCACCAACATCAGTGGACAAACGATTTTACCCGAACTGGATAATGAAGGATCCATCCTTTGGGAGCCAGAGGCCATCCTCAATCGACGCATGCGTCAGCTTCACTCTCTCTCTATCACAGAGGTCTTAATTCAGTGGCACGACATGCAACCAGAGGATGCTACATGGGAACCACTCCTTCAGATTCAACAATAATTTCCACACCTAAAGCTTTGAGGACAAAGCTTTTTTTAAGGGGGAGGGGATGTTAGGAACCCATGTCTTTACTTTGTTAGTATGTTGTTGTTGGACGCATATGCTTTGTAAGTCGTCCCGTAGTATTTGTTGATCAATAGTTTATGTTATTGTTGTTGGCGCATATGCTTTGTAAGTCGCCCGTAGTATTGTTGATCCATAGTTTGTAACGACCCATGGTTTTGACCCATAGTATTGGCACCTAGAATTAGTATATAAGTGTGTGTTGAGACCTATGAAGGCACCGTGAAGTTAATTGTATTGAGCTTGCTCAAAGGAGGTTGCCCCCTTGAAGTGGCCTGTGATCAATATAAAAGTGATTCTGAGTTCTGTCATTTCTGCTATTTCGCATATTCTTGTTAATTAATTGTTGCAAGTGCCTCACAGAATCTTCATGACAACTTTGGAGGCTTGAACCATGAGTGTTGTTGTTAATATGAAAAATCACCTTATAAACCATCATCAGTAAAATTATGCATAATAGTCTTCAATTCATAAAAAATAAAGGAAAATAATCATGATTAACCACTAAAGCATCAATGGAAGTAATATGGTATTTTATGGGTAGTTACAACAATCGGATGGAAAATGGATAATAATATGAATAAGAGGGATGAAATATATGTCGATAGGTGATGAAAATATGGACAAATCCGTGACCCAACATCTCCCACAAACTGAACTTGTTGCATGTCTTCATGCAACCCAATACCTGTGTAGCATCCAAACTAGAAGGAATCATTTGACTGTTGCTTTCATTTTACCATGCATAGTGACCAAAACCAGAAGAGTTGCAGCCAAAAAATTGGCAGAGTTGTAGCTGCGAAATGGAGAATTTAATAGAAAATTTGGCGTTGTCGTAGTTGGTGTATAAGACAAATTTGGCGGAGTTACAGCTGTGAATAGAAAAAATAGGCAGATTTTGGCGGAGTAGCAGCTGGTGTTTAAGACAAATCTAGCGGAGTCGCAGCTGCGAGGATAGGAAAAATGGACAGAATTGACGGAGATGCAGCTAGTGTATAAGACAAATCTGGCAGAGTCACAGTTGCGAGAATAGGAAAAATAGGCAGAATTTGGCAGAGTTGCAGCTGGTGTATAAGACAAATCTGGCGGAGTCACAGCTGCGAGAATAGAAAAAATGGATAAAATTGGTGGAGTCGCAGCTGCTGTATAAGACAAATCTGGCGGAGTCGTAGTTATTTAGTGGAGTCGTAGTTATTTAGTGGAGAATTTAGCGGTGTTGTAGTTGCTTAGCGAAGGATTTAGCAGTGTTGTAGCCGCGAAATGGAGGGTTTGGCGGAGTTGCAACTAGTGTTTTAGCAAACTTCCTGAGCTAATATCTCACAAAATACAAACTGGGTTTCGCTGAAATTTTGCAAGCAAGTTTCTACAAGTCCAATGCATCTCCACACCGAAAATTGGAGATACCCACATCACAGGTTTCGAGAAAATGCAAATTGGTTGTAGGTGATGATGGCCATTTTTACGCAATTTGTGAAGTATTTTTACATAAAAATTGGTGAGTGTCTTCCTCTTGACATAATTCTTCTGATCCCCAGAGCTCAAATTCATCTGATGCACGGATATCGAGATATAGGAAAAATGGCTGTAGGTGATGATGGCCATTTTCTCAAAAACCATGCATTGGATTGGGCTGAAACTTACCAGATCTGTTCTTCATGATGTGATGCATTCCCTGTCCAAGTTTCATGAATATTTAGTTTACTAATTGCAAGATATGCTCACTTCAATTTCTGCACTTTTGTGGTTTTCAAAGTTGCCATAGAAATCCTCCAATTCTATCTATGAAGAGACTAATAATGCTTTGTAAAAATGAATCTTAATGTTGGTTTTTTTTTTTTTTTTTTTTTTTTTTTTTTGCTGCTAAAAACACCACAATGACTGAAAATGTGACTATTGTAAGATTAATTTTTACCATACCATGGAATGTAGCAACCACTCCTTTCCCCCAAACTGAAGATTTTGCCTTTCCTTAGGTAAAAGAAGTACTGTTTATAAAAATGAAACTTGATATATTTGTGGTGGCATCTTTTTACAAGAGCAAGACCATGATTAATATAAACATACTTCCTTCAAGATTGCAAGCAATACCAAAAAGAAATAGTGTCCAAGTAATGATGTATTTAGCCATGGTCATAACAATACAAAGAAGTGTCCAAGGTCATCATTTGGAATGCCATAGTTGACCCATTATACATTTTTCTTGTAGGGGTTGTGAATTGGTTATCCCTTCCTACGGTTTTCAATCCTTACTACTTCACACTTAGTGGGAAACAAACCCAAATAATTATGCCAAACATTGTTCAAACACTGTCATACTAGACTTCCTTCTAAGAATGTAGTAGCATTCTAAATATACAGTGAAGTTTTGGGAACCCATGCTATCCATTCTGTGTTGAAGATGCACATTGTTATTTCCTGTATCTGATGCTCTTGGCTGCACTTTTTCTTATGACAACTTTTGGAACTTTTGTCACAACCCCCATATACAATAATGAATGAGAAGCTAATTAATGATTTTTTTTCCATTTTTCAAACACCAAGAGAGTTGCATACTTGTTGAAGGTGGTTGCAATATCAATAAAAATCAGAACTAATAAATGGATAATCCAAGCTTAAAATGACTGCGATTTTTAATGAGCAAAGATCATATTTGTTTGGGCATTGAGCATGTATATCTATATTCCAATTAACAAAACCCAAGCATTTAAGTTCTGTGAAATCATATGTAAATCAAATCTGATTGTATAGCATCTCATAGTATCAAGATGCCAAGTTTAACTTTTCAACAATGAACTAATATATGCATCAATAAACCACTGAGCAATTCATACCTCAAAGTGCATTTTCTTCCATATTGTATGGCAACATACTCTTATGAAGGAATGGCTTCTACAATAGGTTCTTCTGCTGTAGGTTCTTGTGGAGCAACCCATCCCTTCCTTGGATTGTCCATGTGTATCAACTGGTGCTTATCTTCTTACTGTTGGTTCTTGTGTGAGAACAACAAATCATTTTCTCATGCTTGGATGTAGGAAAGGTGTAGGGAAGGACTTGATTTGGATGTGTGTGAATTGGAATGATGAAGTGTTAGAATTGAGCGGGAAAGGATGGGAATGGATGGATAGAAAATGATATCTAGAAAATGGAAATGGATAATGCTTAGTGGTTCTTCATGACATATTCCTAAATCTTTAATAAATAAAAAACTCATGCTCTTTTACCTCAAGGTTTACCTCCATGGATGCCTTGGTTGAAATGAATGTACTGATGCATGCTGGGAAAAATGATGAGGAGGAATTCTACCACAAAAGCAGAGAGCTCCTTCTCTTATTTTGAAAATCAACTGCTGGAATGAAAATGGAAAGGAATTGAAAAACTACTGAAACAAATGATGCTGCAAATCACCGTTGAAACCATTAGATCGCGTAATCTTCAGCTGCTACAAAACCAAGGTACAATTCTTACTATGCGAATGAATGTGTTGAAGTTGAGCATGGAAAGAAATCAATGGATTATCGGCCATTAATGTATGCCATTAACCAATGTGAAGCAACTCACCTTTGATGACAGTGAGCTCTAAAGTACCTTAGTGCATCTTGTTAGGTACGAATGGATGTGCTGGAGTCGAGTCACCTGCAAGATTTGTTAATCAAGAGGCATTGATGAATCCCCATGATTAACAACAAGGAAATCTGCCATTGATTCATGTAGATCCCAGGGAGCTATAAAACTCTAATCTCGATCCCAGATGATGTGTTGGAGTCGATGGGACAAGACCATTGGAAGGTGGACCTTAATGAATTGCACAATCCAATACGAGTGCAAAATAAATGATTGTGAAGAATTATAGTGAAAAGTAGAACCAACATGAAACTCAGAAGTGGAAAGTATATGTGAACTCATGATGTAGTTGTGATAGCAAAGAAAAAAGTTAAGGTTGACTACATAAGCAGTGGAAAATGGGACTTCAACATGAAAGGATTTTAAGAGCTTTGAAAGGAGGAGGGTGAATGAATATATCATAGAAAAATTGGCTTTCTAAGAGGTTTCTTTTGGTAGCAATTGGTATGATAGGTGTGATGAGCTTAATGTCGTCTTAAAAGGATTATTGGCATGTAGCAATGGGACATGAATTCATAAAAATTGGTAACTGTATCGGTTTCACATCAATCTCTTCATTTTTTATGTGCTCAATCTATTTGCAAATCAAGAAAAAGTCTTCAAGAGTCACTCGTGCATGTATTGACCTTCTTCTTCCAAGGACCTGCAAAAACCTAGCACTTGCCTGCAATAAAACTTGAGATGATGGAAGAAGAGAGGTGATTGGTCTCTCTTCACCCAACACTTATGAAAAAAAACAACAAGCAATTACTTATAAAACAAATCCAAAGAAAAATGAACGAAGCAAATTCAAATTATACCTGTGGGAGAGCGATGGCCAATTGGATTCACTAGCAATGTTTTGATCATAAATTCTTCGTTCCTTGTCCGATTTGAGTGATTCCAAAGCCAAATGAAGTAAATTTTTAGATCTATTTCTATTAGAAACAGGTTTTAAATTTTTTATGTGATGATATTCCAAAGTTGCTCAGTAACAACCTGCATGACAAGGTGTTTTTCAAATTCCGGACTAGACCAGCAGTCCCGGTTTTAGGCATAAGTTTTTCATTTGATAATGGATTGACGTGATTCAAATCAGAGATGAAAGTATATTCATGTAGGGATCTCCAGTAGAAACAGTTTTTGAATCCAATAAGAATTAATGGGTAAAACAGTCCAATAAACAGTCTAGGAAACCGAGTTTTAAAAATGTTGATTTGTGATAGGCAGTTGGTCGAATTATTACTACCCTAGGGCCCGAATAGTGAAACTGGGGCTCCCCGTCTAGATAATCCCGTCAGAAAATAAATATCTCCACATCCAAGGTGAGGATGTGGGAACCAACTCTGAAATGCTGTTGATCTGGGTCCCATAGCCTAATAAGGTAATCTAGCAATTGTACCTAGGCCCTCATGCCCTGTACATGGAAGAATTTTAATAGTCCACACCTTTGCAAAGCATTCATTGAATGTGGATCATTCTCCTCTTGGGAATCTTCGATTTCGTGCTCTCTTTCTTTCCACTAGACCATTATATTGGTTGAAGTCTGCATAAACATGAAATAAACAACCTTTAGGTCCTTTTCATGGCTTTGTTATGGGTCTTTTTGGCCCCATTTTTTAAATTTGATTATGGATTTGCGTTGATGCACCCCACTTTTGTGGACAGTGTGCCGACGACGCACTTTCCCCATGGGTGAAGCACATCAGACCCCTCTTGACGCACTTCCCTTAAGGGGAAAGCACGTCGCCCAGGGCGCATGCAATCCCCTTCTTTTTTAGTCCAAAAAACCTCAAAATCATACTTAAATAAAAAACTAATCCACTAAAAAGGTAAAGCATAGGATTGAGGCCTACCTGCAACTGACGGGGCGTGAAACCGTTGATCGTAGTGTCCGCAATCGATGTTGGAAAATCGAGCTCCAAAGGGGTGTTTTCACTATTCTAACTTGGTAATAAACAATTGGTTTATTTACTATTTGACTTTTTATATAAAAGAAATGGAATATTCCTTTTTCAATATTTCTTTTATGGGTTTTTTACTATAGTTGGTGACCTTTTCTACGTTTTGACACATTATTATGGAATCTAACTTAGTTTTTTGAGTTTGCAGATGAAGTAAAGTGGTGTTTTGACTTTATTGGCGACCATCATAGATGTTTCATGCTTTTTATCAAGTGTGAATGAGTCTTCGAGCGTTTTTTATGCTATCATCACGCTCGTTAAATTCAAGTATTAACAACATCTAGCTTACTTTTTGTTCTTTCTCATGCTCATAAAACTATGAGAATAAGTCACCAGGTTACATTTTATCACTTTTTCGGGCTCGTAAAACTCCCACAAAAAAGGAACCCCTCGTAGTTCCTCTTTAAGCTCTTTTCAAACTCCCTAAACATGAAAATATCACCAAGCAAACTCGATTCTTTCACGCTTGTAAAAGTAATTAAAAGGTCGTATTTTTGGTGAGAGTTTGCCCCTTTTTAGGACCAGGAGAACTATTTACGAAAAAATAAAGCTCTTGTTAATCATGACTGGAAAAGTTCACTCTCATGTTTTTTATCCTTTTTCGGATGAGGGGACTAAATTTTACGAAAAAAAACCATTTGGAGTCTTCTTTAGTTCTTTTCAGACTCTCTAAATATGAAACGACACCGAGTTTTGCTTCTCTGGACTCGTTAAAATCTAACATTGTAGGGCCCTTTTTTGGGACGAACCCCTCCTATCTCAGGTTCATAAAACATATGAGATCTGACTCGTTCGAAGGATGAGCTATACCGAGCATCTGTTACCCTCATCAAGCTCGTTAAAAAACAAAAGAGGCACTCATCAATCATGATGGGGATAAGGAAAGAGTTTGCATTTCATTGTACTTATGGCAGTACTAGTCACTCTTGAACATGGCACTCGTTTGCATATGCATTCAAACACTTGGATAATTTGCTTGTCTTTGAGTCCCACCCATTCCATGAGTCGTTCCACTCCTTTGAGTCATTCAAAGAATGATTCCATCATAAGTTGCATTATGGGTTGGTGTCATTCTCGTCAATTCATTCCATTCCCATGTTCAAGAGAGGTATGTTCATCGAGTCAATCTATGCATTCATTATACCTTCTATCATGTTGGTCATTCCTGCATTAGTCTCAAGTGTCACTCTACAGTATGATCTACTCCAAAAATATTTGATCTTGTTTCGTGTCGATGATGGGGGAAACGTCATGGCCTTCCTTCGACCGGTTTATCCTTGTCGACTTCAACACATCATCCGAGGATTAAACCTAGAAACCAATCAAGTACCTTGGGTTTGCATGCCTCAATGGCAGGTTACCTCGCTTTCAATAGTAAGTTCACATCATTGACTTCTGCTTGAAAGATTCTACTGAGTGTTCGACCTAAGATCATTGATTTACATTCAATGGTATGTACTATGATACATTGGGTTCATTGGCATCAATGGTGATTTACCTCGCACTTGTTAACGGTATAAATCAATGACTAGTAATCAAGTGGTTTCTACCATGCTCGAATTCAAGACATTGTAATCACATGGCTATATTCGTATCATTGCGGGTTCAGCTTGAAGATGCTAGGTTAACTCATGTATATTACCTAGGTTGCGATGGAGGTTTTTTGAGTCATATTACATGGATCCACTTTTGTATTGTCGTGGATGTGTTATCATCTCATAATGGATCTATGATTGTGTCTAGTATCCATGGTTGTGTTCAGTCGGTCTTTACTATCATGGATCTGCAATGTATTGGTCAGCAGCAATGTTGTGTGTAAGTTGAGACATATATCTCAGATTCAGTTGTACTATAGGATGTATTTGTTCGTCACTCCAATCGAAAATACTTACCTCGACTTTTTTCCTATTACAAACCATTTCTCCTACCTTATTTTCCCAGCTTGATGCTTTGGGGGGTATTCTGTTACACCAAAATATTGGCATCATGAGTTATGTGTCCTCTATATGCCCTGATCCCTAAAGCACCTGGGCTAAAACACCAAAAGATAAGTTGATGTGAATATGAATCTCTAGTTTCTGACGCGATAGAATCGAAGTAGTTGGATGTCCTTTCCCCACTGCGGAAACTTGGTTCTTACAGCCCCCTTAATCATCTCGGGTGAGACCTCACTCGCTTCGTGGGTGTTGCTGGAAAGGGTAAAACCTTTTTGGGCGGGTTCTTAAGGGTGTTTAGTTGGTGTTTGTTGATGACAGTGTAATGTGAACCCTGACATAATTGTGTCAAGAAATGGTTATGTTTCCGGGACCTGAAGAAGAAATATAAGGACATGCTGTGGCACCTGACGAAACCGGAGATTCAGGACTGGTTTGAAAAGAAAGCAAAATAATTTACCGAAGGAGAAAATCGAAACCCCTGGCAGATGAAAAATAGTTGGTTGGAAAAGCATATTTATTCTGATATCCACGAGATAATCTTCTGCAAATTCCTGGTATTGTTGCATGAGTGGTTGGCGCAGCTCATGAACCATTGCCAAAAGAGTGATCCTGAATGATGGACTTTAGAATTGATCCAACAGCTGAAACGGGTCGACAATAACGTATCATGGGCTGTTGACTTTGGGTAGACAATATCTTAGAGGGATACATCACTGAGTTTGTCGTTGATACAATCAAATCAAACAACGACGCGGAAAGGAAATTTTTCAAAGGACCTAAAGGGAGATTCCTGCTATCGCTGAAGTTGTGGATTAAGATGCTCGTTTGCAAAAAAGGTATATTGAGGATGAATTCCGATGAGTAGAATATCAGTGTGCGGAAGTTGTGGGTGTTGCGTGAATGTGGGTCTAATAGAAAGATGTGGGGTAGATGGACATGAGCGATGACAAATGTTTAAGGGAGGCTAAAGAAGAGTGTGGTGCCTTGAGAAGTGGGGAGATATTCCAGCGACCAGAGAAGAAGAGGAGGATTGAGAGAGAGTCTTGAGGGGATCGGAAAGGAAGACTACAAAACAGGACCACAAGGGACGAAGCGACCTTATTACGATGAAGAAGAAAGTGAACAGGCTACCCTAGAATCCAAAGAAGGAAGGATCCTAAGCTACAACGTACCTTCAACTCTACGCACTACTCAGAACTCGATAAGAGGAAATGCAAGTTATTCGCTGAGCTGTCCTACGTGCTAGAACAATAGTAAGAGTAGTAGATCAGTAAATAATAATAGTAGAAGCATAAGAATGGAAGGTGAAGACACAAAGATGCCGACCTTCCAGGGCAATGGGACCGAGGATCCCGAACAATACTGGTTTTTGTGTGAGGCAGTATGGACTGTAAAGCAGGTCCATGATGAAAATATTAAAAAGGGGAAGTTAGCGATGACCCTCAGGGGCTGTGCGCTAGAATGGTATATGAAGTTTACTAAGTTACCGACGGGAACTACAGATAAAATATTGCCACAGATCAAGGTAGGTATGATGGATGAATTTAGAAAACCAAAATCTGAGTCGCGGTACATTACTGAGCTCAAGGAGATCAAGCAGTTTCCCAACGAGTCAGTATGGGAATTTGACCAGCAGTACAAAACGATAAATGGAAAAAATGAGTTTCAGGATGAGTGATATGTAGCATAAAGACTGGTTTATCACAAGGTTGGTGCCACACATTCGTGGGCTGATTATGCAACAAAATTTAGCGACTTAGGAAGAAGCATTGTAGATCACAATGAAGCTGGAGGCTTCACCGATCGACGAAACAGGCTTATGCATGGATCGAATACAAGCACAACTAGGAAACTTGATGATCCAACTACAAGACATGAAGAAAGGAAAGAGGCCCACGAAGATGTATGGTGCACTAGATGTAGGACATAAGGAACATCACAAGGATCAGTGCCCATAATTTCGAGAATATTTGCAATCAGGTGCACCGAATTCCCTTAGTCAGGGAAGGATGCCTTGGTGTCGCGTCTGTCAGACGAGAGGACATCGATCGAAAGAATGTGTGTACCTACAGAAGATGGTGTCGAAGCCAGTGAACTTGTATTGCAAGTTCTGTTGATCGGTTGGCCACAACAAGAAAGACTGTAGAGCTTATGACCTACTCTAAGAAAGGACTGTAGATACATTCTTCATGAAAGGAGAGGATCAACCACCGGTACAACAAAAATTGCAGTACAATCAACATCAGCCTCAATATAATCCACCACCGCAGTATCATTAGTTGCAGTATGGTCAACCACAATGTCCACAACCGCAATATGGTCAACCGCAATATCTGCAGCCACAGTATGGTCAAACGCAGTACTCACCATATGGGTCACTGCGAGGATGATTCAGAGGGGGTTTCTGCGGTGGCCGAGGTACCGGTGTCAACCGAGGAGGATCTGTTGGACAAAGTCGAGGACCTATCATATGTTACAATTGTAGTCAGTAGGGGCATTACTAGAGGGATTTTTCGAATCTAACCCCATAGTGCACTTACTGCAACACTATTGACCATGGTGTCGAATATTGTCCTCAACTCATCACAAAGTGGCAAATTAAGAACCTACCCCCACCTCCTCCAAATCAAAATCAGAACCAGAATCCTCCACTAGTAGTACAAAAGGTATCAACAGAGGTTAGAAGTCGAAACGCGACTGTCAAAATAGTGACACGAGGAGGAGCTGTGACAGGGGATGACAGGTTGCAGGCTAGCGTTCGACCGACATCCAGAAAACAAGTCACATTCGACGCAGAAGTAGAAAGGGATATTTTCTTGAAGGCATATGAGGCAATGAGGCAGCTGAGACAACCACCTCTTCACCAGAAAGAAGTTACCTACGAAATGTCGTCGACATTCGACACGGAGAATTTGCAGAAAAAGGCCAATACCTTAAGATCCTTCCTCAATAGTTGCCAAGAGATGGAAAAATATCAAGACACATTGACAGAGATATCAAACCTGTTGCATTAACGAGAGGGTGCACGACAGGAGTGAACATTCAATCGCATCCATAAGATAAAGAAAGGAAGAGAAATGCGAATGTCTGCTCAAGTCAGAGCATTCGATGTTGACACCATTATCTTGTATTTGGGGTCAGATGTAAACATCCTAACAAAACAGACGTGGGAAAAGATGGGGAAACCATAGTTGGCTTGGTCCCTGGTACAACTGTGACTAGCAAACCAAAGTAAGGTCACCCCGATCGATCGACTATGCCAGGTCCCCGTTGAGATTGAGGGACTCAAAACATATGCAAATTCCGATGTGATCGAAATTGTGGATAATACAAGCCCCTACCCAGTGCTGCTAGGAATAGACTAGGTGATGGAGAATCAGGCTATTATCAACTTCAAGAAAAGAACTATGTCGTTAGAGAACAATGAGATAAGGGTAGTCGCACCCCTTGACCCCGCAGAAGGACAAAGATATGTTGAGCCAACAAGGTATGAATTCACTAAGGGATGGGGAAATATTTACAACATCTCCGAAGACTATATCAATCCTACTGCATATGGAGAGTTTGGGTGACGCAGTAACAGTTCAACATCATCAGATTCAGATGAAGCACTTGGAAATTGGTAGAATCGACTGCATGAAGTGTCGTTTAGAAGGTGTGCACGGATCACCTAGTCGCTGTGATGGGTAGCTACAGAAGAGTGCGAGTTACCAACGTATGAGGGATTTCCCAACTTGGTTGCATTTATCACTGAATTTGAAGAAAAAGTGGCAGAACCACAACGACTATTGGCCTTGGAGAAAGCCCTGAAGGCTACACCAGCGTGATGGTCGACGGTGCACAAGTCCACCATAACTAATTGGCACTATGCCAACACCTAATGACGCTTAGGTTCGGTGACACAAAAGGATACAATGGAAGGAAGTGCGATGGAAGAGGAGATCAGAGGGAGCATTTGAATGAATGTGAAAGAAAGTGGGGACCACGAGTGAAATGGGAATGGGTCCATGCGTTTATTCACACACTAGATGAAGTACCGCGAAGTTGGTATATCGCAGTAGAATTGCGATGTGGAACAACTAACAATTGGCTTTATCCAAATGTTAAGTTTCTCTGATGAAAACCCCTTCATCCACAACGCTTTACAGGAGGTCCAAGAAAACGTACTAGATGCATTACCAAGAGAGAAACCCATGGGACTTCAATGGACTACGACACCCCAAATGCTGATGGAATGCTACAACATAACAAGAGATCTAGACGGTGAGGATGATCCAAGGGCTATGTATATCCTAGAGTCAGAAGGAAGTCGCAGCATCGAGGCACCAAATATTCCTTCCGACAAGTTTCAGCAGCCACTGCGAATCAAGAATGTGAACATTGGGTCGGAAGAAAATCCCAAGTTCATGAGCATCGAAGACTACCGGGATGACTCGACTATTGAGAAGATGGAAGACCTATTGCACGAGTTTCAGGACTTGTTTCCGATGAAATTCTCAGAGATGAAAGAAATTTCGGGGGACCTAGGTGAGATGAAGATCCCACTGAAACCTGATGCGAAGCCGGTCAAGCAGCGACCTTACTAGTTGAATCCACGGTACAAGGAAAGGGTGAAGGATGAGATTGAGAGAATGTTGGAAGGGAGAATTATAGAACCAGTAGAGGAATCCAAGTGGATCAACCTGATGGTGGTCCAAGATAAGAAAACCGACGAAGTTAGGATCTGTTTCGATTTAAGAAAGCTAAATGGCGCATGCCTACACGATCCATTCCCTACACCGTTTATAGATGAAGTATTAGAAGGAGTGGGAGGTAAGGAAATATGCTCCTTCACAGAAGGATTCTCAGGCTACCACCAGATACAAATTACAAAGGAGGATCGACACAAAACAACATTCGTCACTGAATGGGGATGTTTTCAATACATGGTGATGCCATTTGTCCTGAAGAATCCACCAACAATTTTTTCCAGACTAGTAGTTGTGATGTTCAAGGATTACATCAATAAATTTCTCGCAGTATACATGGATGATTGGACAGTGCACGGGTTGGTCAAGGATCACATCGTGAACCTGAGGTTAATGCTGGAAATATGTTGACAACACCAAATTTCATTGAACCTAAAGAAATAAATTTTCTGCACTCCGTTTGGGATTTTGTTGGGGACATTGTTTGCAGGGAAGGAATGTTGGTCGACCCTGCAAAGATCGCAATTATTTTCGACCTCCCACCGCTAACAGCAATCAATCAATTGAGAGCGACGTTGGGACACACGGGATACTACATGAAGTTTATTAGAGGGTATGCAACAATCACGACGCCAATGGAAAAGTTGTTGAATAAAGATTTCAAGTTCGAATGGAATGAAGAGTGCCAGAAGAGTTTGTACATATTGAAATCAAAGATGGTTGCAGTACCTATACTAGCATTTCCAGATTAGACGAAGGAGTTCCATGTTCCTGTTGATGCATCATCAGTCGTGCTAGGAGTCATATTGGACCAACTAGGAGAAGGAGCGATAGACCACCGGTTGCATTCGCAAGTAGAAAGCTGTATACTGCAGAGAATAATTACACGACCACAGAAAGGGAAGGTTTGGTGATGGTCTACGCCTTATAGAAGTTTCGACACTATCTCTTAGGGGCTTATTTTAAAATGTTTATCGATCATTCAACACTCAAATACCTGGTGAACAAGCCTGTGTTTGGGGGGGGGATATGTCGATGGTTGTTACTCTTTCAAGAGTTTGACTTCGAGATAATTGTAAAGCCTGGCCGATTAAATGAAGGACCAGACCATCTCTCATGGATAGAGTCCAGAGAAGATCCGCAAAACATTGACGAAGGCTTTCTTGATGCTCAATTGTTCAGGTTTGGAATGGTTGATGACCATTACGAGCAAATTATTCAATTTTTGGTAATAGGGAAGGTTCCAGAAGAATTCACCACCAACCAGAAGAAGCAGTTACTCGTTAGAGTTGTATATTTCCAACAGATTGTCGAGCAACTATATAAGATGATATCAGATGAGATACTTCGATGATACGTCCTTCCGCATGAAAAAGAAAGGATCTTAGTGGAATCTCATGATGGAATCGTAGGAGGACACTATGGAGGACGTGCCACTACCAGGAAGATCCTTAGAGCAGGATTATGGTGATCAACAATGCATGGAGATGTTGCGGACTACGCCAAAAGCTGAGATGTATGTTAGCAGATAGGGAAGCCTTCATGAAGGGATGAAATGCCATTAGTACCTCAATTGACACTGCAGGATTTCGACAAGTGGGCAGTTGAATTTGTGGGACCCATCAACCCACCAGGAAAAAGAACAAGGTCGCGCTAGATAATCACTGCGATATATTATTTGACATGATGGGCGAAAGATGCACCGGTAAAGGATTGCTCAGCCGCAACTGCAACAAGATTCCTCTTCGAAAACGTGGTCACCAGGTTTGGGTGCCCAAAGATACTAATGAGTGACCATGGGACTCATTTTGTTAATTAGGCGATTGCAGCGATGACAGAGGAGTTTCAAATTCAACACAGGATGAGCACCCCATATCATCCCCAAGCTAATGGGATAGTTGAGGCATTCAACAAATCTTGGAGCATGCACTCACGAAGGTATGCAACACAAATCGCAATGATTGGGATTTGAAGATTCCAACGATTCTCTGGGCATATCACACAACTTGCAAATGATTGACCGTCAAGACCCCGTTCAAGCTCGTTTACGGGCAGGAATCCATAATGCCGATGGATTATATTGTCCCAAGTCTGTGCATCGCAACAACCACAGGAATGAGCGAGGATGGAGCATTGGAAGAATGGTTGGCATAGTGGGTAAAAATTGATGGAGATCGGTTCATCGCAGGATTTCATCAGAAGGTAGAAAAGGATTGATCGAAGGATTGGCATGATCACCATGTCAAACCAAAGCATTTTTAGCGCGGAGATATGGTTATGTTATATGACAATACATTTGCAAAGCACCCAGGTAAGTTACAGATGCATTAGTTAGGTCCCTACATAATCAATTTTGTCACTAACGGAGGTACAGTGTAGCTACAAACTTTAGATGGGATATTATTTCCCAAGATAGTAAATGGGAATCGGTTGAAACCATATCGCAATGATCAGGCGCATAGCAGTTGAGACACAGGCCGGATAAAAAAGAAAGAAAGTGGGAGACATGGCCAGACGGGTCGCTCGTCGATGGTTAGCACATTTAGCACGTGGGAGTCCAATCAACATATGATTATTGCGGCTAAGCATCCCCGGAAGACAACGAAGACGGATGATGACACACTTGAGGACATAATCTGATCGCTATGGGAAAGATTTCGGGAATGATTTGATGATCAGGTATCAAGGACACGTGGAGCAAGCATAAATACAGGTGAAGCGATCAAAGGATGTAAAATCCAAATGAAGAGAGTCAGTAAGTCGAATGCAGAGAGTCAGTAGGTCGAATGAAGAGATTCATATGAAGAGAATTAGTAAGCAAGTCCAAGGAAACTGTGGAACAAGGAAGTTAGATAGTTGCAATGGTGCATTCTGTTTCCAGCGGAAGCACCCAAGCTGCGCTAAGGGAAAGAACGACAAGTGTTCATGAGCAACTAGCTGATGCAGAGGTACCTCGTATTAGGAAAAACAACGATGAGGTCTTACCCAATATGGTTAAGCAAGTTTCGAGTGTTCGAAGAACATCAGTCCCTCCGACCGCAGAAGTACAAAGAGCCAAGATGTGCTGGTACCAGCAAAGGATGATCAAATGTGTGAGACAAATGTGCCAGACCGCTACACCCACTCCACGAGTTGCTGCTATCAAGAAATTTTCGTTCAGTCGCAAGCTAGGGTCGAAGGTAACAGACGACTACGAAGGAATCGATGACGAAGGTTCCAAGAGACTAAAAGATGAGTTCGAGAAGTACATGACAACGACCAAGAGACTGGAGGATGAATTCGAGAAGTACATTACAGCAAGCTCCAGACGGAAAGAACAGCCTCATAAGTTTAGCACAGCGAAGGATGAGAACAGTTGCAGCAGAGCCAACTGAGGTGGCTTGAGGCCGAGCCACAAGTTTGTGTTGGGGGCCCGTTGGCATGGGATTAGTCCGCATGAAGTGCAGAATCCGACAGTTGCGAATAAGGACCATCCGCGGAAGAAGGACCATTCACGGAGAACAAGGAAGCGCAAGACTAGTTTAGTTTGTTAGAAAGGGTCATTTGGACCATTTTGTAACTGCCATAGTTGGCTACAAATGGGAATATGAATGTAAGCCCAAGGGCATCAATGCTAGAGGGAGATCATAAGTGATTGATAGGTGCACTGATGAACTCTGTAATGTTTTGCTATGTTTTCTGCAGTTTTGTTTGTATCCACGATAAGATGTTCTGAACTATTTCTGCAAAGGTTATACCATGAGTTTTGATGAGTTAATGCATGAATATGTTCAGATATGCCTTTTTGTCTCTGTTTATGTCGAATGGTGAATGCTTTATGCTGTTTTTTGTGAGTTCTGACTGATGCAATCACTAGTGTTAATCTGATAATGTGAATGTTGATTACATAGAGAATATGCAAATGATGAATGTATGTCTGAATTTTAAAGCATGATGCGAATATGAATCTCTAGTTTTTGATGTGATAGAATCAAAGTAGTTGCATGTCCTTTCCCCACTGCGGAAAATTGGTTCCTACATCCCCCTTAGTCATCTCGGGTGAGACATCACTCGCTTCATAGGTGTTGCTAGAAAGGGTAAAACATTTCTGGGTCGGTGCTTAAGGGTGTTTAGTTGGTGTTTTTTGATGACAGTGCGAAGTGAACCCTTCTAGACAGAACTGTGTCAACAGATAGAGTACCTATATGCTGGTAGAATTTTGCTAGGAGATCCTCTTCATCCATTAGAGACTAAGCTTTTGATATTGGAGGCCATTATTGTTGGAAGGAGGTTATGACGTCAAAGCATCGGTTGTAACACCTTTCTCTTTGTACTTCTTATTATTACATCTAATGCAAATTCTTTCCATAAACTTGTTGTATTGATAATGTTTAAAATTAACCTCTTTGATTGTTGATCTAGATTGGTTCACAATAATGTGCTTTTATTACTTGTCTATTTCCACATGTCATTGAATGGTTTTGCAGCTAGAGATCTGAAAATCAGGACTTGGATCAGCAATGAGAAAATATCTACATTTATAAGGTAATCCATCTCTTTCACTTATCTTGCATTTCAATCAATCTAGGAAATTGTTTGTGTTATGTACTTCTTTTTTTCTAGATATGAACCATTCAGACTATGGATATCCATTTGAGTCTTCCCTTACGGATTGTCCGTAAATATTTTGGAGTACATATATTCACTAGTGGGCACATTCTCAGGGTACGCCACGCTCAGGATGGTTCTAAGACCACGCAGTTTCAGTCCCCGAGACTTATGTAGAAACCCAATAGTTCCTGGTGCTTCAAAATATCTATCTAGACTCTGTTACATTCCTATATACAGTAGGATACACTTGGTTCAAATTTTGGGAAGTGATTTTGCAATTTGGGGATACTAGGAGAAAAACTAGGAATTCATGACAGCTCAGCTAGATGTTTTCCAACTCGACCCAAATGTTGTATAATCCTCAAAAAAAGATTATATGATACTGTGGATGGGATCCATACTGTCCCACCTACCTACATCAAATTACAAAACTCAATTTGGTCCTACAAAAGTGAAGATATAGCAAAAACAATGGAGACTAGTTAAATTCACCTTGCGATTGAGCATGGATGAGATAGATTGTTGAGGAAGAGATATTAAATGCATGATGGAACAAAATTTTCAGTATTATTCCTATATATGACTGAAAAAACATATCAATTTCTTTCATGTGCATCAACCATATCACATGAAGTGCTAACCATTATTCTGCAAAAGATATGAAGAAGCATTGCATAATAACACATATAACTTGAAGCATGAAACAACTTGATTATTATTGGAAATTCCGAAACATGAAAAGTAAATTAGAAATATGAAATATACTCAGTGAGAAAGGCTGAGTGCCTTCCTCCTCAATGGATAGATAAATACACAACTAGTGTGTAAAGGAGGGGCCCATCACCCTCTCGGTATGCAAGGAGAGCACCACCCAAGCAAAGAGAAGCCTAAGCAACTCCAATACAATAAAATTTCATCAAATACCCTTGCTAGTGCACCTTGTTGTTCCTTTAAATATTTAGAGACCTCCAATACCATGGAACGATACTATGGATGAGTGAAAACCATGTTCAATAACCACCTTTAGCCAATACCATAGAACACCCAAAACCATGCACTGGGTAGTTAGTGGTCCATAATTGCTCCACTACCTTCATGAGTGTGCCTTCTGACCACTTTGAACTTCATAGATGCGCCCTCCAACCACTTCGAACTTCATAAATGCATCCTCTAACTTCCTTAACCAACTCTTATCAATTTACCCTTATTTGTGGAATTGGCTGAAAATCTTATCTTTTCCTCCACTACTTCGATTATTTTTTCCCCAACTTGTTCACACATGCCTTATCGTTTCTAACAAACTTCTTGGGTTCCCTATTTGAACCAATCCATTCACCAATAATTATTACTTTTCATTTTTGGACCAACATTAGCAAAATAAACTTGAGCAAAATATAGTTGGCCAATTATTTGCTAATTTATTCCAAAATTGATAATATTTCCTCGCAACTTGAATTGGTAACCTTATCTTCTTCACGTGGCTTACCTAAGTCCAAATAATATTTAATTTTTCCTCGGTCCATTAAACTTAGGATATATTTCTCCTTTAGCCACCCATTTAATAATTTTAAAGGTTTTTACCTAGGTGACTTGGACAAAATAATATAGAAAAAATTGGGAACATGACATCATCTCACAGGAATAAGAGGAAGAGGCATTACAAGAACAATTCACATGGGGAATTTAAGAAGGCCAAACATTCTACATTTGATGGTGAGTTAAAATATGGCCAAGAAGTTGAAGCTTGGCTGCTTGGGATGAGGAAGTATTTCCAAGTCCAAGAATACTCTGGAAATATGAAGGCAAGAGTGGCCATATTCAATCTAAATGGAAGAGCATCTATATGGTGGGATCACCTTAGGAAAGTCAAGAAGATCAAGGAAAGGAATATTGCGTGGAAGCGGTTCAAGAAGTACTTCAAGCAGAAGTACCTCTCTGATAGGTACTACGATGATAAAATCAAAGAATTCCATGAACTGAAATTGGGACAAATGACCATGGAAGAATATGCAAGCAAATTATTGGAGCTGTTGAGATATGCCAAGTATATCAGAGATGATGAGGTGAAAATTCAACATTTTCTAAGTGGACTAACTTAGTCATATAAAGACATAATTGATTTTGATGAACCTTGAACTCTATAGGAGGCCATGAGAAAGGCCAAGTATTGTTATGATCAAAACCAAAGAAAACCATATTTCGATAAGGCATGGAAGGACAATAAAAATGAGAATTTTGACCAAAGGAGGGAGGGGTTCAAACCTCCTCATCTCAAAAATTAACAAAGGAAACCACCACAGGGTGTGAATAATCCAACTAGAATGATGGGAGATAAACCAGGAGATCCGAAGGAGCCAAGAGAGCCACTTCAATGTTGGGGATGTGGAGAGGACCATATGATTAAGAACTATCCACATCAGAATGGGAGTGTAAAGCAAGTTCACAATCCAAGGAGCGCAAACTGTGGGTCAAGTGGAAAGGACCATATCTATAATCTATGCAACACTCGAGGACCACCAGGTAGACCATCAATCAAATGTGGTTGAAGTTGAAGGTAAGATTTCTAAGCAATATATTTATATTTTGATTGATTCTGGATCTACTCACGATTATATCAGTCCTAAAATTGTTGAGAATTGTGCTTTTAAGAAATTAAAGCATAGAAAATAATGTTTAGTTCAACTAGCCATTGTAACCAAGAAAAAAGTTAGTGAAATGGTAGAGAAATGTCCATTAGAGATTGATGGGATATTGACTTGTGCAAATCTGAATATTCTGACACTTGGTTCCTATGATATTATCATTGGAATGGATTGGTTAGAAGCACACCGAGTTAAAATTTACTGCTACAACAAGACTTTTGAATGCATGGATGAGGAAACCCAAGGGTATTAAATGAATTCCAAAGGTGATTTATGTTAGGCATATTTCATCCATGCAGCTGAAGAAGTTATGTTGGAAGAGTTGTCAATTGTATGCCGATCATGTTTTGGAGGCAACATAAAATTAAATTTCCAAGTTGGAGGACTATCATGTGTTGCAATAATTCAAGGGTGTTTTTCTTGATGAGATTCCAGAACTTCCTCCAAAGAGAGACATTGATTTTACAATTGACATTGTGACAGGAGTTGCACCAATGCCCAAGACACCATACAGGATGAGTGCACCGGAATTGCTAGAATTGGAAATGCAGTTACAAGAGTTGTTGAAAAAGAAATATATCAAGCAAAGTGTCTCCCCATGGGGAGAACCTGTTCTATTTGTGAAAAATAAAGATGGAACACTTAGGTTATGTATTGAATACAGGCAGTTGAACAAAGTCATTGTGAATAAAAAATACCCATTACCTCAAATTGATGACCTTTTTAATCAAATGCAAGGGGCAAAGGTACCTTCGAAGATTGGCTTGAGGTCTGGTTACCATCAAGTAAGAATCAAAGAGGAAGATATTCATAAGACAACATTTAGAACAAGGTATGGTAACTATGAGTTTGTGGTGGTACCATTTGGTCTCATGAATGCACCAGGTACATTCATGTGTCTCATGACTAGTGTTTTTAGCAAGTATTTGGACAAGTTTGTTTTTGTTTTCCTAGATGACATTCTTATCTATTCTAAGAATGAAGAAGAGCATGAAGAAAATTTGAGAATGGCCTTGAAATTTCTAAGGGATCATAAGATGCATGCAAAGCTATGCAAATGTGACTTTTATAAAGATAAAATTCATTATTTGGTTCACATTATCTCAAAGGAAGGAATATCCGTGGACCCTAAGAAGATTGAAGCCATTATGAATTGACCAACTCCAAGGAACGCGCTAGATGTGATATCCTTTATGGGACTTGCTGGTTAGTACATAAGGTTCATTGAAGTATTTTCCAAGGTTGCTTATCTAATTACTTCCTTGCATAACAAAGGCATGAAATTTGAATGGACACCAAAATGTGAATAAAATTTTATAGTGGTTGAAGAATCTTCTCACGAGTGCACCAATTTTGAAAATTGCAGACCCAGAAAAAGACTTTGTGGTTTGTACTAATGCATGCAATCAAGAACTTGGAGGACTTCTTATGCAAGACAACCATGTGGTAATCTATGAGTTAAAAAAGTTAAAGGAGCATGAAAAGAACTATGCCACCCATGATTTATAACTTGCAGCCATAGTGCATGCTTTAAATATGTGGAGGCACTACTTAATGGGAAGAAAATTTGAGCTAAGGACAAACCATTGTGGTCTGAAATATTTGTTTGGGAAACCAACATTAAATGCTAAGCAAGCTAGATGGCTGGAATTTTTGTGTGAATTTTATTTTGAGATCAAACACATAAACGGAAAAGAAAATAAGGTGGTCGATCCACTCGGTAGAAAAGTACATGAAATGCATGTGGCAACCCTTAGTACCTGCCAATCAAATTTGAGGCAACATATTGTTAACTGTGTTGTTGAAGACAAAATGTATGTGCATATAAAGGACAAATTGTAACAGTAGAACTTTTGAAAGAGGTATGAAGGGTATCATCCGGAAGGTGACAGACTTCTTACTTATAAGAATATAATTTGTATTCCAAATTTGGTAGACTTGAGGAGGATTGTTATGGGTGAAATCCATAAAGCTCCATATTTTGGTCACCCGGGACATCATAAAACAATTGCTACAGCTAGAAAACAATATTTCTAGCCAGGGATGAAAAAGGACATTACTGAATAGATTTCTAAGTGCATGAAATATCAATAGGTGAAGGTTGAACACCAACACCCAACATGTTTATTGCATCCATTTCCAATTCTAGAATGGAAATGGGATATAATTTCCATGTATTTTATTACGTGTTTTTCGATGACACTAAAGCAGCATGATTCCATCATGGTGGTGGTGGACAAGTTAACAAAGGAAACACATTTTATATCGGTTAAGTCCACATATAAAATTGATGCCATTGCAAATATTTTCATGAAGGAAATTTTAGATTCCATGGATTGCCTAAGGCAATAATTTTTTATAGGGATACCAAGTTCACTTCAAATTTTTGGAAAGGCCTTTTTGCATAATTTGGTACGCATCTGAATTCTAGCATGACATACATCCTCAAATAGATGGACAAATAGAAAGAGTAAATAAGGTACTTAAAGACATGCTTCGCATGTATGTAATGGACAAACCATCCAAGCGGGAGTATTATCTACACATGGTAGAGTTTATATATAATAATGGGTAGCAAGCATCATTGGGAATGAGTCCATTTGAGGCTTTGTATGGATGGAAGTACAGGACACTAGTGACTTGGGATAATATAGTGAACATAATTGTACTTGGGCCAGAATTGCTTAATGAAATGAAACAAGAGGTTGCAAAGAAGAGGCATAATTTAAATGAAGCCCAAGATAGACATAAAATATATGCAGATAAGCATAGGGTGCATAGGGAGTTCAGTTTTGGAGATCATGTTTACCTTAGAGTGAGGCCAAGGAAGAGTTCCTCGAAGCTTGGGATTTATGGCAAGCTATCACCCAGATATTGTGGGCCATTTGAAGTGCTTGAAAGAATAGATCCAGTTGCATATAGAATTGCGTTTCCTTCTAACACTAGAGCTCATAATGTTTTTCATGTTTCTTTGCTTAATAAATATGTGCATGATCCTAACCATGTGATTAATTGGGATGTGATCCAGGTGGAACCCGAGGGGGAGTTCCAAACCGAACCATTGCGCATCCTAAACAAGAAGGTAACATGCTCCGGAACCAAGCCATTGGACAAGTGAAGGTGCAATGGAAGCACTATGGTCCCGATGAGGCTACATGGGAGCCGGAGGATGCCATGAGAGTGGCATATCCATTTTTGTTCAATTTTGAAGAGCACTGAGGACAATGCTAATTTAAGGAGGAGGGGAATGTAACACCTCAATTTTTACCCCGTTGCATTAAACATGTAAATGATGTAATATCGTTATAAAATCGTGGTGAGGAGCTCAAGGACAAGGCACCACCATTGATTTATCATTCTTGTACTAGCCATTAAAAATCGATGCATGTGGATCGCGTGCTAGCGTGGCACGATAGAAATTATAAATACGATGTAAATATGTATTTGAATAAAAAATACCCACAACTAGCTATGCAAGGCAACAAGAGTATGGGGGCATGATTTTTACAATGAATAGGGAGGGAAATATTCAAACCCTTGAAGAAAATAATGTCAATCCAAGTGTCAATGAGAGAATCCATGAACAATTAACTACCCATGTTGACTTATCCACCCAATCATTTAATTCTTCCAAGAGGTGGTTGAAGTAGTTCTTGTTTTGGAAAATGAAGAGTATGGCTATCCAAATTGTGTGAATGGGAAAGCCATCATTTTGGAAAAACGTGTTTGGCTTCCTGGGAAAGAAAAGATCCATGAATTTGATTCCCAATCCATCATTCATCCATGATTTTTTCTCTCTCACGCAGTTTTGTCTTGCTGGGCATTTTTCTCTTCATTCTTACTACGTTTTCCTTCCTTCTCTAGCTAGGAAAGTTGTTTTTGGTGTTGTAGAACGATGGGGAAGAAGGGAAATCGATTTGGCGGTCTGTGAGATTTGTTTTTGTTATTCGGTTATTTTTGCACATGTTGGGAATTCAAATTCTAGCTTCCAACTATGGTTTCCCCTCTAAAAAAAAATTCATTTTTCTATACCTAACAATAGTGCCTTGTTGTGTGTGTGGGATATTTCTATGGATTGGGTTATATGTATCCCTTGCTTTGGATTGAACTTGTGTGTAAGAAACCAGGAGTAGACAAGGATTTGGAATTTGCTTGATAAACCTAGTGAAGGGTGTAACCTCACCAAAGATGATAGGGCTTTGGCTACTTTTCTATGCACACCTTGAACAACACTAGAAGGGAATGTATGGACTGAGGGAATGTGGAGCAGTGAAGGGAATACTTCCTTGTGTTGGGTGTGTTGGTATTGTGGTGCCAAGCTAGTTGAATCTTGTAGAGGTACTGATAGCTCTATGGTTGAGCTCACTAGCTTAGAAATTCCTTCCTTTCTAGTTTCTTGATATCCTGATAAACCCAACTATGGATTGGCTTGGCTGAGATGTGGTATATACTTGGTTATGTGTGAGTTTGCTTTTCCCTTTTCCTTGTGGAAATCATGCCCATCGCAGGGGTGGAAGATATCTTGAGAGATTGATGAGACAATTGGCCTATGGCTGGGTGGAATATTGCAGTTATATAGCCAGTTGCTCGGGACAACTTCATTTCATGATAAGTATTCTCTTGCATTTGAATTATGCAATGTTTTAATTTGATGCATGTGAGAATTAAGCTTGTGTATCAATGTTGTGTGTGTGTGGATGGAGCCTTAATTTCATTGTTTAATTGTATTATGTACCTGCACACGTAATTTATTTGTTATGAATTTGTAATATTCTTATGGGGCGAAATTTGGAAGCCCAAGTTTAGTTTCATGTTCCCTCCCTTAAGAGGATTGATGGAAGGGGACGTGACAATGAAGGTGTTGTAAGAATAAATTCAACAAACAACATATTCAAATCTAAGGTTAATATTGTATGTTCAAAAGTGTTAATTGAGGAAACAACTATGCCCTGAAAAGCTAGAGAGGAAGACTAGAATACTAGTTTGTTCTCCCTCGGAGATGGAAAGTATTAAGGATGTTCCATCTGGAGGAATGAAGACACTTCATGAATTTGATAACTCTAATACTAATAAATAAATGGTCCATTCTATGAATTATAGAAACTGTAACACTGATAAGGAGTTGGTTCCTTCTATGAATTGTAGAAACTCTAATAGGGATAAGGAATTGGTTCCTTCTATAAATTGTAGAAACTCTAATTGTCACACACCCCAAAATACTTATCTATATATATATATATATATATATATATAAAGGATAAATGCATGCATACTTTTGTACTTCTAGTATCATTGAATCAAATTACTTTACTTGCTTTACATACTAGGATTTAAACAAAAGTTACTTGATGTTAACAGGGTTCAACTTCACTTCTTGGGATCCTAGATCAACCAAGGTGAGCCCTTGTCAAAGATTCTTTAGCAGCAAGTCAAGGTTATGTTCTTGAATAACATCCAAGGTCTAGGAATCAGTCCTAAATTCATTTGTATGCTAGGGTATAGGTTCTTAAACCTTACTTCTTTTATGAGCATACTAACTTAGGATTATAAGCATCATTACATAAGTATTTAACCTAGCACATTTTAGCATGAGGAGGGTTTAAAACCTATACAAACCTTGCATGAAGGTTAGTTTAGATTACTAACATGTAACTTCCACATTGTCCAGTTTATAAATTCTTTGTTAATAATTAAGAACTGCAGATTGCGGATCTCCCTAGTTTTAACTGTTAAATATTAAGGTTTCTGCATTCCCGACTTCCGCATTGTGGGACCTACAATTATATAGATGAGTTTTAACTGCTTCCGCATTCCCGACTTCCACATTGCGGACTTCAGGTTGTGGGAACTTCAGTTATACAGATGAGCTTTAACTACTTCCGCATTCCCGACTTCCGCATTGTGGATTTAGGTTGCGGGACTTCAATTTTTGATTGTTTATTTTAACGATTTTGCATGCCCGACTTCCGCATTGCGGATGCAAGTTGTGGAACTCCAAATTCCCTTTGTTTATTTTTAATGATTCCGCATTCCCGACTGTAATGTCCCCATTTTGACCCCCTTTGTATTAAACCGTAAATGATGTAAATATTGTAATTTAATCATGGTGAGGAGCTCAAGGCCAAGGCCCCACCATTGATTTAGCGTTTATGTATCGGCAATTAAAATAGATGCCTATGGTTCTTGTGCGAGATAGGCACGATGTAAATAAAACATCATGTAATTATGAATTTCAAAGAAAAACCCACAACCGGCTATGCAATGCAACAAAAGAGATGGGGCATGATTCTACAAGGAAAAGGGAGGGAAATTATTCAAACCCTTGGGCCAATGGTGTTAATCCATGTGTCAATGGGGAAACCCATAAACCACCAACTACCCATTTTGTCTCATGCACTCAATCATTTAATTCTTCCAAGAAATTGGTTAAGGCAGTTAATGTCTTGGGATGGGAGAGGTATGGCAGTCAGATTTTCGTGCATGGGCAAGCTACCAACCTGAAAATCGTATTTTTGGCTTGCTGGGCAAGAAAACCCCCACGAAATGCTACCCAAGGCCATTCCTGAGAGAGGACGTTCTTCCTCTCACGCAGTTTGAGCTCACTGGAAGTTATCCTCACGTTTTTCACCATAACCCGGCATTTTCCCATGCCCAGGAATTCGTTTTTGGACTGTGCAACAGCTGGGGAAGGAGGGACGCGAATTGGGACTGAGGGAGAGGTCGTTTTTGCCCCTGGGGCGTTTTTCTGAAATGGGTTCTGCTTCCCCAGTCGAATTTTCCAAGTGCCAACATGTTTTGAGTCTACCCACGTTTTTCTAAAGTCCAGGAAACCCCATCTCATATATCCCACTGTTGGAAACGTTTTCTCATGCTCAGCAAGTGTAGTTTGCTGTTGTGTGCATCCTGGTTTTGATTTGAACCTGTAAGCAAGAAACTGGAATGGTAGTGGACAGAATTGGCTTGATAAACCTAGTGTAGGGAGTATCCTCTCAAGAAGATCAAGAGGCTGGCTACTTTTCTGTGCACACCCTGAGGGCACTAGAAAGGAAGGTATGGCTTGAGGGACTGTGTGACAGTGAAGAGGATACTTCCTTGTGTTGGGTGTGTAGGCATTGTGAGTGCCAAGCTGAATAGATCTGGGAGGGGTACCCATAGCTCTGTGGTTGAGCTCACTAGCTTAGCAATTCTTCCTTTCCATCTCCTAGCAGCCTGATAAACCCAATTGTAGATTGGCTTGGCTCATTTTGGTGTATGCTTGGCTATGTGTGAGTCTGCTGTTCCTTGGTTCCTTGTAGAGATCATGCCCAGCTCGGGGGGTGGCAGTGGTGCTGAGAGATTAAGGAGCACACTGGCCTATGGTTGGGTGGAACGTTGCAGTTGCATAGCCAGTTGCTTGGGACTGCCTTATTGAGATAAGTATTCTCTTGTGTAAATTGGCAATTATCATTTGATGAATGTTATGAATGTATGTGAATGTATTAAACGAAATTGCTTCTGCTGTGTTTTTAAAAGTTTATGCATTTCCATATGATCTTGTATAGTTCTGCACAGATCTTTACTTCATGGCTGTCACATAATCTTGAATGTGTGTTAGAGATCAACAACATTGATTTGATTACAGTCGTTTTTCCATAGTATGCATAGATACAGGTCTTTGCATCAATGATCTTAATTCCAACGTTTTGGGGCTAATTGCCCGGATTGTGTACCACGTCCTCTCTATCCTGCTGTATGGTAGGAGGGGACACTACATTATGGTATCAGAGCTGCGTTGCAGCATTGGGCCTCTATGGGCCAAAACTGATAGAAATTACAAGGGAAGATTTTAAATTTCCCAAGTCTGTTTTTGAAAATTTCCGTTTTAAGACTGTTTTTGAAATTTTTGGTTTAAGACTGTTTCGGAAGGAATTCCCGAATGCCTTCCGAAACAGCGGAAGCATTCGGCGAATCGTTCCGAAATTTCGGAAGCGTTCCGAGAATTTTTCCGAAAATTTGCGAAGGGAAGTTTTTCGGAAGGAATTCTCTTCCGAAATTGCGGAAGGAATTCTCTTCCGAAATTTCGGAAGGATTCCGCGAACCGCTCCGAAACAGCGGAAGAATTCAGCCAATGGCTCCGAAACAGCGGAGAAAATTTTTGTTTAAAATGAAAAAAAAAAAATTTCTAAGTGTCGGCGTGAAAATGAATTTTCGGAAGGAAATCTCTTCCGAAATTGCGGAAGGAATTCTCTTCCGAAATTGCGGAAGGAATTCTCTTCCGAAATTACGGAAGGATTCCGCGAACCGCTCCGAAACAGCGGAAGAAAATTCTTTAAGTGAAAAATTTTTCTAAGTGTCGGAATTTTTCGGAAAGAATTCTCTTCCGAAATTGCGGAAGGGATTCTCTTCCGAAATTTCGGAAGGATTCCGCGAATCGTTCCGCAACTGCGGAAGACTTCGGCGAATCGTTCCGAAACGCGGAAGAGTTCGCCGAATCGTTCCGCAACTGCGGAAGACTTCGGCGAATCGTTCCGCAACTGCGGAAGACTTCGCCGAATCATTCCGAAAAATCACCCGAAATCGAGGAAGCTTTGCGGCGGAAGCATTCCGCGAATGGCTCCGCAACTGCGGAAGCCTTCGCCGAATGGCTCCGCTCGGCAGATCGCCCCGCCGTTGCGGAAGCGTTCGGCGAACTGCTCCGCAATTGCGGAAGCCGTCGCCGAACCGCCCCGCAATTGCGGCAGCATTCAGCCAACCTCTCCGCAGTCGCGGGAACACACAGTGAACCGGCCCGCATTGCGGAAGCCTTCAGCATATCACCCCGCCCATTGCGGGAGCATATAATGAACCTCCCCGCAGTTGCGGGAGCAGTGTGTGAACCGCCCATCGCGGCAGGATTCAGCGAACTGCCCGTTGCGGCAGGAATTCGCGAACCGCCCGATGCGGCGTGATTCCTTAAAAAAAAAAAAAAAAAAAAAAAAAAAAAAAAAAAAAAAAAAGAAGCCACAAGGGGGCAAGCCCCCTTGACCCCCCTTTTTCTTTTTCCCCTCATATTTTCATTGTTGTGATTTGACGAATTATCGGTATGGCATTTTTCCACATGCATGAAGTAAATTGTGAATTTCTGAGAATGTAATGCAGCTAACAATTGTGTTGATGAACACATTTCAGAGAGTCACAGTTACAGCAGGATAACACTCTAGATAATACAGTGGAAAAATTTTGGATCTTGGTTGGGCCAAGAAAATGCACATCATGAATGATGCACAGGATCCCTATGAACCTGAGACAGATGCCATGGGGGAGAACATACAGGTTGAGAATGCTGAAACAGAATCTAATGGGAGAAGAAATCAAGAGACCCCTCCAGATGTTGCAGCCACCATGAGAAGCCTAAGGGTGGAGTTGCAAAGCTGTAGGGAAGATAATGAAAGGATGATTAAAGCTCAAGAAGAACAAAACCAGCTGAATGCAGCCATGCTGCAGAGTTTGACAGACATCCAAAGGCAAATAAACTCTGGGCATCAGATATCGAATCCAGAAAAGGGTGGAAGTAGCTCTAGAAGAAATTCCCGTAAGAGGGCCAGTAGCCCAAGAAGAATTTCTACAGACAACACATATAGTCCAGAAATCTCTTCTAATGAATCATCTGACTCTGAAGAGTCCATTGAGGGTTCAAGCTCTTCATCTCACAAGAGCAAGAGAAAGAAGCACTACAGGAACAATTCACATGGGGAATTTAAGAAGGCAAAACCTCCTACATTTGACGGAGAGGTAAAATCTGGTCAAGAAGCTGAAGCTTGGCTTCTTGGGATGAGAAAATACTTCCAAGTCCAAGACTACTCAGGAAATATGAAGGCAAGGGTAGCCATCTTCAACTTGAACGGAAGAGCATCTATATGGTGGGAACACACCAGGCAAGTGAAGAAGATCAACGAAAGGAAGATCGTGTGGAAGCAGTTCACGAAATACTTCAAGCAGAAGTACCTCTCGGATAGGTACTATGATGATAAGATCAAAGAGTTCCATGAGCTGAGATTGGGACAATTGACCATGGAAGAATATGCAAACAAGTTCTTGGAGCTGTTGAGGTATGTCAAGTATATTCGAGATGATAAGGTCAAAATTCAGCGTTTCCTAAGTGGACTACCACAGTCATATAAAGACAGAATTGAGTTCGATGAACCTCGAACCCTAGAGGAGGCCATAAGAAAGGCCAAGTATTGCTTTGATCAAAATAGAGGCAAACCAGAATTCCATAAGGCGTGGAAGGATAAGAAAAATGAAAAGTTTGATCAAAGGAAGAAGGGGTTCAAGCCTCCTCAATTCCGGAATCAGCAAAGGCAACCATCACAGGTTGTGACTAAGCCAACTAGGATGATGGGAGACAAGCCAAGAGATCCAAAGGAGCCAAGAGAACCACTTCAATGTTGGGGTTGTGGAGGAGAGCACATGCTTAGGAACTGTCCACATAGGAATGGGAATGCAAGTCAAGTTCACAACGTCCAAGGAGCTGGAACTGTGGGTCAAGTGGCAAGGACAATCCCTAGAATCTATGCAGCAGTGGACGACCGCCAAGCAGATCATCAGTCAACTGTGGTTGAGGTTGAAGGTAAGATTGCTAAGCAATCTGTTTCTATTTTGATTGACCCTGGATCTACTCACAGTTATGTCACTCCTAGAATTGTTGAGATGTGTGCTTTCAAGAAATTAAAGCATAGTAAATCTTGGTTAGTTCAACTAGCCACTGGAACCAAGAGAAAAGTTAGCGAAATAGTAGAGAAATGTCCATTAGAGATGGATGGGCTATTCACTTATGCAGATCTGAATATTTTGCCACTTGGTTCCTATGATATTCTCATTGGAATGGATTGGTTAGAAGCACATAGAGTTAAACTTGACTGCTACAATAAGACATTTGAATGCATGGACGAAGAAGGAAACCCGAGGGTTGTAAAAGGCATTCCAAAGGTGACTTCTGTTAGACAGGTTTCAGCCATGCAACTGAAGAAGTTCTGTAGGAAGGGATGCCAATTGTATGCAGCCCACATTTTAGAGGCAACAGAGAATGAAACTCTTAGACTGGAGGACTATCGTGTATTGCAAGAATTCAGGGATGTTTTTCCAGATGAGATTCCAGGACTTCCTCCAAAGAGAGACATTGACTTTACAATTGAACTTGTGCCAGGAGGGGCACCAGTGTCTAAGACACCGTACAGGATGAGTACACCGGAATTGCTAGAATTGAAGATGCAATTACAAGAGTTGCTGGAAAAGAAATATATTAGGCCAAGTGTGTCCCCGTGGGGAGCACCTGTTCTATTTGTGAAAAAGAAAGATGGAACACTCAGGTTATGTATTGATTACAGGCAGTTGAACAAAGTCACTGTGAAGAACAAATACCCATTGCCCCGAATTGATGACCTTTTTGATCAAATGAGAGGAGCAAAGGTATTTTCAAAGATTGACTTGAGGTCTGGATACCATCAGGTAAGAATCAAAGAAGAAGATATTCATAAGACAGCCTTTAGAACAAGGTATGGACACTATGAGTTTGTAGTGGTACCATTTGGCCTCACGAATGCACCAGCTACATTCATGTGTCTCATGAATAATGTTTTTAGCAAATATTTGGACAAGTTTGTTCTGGTATTCCTAGACGACATTCTCATCTATTCTAAGAATGAAGATGAGCATGAAGAACATTTGAGAATGACAATGCAGTTATTAAGGGAGCATAAGCTGTATGCCAAGTTGAGCAAATGTGACTTTTATAAAGATAGAATTCATTATTTGGGTCACATCATCTCCGACAAAGGAATATCTGTAGACCCTGAGAAGATTGAAGCCATTATGAATTGGCCAACTCCAAGGAATGTGACTGATGTGAGATCTTTTATGGGCCTTGCTGGTTACTACAGGAGGTTTATCGAAGGATTCTCCAAGGTTGCTAACCCGATCACTTCTTTGCAAAAGAAGGGGATAAAGTTTGAATGGTCGCCAAGATGTGAGGAAAGTTTTCAACGGTTGAAGAATCTTCTTACAAGTGCACCTATTCTGAAAATTGCAGATCCGGAAAAAGACTTTGTGGTGTGTACAGACGCATGCAATCAAGGACTTGGAGGAGTTCTTATGCAAGACAACCACGTGATATGCTATGAGTCAAGAAAGTTGAAGGAGCATGAGAAGAACTATGCTACTCATGATATAGAACTTGCAGCCATAGTACATGCTTTGAAGATGTGGAGGCATTACTTAATGGGAAGAAAATTTGAGCTAAGGACAGACCATTGTGGTCTGAAATACTTGTTTGATCAGCCAACTTTAAATGCTAGGCAAGCTAGATGGTTGGAATTTTTGTGTGAATTTGATTTCGAAATCAAGCACATAAAAGGGAAAGAGAACAAGGTGGCTGATGCACTCAGCAGGAAGGTACATGAAATGTATGTGGCAGCGCTTAGTACATGCCAACCAGATTTGAGGCAGCAGATTGTTAACCATATGGTTGAGGATGAAGTGTATGAGCAGACAAAGGGCAAATTGCAGCAGCAAAACATTGAAAAGAAGTATGAGGGTTATCATTTGGAAGAAGGCGGACTTCTTACTTATAAGAATAGAGTCTATATTCCAAATGCGGCAGGTTTGAGGAGAATGGTTATGGATGAGATCCATAAAGCTCCATACTCTGGTCACCCAGGATATCAGAAAACAATTGCTACAGCAAGAAAATACTATTTTTGGCCAGGCATGAAGAAGGATGTCGCCGAATACATCTCTAAGTGCATGGAATGTCAACAGGTGAAGAGTGAACACCAACATCCAACAGGTTTATTGCTTCCAGTGCCGATTCCAGAATGGAAATGGGAAGTAATCTCCATGGATTTTATTACAGGATTGCCAATGACTAAGAGACAACATGATTCCATCATGGTTGTGGTGGACAAGTTAACGAAGGCAGCACATTTTACACCGGTTAAGTCCACACATAAAGCCGATGCCATTGCAGATATTTTCATGAAGGAAATTTTTAGATTACATGGGTTTCCTAAGGCAATAATTTCTGACAGAGATACCAAGTTCACTTCCAATTTTTGGAAAGGGCTCTTTGCAGATTTGGGTACACAGCTAAGCTTTAGCACCGCATACCATCCTCAAACAGATGGGCAAACTGAAAGAGTAAATCGAGTGCTTGAAGACATGCTCTGCATGTATGTAATGGACAAACCATCCAAGTGGGAGGATTATCTACACCTGGTGGAATTTGCATATAACAATGGGCAACAAGCATCATTGGGAATGAGTCCTTATGAGGCTTTGTACGGCAGAAGGTGTAGGACACCAGTGACCTGGGACAATCCAGTGAACAGAATTGTACTTGGGCCAGAATTTCTTAAGGAAATGGAACAAGAGGTTGCAAAGATCCGGCAAAATTTAAAAGCAGCCCAGGATAGACAGAAAAGCTATGCAGATAAACATAGAGTGCATAGGGAATTCAATGTTGGGGATCATGTATATCTTAGAGTGAAATCAAGGAAGAGTTCCTTGAAGCTTGGGAGTTGTGCCAAGCTATCACCTAGATATTGTGGGCCATTTGAAGTGCTTGAAAGAATAGGACCAGTTGCATATAGACTTGCATTGCCTGCTAGCACTAAAGCTCATAATGTTTTTCACGTCTCTTTGCTTAAGAAATATGTACATGATCCTAACCATGTGATTAATTGGGATGTGATCCAGGTGGAACCCGAGGGAGAATTCCAAACCGATCCATTGTGCATCCTAGACAAGAAGGTAACATTGCTCCGGAACCGAGCCATCGGACAGGTAAAGGTGCAATGGAAGCACTACGGTCCCGATGAGGCTACATGGGAGCTGGAGGATGCCATGAGGGTGGCATATCCATTTTTGTTCAATTTTGATGAGCACTGAGGACAGTGCTAATGTAAGGGGAGGGGAATGTAATGTCCCCATTTTGACCCCCTTTGTATTAAACCGTAAATGATGTAAATATTGTAATTTAATCATGGTGAGGAGCTCAAGGCCAAGGCCCCACCATTGATTTAGCGTTTATGTATCGGCAATTAAAATAGATGCCTATGGTTCTTGTGCGAGATAGGCACGATGTAAATAAAACATCATGTAATTATGAATTTCAAAGAAAAACCCACAACCGGCTATGCAATGCAACAAAAGAGATGGGGCATGATTCTACAAGGAAAAGGGAGGGAAATTATTCAAACCCTTGGGCCAATGGTGTTAATCCATGTGTCAATGGGGAAACCCATAAACCACCAACTACCCATTTTGTCTCATGCACTCAATCATTTAATTCTTCCAAGAAATTGGTTAAGGCAGTTAATGTCTTGGGATGGGAGAGGTATGGCAGTCAGATTTTCGTGCATGGGCAAGCTACCAACCTGAAAATCGTATTTTTGGCTTGCTGGGCAAGAAAACCCCCACGAAATGCTACCCAAGGCCATTCCTGAGAGAGGACCTTCTTCCTCTCACGCAGTTTGAGCTCACTGGAAGTTATCCTCACGTTTTTCACCATAACCCGGCATTTTCCCATGCCCAGGAATTCGTTTTTGGACTGTGCAACAGCTGGGGAAGGAGGGACGCGAATTGGGACTGAGGGAGAGGTCGTTTTTGCCCCTGGGGCGTTTTTCTGAAATGGGTTCTGCTTCCCCAGTCGAATTTTCCAAGTGCCAACATGTTTTGAGTCTACCCACGTTTTTCTAAAGTCCAGGAAACCCCATCTCATATATCCCACTGTTGGAAACGTTTTCTCATGCTCAGCAAGTGTAGTTTGCTGTTGTGTGCATCCTGGTTTTGATTTGAACCTGTAAGCAAGAAACTGGAATGGTAGTGGACAGAATTGGCTTGATAAACCTAGTGTAGGGAGTATCCTCTCAAGAAGATCAAGAGGCTGGCTACTTTTCTGTGCACACCCTGAGGGCACTAGAAAGGAAGGTATGGCTTGAGGGACTGTGTGACAGTGAAGAGGATACTTCCTTGTGTTGGGTGTGTAGGCATTGTGAGTGCCAAGCTGAATAGATCTGGGAGGGGTACCCATAGCTCTGTGGTTGAGCTCACTAGCTTAGCAATTCTTCCTTTCCATCTCCTAGCAGCCTGATAAACCCAATTGTAGATTGGCTTGGCTCATTTTGGTGTATGCTTGGCTATGTGTGAGTCTGCTGTTCCCTGGTTCCTTGTAGAGATCATGCCCAGCTCGGGGGTGGCAGTGGTGCTGAGAGATTAAGGAGCACACTGGCCTATGGTTGGGTGGAACGTTGCAGTTGCATAGCCAGTTGCTTGGGACTGCCTTATTGAGATAAGTATTCTCTTGTGTAAATTGGCAATTATCATTTGATGAATGTTATGAATGTATGTGAATGTATTAAACGAAATTGCTTCTGCTGTGTTTTTAAAAGTTTATGCATTTCCATATGATCTTGTATAGTTCTGCACAGATCTTTACTTCATGGCTGTCACAGAATCTTGAATGTGTGTTAGAGATCAACAACATTGATTTGATTACAGTCGTTTTTCCATAGTATGCATAGATACAGGTCTTTGCATCAATGATCTTAATTCCAACGTTTTGGGGCTAATTGCCCGGATTGTGTACCACGTCCTCTCTATCCTGCTGTATGGTAGGAGGGGACACTACACCGACTTCCGCGTTGCGGATGCGGGTTGCAAAACTCCAAATTTTTCAAGGTTTAAAAATAACGATTCCGCATTCCAATTGCGGATTCGGTGGATTCGACGGCTTACTGAAACGTTTAACAGGTAAGCCAAAACTTAGAAATTTTTTGAACTTGTAAATAATTACAAATTATTAATCAAGATCTAGGGTTTGAATGTGTAATTTTATCTTTCTAAACTGTTATAAATTATTCTAACTACAAAAATATCAAACGCCTATGTGATTCCACATTTGAAATAAACCATGTACATAGCTTTGCTTATAATAGCAAAGGCATAAACAATCATTGATCCATTGTTTGATGCATAACTTATAAACTTCTGAATAAAAAACTGAATGAAGGATGTTATAGTAAAAACGGTAATGTACAGTCATTTCAAAATATAAGGAATAATGGAATAAAACCTGAAATGACTAACAATTTTAGGAACTATTTACAGTACAAAGTAAGTTCAAAATAGTGATACAATAGTTGGTAATATACCTAAGCAATGTGATCATTCTTCCTATCAATCTATATATCATTTACAGTAATTAATATTCGCAGAATGATAAAAAGACAATTGATAACATACATAAACAATATAATCATTCCGAACAATTTTAGGAATCATTTATGGTAATGGATAATTTTTAGAATAGTAAAACAATAGTTGATAACATTCATAAGCAATGTAATCATTTTTCCTAACAATTACATATCATTTACAGTAAACAGACATTTCATAAATAATATAAATAGAACCTAAACCAGCAGAGACAATTAAAATTGAAGGTCGTCGTTCCTCGCAACCAATCTTCTAGAACAACCAAACTACTTGTTTTGAAACCCCTGAGCCTGTTCGCTGAACCACAAGGACAAAGACTGGTCATAGAGTTCCTCTTGCATAAGCTAGGTCACAATCTCACTTCATCATAAGCCTCCTGCTCAGTGGATGAAATCAATACTTTATAGTATTTGCCTAGGACTTAGGTCATTTATGAGCCACCTGCTCGTAATTGTTCCAACAGGAGTTTTGACCTGAATTTTAGGGAGGATGCCTCCTGCACCATTGTGCCTTTACTAGACTGTCTTGCCATAATGGGTTTTCCTCTTGACACTTGTCATTTCTCCTTGTGGGTCAACAAACAATCTTCAACAACTATTTCAGTTTTGATTCCCTCAGCTATTTAATAATTTAGAATTAATAATTCATTACAAATGTCTTGACCTCACTTGGTTAATAATGTCAAATCAAATAATAACATATGGTCCTTAATAAAACCATAATCATTCGATGAAACAATAATCATTCGGGTTTGTTGGTGTATTCCACTAATACTGATAAGAAATTAATTTCTTCTATGAATTGTAGAAACTCAACTTCTAAATTACAAATTATCCTCGTGGAACCTTCTTTAAAGGGGTAGATTGAGATTAAAAAGGATACAAACATGAGAAATTATCCACTTACTTTATTTGTTTGTTTTGTTGAGTAAGAAACACTATCTAATACTTACATATCTATTTTTATATTAAATTTTCAAATATGAAAAATAATTTTTTCCTTGTACTCATCTTTCACAATATTAATTACTTAAAAAAATACATTTTAAAGAATCACTCAATAATCTGAAAATTTGGTTGATACTTTATCCATGGACAATTTCTTTATAAAACTAGAATCTCATGTGAGACATTTTATTTATTTGTTCACCACATCTAACACATTTTTAATAGATAATATTTTGGCAGTTATTTTTAATTAATATCGAGATTTTTCAGTGGATTATATTTCTTAATAATATCCCACTCGAGGAGATTTATTTTCATATATTTCCTCTTTTTAGGTAGGTCCTACTTTTCTTCGGATTGCTGGGTTGTTCGTTATGTGTGTTTTCTAATTTTGCAATGTTTGGACAGGATTTTAAAAATTCTCGAAGGCATTAATTGTTTTTTTTTACGTAAAAGTGAATCGTGTAATATAATTGGTTATTATTATTATTATATAATGAAAGGGGGTGGTCCGGTGGATTTACTTAAATATAACATTTAATGTGAAAATGCGTAGCTAGATGCTAAAAATTCTTGATATAGTCAAACAATCATTGATTCAAAGGTACAATATAAATTACACCAGTGATAAACTTTAATTTGTTGCCTCAATAATAGTAAACATGAAGCTTCTTCAAATTATTCATCCAATCGTGTAACATCACCGGCCTTTCCAAGATATTTTTCAATAAATGTTACAATCCACAGTGCAAACCACCTTGCATTGCTCGCTTTTGGTGGAAGAATTGAGAATGATACGGTCCTTTTAGTTTGCTGGAAGAATTGAGAAACATTGGCAATGATGTAATTTTGCTATTTGTTTAGTTATGGGTTACAGTATGTTTTTTGGTTTTGAGTGAAAAGTTGTAATAGTTATGTTATTTCTAAAAATATTTTAATCTAATTTAGTAGGAAAAGAGAATTTGTTTTATTGAATGGTGTAGATATAATAATGTGATTAAATTGGGTATTCAATAAGCATTTTATAGTGCATTATTTAATTATATTTTTATATGGATATGAATTGTTGGATCTGATCCAACTGTTAATTTAACGGTTCATATTCCCTCAACAACAACATTAAATGCTGCATTGCACGGTGTTTATTTAACATCATTAAATTGATCTTATGTATGTACATATTTGTTTGGAGATGTGTTGGAGAGGTCTATTTTGTCTTCATTAGTGTACTCCTCCCTTTGAGGTGCAAAAGAGTATCTTTGTCTAACTCATGGTTCAATTCAAAATACATGTAAAATTGGGCCCTAATCATGTCCAAATTTTTCATATGAAACAATTGTTTGGAAGAATTAGGATTTTGTGATTTCTCCATGCAAATTTATGTTTACCTATGTCTAAAGTCGACTATAAAACTTACGTAATATCTTGGCTTTTAATTTCCACTGCCAAGGAGTTATCTAACCATAATGTACTTTTTCTTTGTATCCTTCTTCTTTCAAAATATGTCTCAATGATGATTTGTCTTCCAAATGAAGACACAAATGGAGATCAAAACATTGATTCTCCATGTAACCAACTCAATGACAATCTTGGCTCTTAACATTTTATGATGTTGAATTGAAATTGGTGAAGTGGAATCTCCTTAAAGGAATCCTACACTTGGTTTGGGATAGTTGGGAATAAAGAAGGTACTATCTTTTTCAATCCAAGTGTTATACTATGTTTTGTGTCATGGATTTCTTCCCAAATTTGAGGAGGCTTGAAAATATCATTATGTACTTGATGTTCTTCTACGCATTCATAACAATTTTCGTTTGTGATTTCAAAAGAAAATTCAAGTTCACATTGATTGATATTGCTTTTAGTATCACTCCTTGCCTCTTCTTGGGACTCATCCTAAAAAATTATCTTCATCAATTTAATGTTTATGAATTATTCCTTCTCATGGCCAGTTAAGGAATCATCAATGATATCATTTGGTTTATTTTTATCACCTAGTTGTACTCGGTCATTGGTTTTACATGTTGCATGAACCATTTGCATTAGATTAATTGTATTGCAAGTTGCTTCGAGCGTTTGTACTAGATCATCTATGTCACAAATATTAACATCTATCATTTTTATGAGGTTATTTGTGTCAAAAGTTGTATCAATCAGATGTATGAGGTCATTTTCTTATATAAGTTGTATCAACAATGTTCTCAATTTGCTTGTCCTTTTCAATTAATTTTGTTCGAAGTACTTTAATCAATTGATCCTTCTAATCAATTTGCTTTTGAATATTATGAACACAATTATCCAAATCTTGTAAGTTGTCTTGTAGTTCTTTGATTTATTGATTAGTGTTTTGCCAGTGCTTCCTCATTTACCCATTTTGCAATTTTGCTTGTACTTTCTCACTTATGTCACACTTGCTTATATGTATTTCATGCTTGCTCACTACTATGCCTGCTTTAGGTGTTGCATACCACCGATCATGCACCCCAAAGTGTAATTTTACAATTAGTGGATTGAAAATGGCCTCCTTATTCAATTTTAGGTAGGACTTTATGGCAATTTTCACAAGTGAATTTTCAAATGAAAAAAAAAACTTATTGACTTGAAATGGTTTAAGTAAACCTCCTTTGTACAATTCAATGACTTATCCTTCTTCAATTCAACGATTCAATCAACTCTTGATTCAAAGTAGTTTTCTTCTTGCTGCATTTACAATTTGATAATTAGTGTTTCTTTATGTGTGTGTGTTTTTCTTGCCAAATTAAATACGTGTAAAAACTAGACATAAAATGTCATCAAGCATTCGAGAAAACATACTCAATCGCACTCATACAAGTGTCCTTATACCCCTTTATTTGGATTTTGGGACAAGTCTAAGACAACTAAAAAAATGATTTTATTTTTACACTTAAACCTCTTATTCTAATTTTGGGATTTTGTGATTGTCAAGGGGCTCATAGTCTAACAATGCATGAGCTCACGCACAAATGTAAAAGAGCCAAACTAAACCAAAATGTTGCAATCCCTTCAACAATTGATGTTTGCTAATAAAGATGATTAGGATGAAGAAATTCATCAAACAACAAATTAGAGAGGGTTATTACTATCCCATTCAAAAGTGTCAATTGAGGAAAACAATTTTCCCTAGAAGGCTAAAGAGGAAGACTAGCTCCCTCAAATGTGCAAGTTGTTAAGGATGCCCCACTAAGAAGAATGGAGACACTTTGTGAATTTGATAATTCTAATTTTGATAACAAATTGGCTCATTTTATGAATTGTGAAAACTCAACTTAATCATCCTTGTAGAACATTCTTCAAAAAGGTGGGTAAAAGTTAAAAAGAAAAAAGAAAAAAACAATAAAATCAATGATTTCTTATATTTTAGACTCCAAATTGTTTTCTTTACTTATCTGGTTTAATTAAAAAAATCATTACTTATATGTATATTTTTATATTAAATTATCATATGGTAGGTGGATTTTCTACCAACGTTTTTATAAGAATATAACCTCTTTCTTTATTATTATTACTAAAAAGAAGGTTGGCATCTTTCTTTATTATTATTACTAATAAACGGTCTTTTAAGGAAACACAAAAAAACATAACACACTTTGATTCTATTTCAAAATATAAATAACAAAAAAGACACACATTTAAAGAAAAAACACTATCGTGTGGGTACCAAATAATTTGAAAATTTAAGATAAATTATTAATTGGCAAAATCTTTATACAGCTATGTGCCAATTTTCATCGATGGAGAATTTTGTATTTATTATCCCAAATAATTTGAAAATTTAAGATAAATTATTAACCGACAAAATCTTTATACAGCTATGTGCCATTTTCATCGATGGAGAATTTTGTAATTATTATTATTTTTTTCACCGTGTCTACCCTTTAAGAATCTCGTACAGTTTTCTTTTTTTTAAGAATCTCTTACAGTTTTTTTTTTTCTTAATGTAATTGTGGTCGAGAGTTTTCGGTGCATTATATTTTATATATATATCCCACCTATTATATTTTATTAATATAAGAGAAGTCGAGATTTTTCGGTGGATTATCCATATTTTTAATAATATGCCACTTGAGGAGGCGAACACTTTGATTGGTTAAAATTTGTTCCGTGAATTTGCTCTTTTACAGGGTCCCACTTTCTTGGGATTGCCATTTTTCGCAGATTATCGGTATCTATGTTTATATGCTTTCTAACAGATTTTTAAAATTCTCAAAGGCATTGATTTTTTTTATGTCAATGTACTCCATTTTGCATGTGTGATATAACATTCAGTTACATTTAGCTAGTGGTGGGGTTTTTGGGTTGATTCGATGGAGATCTATATATTAATTTTATATATTAATTTTGTGGGGGTAATTTGACTCTACAAAATTTCGAGGATTTTATGATGATAATTTTATTTTTGCTTGGAAAATGTTCATTTATGCGAACATTAAGGTTGGGCTCGGTCCATGGTTTTCATTTTAATTATCAGATATAATGATCTATAGTGGTGGGGTTTTTTGGTTGATTCGATGGAGATCTATATATTAATCTTGTGAGAGCAATTTGACTCTACAAAACTTCGAGAATTCTATGATGATAGTTGTACTCTTGCTTGGAAAATGTTCATCCATACGAACATTAAGGTTGAGCTCGGCCCATGGTTTTCACTCTAATATCACCTCAATGAAACAATCATAGATTTCCATAATTATCAATTATAATGATCACCTCAATGAAACAATCATAGATTTCCACTCTTAAGAAGAAAAAAAATCATTTATACATTGAAATAAATAAATATAATATTGATTTAAAGGTTGTCACTTTGAATTCACATGTAAACTTCATTTTTGTGGCTAAATAATAGTAAAACATAAAGCTTGTCTTCAAATTATTTATCCAATCATGTCACATCACCTCTCTTTCTATGATATTCTTACTTTGCTAGGCACTATAGTTTTTGGTTACAAATCAATCTCTTTTTAGGATTGAGAATGATATGGTATTTTGTAGTCATGCTTCGCAAGGAATATAGTTTTCAGTTACTAGTCAATCTCTTTTTAATCTCTTTTAACTATTAAGCTTAGCAATATATGGAGTGGTTAAAGGTATTATTTATATCGGTAGACTTTGCATTTTTCTTTGAGGTACTTTGACAAAGTGTATTTTGATTTCTTAAATATAAAAAGAAAAGAAAATAATCATTATCAATTTTTTATAAAAAAAAGGATTTTATTAATTTAAGTTATTAGAAAAAAAGTTATTTTATTTTTTAAGTATAAATGATTAAATTAATTTCAATGTATCATTATATTTATCACAAGATTCATGTAAATAACAAAAAATTAATAGTCTCCATATATGGTTATCCATTTATTTTTGTAGGCAAATGTTACCCACGTTAATACATAATAAAAACATGTTACATAATCCCATCACCATTTCACAAGGTATGTGTCTCCTTATTATACTTGTCGATAGAAAATGTATTCTAGTGTTCGAGCATTGAATCACAAGTAGCTCTATTGTTGACTAAATTTATTTTGCTATTTTCCCAAGTTCTACATTAGGCCATATATTTTATTTATTTATTTTCAAAATAAATTCTTTTATGTGACATGCAATTGGCTAGGAAGTTGAAGGTCTTATTGTCGGGATGACGATGAACTTCATGGTAATAGGGAGGCTCTTTTAATGCTCTCTCATGCTTTAATAATGGTGATGGCCATTGAATGCCACACCACCAATTCTTCCCACCGCTTCCATCGCCAACCTCCACCATCAATCGCCTCCCGTTTGATTAATTAACAACCTTTGTCTCTTCATTATCCTCGTTGAGGAGCTCATCACCTTTGCAATGGTGCACAACCACCACCTTCATCATCATTTGTAAGTTGTAATATTTAGAGATTGCTAACCTATATTACAGTCACATTACAGTGCCTTCATCACCATTTGTAAGTTGTAAGTTGTAATATTTAGAGGCTTCATCTTCATCTATAAGCTAAATAGATCTCAAAATTTAAATTTCTCCTTTTTCTATTAGTTACTTATGAATGACTGGTCTTCATTTGTTACTTACGTTCATCTGGAAAGTGGACTAGAGTAAAGCCAAGGCGCGAGCCAAGGGAAGCTCAACGAGGGGATTGACACAATGCATGCAAGGGCCCAACTAATAGAGGGTTCAAGCACCTGCCATATTCCACTATTCAACATGACTTCCAGAGAAATGGTATGGCCATATATGAATACTTTCGTTCTCATCTCAAATTTTAAGCTCATCTACTGAGTTGTTGTATGCATAGAATATCAATATTACCCAATATTGAACGACAATCCTGTAATGCGATAAAATATAGATATAGAGCCTATCATCAACACCATTAGGGTCACTAATAACCTCCCAAAAAATACGTTAATGTATGCACTGAGTTTACTCAGTTGTTTACTCCCCAATTGCATTTAACTGATAAATCATAATTAAAATAGGATGTTGTTGACTTTATAACGAAAATGAAATAGGAAACTATGAGAATTGATTTATTTTACTCGTTTGAAGAATTTGTGAAAAATAGGTTGTTGTATGGACATAATAGCAATATTACTTGGGATTAAACAACAATCATGCCATTCTTAAGGAAATAAAATAGAGATATAGAGCCTATCATCAACACCATTAGGTCCACCGATAACCTCACAACATATAGTTTCATGCTTGCACTGGATTGATTCAGTTGTTTACTCCCCAACTGCAAGAATTCATAATTCATAATCAAAACTACAAGAACTAACCAATCATAATAAAAACAAGATGCTTCCGACATTATAACCAAATTACAATCACAAACTATGAGAATTGATTTATTTTATTCATTTGAAGAATTTATAAGGAATAGAGCAAGGTACAAAAAAAATGAGCTAATGGATATGCAAATGCAAGAGCTAGGGTATGATGGCCTCACATCTCCCTTAGATGAACTTTCTGGGATGGCCAAAATTAAATAGTTGGAGGCCCAAGACCTTGAATACCACCCAGTTATGTTGAGGGTATGCTAAGAGCATGTAGATTTCACCCTATTCCTCAAAGAAGCAATGCAGTACCACATGGTACAACACTACAGGTGAGTGCATTATGACTCACCTGCTCACTTAGACCAGTTGATTGCTAATGGAATCCCTCTCAATTGAACCATTCTAGAAGGACATAGCAAGGTCAAATTACACTACAAAGCATGCCATCTTTGGACTTGTTGCACATGGTCAGGGTTACCATGGAGGAGGCATTGCAAAGAGTGGTTTGAACATAGTAGAACCTTGTTAAACTACATCAGTCGAACCAAGAGCTTTAGATTTAGCTGGTTGAGGTGGTGATGATAGATATACTCATATGCAGGTGTAGTGGCAAGTGGAAATAGAATTGGAGTTGTTCCATGTTAAATTATATCATATGTGACTAGAGTTTCAATTCGTAGACCTTGTTGTCATAGAATTGACTCTTGACTACTCACCAGCAGAGCAACTTTATACACTATACTAGTCACGGGGCCACTTGAAACAACAAGTTGAAGAGTGCAAAAAAAAACACATTTCAAGCAAACCATGGATCATATTCTACAACTACTAAGCGAGGGACTTAGGATCTAACAGGAGCTATACCAATTAGCAGTGGGTAATAAGAGGGACCATTGTTAGGATATTTAGACACTTAGGAGCTAATTAAGATCAACTTGTTCTAATATATATCCATTAGGAAAGTGTGTTTCTTTAGTATGCATTTGTAAATATCTTATCCAATGGTCGCGATATGTTCTAGATATAGAGTGAACCGACGGTTCAACTTCTCTTAGATCATAACTACCTTTGATATGTGGCTTAGCACCCAATTGGTCCATGATCTCTATTTAAAGAGCATGGAGGGTCACTTTCTAGTTGATCGATTACGAGAATCTCATTTGTAACTTTCTTTCTTCTGCATAATAAGCTGCCTCAAGTAGCTATTTTCCTGGGGCCGTGGAGTGTTTTCCTTTCTAGGGTTTAAACCACGTGAAAACATCGGGTTGTTGATCTGTGATTTGTTTGTGTGAGCGACTGCTCTAGGTATTCGGTCTTTTGGATTCATCCTGTGTAGTCGAACATTGTATTAGATCCTTTCTGAAGAGCTGCTTTGGTTGGTGATATAGATCTTGAACTGTGTTGACGAAGCTGTGAAAGGGTTTCTGGTTCTGAAATTTCTGTGCATTAATCTGTGTTTGGTAAACATAATGAGATTCGAGGTCACCAGCTAGAAAATGAGTTGATTTCCTTAAATCCAACTGATTTTTCGTGCATTCAAGATTATCTATCTAAGTACACAACTCTTAGACTCTTATGTGTAGAATGAAAAATTAAAATAGAAGACAAGCAATGCATTTATCATATTCTTTCCAAACTTGGACCTGCATATTCTATTTTTGTATCTACATTTTACTCCATGAAAGAATCCTTGGATCCAACTAACTATCAAGAGCCTACTCTTGAATCATTTTGTGATTCTTTGATTAAAGAGCAGGATAAGATCATACATCTTGGAATGATAGCAATGCAAATACATCTGGAAAAGCCTTGCTAGCACAATAGAAAGAGAAGTCCAAGCATCCCAAGAAGCAAAATATTCGCAATAATAAGCCAAAAAAGGGTCCCAAACCCTCTCAGCGAACTTATTCTTCAAAAAATGACAAAGGTAACAAACCAAAAGGTAAGAAGACAGAGCGTCATTGCAACTTTTGAGAGAAAGATAATCATGATGAAAATAAATGTTTCAAGAAGATCACAGCCTTGGAAGCAATAATGAAGAAACATCACATTAGCCTTGATTCGTCTTCAGAATCTTCATCTCATGGACATGCACTTTGTGCTTCTGGTTTTTCCTATAATGCATCATCTTCTTCTACTTCGAATTAGTGGCTTATTGATTTTGGAGCGTCTTATCATATGGCTAAGTATAAAGCCATATTTTCTACTATGCATGAATGTTAGACCAAAAAAATATTTGTTGGTGATGATAGATTTCTTAGTGTTGTAGGATCTGGAACAATTACGATAGATAATGGACAGTTTAGTGATGTACTATGTGTTCCAAGAATTTCCTACAATTTTTTGTCAGTCTATCAAATCACTCATTATGGTGAAGGTAAAACTGTAACGTTTACACCTAACCAAGTTGTAATCAAGGATTTTAAATATCCTAAGCATGTCCTAGACACTGGAATTGTTGATGATATTACTAGGTTGTACAAGTTTAACAACTTTGGGTCATCAACTTTTCCCTCAGTTTTTGTTGCTCATAGTGATGACTTGAGCAAACTTTGGCATGAGCGATTTGGTCACTTAAATTATCTCTCATTACAAAAACTATGTAAAGAAAATATGGGGATAGGTCTTCCGATGGTAACTTGCAGGGATGCCCTCAGAAAACATCATCAAGACAATTTTGACAAACGTGCCTCTTGGCACGCCTCGACCCCCTTGGAGCTTGTGCATAGTGACTTGTGTGGTCCTCTTCCATCTGCATCCTTTTCTGGGTTCAAATATTTCTTAACTTTCATTTATGATTACTCTAGATGCACTTGGGTTTATTTCCTAAAACTTAAGAGTGAAGTTTTTAACATGTTCTTGGCCTACAAGGCCCTTGTTGAAAAACAATCTGGTCATCCAATTCTTAAGTTAAGATTTGATAATGGGGGAGAATATGTTAACAACAAGTTCACTACCTTTTGCACTGAACAAGGAATCCAACAACAACATACTTTTCCTTATACACCACAACAAAATGGTGTCGCTGAATGGAAGAACCACACTTTAAAAGAAATGAATAATTGTATGCTTCAAGCTAAGGGACTAAGTCTTCAATTTTGGGATGAAGGAATAAATTGTGCAAATTACATAGTTAATCACACCCCCACTAAAGCTTTACAAGATATCACTCCAGAAGAAGCATGGAGTAAAATTAAACCAGATGTAAGTCACTTCCGTGTGTTTGTTAATGAAGCATGGGATCATATTCCAGATGAAAAACGGAAAGCATTGCAACCTAAAAGTGAACAGTGCATACTTGTTGGATACTCTGAAAATGTAAAAGGTTATAGACTTCTTCAACCACATTATCATGAAATAATTATTAGAAGAGATGTTAAATTTGATGAAAATCAATTGGCTTGTGCGCCTAACTCGGCGTTTGTGCCATCTTTGTCCTACGAGCCTAATTCGACGCTTGTGCCTTCTTCTACTCCCAACTTCCTTGACAACATTCCAGTTCCAGTTTCTTATGATGGCAGTGAGGATGAAAATCCACCTCCTCCTGCTCCTTTTCCTCCAGTTGTACCAACACAATTACTTCCTCGATGGGTCTGTTCAACATGTGAAGCAGCTGGTGATCTTGCCAGTGATCCTAGAGATCAACGACGAACACATTCTCAGTTCCAATGAGCCTCTTCTATTTTGGATCAAGTTTGCGAGAATCATGATCCAGAGACTTTTGCAGAAGCTTCAAGAAATCCAGATTGGGATACATCTATGTATGAAGAATATCGTTCCTTAATGGCGAACGATACTTGGCATCTAGTCCCTCTTCCAAAAGGAAGAAAACTTTCCAGAAGTAAATGGGTCTACAGAACTAAGTATGCCTCAGATGGAAGTATTGAAAGGCTTAAGGCAAGGTTAGTTGCCAAAGGTTTTTTCCCAAGTTGAAGGAATTGACTACAATGAAACCTTTTCCCCTGTTGCCAAAATGAACTCCACCCGCCTTGTTCTTTCCCTTGCCAACATTAAGGTTGGACTCAACCCATGGTTTTCATTCTAATTATCAATATAATGATAGTTTCAATGAAACAATCATAAATTTCCACTATTAAGAAAAACAAAATCATTTATACATTGAAATAAATATAATATTGATTTAAAGGTTGTCACTTTGAATTCAGAGGTAAACTTCATTTTTGTGGCTAGATAATAGTGAAACATAAAGCTTGTCTTCAAATTATTTATCCAATCATGTCACATCACCTCTCTTTCTATGATATTCTTACTTTGCTAGGCACTAGAGTTTTTGGTTACAAATCAATCTCTTTTTAAGGATTGAGAATGATATGGTATTTTTTAGTCATGCTTCACAAGGAATATAGTTTTCAGTTACTAGTCAATCTCTTTTTAATCTCTTTTAACTATTAAGCTTAGCAATATATGGAGTGGTTAAAGGGAATATTTATATGGGTAGGCTTTGATTTTTTCTGTGATGTACTTTGACACATTGTATTTTGATTTCTTTTTTCAAATATTGAATATAAACAAAAAATTAATCATTCTCACAATTTAAAAAAAAAAAATTTATTAATTTAAGTTATTAGAAAAAAATTATTTTATTTTAAGTTATTAGAAAAAAAATTATTTTATTTTTTAAATATAATTGATTAAATTAATTTTGATGTATCATCATATTTATCACAAAATTCATCTAAATAACAAAAAATTAATAGTCTCCATATATGGTCTATCCATTTATTTTTGTAGGCAAATGTTACTCACGTTAATACATAATAAAAACATGGTACATAATCTCATCACCATTTCCCGTGCCTTTTGTGTCTCCTTATTATACTCATCAATAGGCAATGTATTATAGTGTTCGATTTACATTGAATCACAAATAGCTCTACTGTTGACTAAATTTATTTTTCTATTTTCCCAAGTTCTACATTAGGCCATCTATTTTATTTATTTATTTTTCAAAATAAATCCATTTATGTGACATGCAATTGGTTAGGAAGTTGAAGGTCTTATTTCCAGGCCGACGATGACCTTCATGGTATTAGGGAGGCTCTTTTAATGCTCTCTCATGCTTTAATAATGGTGATGACCATTGAATGCCACACCACCAATTCTTCCCATCATCTCCATTGCCAACCTCCACCATCAATTGCCTCTCGTTTGATTAATTAGCAACCTTTGCCTCCTCATTATCCTCGTTGAGGAGCTCATCACATTTGCAATGGTGCACAACCACCACCTTCATCATCATCTGTAAGCTGTAATATTTAGAGATTGCTAATCTATATTACAGTGCCTTCATCACCATTTGTAAGTTGTAAGTTGTAATATTTAGAGGCTTCATCTTCACCTATAAGCTACATAGATCTCAAAATTTAAATTTCTCCTTTTTCTATTAGTTACTTATGAATGACTGGTCTTCATTTGTTACTTACGTTCATCTGGAAAGTGGACTAGAGTAAATCCAAGGCGTGAGCCAAGGGAAGCTCAACGAGGGGCTTAACACAATGCATGCAAGGGCCCAACTACTAGAGGGTTCAAGCACCTACCATATTCCACTATTCAACATGACTTCTAGAGAAATTGTATGGCCATATATGAATACTTTCGTTCTCATCTCAAATTTTAAGCTCATATATTGAGTTGTTGTATACATAGAATAGCAATATTACCCAGGATCGAATGACAATCCTGGAAGGTGATAAAATATAGATATAGAGCCTATCATCAACACCAATAGGGTCACTAGTAACATCCCAACAAATACTTTAATGCATGCACTTAATTTCCTCAGTTGTTTACTCCCCAACTGCATTCAACTGATAAATCATAATTAAAATAGGATGTTGCCGACTTTATAACTAAAATGCAATAGGAAACTATGAGAATTGGTTTATTTTACTCGTTTGAAGAATTTGTGAAAAATAGGTTGTTGTATGGACATAATAGCAATATTTAAACAACAATCATGTCATGCTTAAGAAAATAAAATAGAGATATAGAGCATATCATCAACACCATTAGGGCCACCGATAACCTCCCAACATATACGTTCATGCTTGCATTGAATTGCCTCAGTTGTTTACTCCCCAACTGCAAGAACTCATAAATCGTAATCAAAACTGCAAGAACTAATAAATCAAAATCAAAACAAGATGTTTTCGACATTATAACCAAATTACAATCGCAAACCATGAGAATTGATTTATTTTATTCATTTGAAGAATTTGTAAGGAACATAACAAGGTAAAAAAAAATGAGCCAATGGATATGCAAATGCAAGAGCTAAGGTATGACAGCCTCACATCTCCCTTAGATGAACTTTCTGGGATGGCCAAAATTAAATAGTTGGCAGCCCAAGACCTTGAATACCACCCAATTATGTTGAGGGTATGCTAAGAACATGTATATTTCACCCCATTCCTCAAAGAAGCAATGCAGTACCGCATGGTACAACAATATAGGTGAGCGCATTCTGACTCACCTGCTCACTTAGACTAGTTGATTGCTAATGGAATCCCTCTCAATTGAACCATTCCAGAATAATATAACAAGGTCAAATTATACTACAAAGCATGCCATCTTTGGACTTGTTGCACATGGTTAGGGTTACCACGGAGGAGGCATTGCAAAGAGTGGGTTGAACATAGTAGAACCTTGTTAAACTACATCAGTCGAACCAAGAGATTTAGATTTAGTTGGTTGAGGTGGAAATGATAGATATACTCATATACAGGTGTGGTGGCAAGTGGAAATATAATTGGAGTTGTTCCATGTTAAATTATATCATATGTGACTAGAGTTTCAATCGTAGACCTTGTTGTCCTAGAATTGACTCTTGACTACTCACCAACAGAGAAACTTTATACACTATACCAATCATGGGGCCACCTCAAACAAAAAGTAGAAGGGTGCACAGAAAAATAACTACATTTGAGGAAAACCATGGATTGGATTCTACAACTACTAGGTGAGGGCCTTAGGATCTGATAGGAGCTATACCAAGTAGCAGTGGGTAATAAGAGGGACCTTGCACAAAGATGAGGGACCTTTTAGATGCAATTGTAGATTCACGAAACTCTCGAGAGTTTAGAAAATTAGAAACACTCGAGCATTTCTTTCATCTAGGCATAGGAAGGCTTGATCCTACCATGTCAGTTAACACGTAGGATAAGAAACAAAAATGCTCGAGTATTTATAAGCTAAGAAAAGCTTGAGCATTATGTAACTACATAATGCTCGATCGTTTCTTAGTTAATAAATGCTCTAGCGTTATAGTTATCTACACATAAAACAATTCCTCAACCTTTTTTAATATTTCCTTACCAATTTTTTTTTCCTTTTTGTGTACCTTGCCCCCTCCATACTCTCTACTTCCATTTCCCTCTATCTACCTGCTCCCTCCCTCCCTCCCTCCCTCTCTCTCTCTATCCCTCCCTACTTCTCTCTCCTTATCCCTCCTTATCTTCAAGGGTTTTGGGCTTCATGTTGTATGGGTTATGAGGTTAACTAGGGATTTGGGGTTAGGGGTTAAGGGCTTAGAGTCAAAGGGGTAAAGGGGTTTAGGTATTTAGTGGTTCTGGGGTTAGAGGGCTAAGGAGCTAAGATGTTATGGGGTTTAATATATAAGGAATTATGGGCTAGGGGTTAAGGGATTAGGTATTAGAGGTTTAAGGGTTAATTAAGGGGTTAGATTATTTAGGGGTTAGAGGTTAAGGGGATAAGAGTTAAGGGCTTAGGAGTTAGGGGTTAAGGGATAATAAGTGATTAACTAGAGTTAAGAGGATAAGGCTTAAGGAGTTAGGGGCTTTAGATATTAAGGTATTTAGGGCTCAGGTGTTAGTGTATTAGTGTTTCAGAGGTTAGGGGTTAAGTTGTAAGGTCTTATGGGTTAAGTGGTTTAGGGGTGAGAGGGTAAAATTGAGGTTAGTGGTTAGTGGTTGAAGAATTGGAGGTAAACAGGTAAAGGGGTCAAGGGATTTAAGGGTTAGGGGATTTAGTGCTTAAGGGATTTACAACTCCAAGTTTAGGGGGTTATGGTATAATACGTTAGACATTAAGGACTTAAGTGTTTCTGGATAAACTAGGGATTAGGTGTTAGGTGTTAAGTGCTTAGAGGTAAAGGGGTAAACAGGTTTAGCGGTTAGGGGGTTTAGGGGTTGAGGGATTATGGGAACTAATGTTATGGGGTTAGGGTTTAAGAGGTTAAGCGTTAAGGGTGAAGGGTTCAAGTGTTAAGGGCTTGTAATAAATTAAGGGCTTAGGGGATTAGAGGTTAACGACATAAAGGTTAAGGGATTGGTGGTTATTTAAGAGGTGAGGCCTTTAGGGGTTAGTAGATTTATAAGCTAAGGGATTTAGAGCTCCAGGGTTAGGGTGTTAGAGTTGAGGAGGTTAAGGGTTAAGTGTAAAGGGGTTAAAGGATTAAAGGCTTGGGGGTTAAGGGATTAGTGGATTAGGCGATAAGGAATTAGGGGTTTAGGGATTTATGGGTTTTGGGCTTAGGGATTATGGGTTAGGGGGTTAACTAGGACTTAGGGATTATGGGTTAGGGGGTTAACTAGGACTTAGGGATTAGGGTTTAAGAGTTTATAGGTAAAGGCATAAAGTTGTTAATATGTTTAAATGTTTAGGTGTTAGCGTGTTAAGCAAATAAGGGGTTATGTTCTTTATGGTTTAAGGGATTAGAGTTTAGGGGTTAAGGGATTAGGTATTAGGGGGTAGAGGTTAGTTAAGGGGTTAAGGGATTTAGGAGTTAGTTTCTTTAAGGGTAAGAGGTTAAGGAGAAAAGGGTTAAGGGTTTGGGATTTAGGGGTCAAGGGATAACTAGAGATTAATTTATGTTTAGGGAAAAGGGTTTTATAAGTTAGGGGTTAAGGAATTTAGGGCTCAATTGTTAGGGGGATATGGCTTAATAGGTTAGGGGTTAAGGCCTAAGCAGTTAAAGGTTTAATTGTTTAGGGGTTAAGGGATTTAGGGCTTTAGGGATTTGGGCTTTAAGTATTATGGGTTAGGTTGTTTAGGGGTTAGGGGTGGACTAGGTCTTAAGGGTTAGGGGTTATGCGATTAGAATTAAAGTAGTTAAGGGGTTAGGGTCTTTAGGGGTTAATGTATTTAGTGCTCTAGGGTTAGGGGGTTAGGGTTTATGAGGTTAGGCGTTAAGGGTGAAGGGGTTAAAGGGTTAAATTATTATAAGGGATAAACTAGATCTTAGAGGCTAATGCACAAGCTCTAGCAAGAGTGCCCAAGCCAAGAAATGAGCGATCAAGCCCAAGGGAGATCTATCAAGCAAGCATAGAGCTCTCATGCAAACAAAGAGCACACATGCAAACGTAGAGCGCACAAGAAAATGCAGGGTGCACTTGCAAAAGGGAGGTCATACATGCAAATGAAGATAGAGGTAAATAATTATTTTACCTCTAGGGGGAAAACTAGATATTATAGGCTAATGGTTAAAGGATTAGAGGTAAAAAATTAAAGGAATTAATGGGTTTAAGGGTTAGGGGATTTAGGGGTAAAGGGATTTAGGGTTCTAGGGTTAGGGATTTAGGTTTTAAGAGGTTAGGAGTTAAGGGCTTAGGTCTTATAGCATTAAGGGCTTAGGGATTTAGGGGTTAAGGAATAAGGGGATGGGAGATAAGGGGTTAATTAAGGGACTAAGGCTTTAGGGATTAGGGTCTTTATAGGTTAATGGATTTAAGGATCGACTATTAGTGGGGTAAGGTATAAAAGGTTAGGGTTAAGTGTCAAGGGGTTAAAGTGGTAAGGGATTATGTGTTAAGGGATTAGGTTCTTAGGAGCTAATGACTTAGGGGTTTAATAATTTAGGGGGTTTGGGCCTTAGGGATTATGGGTTTAGGCCTTAATTTCCTCCCTCCTCATTCCTCTCTCCGCCTCCCTTAATTTATGTCCCTTGTCCCCCCCTCTCATATCCCCTCTCTCTCACACCCCCCTTACCTCCATCCATTGCTTAGCATATAGTCCCCCCCCTCTCATATCCCCTCTCTCTCTCACCCCCCTTACCTCCATCCATTACTTAGCATATAGTCCCCCCCCTCTCATATCCCCTCTCTCTCTCACCCCCCCCATCTCCATCCATTAATTAGCACATAGTTTATGTGATCTATAATGCTATAGCATTATGTAAACAAGAAATACTAGAGCATTTTGTAACTAAGAAATGCTTAAGCATTATGTAAATAATAAATGCTCGAGCATTTCGTAGAACAAAATCGTTTGAGTGTTTTGGTTGACACCAAAGGCGGGAATAGAAATTAAAATTTAAAGATAATGTGCAAGTGTTCCTAAGCGCATAAAACATGCCTTCTCACACGCTCGCGTACCATCCACAGTCCTATGTGTTTGGTTTGGAGTCTGGTTCGGAGTTACCAACCATATGCTATGGAATATGGTAAATCATAGCTAATTGGGCATTTCCTCCATTTTCTTAGTATGCATGTCTTTCACCACTCTTTACAGTATGATGGAAACAATAATTTTTGATGAAATTTTAGACATAGATAACATTTTTTTCTATAAATTCCAAATATGTAATTTAAAAAAAATATATTATTTTTGTTTCTATTTTATTTCCTAATTTTCTTGTATCATGACTCTTTAACTCAAAAAACACATTGTTAGTGTTTCTTCCATAACTTTTTCATTTCACAAGCATTTAAAAAAAAATTGTATGCTACATTACTAGACATCGAACTCTACATACTTTAAAAAATCCATTTCAGAATCATTGTGTTAAAACCTTCGAAATATGCGCCACACACTTGATGTATCGTTTTTGAGTTTTGATCACTTAGATAATTAAAAATAAATAAAATTAAAAATCTAATTTTGGAAAATTAGTGATTCATGAGTGCTACTTGTTCTCTACATGTTTTCCCATTTTTGTAGCCTGAAACCATCATTTAGGTATTCAAAGGATGAACCCACAAAGACATACACCTTATCATTTTCCAAAAAAATATAATGTGACTGTTAGAAAAGATGAAACTTGACATAGTTATGAAAATTTTTAATATATAAAATTTATATATTCGAAAATGTTATTCAATTTCCTACATTTAATCTTTTTTAGTCAATGCAAGATATTTTGTGTAAGTATCTATAAAAATCCAAGTAAGTTGAGGGATGCCTAATTTTTCAGTTTTTTATTGCATCTAACGCACCAAAAGTGACCCTCATTAGCGTGCACTCACCCAAGGGACCTTGATATGATTCAAATTCCATATATATCATAAGCATGTGCATCTCAATCCAACTCTCTACTTCCAACACTTCCATCAGACACTTGCTCATCATCTGTATGTATCTCATTAGAATTGTTTGATTGCATGACTTAGAATGTATGTCATTACAACTAGAAGATTAAGTTCCAATGACTCTTCATTATTAAAGTATGCCCCGACTATCAGAGATGAGGTAGGATCAATTTACGAGGTAATGGGAAACACTGTTATGGCCAACAATTTGTTCGATTTGGGAACACCTTCACTTTGCATGTTATGCCAATTGTTAACCATGCACAATATTGCCCTTTGAATGCAATTATTCACTTTGCATGCTATTTCAATTGTTAACCATGCACAATATTGCCCCAGTTGAATGCAATTATTCACTATTCACTTTGCATGCTATTTCAATTGTTAACCATGCACAATATTGCCCTTTGAATGCAATTATTCATGGTAGCGAAAACCCATCATAGTGGGATTTTATTTGATTCGTTCATCTAGACAAGGAAGCTTTACGTGAGCATAGTAACTCATACTTATGTGTTGGTCATGAAGAGGAAGTATGCATAGGTTTTAATGCAATCTATTCCGAACTTATGGTGGAAGAGACAAAAGTCCTATGGGGGACTAAGTGCTGATTAATTAACCACCTGGGGCTTGGCAAGCAAGAACAAAACTACTGAATATTTACTATGTTTTTTCTCATTTGAATATAATTTTAATTTAGATTACTCAATGTTTTAAGTTGTAAACAATAAATATTGAGGTTCATAATTGTATATTTTGAAAATAAAACCACTAAATTATTGATGGAGTTTTTGTTAGAATTTATGATTCAAAAATGTTTAGTTTATAAAATATATTAATAAATATTATTGTAAAAATGCATCTCCATACTCATGTGATTAAAGTCAATTTTAGTAACCGGTATTTTAGTTATTATTTTTTGGGTAATTTAAACTTATCTTGTATTTCACGTGAGGTAGATTTTGTACCATCATTTCAATACAATGCTAACTTGTATGACGATTACTTTATAACAAAGCAATACAATAGCTACCTTGCTAGTGGTTTAAAACAATAAGCGTCGACTTGCACAAGACACTATTGGCGGCCACTCAATATATCTAATTGATATTAAGGGCCCATGTTTCATCATATAAACCTTTGCTACTAAATATAACGTGTCATTGGATTATCAATGCGTCAAAGTATTGCAATGTCGACTTAATATTAAGGGCCCATGTTTCATCATATAACCTTTATACTTGTTCTTTACGAGTACTTTTCGTATTGTTCTTTGACCTTAGATGTTATTGAATGATTGCATAACGTTAAAATGTAAAAACAAGCAAAACTATAATGTATTTTCACGAATAACAATTAATTCCATAATTTATGCCTCATCCAATGAGCTATGGAGTTTATATGTAGTCTACAACTACATGACTCGTCCATCGTTGTTGGAGTTAGTTCTTGGTTGTACGTTGCAACTAGTTATTATACCCATTAACCCTCGCCTATAGATCCATTAATTGTGCACCCAAAAAGTAATCCTCATATCAATCTTACCCATAATCCAGGTCCAATCCTACTTATGGTATCCATTTGGTTTCAAAGTGAAACCCAAGTATTTCAACCCAAGGACTAGGTCCAACCTTTGAAAAAGAAAAAAGTTGTGGACTAGGTTAGTGGTGGACTTGGTAAGAAAGGATAGATAATTATGCCTAAGACGAGGATAATGTGGGAAAGCTTTGCTTGATGCAAGTAATATTCATTCTTATAATATTGATTTGCAAGAACCAAATTCTACACCATAGGTTGATGTTGATATTGGATTAGTAGTAGGTTTGAAATCCCTTTGTGTGCCCCTTTGATGTGTTGTTGAATGTATTCGATAGAGTTGCTTGTTTAATAAAATGTAAGGTGTTCTTATATATAGGGTTAGTGTGTTGACATATAGATATAGTGTATGCAACTAAGTTATTAAAAATGTAAAATTTTATTGTAAAAGAAAATTGAGAGAGACCTTGTATCAAATGCATTATAACTGGACCACGATAAGATATTCTAGTTATCTACAATTAATGATATATTTGGGTTAAGTTAATGGATTATTTCCTGATTTTGAGCTCACCATGCTTTGTTAGAGAGCAAAGGTTTTGTAACTTCAAATGATGGGAAAAAATGTAAAAACATAACTAGTAAATATTTTGGATAATTTGTGTTGAAGATTTCAACTTATAAAAAAAGATAATTGTGTTAAGTTATTTTTTAGAGTTTATGGGTAAGGAGTAGATTTGACCCAATTGATTCTTTTTTGAATCTATAATTGATCTAGTTTTGAATAAAGATGGCACATCAAGGAAGTGCATGGACTATTGTCTCTAAGACAAAATAACAATCATGAACACCTCTCCATTATTACACATCAAAAACATATTGGTTCTTAAAAAAATGGATTATTGAGACATTATATTTAGAAAAGCTACCAAATTTACATAAAGGTGCATACTACCATTGATGTTTACTATGTATTTTGGTTGGATCATTCAAATTGGTACGCAACAATTTCAAATAAACCCACAAATAATTGAATAATTTAAAATATATATTGATGATGTGAACATTACAAAGATTAGCCCGCTTAAATATAACTTTGGCTTTAATATTGAGGAGTTGCAACCTCTCACTTAAATATATTTAATATTCATTAATTATTATTCATATATATATTTATTTATTATTTTTATGTTCGTAACAATTCCCTCCCCTTAAGGGAAGCTTTGTCCTTGAAGATGAGTGTGTTGTTGTCCTCTTTTGTTCTGGATTTGTGTCGATGTTGATTTGAGATAGGTAGTCTGGATTGTTTCTTGTATTTTGATGTGGATCTGGATCCTTTTTGAGCTATGATACTTTCTGCGTGCGTGGAGAACTACGTGATCCATACAATCAGTACTTACTTCCTTTCCATTTAAATGCCATGTATTTTTTTTTTACATTGGTAGAGTATGTTCCAAATGACGTTAACCAGTTGGTGCCTAATATCGTATCTACTTCCTTGAGTGGTAAGGAATAACAATTGAGCTGTAGGTTTAAGTTTTGTATTTGCAACAACACCTTATGGCATTTCCCTACTTCTTCTATGTGTTGATCAACGATGGTTGTCACCTTGAGGATTTTCATGGGGTACACAAAAAGATTAAGTTCCTTTGCTCTGTTGATATCTATAGATTGTGTGTACTTCCAGAGTCGACTAGAATTGTGATGTTTTTATTTTTAATAGGTACTATAAGTCGTAACCTCTTGGTCCTGTCTATTTTGATTTTGTTTCCTGGAGCAAGAGTTGTTCATCCTTGTTGTCGTGAATTCCAAACTGAGGTGGAGTATATTTATTTGTAAATAACTAGCTTTCCTTCTTTTGGGTGTTAATTTTCTTAGACAAAATAACAATCATGAACACCTCTCCATTATTACACATCAAAAACATATTAGTTCTTAAAAAAATGGATTATTGAGACATTATATTTAGAAAAGCTACCAAATTTACATAAAGGTGCATACTACCATTGATGTTTACTATGTATTTTGGTTGGATCATTCAAATTGGTACGCAACAATTTCGAATAAACCCACAAATAATTGAATAATTTAAAATATATATTGATGATGTGAACATTACAAATATTAGCCCACTTAAATATAACTTCGGCTTTAATATTAAGGAGTTGCAACCTTCATTTAAATATATTTAATATTTATTAATTATTATTAATATATATATTTATTTATTATTTTTATGTTCGTAACAATTCCCTCCCCTTAAGGGAAGCTTTGTCCTCGAAGATGAGTGTGTTGATGTCCTCGTTTGTTTTGGATTTGTGTCGATGTTGATTTGAGATAGGTAGTCTAGATTGGTTCTTGTATCTTGATGTGGGTCTGGATCCTTTTTGAGCTATGATACTTTCTGCATGGGTGGAGAACTATGCGATCCATACAATCGGTACTTACTTCCTTTCCATTTAAATGCCATGTATTTTTTTTGTACATTGGTAGAGTATGTTCCAAATGACGTTAACTAGTTGGTTCCTATTATCATATCTACTTCCTTGAGTGGTAAGGAATAGCAATTGAGCTGTAGGTTTAAGTTTTGTATTTGCAACAACACCTTATGGCATTTCCCTACTTCTTCTATGTGTTGATCAATGATGGTTGTCACCTTGAGGATTTTCACGGGGTACACAAAAAGATTAAGTTCCTTTGCTTTGTTGATATCTATAGATTGTGTGTACTTCCAGAGTCGACTAGAATTGTGATGTTTTTATTTTTAATAGATACTATAAGTCGTAACCTCTTTGGTCCCGTCTATTTTGATTTTGTTTCCTGGAGCAAGAGTTGTTCATCCTTGTTGTCGTGAATTCCAAACTGAGGTGGAGTATATTTATTTGTAAATAACTAGCTTTCCTTCTTTTGGGTGTTAATTTTCTTAGGTGTCGCTAAATATTCTTCTTTACAATTCTGTTGGATACATGTAATTGTCGCTATTGCTATTTCGGGGGAGCTTATGTCTGCATCAAAATCAGATGTATCTTCTTCTGCAGGGACCTGTACTTCTTTCCCATTTATAATTTTGCAGTGTGTTGTGTGATTGGTTCTGCATTTATGGCTTGGGATCCAATCTTTGCCACATCGAAGATAATTATTTTTCTTCTTTTTCTTGTCATTGTCAGAGTGACTGGTGTATTTTTTTGAAATTTTTTCAACTTCATGACCATATGATTGAGTATTTTTACACCGATGACCTAGTGACAAACTATCTCTGCAATATCTGCATTGTGTTTCTTGCTGAATCTTGTCAAGGTTCACTTGTCTTGATTTTTTAAACTTCTCTTCAATAAGTTTTTCCTTACGTCTGGTCTTATCTAGGTTTGAGACAATGTGTAATTCTAACTCATATATAATGTATGGCTTAAGTCCATGCACATATGTTTGGATTCATTGACTGTCCGTTAGATCTGGTACTCTTGTCGCTAATGCTTCCCATTCATAGGTGTATTCATACACGTCACCTTTCTGCTGCAATTTAGTCATCTTTGCGAAAAAATGTTTCTACTTTATATATTCAAATATCTTAAAGACTTCATTCTTGAATGTGCAAGAATGTGTTCCCGTTGTGGGTGCACTTTTTTGTTGTAATCTTCCACCACATCTAACAATTGTATGCTCGACCTTTTAGTTGCATCAAGGCATACTTTATCATCTCATCATCAGATAGGATTTTGTGTATGAAAAAGAATTATTATACCTTGTTGATCCATGCCACGCTCTGCTTTGTTTCACCATAAAATTTTCGTAATTCTAAGTTAGGCTTCATTTGATATCCACCCATCGATTGCATTATAGTTGAGGTTGGCTATTTGGGGTCTGAAGAATGTTTGTTATCTGTATCTTCTTGTGATATTTCCACTTTGAAAGAAGTTTATTTATGATTATTTGTGTCTATTGAATTGGGGGATGGCTGGTCTCTCTTTGGCGTATCAACATTTTTAGCGGCGTCTCTATCCTCTTAGTACTGCACAATTTTATGTAATTTGAATTCTAAGCTTGATATTATTTCTCTTCTTACTTCCTCCATGTCCCATGCTACAATTTTTTTGACTTCATATTTCACGGCCTTTGTCCATTCTTCTTTTTCCTTGTGTAGTTCGGAAAAAAAGAATAATTTTATTTCAGTAGAGGTGAAGAAAATTACATTCTGTATATGCAAGTATGCATGCGGATATCCATTTAAGGACAATCAAAACTGTAAAGTGTAGGATCTTCATTACATATGTCTGGTGTGTTTAACATCACCATATTTAAAAGTCTAAAAAAAGAAATCAGAATATAATATACCGAGGGCTCCCCGAGCCTCCTATTATACCAAGAAAAATTCTTTTAAGGAACAGTAATAAAAGTTTCCTGAAAATCGCCACAAAAACTGATAGTCTTCTCCAATATTTGTATTAACAACACTGCTATTCTTTTATAATAATAATTCTTGTAATAATATACTATTATTAAAAAAATGGTTTAAAATTAGGGTTTGATGGCGTGGAGGATGAAAAACATGGCGGCAGATGAAGTGGTAGAATGGTGTATGTATGGGGAGGAAACATAGTAAGCATAGGTGTAAGGTGCTGCAGAAGTGGTTGAGATGATTACGCAGGTCGAGGGATGATGGGGGAGTGGAGGGAGTGTGGGAGAGTGTGGTGGATGGAGGAAGCGCAGAGGGGTGTGGAAGATGGAAGAAGGAGGAAGCACATAAGGGTATGTATGGAGATGATGGGGTGGTGGATGGAGGAAGTGAATGTGTGGGATGGAAGAAGGAAAGGAGGGTGTGAGGAGTGGAAGGTATTTTGCTTAGAGGAAGGGTGCAAGTGTAAGGGATGGAGTGCAAGGCATGTGGGCGTAGGTGGATGAATGGTGTAGACGGGTTAAGTGCGTGGGAGAATGGAGGGAGGAGTGGTGATGTTGGGAGGAATGAGTGAGGAATATAATGAGTAGGGTGAAGTGGGCATATGAAGGAAAAATTATACTATGGAAAAGGGAGAGAGGAGGGGACGATAAACGTGCAAGGGAGATGGGTGGAAGGGAGGAGAGTGTCTGGGATGGAGGGAATAGTAGGAGAGAGAAACACTAGGTGGAAGAGGAGAGAGTGTGAGAAGAAGGGTGGGTGGGGATATTGAAGGAATGGGGGAGTGCGGTGGAGAACAAGGGAGCCGAAACTGAGATTAGAGGAGGAGCGATACCTCTCTAATACCAATGGTACACAACAATTTCAGATAAACCCACAAATAATTGAATAATTGTTGTATTCAAGAAGATAGAGGTATTATACACATAATTAATCAATACAAGAGAATGAGTCAAATGCATTCAACCACTTTATTCATTCTTGATGGTATTATTTAGACAATAAGAGAGAAGTTGGATCAGTTACACCTGCTCCAAAATCTCATGCATTATATATTTAACTAATACATTCATTCAATGATAATAATGACATAGGGAAGGCCTTATGGTCCCCTCAACATCTCCCCCACCAATAAATCCTTTCTTCGTCCCGAAGAAAACAAAGAAAGATGTATCAACATCCTGGGTTTTTGCTCTTGCTGAGGTAGTACTCATTGCGCATCAACCATGCATACAGGTCTGTATAGGTAACTTAGCCGCAACAACCGCTAGCTTGATAGGGAAATACACATGTACAAGGCTCTACTGTGAATGGTTACTCTTCAGCCTCCATCTTCAATATGGTAGTAGTCCATTGAAGTATCACCCTCTCACAACGACGGTTGAATATCCTCTTCCGCAATGACGTCTTTTGGTTTAAAGCCTCACCCTGGCTCATCTGGCTGGCATTCATATCCATCGGCTCAAGCATGCGAGGCCTTTTGGATCTTCGACTTTCTATGCCATTTATCTGCCTTCTGGCTTTCCCAGGTCACAATCCAGGAATATCTTTGCAATACAGCACCGGGGGGTTCAATCAATTCAAATGCTCTGATGTCATCATCTAGCATTAAGCTCTTCTTCTGTGTGATGTAAGGTGGCTTCTGCTTGAATGTGGTCATCGTCGACTTCATTTGTAGTGAGGATTCCTGCAAGTTTTTAAATGTTTCGCTGCTTATGGTCGATACTGACTGCTAGATATTGGTTGTGGCCGACTGAATCATCTCGACTCGACTGCCATGGTCGATACCAATGACTTGTAGTTCGATTGACTTGAATCGACTAGGTAATTCAGCTAGAAATCGACTAAATTACATAGATTGGAGGGGATCTCCTGCCTCAAAAGAGACTCACGTTTCACGCCCTTGACTTCAAATTTTAATGAAGAGTCACGTCGGCATAGTGACTTCATCAATGCGGTCATTTTCTTACATTGAAAAACTCAAAGTTCGGTCCTCAACCGGACCAAAAAGAGCCAAATAAAAAAGCGTGACAATCGTGTCCTTGAGCATCCACGATTAGAAGGCCGATCCAACAGTAAAAAAAGACCAAATAACAAACACGTCGATGCAACATCCCTCTATTCTATAAAGGGGCAATGGTAGAATTCCCTGATCACCCCATCAAAAAATTCTTTGATCTGCCATATCCCAATTCCCAACAGCAACCCCTCTTTCGATGCCCTGTCCGCTTCTAAGTTGTTCTCCCTGAACACATGCTTGCATGAAAAGTTGTCAAATGAATAAGTGGCATTCCGGATATAAGCCAAAATGTGTGCAAGTCTACGATTGTGACAAAGTTGAGTTCCTGAAACCCAATGAATCACATTCATGGAGTCCCCAAAAATAGAAATAATGCGAATCCCTCTCTCATGAGCATAGCTGATAAGAAATATGAGACTAAGAATTTCCGCCCAGTTGTTGCTGCCAGCCCCAAACCCCAAGGACATTTCAAAATAATGCACAAGTGATAGAAAAATTAGAGCCCCTCCCCCATAAGTATTGTTCTGGAAAGAACCATAAAAAAACCCCAAGGATGAGTATAGTCAATATCCAACGGCTGTATATTTCGAACAATTGCAGGTTGAGTAATACGTTTGTTGGCTAGGAAAATCCCACAACATTGCACAGCCATCTGTGCAGGCATGCATTCTAATCCAGAAAAGACTCGCTTGTTCCTAGCGAGCCATACTCCCCACACAACCAACAATGGAAAATCCCTGAAGGCTTTGTACATAGGAGTTTGAAACCAAGCCAACCATGCTGCAGTTATCGAATGTTCCACCCAATGCAGCATAACCTTCATGATGCGTGAGGCAAAATCCCATACTTCAATAATGTATGGACAATGAAGAAACAGATGATCCACTATCTCGAGATCCTGACAGCATATAATACACCAACCCGTGCCCTGTTTATTCCTTCGCTGTAAGAAGTCCCAGGTAGGAACACGGTTTGTTAGAATACACCACATGAAAAGTCGGGTCTTGTGTGGGCTATGCAATTTCCACAGTGACCCCCACCACCATTCTAGTTCCCTTACCACCAACTCAACACTAATCTGGACGTATCCACCTTTAGGATTATAGACACCGGATGGATCCCCATCCTAGCACAAATCATCTTCCTAGTCACCTAAGTAAATATGATCCCTTCGAAGCGCTTGAAGATAAAGGCCCGGATCCAGTTCCTCATCATCCCCAAGACCGTAAAGATTAGCCAAGCGCTAAGTAGGATATCCCATCAAAAGAACCTCAGGGTCTGAAAGCTGATGTATAAACTGTATTCCCCTATGTCCCAAGGCCTCAATAGTCCCTTTAGTCAAGAGATGTTGTCGTTCACATCCAACCCATGGATCTTGCCCAATCCTAACCTTATGGCCATTACCAACATCCCAGACCAAGTTTTGTTCAACAACATGAAAGGATTTAATAATCGCTTTCAAGATAGTCGTGCTGCCCAAATGAGATTTCAGAGGATTATGCATCCATCCTTATAGAGAAGTGGGAGCAATATACTTTTGGATCATGACCCGAGCCCAAAAACCTCCAGATTTAACCAATCGCCAACCACACTTTGCAGCCAAAGCCTTTGAAAAAGAGAAAATATTCTTTAGCCCCCATCCACCTAAATCCTTCGGTAAAGCAATCCTCTCCCACTTGACCCATGGGGCCACAAAGGTGTCCTCCTTCCCAGTCCATAGAAACCGGAAACAAAGTCTCTGAACATGGTCCAGAACACCACGAGGAATCCATGCCAAAGACATCCAGTAGATCGGGATAGACTCCAGGACCGACTTAACCAACACCAATCTACCTGCTCTGGATAGCCATTTAAAACTCCAACTTCTTAATCTAACCTCCAGTTTCTCGATTAACCACACCCAGTCCTACTTTTTGTAATCATTTGGTTTCAGTTGAAACCCTACCTATTTGAGGCCTTCCATAAGGGTAAGAAGAGTAAAAGGAAAAACCTCAGTATACAGCATCAACTCCTCCTCCGAAAGAAGATTAGTAGAGAGAGTAAACTTACCAGCATTAATTTCCATTCCAGTAGCTAGTGAAAAGATATCCAATATCTCTTTTAACTTGTTCCTATCCCTACAGGAACCTGAACAGAAAATGAGAATGTCATCTACGACAAGATATGGGTAATGAACAAACCAGGGGCCACTTGTATAACCCCAAATTGACTCGGCCTTCTGGCTTCTTTGAGAGCCTGACTGAGACTTTCAGCCACAATAAAAAAAAGCATAGGATACAGAGGACAGCCCTGCCGCAAGCCCCGACCCGAATGGAAGAAAGGGGTAGCTGCACCATTTATAAGAACTGAGAAAGAAACCGTGGAAATACAACTCATAATCCAACGAATGAAGCCAATATGAAAACCCAAATGAGTGAGCAAAAGTCGAAGATATAACCAACTCACTTTTTCATATGCTTTCAATAAATCAATTTTAAGAAAATCCTCCTTCATCTTTGTTGCTTGGTTTTGCAACCAAGCTTGTGCAATGAGCACCTATCAACAATGTGATAGCAGTTTCAATATAGAAAGTAAAAACGATTATGAATTAAATCTAAACTAACATGTGCATAGAACGATAAACTTGAAAATATTTAAGAACAAGAACAAGAAACTAAATAAAAAATGACTTGTGTATTATAATACCTCAAATGTTGAGGATGTTTGGTGTTGAGCAGCTCCAAGGTTGAGATGCTCCAGGCTCCAATGGTCTCTTCTCCAAGATTGCTACAATGGTCAAAGAACTCAAGAGAGATTTTGACAGCATGAGGATAGGATGATGGATGGATGGAAAGTGAGGAGCCCCTATCACCTTTTTATAGTTTTTGGTGATGGGGAATACCATTGTGGTTTTAAGGAAACCAATGGTATTGACCAACATGGTTTAGGTACCTTTTTCCCTCTTTTTTTCTTTTTTTTAATATTTTTAATATTTTGGGGAATTCTGGACCCTTTTTGAGGGTTTTTTTTTATGTTTTTTGAGAAAAAAATATAAATTTTGAGGGGAAAAAGGGTGTATTATGGTCTTTTTGGTGACCTTTTGATGGCTTTAGAGGCTCAAATGGTGGAAAAGTGGACAAATGGGTCATGTGAATAAGGGAATGAGCTAGTGAGCAATTTTTGGGTGTTAATAGATTGCCCCCTAATGTGTGAGGGTAGGAGCTCATTGTATGGCCGATAGACATCATAGTTCTTTTGTGTTTTTCCTGGGGTTTGGAGTAGAGAAGAGACCGGTTGGAGACTGGATCAATGGCCCCTTGGAAGATGCAAAAACAAAAAATATTACATGGCATCAATATGAATGAGGGATAATCTTTCATAATGGACGAGGCGAGCATACCCATGCTTGTATCGAGACATATACATAACAATTAGTCCCAAGAAGGGGGACCTGAATAATACATAAAGAATATGCTGGTACATCATAATGGTCCAAAGGGGACACTATTCTAGGATGTACTCATGATCATAACATGACTGATCTCAATAATTAGTACACTAGAAATGCAACAACCGTTCTAAATATTATAGGAGGGTTGATGAACTGTTGAAACTGAAGGTGTCCAACATTTGTAGGGACTCAAAACTGTGAGTCAACTTTGAGGAGTATATGTAACTGTATACTCGAGGGAGTATAAAACTGGGGTACATCTGAATATTGTCGCCATGCGCAACCTGGATATCTATAGGAAAATGTAACTATTTGTTTCCATAAGTAGACTCTCAAATGTGGAAGAATCACGTGGTATCCAGGGTCTTCAACAAATAACTGAAAGGACCAATACCCTGTGCGAGTCTCAACAATGCGATCAAGGTGTTGAAGTCGAGTATGTGAGAAACAATCATTTCAAGAGGCACTGAGGACTCCTTTCAAAATGATCCGTAGGCACTCATCACTAATGGTGACGAGTCCAAGGCATAGGGACCTCTGGGTCTATCCTCTGGAATAGATTTGGTTGGCGTCGACAGAGGGAGACCAGCAACTACCAAGGCAATGATGCTTCCTTGGTAGGAGCGCGAGGTGTAGAACTGAAGTGTGATAGTACTGATGGTAGGACTGACATATTGTGGGGATGGGAAATAACTGGGGTCATAGAGTGGGTGGACTCAAACTTCCTTTGTTCAGAGCATGATGACATGGTTGACCTGGCAGCGTAAGAAACTGACTTGTAGGTGCGGGGATCATATCTTTAAGGACTGAAGGGTATGTATTTTATATTGGAGTGACTTTGGGGGGAACAAGCTGATGGATGTTGTAGAGGGACTCTCAGGGTGACATACTGCAGAATGCTCTGAACAAAGGTGACCAACATGGGGAAGTTTCCATATGAGTAGAAGTGATCTGTTGTGGCGCCGAGAAGCACCATTGGGTCCTTCTTCGTAGTTTTAATGAGCTCCAAGAAGGGATAAAAGTGTGCTCTGAAATGGTACTATCCTGTGGATTTTGTGAGCCCAGGATTGTTTGTGCTCATGAGTGCTTTGATTTTTAAGGAGTCTGAAAACGATAAGAAGACTCTGAATTGGTGGGGGAGTACCGTCTTGTGGATTTATACGAGCTCGGGATGGTGTTTGCTCATGGTCACTTTCATGTTTAGAGAGTCTGAAAGCGGTAAGTGGACTCCATTGGTGTTGTTTTTCGTAAGTTAGTCTCCAAGGCCCGAAAAAGCATAAAATGATGCAAATGGAGAACTCTTCTAGCCGATGTGACTAGAGTATTCCTTTTTCATAATTAGTCTACAAGGTCCGAAAAAGGGGTAAAATTATACCAGGTAGACGCCCTTTTAGATACATTTAGCAAGCATGAAAGGAAGCAAGATTGCTCGGTGATCTTTTCATTGTTTTAGGAGTCATAAAAGAGCTTAACAGAAACTCCCTAAGTGCATTTTTCATAAAAGGAATTGTCCGGAGAGATCTAGACAAGGTTAGTCGGGAGGGAGGAGAGTTATGCTATGCCTACTTCCTTTGTTGTTTTTTCTTTGAGTAGGTAATGACCTTGCATCCGCGTGTGCCGGTTCGAGATGGGTTGGTGAGTGAGCCGCGCATTGTGCAGTGGGGGCAGATGATGCCCCGCGACGGTGGTGGTATCTGCGGGTTCTTTTCAGAGGACATGTATGAGCAGTGGGGGAAGATCCCCCTGCTGATTGATGACTATCTATATGCTGGTATGGATTATCGAGGAGATCCAAAGATTCCTCGAGCTCAGGGGCAGGCCTGGGGTTTAGATGGTATGTCTTTGTTTTTGGTTCTCTACTACATCATGGGTTTGGTTATGAGTATAGTTAGAGATATTTATATGATATTGACTTGGTTCACTTGTGTGATTGTGCAGATGTTGGTCCGGTACCATCGGATGATCATGTGGGCCGTAGAGGACAGGAAATGGTGGTGGTTCCTCCACCTGTAGTGGTACCGCCACCACGTGCTTGAGGGGTTGTGCGCCCTCGAGATGATGCAGTTGAGGGTGTCCGAGAGACTCTGGACATGATCCTAGCAGGAGCACCCGAGGAGGGGTGGAGGAACTTGGACCGATACATCGTCGAGCGGTGTTTTGATGCTCCTCGTGAGTGGCGTTCTATCCTGCTTAGGGAAGCAGTGGTGATGGCCGAGAGGAGGGCCCGGGATTAGGAGGATCTGGAGGATCCGAAGGATCTTGGGGATCATGATGACTAGTTGATTGTATATTTGCCCCCAAATGATGATGAGCATATGGGGACGTACCTTTTTGTACGGCTTTATGTATTTTTGTATATTGGGTGTTGAGGGCACCTATGACATGTTGACTATATGATTATATATATATATATATATATATATGTTTTGGTATATAGTCATGTATGCACATGGATGCATTTATTAATTTTGTATATGCCCGTGGAGGCACATGGATGCACTATTTTAATTTTTTATATGCCCGGGGAGGCACATGTTATGCATGTGGATGCACATTTTGTATTTACTACATGGATTGATTGGTGTGCCAATCAAGAATGTTGTTTGCCATATGGTCTGCTACACTGTTGAGATTCCTTGCGACATGTGTGAATGAAATGGACTCAAACTGTCAAATCATTTGTTTAGTGCCCAGGAATTTTCTGAATAGACAGGGATCGCGTACTTGGTAATCATTGTTGAGCTGGGAAACAAGAAGCTGGGAGTCCAAGAAAATGCTAAGGTGACTTATGTTCATTTGGAGAGCAGCGGCCAGGAGACCAGTCACGGCGTCGTACTCAGCTTGGTTGTTTGTGGCAGCACCTATGCACACTCCGTCAATGTGGATCAACTCATGTGAAGGGGAATATATGACCCAAGCTACGGAGGTGAGATTGGGAGACCAACGACTTGCACCATCAGCGAAGCCAACATAGCAAAGTGGAACAGGATCCATCTGTGGTCATGCAGGAAAAACAAATTTTTAGGTTTTTGTATTTTTTGTGAAAAAACAAAAATAAGACTATACTATTGTGGACTGTGGTGTCCATCAGATTTTCTATGGGTAAAATCGTTTGAGGTACAACCCATTACGTGGGTTGCATAGGGTGTTTCCTTTTGAGTCGGTCAGAATATATGCCCCCTATCCGAGGCAGGTGTGTACAACATATGGGCCTTGCCACATGGACACAAACTTTCCTTTTCCCGTTTTGTCAGGAGCTTGATCATAGGAAAGTACGAGGTCACCTTCACTAAATACTCGTGGGTGAACATGTTTATCATAGTGAAGTTTAGATCTATTCTTGGAGGCTTCGATTGTTTGGAGAGCTGTGCGACGATCTTCGTCGGCCTACTCTAAAAGAAGCAAGCGTTCTTCAATCATTGATGTATCGGGGAGAAGTTCTACGGACATTTGTAACGTTGGTATCTGGCATTCAATGGGGAGGACAGATTCCACACCATGAACTAAAGGGAATGGGGTGAATCCGGTGGCGGTCTTGGTCGACGTTCGGTAAGCCCATAATGCGGGGAAAATCATGTGATGCCAATTGGATCTATGTTTGTCGACGGTGCATTGGAGGATAGTCTTCAAAATTTTGTTAACAGCTTTGACTTGGATGTTCCCTTGGGGGTAGTAGGCGGAGGAGAAATGGTGTTCAAACTTCAAGAGTGTGGACAATTCTCTCCAAACAGAGTCCTGAAAGTGAGAGCCGTGGTCTAAGACGAGTTGTTTTGGTACTCCGAAACGAGCAATAACATGGTTGAGGAAAACGCGGGATGCAGTGTCGGCTTTGCAATTGTAAGTAGGCATGGCTTCCGCCCATTTGGTAAAGTAATCAACAGCCACAATAATGTGTTTGTGACTGTTGGCTGATGTGGGATTTCAATCCATGAAGTCAATGGCCCATTTGCAAAATGGTCCAGCGGTGATGACTAGATGAATTCGGGGGGGTGTTCTTACCTTTGGGGCAAAGAGCTGGCAGTTTTGGCAGTGTTTGACTACTGTGATACAATCAGTGAATAATGATGGCTAGAAATATCCTGAGCCGATTACCTTTTGGGAAGTGGCCATTCCTGAAAAATGGCCGCCGCAGGCACCGCTATGACAGTCGTTAAGAACTTGTTCTGCTTCATCTCGGGAAAGGCATTGTCGTAAGATGGTGTTGACACCACGTTGATAGAGGACATCACCCAAGAGGAGATAACGGGGGGCATGGTGACGGATGCATCTGTGTCCATCACGGTCGATGTTGGGTAGAAACTTTTGTGTGCGGAGGTATACCAAAATGTCGCCATACCAAGGGTCGTCCGACGAGATAATGAACAAATGTTCGTCGATTAGATCAGTCTAGATAATTGGTGATGATGATGATGATGGTAAATCCATAATGATTTGAGCGAGTGCTAATGCTTTGGTGCTCTTCGGGGTTTTGAAAGTTAGGTCATATTCTTGTAAGATGATCACCCATTTGGCAACACAGCCTTGTAGAAGGCGGCGATTCAAGAGATAGACCATTGGATTGGAATTGGCTACAACCGTGGTGTGGCTTAGGAGAATGTAATGTCGCAGCTTTTGTACTAAAAAAGACGATGGCGAGGGCCATCTTCTCTTCATGTGGTTAGCAGAGGGGTGGGCTTGACAAGGTTTGGCTCACATAGTAGATGAAATGCTCTTGGCAAGCGAAGTCTTCTTGGACGAGGACTCTAGAGGTGGCGTGATCTAACGTCGAAACGTAAAGGGTAAAGTCTTTTGTGAAATCTGGTGGAGAAATCAAAGGGGCGCTTGTAAGTGCTTTCTTTAGGTGTGTGAAGGCTCCTTCTACTTGGTCGTCCCATATGAAGCGGGTATGAAGATGCAATAAATGGAGGAAACCATGTACTGTGGTGGCATAGTCTAGGACAAAATAGCGAAGGAAATTGGATTTCCCCTAGAGGATTTGCAGCTGTCGTAATGTACGTGGTGAGGGGAGGTCCACTATGGCTTGAACTTTTAGGGGATCAATGGAGATCCCTTTTTTTTAAATGACAAACCCCAGTAGGCGGCCTACCGTAACGCAAAATACACATTTAAGCGGGTTCAAGCGGATTTTGTATTTGCGAAAACGCAAGAAAACCTGTTGAAGATCTTCTAAGTGGTCAGATCGTTTCTTAGATCGGGCGGTGAGGTCATCTAGGTAAACTTTAATGATTTTGTATAGATCATGAAAGCAATAAGTCATGGCTCATTGGAAAGTGGCTCCTGCATTCTTGAGATCGAAAGGCATGATGCGATAGGTGAAGGTGCCCCATGGGGTGGTAAAAGCGGTCTTGTATTGATCTTCTTTACGGATTTTGATTTGGTTATATCCGGAGAAACCATCCATAAAAGAGTGTACCTCATGTCCCGCACACTCATCGATTAATTGGTCAATAAATGGTGTGGGGAATTTGTCTTTGGGACAAGCTAGGTTGAGCTCACGGAAGTCAGTACAGACGCAGATGGTGCCGACTTTCTTATTAACTGGTATTGGGTTTGAAACCCAGGTGGTATATGCAATAGGATATATGAATCATTCTTTTTGGAGTTTCTCAATCTCAGCCTTAACAGCTGGAGGCTTAGACGGGTGAATTGGGCATTGTTTCTGTCGGACAGGAGGCACATTGGTCCAAGTGTCGATGTGATGTTCCACAATGTTAGGATCAAAGCCAGGCATCTTGGTGTAAGACCAGGAAAAGACGTCACGAAACTCTTGGAAGAGTTTCTTATATGCCTGAGTCTTCGCTTGAGTGCATGATGCACCTAGCGAGATGAGCTTAGGTATTCCGGGTGTGGTGGAAATGTCGATTTGTATGATAGGGGAAATGTTGGACATATTCCCCTCTTCGAAGGCATCTGGTGCTGGGATGGGGTCTTTGAACCAATCGACCTTAGTTGGTAGAAAATCCTTTGATTCGACTGATAGTTGGTTTTCCGCGGTGGATGTAGATGCCTCAGGGAGGAAGTATGATCGATGGTGCATATCATCCCAAGGGTAGTCGAGAGCAGTGGGTGTTTCTAGAATTTGCTCGTCAGTACGAGAGTAATCAAACCATAAATCAACTGGTTCTGGTTTGTATGTGGTTGAAATCATATAGATGGTATTGATTTCTTTCGAAGAAGATGACTTCGGAGGGTGGATTTCCTCGATGAGGGGAGGAGATATCTCTAAGTCGGCATTGTTCATCTCGTATAAAGCTGCTCTATAATCTGGGAGATCGGGGCAGTGATTTGAATAATGGCCATAAATGTCACATATCGCACAAGGGTGGTTAGTGCGAAGTGTTTTGTCGCGAGGTTGAGGAGGTGGCTCAAGTTTGACCACTTTGATTTCGGTGTCATCATCCAACATATTCATGTGTTCTTGGAGTGCAGGTAATTGTGGACATTGATGAGTGGCATGGCCTATGTCGTCACACAACAAGCACTTAGGGGGAATGCGAATAGTTGGGGGGTTCTTGGCTACCTTGGGGGTTGCTGGGGGGGTGCAAGTTATGGGTCCAGTGTTATAAGTTTGTGGGCCTCTGCCCCCTGTGTTTCGTAACGGAGGTGGGGCGTTTCTAGACGTTGATGCCATAGTCACTATTGGGGGTGGTCTGTTTTGCAGATGAGTGATCGGAGGGGGTGGGTGGTTGGTAGTAGCGATAGGTTTTACTGGTTGTAAAATAACAGTTGGAGTCGGTGGGGGGCTCGGAGTTGGTAAGTACCATACAGGTAATCCTAATGTTAAACCAGGAAGGTTGAGTGTAGCCATTACTGGCGAACTGACAACTCCGGAAAATGGGAATAAGAATGGGATAGTATGAATTGGCGTTGTTCCGATATGAGTAGGCACTGTGGGTGTTTGTGGCAGTGACGAGGGCTACTGTGTGGTTTGCGATAGGGTGCACAAATCGGATGTTTTTGTTATCGGTAAAAGTGGTGGGATCGATGGAAATGTGGAAGTCATAGATGACTCGGTGTAGATTCCAGGACCAATTGATGAGACAAATGATGTCGGTGCAGTTTGAACAGTTTGTTCAATCATTGGTAGCACATTTTGAGGGGCTGCGGGGGCGTTAGGATCATAATATGTGAGTTGATCAATCTTGATAACGTGTCCTTCATGTGGGAACATCATAAGTCGGAACACAGATGAAGAGACAGCTTTCATTTTGTACATATAGCTACGTCTAAGAAGGAGGTTGTAGTTGAGTTGGGCATTGATCACTTTGATGTCGATGAGAACCAATTTGCCTCCTAGTTCTACGGGTACGTTTCTTAAGAGGCCTTGTGGTTGAGCTGAGCGCCCGTCATAAGCTCGCAATGCTGTGCTGGATGGTTGTAAAGTGGGGGAGCCAAGTTTCTACCACACAAGAGTGGACATAACGCACGTTGAAGCTCCTTCATTGATGATGCATCGATGCACAGCAAGGTTCCGAATGTTTACGGATACTTGGAAGGCCAAATTTGACGGCAATCGAGGTTCAGCTTGGTCTAAGTTGAAAGACATCATATGTGTATTGTTAGGATCTACTCCTCCGATGGCGGATAACAGTAGTTTTTGTTGTGCAGGGCATGTTTTCAATACCTCTAAAGCGGACATAGCAGTGGGGGATTGTGTTAAATCTTCCACGACGTTGTAATTGGATGTTGCTCAAGCATTAGGATTGTTATTAATCCTTCGCAGAGGTATGAGAGGGATTTTAGGTCCTCCTTCTAATGGCATATTTGGTATGCATAGTGGTTGATGGAAGGGGGGTGGATGCGTTAGTGGGAGGAGTTTCCGGGGGTGGGCCTTACTGATTCCTGCAAGTATGGAGGTTGATGTCATTGGATGACATCATTAATAAATGGTGTGTGCCTGAATTCATATGCTGATAATCAGTTGCGGCATAGGTGATTTGCTGCTGAGGTCCAGCAGATCCTTGTGGGGGATCCATTGGGCGGGCATTTACTACTCCCTAGTTTGGAAATGGGTTTTGCAATATCATGGGTTGCGGTTGATTAGGTGGAGCAGGCTGTCCAGTGTGGCCTTGGCGTTGGGCATCGTTATCCCAAATTTTGCGTGCTTTCTCTAAATGGGGGCAGTTGTGAGTGTAGTGGCCATAGAATCCACATATAGAACATGGATGGTTTGTTCTCAAGTTATTGTTTTTTGCCTGTTTGGGAGGACGATCAGGATTCTGATTGGGGGGAGCAACGTTGTTATTATTTGGAGGATTAGGTGGTGGTGGTCCTTGATTATGTTGCTGGTTGTTTCTGCGGTTTTGTTGTCTGCCCTGGTTGTGTTGGTTGTTTTGGTGCTGGGGCTGATTGTGTTGTGTGTACACTTTCCATTGAGTAGTGGGAGTATTTTGGGGTGCCACAGGTGCGGGAGCAGGTTGTAGTGGATAATAAGCTGGTGGGGCTGGAGGAGGTCCAGTTGCCTGCTGGGGTTGCTAGTAACCCTGATCTATTGGAAGTGTTGGGTTAGCTGGTAGTAGCCTGTTGGGGGTAATGCATTGGTTGGGTCGGTAAGTGAATTGGGTTCTGGGTGGCCGGTTGGTTATAGTATGTGGGTGGTACATAGGTCGATGGTGCTTTCCCGTAGCAATGTGGTGGACAAGAGGGTCCATGAGTGTGATGAGACTGATTCGTTGGAGCGTATGAAGTCGTGGCTCCAGAATTAGATGTAGCCCTAGAGAGGTCTGCGGTGTTTATGGTGCTCACCATGCTAAAAGGTTTATTTTGTGCCATGACTTGGCTGATAATACCATAAGCAGCATGTGATTCCCCTGCAGCATCACCTCGTGAAGAATCGCCTCTTGGGGCATCTGGTATGATGGTGTGCAGATAGCCTAACTGGGCATAAATCAGGTCGAATTACTGAGCTTTTAAGATAGCTTCTTCTTCTAACTGGGGTCATTCAGAAGCTACATCTTTGGCTATGAGGGGTAGGAGTTATTTGAGAAACCAATCCAAAAATATACAGTCGTCCAGTTTTATCTTGCAGAGGCTACGACGCTTACACCACTCATGGATATGGCCGGTGATATGGGTAGCCGTGTTTTGTCTACAAGACAAAAGTATTTCAACTCCTGCATCATAGCGTACAGGTAGCTGAAAAAACTGGAGGAAAATGGAGGCGAGGGACGTAAATGTATGGTGGGTCCCATGTGGTTGCTCAATGTACCACTTGGCTGCAGAGCCAGTGAACGTTCGTTGCAACAGTATAAGTCTAATGGAGTCATCCACTATGGAGTTAGAGGAACACCATAGGTGAAATGACATTATGTGGTTTAAGGGATCTTCCCCATCTTTTCCTTCAAACTTCGGGATGTCTGAGGGAAGCTTTGTAGGCATGGGTGGCCATGTAGGGTTGTGTCTGATAGGATCGTTGGTTAACCTGGCTAGGTCTGGTAAGTTCAGACTAGCCATGTATGGTAAACTAGCAGATGGGTGTGGCGTAGTGACTAGGACATAACTGTTAATGGTAGCATTATGTAGTGGTCCAGTGGCCCCTGAGGGTATGCTAGGTATGAAAGGTATGTGTCCTCCAACCGATGTGGTGTGGGAAGGGCCAACGCTCCCAAGTGCAAAATTGGTTGTAGAGGGGTTAGGAATAGTGCCAGGAATTCCTGGGATCTGGGTTGTGGTAATGAGAGGGGGTGTGACCCCTATGTTGGGCATACCCATGACAGGTGGTGGCCCTGTGTTGGACATACCTAAAGGGGGAATGGCTCCTATATTAGGCATGCCTAAGGGGGTTGTTACCGTGGGTGGCACAATAGTAGTAGGGTTTGTTGATGTATCTCCAATAGAACTGGTGAAAAGGGGGTCGTATTGTGATCCATCCATGGGGTTGGTTGGTGATGTTTCAGTAGGGTGTTCGGATTCAGCTTCAGAATCAGATGTGAAGTGAGGCGCGTTAGAATTGGATGATTGTGTTCTATGCCGATGACCTATCGAGTCAAGGGATAAGGCTCTATGTCTATGACGTGTAGAGTCAAGTGTACCGAACTGATGGGGTTCACCCTGAAAACAGAGGGATCGTCTTAAATTCTCAATGGTGAGAAATGTATAAAAATTCCAGTGGAAGGTGGTGATGTAAAAAAAACTCGAAACCCTAGTGCAACAATGAGTGCAAGAGGGGAGTGAAAAAATAATGCCTCTCAGGCCAACAACCAACCTCAAAAGCACTTATTATAACATATGTGCTATAATAAGTGGAGGGATCCAAAAAAGTGGTCAGAATACCAAAATTCAAACAGTTCCTAGAAAAAAGTGGTGCTCACTAGACCAAAGGTGGGTATTGTATCATGCAAACACCTAACTAGAAGTATTGTGAGTCAACAAACTATATCCTCTGCAAGGTGATGAAATCCACGTTAGACAATATAGAGTGTAGAATCAAAGGCTAGATATCCCCCTATCGGGAGGGACATCGGGTAGACAATCCTAAAGAATGGCAACTAGGATACCCTGTTCATGACACGTTCGGTTGGGTGAATCTGTAGTTTGGTTCTATCGTCATTGTACCCCCATATGAGTGTACACTGAGAACTTTGAAAGGTATCCTTCAGTTACTGAATGGATTGCGGTATTCCACTCAGGCTTCTGGAACCATTCTGGCTACTTCAACCCTCCTAAGGGAGAGGCCTTCCTGATAAATTGGTTGATAACCATGTCAAAATTATAAGGGGTTTTTGGGACCCTAAAAGGCAACCACTATGTCTCAGATCTAAATAATTGAGGGGTGTTATTGGCACACCTATCCCCTCAATCCTACCTAACTACAAGATTATTTTAAGTGCTCCCCAAGTGGGGTTAAAAAGTTTGTTGAGTTAAGGTAGATTTTAAGGCTCAGTTTAAATAATGTGGTAGAGTGGGTGCAAGTGTGATTATTTAACTGAAATTGATTTTCCTCGCTTCGGAGATTGATTACAAATGAAAAATAAGACATTTCCAGTTTGCAAAAAATAAAGGCGTTTTCGAAATGTAAATGCTTTAATAAAAACGATTCAAAAAAGTAATGGACTTTTGAAATAATTTTTAAAGGAAAGAAAAATACATAAAAAATTTAAGAAATAAATGGATTTCTTAAGAAGTTGCTTGCGCAAACTATTGAGCTAATTTAAAGTGAAACCTATGATCTAAATAGAGTGCTGAAAATCTTTCTTTCAATTATTGAAAATTTTTAAAAAGACTTTTTAATGGAGCATATGTAAAATAGAAAATGATTCACTATCTGTAATAATGCAGAAAAAAATAATGCTGGAAAATAGGCTAAATGGGCAAAAAATACAGCAAAAAATTTTCTAAAAAATTGAGCCGAATTCAGGAAAATAACATCGCGGGTTTTAGGGAAAAAGCCGCGATGTGCATCCCGGGTTTGAGCCGCGAAGCCGTGATGTGCAGCGCGGAAAATGACTGCGAAGCCGCGATGTGCGGCGCGGAAAATGGCCGCGAAGCCATGACGCGCCGCGCGGAAAAAGGCTGCAAGGCCGCGATGAGCTGCGCGACTGTCGGGCGAAAAGCCGCGATGCGAAAGCCGAAAAATGGACGCCGAAAAATGAACCCGAAAATGGAAATTCCAAGCTCTTAATGGCTACAGAAAGGGACAACATCTAGAGCAGCAATGGATCTGGTGCCTAGTATGGCAGATTTGTAAATTAAAATGATTTAAAACTAACAAAAACTAAGATCTAAAGCAAAAAACCAACATCCAAGAATTCGAAGCCAACGGAGTCGCCAAAAACTGTTGCTTGGTTTTGCAACCAAGCTTGTGCAATGAACACCTATCAACAATGTGATAGCAGTTTCAATATAGAAAGTAAAAACGATTATGAATTAAATCTAAACTAACATGTGCATAGAACGATAAACTTGAAAAGATTTAAGAACAAGAACAAGAAACGAAATAAAAAATGACTTTTGTATTATAATACCTCAAATGGTGAGGATGTTTGGTGTTGAGCAGCTCCAAGGTTAGGATGCTCCAAGCTCCAATGGTCTCTTCTCTAAGATTGCTACAATGGTCAAAGAACTCAAGAGATATTTTGACAGCATGAGGATAGGATGATGGATGGATGGAAAGTGAGGAGCCCCTATCATCTTTTTATAGTTTTTGGTGATGGGGAATACCATTGTGGTTTTAAGGAAACCAATGGTATTGACCAACATGGTTTAGGTACCTTTTTCCCTCTTTTTCCCTCTTTTTTTCCTTTTTTGAATATTTTGAATATTTTTATTCCCTTTTAATATTTTTGGGAATTCTGGACCCTTTTTGAGGGTTTTTTTATGTTTTTTGAGGGGGAAAAGGGTGTATTATGGTCTTTTTGGTGACCTTTTGATGGCTTTAGAGGCTCAAATGGTGGAAAATTGGACAAAAGGGTCATGTGAATAAGGTAATGAGCTAGTGAACACTTTTTGGGTGTTAACAATCTTCTTAGTTTTAATACTGTGAAGTCCTTCCTATGCAATACCAATGGCTTCATGTATTTGTCGACCTTCCAAGAAACCGAATTGTTCCTCCGATACATGAGTAGAAAGTATGGATCTAAGTCTCTGACCAATGACTTTTGTGATAATTTTATAAACACAGTTACATAAGGAAATAGGCCTAAACTCATTAAGAGAAGCAAGATTGTCCACCTTGGGAATTAGGGCAATGAATGTCAAGTTGAGACTAGCTGGAATCCTCCCCTCCCTCCGAGAATCTTCGACCAGTTGAAGAATATCATCTCCAATGATATCAAATAGGCCAAGAATAAATTCAATGGTCCAACCTTTTGGCCCTGGACTTTTGTCCTTCTGAAAACTATTCAGAACCGATTTAAGTTCATCGGTCGTAATACATTCCATCAGCATCCTATTGTCTTCTTCTTCAACAAACCGAGGAAAAATTTGAGCCACCCTGACCACTTCTTCGATATTAACCCTGTCACTAGCCTTGAAAATATTTTTAAAATGTTGAACCCCAACCCTTGCCATGCCTTCAAAGAAGTGGAGTGTGTGTCACCCCTCTGATCCTCCAAACTCCAAATAGTATTTGCATATCTTCGACCTTTTGCATATGCCTCGAAGAATTTAGTGTTTTCATCCCCACTTTCCAACCAAATAGCCCTACTCTTCAGTCCCCAAGTCTCCTCTTTCTCCAGTAGTAACTGATTCCTTTGTCCTTCCGGATGAACTAAATCTTTCTTCGCCTCCTGGGTAGTAAAACCACCCCCAGAGCTCAAAGCAATGGATGCAATTTCCCCTTCCACCGCCTTCAATTACCTATCATCCTTTTTTCTCTTGTCTGCCACCCACTATTTTATAGGTCCCTTAATATTTTTGATATTCTCAGCAAAATGAAATGTTGTCGTGAGAGGATTCCCAGGGTGAAATGGGATCCAGTGAGATTGAATTAAAACAGAAAATGATGGGTCCTTCAACCAGGTTTTATTAAACTTCAGAGGAGCTGAAGGCTTATGAGGTCCATTTAAGATCTCCAATAAAATGGGGTCATGATCAGAACACCCCCCTGATCCAATCCATTTCCAAATATGAAAAAATGACTCCACCAACTGATCTGCAAGCAAAAAATGGTCCAGGCATTTAACAACCCTATCATCACCCACCCTCTTATTCCACCAGGAAGGCTTAAGAACAAAAGGTTCAACATCAACCCAATTGCCTTCTGTCAACTTTCTGATAAAGAAATCAGTGAGACAATCCACCTGAGCATGAGGAACCCAAACCTTGGCTTGTCCCAGAGAAAATTTAAGATCTCCTCCCAATATCACCGAATCACCTTTGAGAACATCCTTAGCCAATAAAGTTTTCCAGAAGGGTATCCTATTGCAATATGGACCATAAATGTTTACCACGGTAATTTCATGATCAAAATCCAAAGATATGAAGGTTAGACCCAAAGCCGATTCCAAACCCCATATATTGGAAACAAAAACACAAGACTCCCACCAACCAATAGCCAAACCCCCATACCGTCCCCTGGCATCCAAAGCCTCAAAACCCCACCTAGGGAACCAAGACTTCAACTTCCCCGAAACCTCTAAGCAACCTCCCATAGTTTCTTGAAGCAACAATAAATCCGGATGTTCTACCTCCAACACCCGATGCAGAGCTAATCTTTTGGGAAGACCAGCAAGACCCCGATAATTAAAAGACATTATCTTCATTTATACCCCTCTAGTTGGGCATTCACTGCTCTAAGTTCCTGTTGAATAGAAATTTGTTTCCATTCCATAAGTTCCGTGCAAGCTCTAGTCTTTGCTTTTGTCACGAAGGATTTTCTGCCACGGCCCTTTGCCACCCGGGTAATGTCCTTCCCCAGACCCCCAGCCAACAATTTGTTCATGGAACGTAAAAAGTACCTCGACTCTGACGCACCCAAAGGAAACTGAGACACTTCCACATCAGAAGTGGAAACAGATGGTTTAATAGATGAGGTTTCAGGGGTATCTTTCAAGAGAAGAGGTTTAGGGGAAAGATTCATAGTAGAGGAACTAGGAGAAGTAGAAGTGGTATACAAAAGTTCAGAGGAAATGTGTAAATTCCTAAGTCCCGCTGCCCAATCCATATCAGGAAAAGTTAAATTCTTAACAAATAAATTAAAGGAAGGAAATGTGAAAGGGGAGGAAGTAGTACCCGAAACCATATCCATTGCTCACAAAAGTGTATTCTGGACAACACCTTCAGCCTCAGCCGATGGAATAACAGTGATATCAACCTCCATGTCAACAAAGGATGTCAAATCCGGGACTTTAGGGTCCTCATCCATATGAACATCCTCACCCAATGGCTAAACAAGTAATTCAGATGGAACCTGACCAACCTCATTAGCAATCGGATCTTCAGTGTCCAAATGACAGTCCACCTTAATATTCTCATGCTGTGAAGTGTAACCATTCCTAATGCGCAAGGGAAGGTGACATTCCGTCGCAGGATGACCATAAGCATGACAATGACGACACCTGAACGACACATTCTCATAATCAAGAATTTTTGGAAAGATATGTGGTCCCCAATAGAGATGCATTCCATCATACAATCCTTCCCTAACATTGATGTTAACCAGGATGCGTGCAACCTTCTGCATCGACGTAGAAACAAAGGATAAATCTTCATTCAAATATGACCCAAGTAGGTTACCAATCCTACAAAAGTGTTCTTCGGCCCAATAATGAAGAGGTAGTCCCGACAGCCAAACCTACAATGGTATGGTGTCCATACGTTTGCATATAGCATCAAAAAGTGGACTCCAATGTTTGAGCAGCAAGGGAACATTAACCAGGCTACAATTTAAACCTAGCACCCACTGTGCATGATCTGCAGACGAGAAATGAAAAGCATACCAACTCCCCGACATCGCCACAACCCTCAGGACATAACCACAGTGACCCAACTAGGCCTGTGAATCCCATCGAATGACCGTCTTGAGAGCCACATCCTGGCCATATACCCTACCCACCAAGACAGTCTTAACCATCGATAGTAACTGCAGAAAACCGATATCCTCCCCCAACGAGTAATTTGGAGCCTTACCCGTGTTTTTTAACAACTTTCTGCGCACCTTTTCCCATGAGCAAGCCTCCCTACCATCATCATCCCCAACCCTCTGTGATGAAGTACCATGCGTTCGAGCCACCGGTGGACTAGGAAAACCTCTCTGTTCTATGGACCCCAGAAACCCAGCTAAGAAACTAGAAGAAAATGAGTTCCCAAATCACTGACTGCTGGCACCGTATTTTATCCACCCACAGCAGGCACAGACACAGACTGTTCCACAAATGAGCCACCAGAAGAATTCAAGAAATTCGGTAAATTGCCCAGGTTGGATGGGGAGCCGATAATTGAAAATATAGGAGATTTGGAGCCCGAAAAACCCCACAAGTTGTTACCATGGTATTCCTCCGTCAAGACTCCGTCCAGGACGGACGTTAACTATCCAGCATTAGGACTGATCAAAGGATGCGGATTAACATAATCCTCCAAACCCTCAAAACCCTGGTTGAAAGCATTGTTCGAGGGTAAAGTCCGAAAAACCCCACCCCCACAATGAGGACTTGCACCATTCTCAACCCTATACCCGCCAGGTGGCGTGGTCCAAATATCCCGATGCGTTAAGTAGTCACAGCTATAGTCCACAACTTCATCCATCTCCATAGTAGGTAAATAAAGAAACCCTAGCAAAAAAAAAAGAAAAGGTAAAGGTAAAATAGGTCTACCAAGAAAAATTACCAACTAAGTATTGAAAAGATCCACCGTAATCATGAGCTCCATCTTGGTAGCCGTGCCATCCTCCTTACACTGACAGGCCACTGACGGGCCTGCCGCCTGCAGTAGACCTACCCCAACTCGACCACCATCTCCAATGAAACCCTAAGCGCCCCCCCATTCATTACCAGAAATCCTTCTCTTCAGTTTAATGTTTATGTTATACCATAAATGGATAACATTAACAATATGGTAATTAGTTTAATGTTTAGACTGTGTTTAATAGCCAGTTATCTCCACAAAACTAAGTGGCTGGCTAGCCTATCAAATTTCATGATCACTTTACTTGTGGTTGTGTTAGTTTAATTAAATTTTCATCTTAATAACATTACAATTCAAAAACATTTTCTTCTAAAAAATAAAATACAAACTCTAAAATATAAACTCAACAATGAGTGAAGTAATGACATGTTAAAAAAATAAATGCTTCAAAAATAAAATCTCAAATTTAAAATGCACACATTTAGATAGATAAGGCAATGACATGTTAAGAAGATGGTGTCTTTAGGAAATTTAAGTTTAAATGAAAAACTAGGTTATTAAATATTTATAAAATTATGATAAGAAGATGGCGTCTTTAGAAAATTTAAGTTTAAATGAACAACTAGGTTATTAAATATTTATAAAATTATGAGTAGTCTTTAGGAGAGGTTTGTAGTTTGTTTGAAGCATATTATCCATATCAATTATTATATAAATACTTTACATATTCAAATTAATATTTGATGCAAGGGCATATTTACAGCTGGAAAAGAAAACCAAGAGGCTCGAATCAGTTTTTTTTGCTTGCTATAGGAGTGGTTCCTGGAATGACAGGTGGTAGGTTAGGATTAAAATGCATATTCAGTAGTTGTTGTAACCATTTTTTAGCATGATTGCAGATGGCTAGGGGGTGTCTATTGGTTACCCTCATTCGAGAATTTTCCTGGAGATGAGAATTTTGGAGTTCCGAAAACTTCCTAAGAATTTTGCAGGGTCCTATGTTTTTGAATTTCAACTTGTTATACTCACCTTTTGGGAATCTTAACTTCCTTAGGTAAGCTAGGACTAGATCACCTACCTCATAGTTGACGTCTCTCCTCCTGAAATCCACTCTAGACTTATACTTCTGATTGTTCTCTTGTCATTTTTGCTTGACCTGTTCATGTAGTTTGATCATGGCTATAGAAAATTCTTCACCTTCAACACTCCTTCCTTCGAATTTACCTAAGTCTCTTAGCTTATATACACCCCTAGGATGCATTCCATACAGAATTTGGAAAGGGCTTAGGCGTGTGCTTCGATTGGGTGAATCATTGTATGCAAACTCAGCTTGAGCTAGAACATGGTTCCACTGTCTCGGTTGCTCACTAGTTAGGATTCTCAGGATATTTCCCAGACTTCTATTCACTACCTCAGTCTAGCCATTTGTCTGAGGATGATAGGCTGATCTAAAGTTCAGTTTAGTTCCCAGCTTCTTCCATAGAGTACTCCAAAACTGTCTAGTAAACTTAGTGTCCCTGTCTGAAACTATACTCTTTGGTATCCCATGCAACCTAAAAATTTCATTAAAGAAACAATTTGTGATATGTGTTGCATCACTGGTCTTGTAGCATGGTATGAAATGTGCCATCTTTCTAAACCTATATACAACTAAAAATATGGAATCATTACCTCTTTGTGTCTTTGGTAAACCCAAAATAAAGTACATACTCACCGAATCCCAAGGTTTGCTTGGAATAAGTAAAGGAGTGTATAACCCTGTGTTCTGGATTCTCCCCTTAGCATGTTGACAAATCCTACACCTCTTCACAAACTTCTATACTTCTGACCTCATCCTGGGCCAAAAGTAAAAGTGGCTCAACTGTCCCACTGTCTTTTCTATGGAAAAATGTCCAACCAATCCTCCATTGTGCCTCTCTTGAATCAAATTCTCCCTCATAGAGCATTGTGGAATGCATAATCTGTTGTCCTTAAATAACAATCCAACTTGCAATATGTAGTCATTCCAAGGCCCCTACCTCTTTGGGAAGGATTTGAACTTACCTCAAATGCTTCCTTAAAATCTATATCAGACTTATACAAATCTTTAAGAAAATCAAATCCTAAGACTTGAACTTGGCTCTCTTGCACCATTAAGCTTTTCCTACTTAAGGCATCTGCCACTTGGTTAGCTTTTCCACTTACATGCTTGATAACGAAAGTGAAACCTTGCAAGAACTCAACCCACTTCAAATGCTTCTGATTTAATTTGGGCTGCTACATTATAAACCGCAAGGCATGGTTGTTAGAGAATAGTATAAACCCTTTGGGCATTAGGTAGTGTCTCCAATGCTTTAGAGACTGTACTATGGCGTAGAACTCCTTGTCATAGGAAGAGTATTTATGCCTAGATTCATTCAATTTTTCACTGTAATAAGCCACTGGATTTTCCTCTTGGCTCATCATAGCTCCTATGGCTGTGCCACTTGCATCACATCTTACCTGGAAAATACTGTCAAAGTCTAGAAACTTCAACACAGGTTTCTCTGTCACTTTCCTTTTCAAGAGATGAAAACCTCTATCATTTGTTACAGTCCAATAAAATGGTTGATTATCCTTTTTAATTGTCTCAATAATTGGAGCACAAATACCACTGAAGTTTTTGATGAACTTCCTGTAAAAACTTGCTAATCCATGGAAGATTCTGACTTCAAAAACATTCTTTGGTGTTGGCTAGTTTAGGATTGCCTCCACCTTTTCTGGGTCCATCTTCAGTCCTTCTTATGAAATAATGAATCCCAAATATACTAACTCATTTTGCATAAAGAAACAATTCTTAACATTCATTAATAACTTCTCTTTTTGCAGCCTATCCAAAACATATTTCAGGTGCCTTAAATGCTCCTCTTTTGTTTGGCTAAATATCAAGATGTCATCCAAGTAAACTATGACAAATTTACCTACGAAATCCTTAAGCACTTCATTCATGAGTCTCATGAAAGTTCTTGGGGCATTGGTCAACCAAAACGGCATGACCAACCACTCATACAACCCATCATTGGTTTTGAAGGTTGTTTTCCACCCATCACCTTCTCAAATCCTAATATGATGATAACCACTCTTTAAATCAATCTTTGTGAAGTATTTTTCTTCGCTCAGACAGTCCATCAAATCATATATCATGGGAAAAGGAAACCTATACTTGATGGTGATTTTATTGATTTCCCTAGAGTCACTGCACATCCTCCACTCACCATCCTTCTTTGGGATTAACACTGTTGGGACAACGCATGGACTTAAACTCTCTTTAATCAAGCCCTTATCCAACAATTTCTGAACCTAATTTCTAATTTCCTCATTTTCCTTTGGGGTAATCCTATAAGAAGCCTTGTTTGGTAGGCTTGCTCCAGGTATCAGATCTATGTGGTGACTAATGCTTCTTTTAGGTGGAAATGCATTGGGTAAGTCATCAACTACAATGTCTTGGTAATATTCTAGCATGTCCTTAATTTCTACTGGAAGATCTGAAATGGCAGTACTAACAGGTTTGCAAACAATAGCATATCTCACCTCTTCTTCTGTCATTTGCTGTAGGAACCTTTTCCCATTGAGCACCAGATATTTTGGCACATCTTTTGCAACTCCATTTCCTTCCTGTAAAGGTAGTAAATTATGTTAGACACCACCCATCTCAAACTTATAACAGATATTACACCCATCATGCACAACTTTCCTATCAAATTTGCCAAGGTCTGCCTAGCAAAACATGGCACACGAGTCCATAGGTATGATATCACAAGTCACCTTGTCTTGATATCTTCCTATTTGGAATTCCACTTCACTTTGTTCTGTAACCAGCAGTTGGTGTCCCTTATGCAGCCATGACAACTTGTAAGGTGTTAGATGCTTGACCTTCTTAAGCTTCAGCTTTTCCACCATGTGGACACCAAATTGTCAATGCTTCCACTATCAACAACTACTTTACGACATTTCCCTTGAACTTTGCATGTAGTTCAAAATAAGGCCTTCCTTTGCGAAGAATCTATCACTTCCTTCTCTGGTTTCAATAGTACATTGTTCATAAGAAGAGCCTCCCCAACCTTAGGTGCATTTTCTACCACAAGAGCTTGTGTCTCTGCCTGCTTTCCTTGTGCAACATAGTTTCCTCTTTGTCCTACATTTTCATTGTCAGGGAATTCATAAGACCGATGTCCTAGCTTGTTACACCTTTAACACCAATATATTGACTCTTTGCCTCTAGCTCTACCTCTATGGTAGGTTCTTCCGACTCAAGGTTCATCTCCTCTCTGTGTTTGATATTGTTGGTTAGAACCACCAGATTCATCCTTGTAGGTGGGGACCTTCTCTCTTCCAGTTGTTTGTCCCCTTCCCTTGGTAGATCCTCTTCCTCTACCAAAGGTTTGCTTCCTGGATATCTTCTCTTCTTCCCTTAAAGCATACTGATAAGCTCCTTCCATAGTGCTAGGAGATAACATACTGATCTTGTCCTGAATCTCCATTCTCAACCCATTGATGTATCTAGCTGTCTTCTCAGAGGTATCCTCAACGTAACCTACTCTTAATTTTACCTTGTAAAACTCTACTGTATACTCTCTAATAGTCAGCGACCTTTGCCTAAGGTTCTACATCTGTCTATAGAGGCTTAGTTGGTATTCTGTGGGAAAGAACCTACCTCGCAATTTAGCAATCATCCTATCCCAACTTCTTATCACTGACTTATTTTTCTTCTTCCTCTCAGCTTGCACACTATCCCACCATAGTGTTGCATGACCCTTCAATCTAGTCACATCTAGTTTTACCTTCTTGTCCTCCTCTATCTCTTCATAATCAAAATATCGATCTAGCTCCCCTGTCCAGTCTGTCATCCCTTCTGCTGACAAATTCCCATCATAAGTAGACATGGAGGTTTTTGGTCTAGAGTTGGAACCTAACAAAAACCTTAACAACTTCATCTCAGCCGTCTCTGGTGTTGCCTTTTCTTCTTTATCGCCATACTCTACTTTTGGGTCACTTTCATCTCCTAGGTCTGGTTCTCGTTTCCTAACCAACTCTATATCTTCCATTCTAGCTTTCATAGCCATCATTTGCTCCATCAACTAGGCATTTGCAACAGGTCTACCTCTCTGACCCGATCTACCTCCCCTCATTCACATTTCCATTTTCATGTTTTATTTTATTTGACGGAACAAAATCTGTTCACAATTTCAAGAAGTGCAAAATTCCAAACTCAATAAGATTGTATACTTATAGGTTTATTTTCTGGCTCTGATACCAAAAATGATGCCGACTAGGATGGCCAACAATAACATCTCCAACTCTGCTGACACGAGATGCTCTTTATTTATCTTTTTTTTATGACCAGAGTTTCTCTCTGTTGAAACACTGTAAGCTTAAAAAAACTCGAGGGTGAACTCTTTTTACTCAATGAAGAGATAATGATACTCTCACCAATGTTTACACAAGGATTTTTTAGCAAACGTAAATCCTCGTGTTGGTCACAACACTGTTCTAGAGGTTTCCCAATGTAGACCCAGGTTCTTCGCGGTACAAGATACCAACAAAACCCACCCTTTCGGAAATAGACTGGAAGCAGCTTGAGGTCTCACCCAAGGCGAAGTTGAGGGGGTGGTTGCAGAAGCAGATTTCCGCAACCTTGTGATGCGAGTGATTCAACTGATTAATGTCCAGCATGGTGGCAGACTACGCAACTGTGTTTAGTGACTGTGCAAGGTCTTCTACCCTGCATTGAATACCGCGCGGTCGTTTATGGGATCCAATTGTTTCTATTTGTTGGATAATCCTTAATCATTCATCATTACTTAGATAAAAAAACATCATAATTTATACCGACGAGTGAGATGCACAGCGCTATGTGCTTTGATACCGCGATTCAACCTTAACAATTAACTGTGTGTTATCTCATCGATCCATTCATTCGAGGACTTATAGGTGTTTTCCTGCTAACATTCATCCATACGTGAACTACTAACATCTTATTCCATCCTTTCCGCGGTGAATATAGATAAAAATAAACACATATCAGATAACAATAACTCTATGCATGCACTATAAGTAAATTAAATCACAATTTAATGACAATCATACACAACAATCATATAACACAATGGTTTAACGTGGTTCACCCCCCCGGATGGGAAGCTACGTCCACAAGAACTGTTGTTTATTTATCTTGGAAAGCATACAATAGTTCTTCGTCTGCGCACTCAGCTGCAGACGCTCTTCTCTCTCTCTCAAAATTAGGTCTCTGTGCACTCAGCTGCAGAGCCTTTACAATGCTTCAATCTAACAGATCTCACAATATTCGATAATATCAACAAAATGAAGAGTTAACCCTTTTCCTTTACAAAATTTTCTTATTTATAGATCAAGACCCGTAGGTCATGTCTTTACATTTTCGAAGGCAGAACCCTTAGGTTTTCAAAACTATCACGGTTTTCCCAAAACCAGAATACTGATATCTGGCAGCGGATCTTCTGTTATATGCGCGCCAATAGGTTGTTTCCTCCGAGCTCTTCTTTCTCATCCTTAGATGACTGGCTCCATTATTTGTAGTCTTATGTCTGTTGTGATTAGTCACCTACCTCCGATCTGCACCTACCCACTGCTTGGTAGTTATCGACGATCTTTGCCAAAAATAGGTCTTCTGTGACCTAACCAAACTAACTACCTTCATCCGTCCATTCTCTGCTTAGCTGGATCTCCGTCGACATGGCACATCAAGGCGCTGTACTCCTCGCAGCACCTACCTCTCAGCTCCTACCTCGCACCTCCTTCGCCACTGTGTTGCGCACAACTTCGCAACATACCAAAACTTATCCCAAAATTGTTCAAACTTAGCTGCGCTTAGCTCCGTAGTTCTCAAAATTCTTCCTGTTCAAAAATGGCCCATCTGGGCCAGGCCCAACACCTAGCCTGAGAATGGAATTTCACGTAGTTTAATCATTCAAATTGAGCACCAAACGTTTTAACCCAATATCAAGGCTGTAATAGATTCGTTAATCTTCTATACATGGAGAATAAACACACAAAAACAGAGAATACAATCCATTTTGACACTTTCTAGTTTCTATTGGTTCACAAGAAGAGAAATCTAGTTCCTAATGTCTGCACATTGTATTCTAACCCCTAGACAATGAATTCACAAGCTTAAATAAAAAAATAGAGCATAGCTCTCTTACTCCTCTACCTTCCGCATTTCACAATCCGCAATGTAGGAGTCGGAAGTCATAACTCCAAATTCATAGCTCCGGTCAAATTACTCCTCTGACTTCCGCAATATGCAATCCGTGATGCGGAAGTCGGAAAGTCGAAACTAGAGTGTGCAACTCTGAATAAATCACACCTCTGACTTCCACAATCCGAAATTCACATTGCGGGTTCGTAAAGTCGGAAGTCGGCCATATACCCCTGTTACTACCAACTTATCATGTTGATAACTTCCTCATCCTAAGTCCATTTTTGGAAAACTTGGTACCATTGGAAAGATCTCAGTGATCCCTATGCAACTACATGATCCTCTTCCACATCCGATAACTTTGAATTTGTCCTTATTCTAATCAAAGTGTTTCCCAAGAAAAAGTTTTTCGTACGTTAAAGCATGTTGGACAAGAAACCAATGAGGCTATCGAGTCATACCATTCACTCCTAAAGCAAGGTTTTTTAAAGTCCATAGGAGTAGCTTCACATCATCATGTCGATTGGTTAGTGCATCAATTGCTAACAGTGGTCCACATTTTCTATTGGTGGCATCAATGTGCAAAGGAAAATGGTTTCCATAGAAATTACAAGGTGGAGAAAATAGAAGCTCATTCATGGCTAAGAGCACAATCTATTCCAGATCATAATGTGACACTACACCACTCAGATCCTTCGATAGCATGGGTGAAAATTCAACATGATATTGAGAAATCATATATGGTATGGAAAACAAGTCCACACTTTTCTATGTGTGACTGCAGCTGGGAAAAAAATGGATATTTGTGTAAGCATGTCATTAAGGTTAGCATGATGAGAGATAATAAAAGGTTGGAACAAGATGATCTAGAAGCAATAATTAATAGAACAACCCTGCACCAGGTGATTATAGTATTCATATTGAATATTTAGATCATTAACAACAAATAGTAGACATTGTGGGCTAATATGGGGCAATGTTTTGTTACCAGATAGCTGAAAATGATGGCTTTGGAATTGGAAATGACTTGGATGTTCCTATCATGGTATTCATTTCGTGACTTGATTTATTTAATGTTTATTATCATTCTTTTGCTATTGATATGACCTTTTGTTTCTCACAACACAGGTAAATGATAATGTTGATGGTTTGATGTATTCTTCCACCAATGTTAATCAAGGTCATGGACATAACATTTCGTCACAAAATATTCACGACATTTTTGAGTCGCTTATGAAGTTGCCTGCTAAAGAACCACATTTTCACTTCCTTGAAAAATGCATGGAAGATGTTGCAAACTTCAATTTAATGGGAATGTAATTATGAAAATTCACAAAGAAGTTGCCGCAAAGATGAAGAAAACACAAACCATTGTCAAAAGGAAGATAGGATTTATCACGGATGACATAGATGAGGAGGCTACACGGTTGTCACACAACTGTTAGCCGACAGTGCAAAATCCACGGAGGGAGTAGGATTGAACTGGTGTCAATACCTGTTGAATGATTTCCTCGAGGAATTGAATGATACACAAACACATGGTGGTAATTTCCATTATACATGGTTGATAGTGTTGATTGCGTTCGTAGGGTGGAAGGACCCAAAGGATTACGTTAGCGTAAGAACTGACAACAGTGATTGCAAAGGAGCCCATTATGCAAACCTTTGGGAAAATTTGAATTCAGAAAGACAACACGTGACAACTGAAGTCTTCTACACTTACTACGAGCAGCTGCGCGAAGCCATCATCGCCATGCCGTAGTTAACAAAAGAGGTAATGGCTAAGTATATTCGCACTATCAATTTTTATGCTGACATGTGCTTTATTCACATTTCAGCCAAGGCACAAAAGAAGAACCCTGAATGGTTCCAAGGAATATACCACATGAATGAAGAAGACATCGATACCATTATGAAGGAATGGCCTGCTGAATTTAGAGTCGAAGTTGTGGAAATCGAAAGTGACTCCGCGGAGAGCAATCCCATTCCTACGCCCATTGTTGAAGAGCCATGGACAATAAAAAGGAAGGAAGCTGAGAGTCCTGTACAATAGAAGGTACAAAGGAAGAAGCAAAAATCAGTTAAGGGACCATCATAAGCAAAAATCCATGAGAAGGATTACGAGATGATTGCATCTACAGTAACATCGCAGATGGAAGATCTGATGACCGAAAAAGATAAAAAGAATGAGGCAATTCAGAAGATTCTGTAGAAGAATCTGACCTACAAGGAATTACAGAAAAGATCGAGGAAGTACAACGCAGATTACCTTTGCCGCGAGACTCAGAGTCAGAAGGGAAGTGAGGAGGCACTTCGCAGCCAAAGGCAACGCAACTAGCCCTGACTTTTCCGTCGAAGCTGTGCATAGTCAGACTTGATCCATTGAGCGTAATATTACCACCGCACGAACAGTTAACTTTGGGTGAGCAGGATCTCTAGCACGTGGAAGTTGACATCCTAGTACTTGCCAATGGAGGGTCTACATGATCTGCACCTGAAGGTGGTGGGGGAGATCCATGAGAGAGATGTAGTTTCCAGAAACTAGCACCATGACTTAGTTGCAAACTATAAGAAGCTGCAGGAGTCAAGCTTGAAGAGGTCCATGAAATTTCAAGACGAGCATGACCTCCGAATGAGACTAGAATCTACGATCACCCCAGTAGCTACGGAGATATCAGAATGTGATGAGAAGCCAGAACCTACGGACACTGTCATTAAGATCGGCGATTTGGTTAGCGATCTTAAAGTGGAGATGAAGGATATGGTGTAATGTCCCTTGTTAGGAATTTTATCAAAATGGCAATTTTTCACTTTTTTCTTTAGTTAGACCTTTGACTAGTTTTGATCTCTAGGTCCCAAATTTGCCCCAAATGATCCCAAATATTCTGAGAAGGTATATGAATGATATTAGAACATAAATATGTGTTTCAGGGATGAATTTGGACCTTTAAAATACTTCTGCAAATCCTCTTTCAATTCTGGTCAATGTAGGTAACTTTACTAGTGATTTCCCTTTGACTAGTATTGGTCTCTAGGTCTCAAATTGACTCCAAATCCCTTCAAATATTCAAGGAAGGTGTATGAATGATATTAGTACTTTAATATAATGTTTAGGGATAAAATATGGTCACCAAAATACCTCTTCAAACTCTCTTAATATTCTGGACCAAGTATGCAATTTTACTAGTAATTTGGGGTTCAAATCCCCTTGAGGTAAGTACTGAAAATGACTTCCCAAATGCCTCCAAACCCACTCAAATTTATGAACAGAGGTATATAATGTGTTAATTATTTTATTAAAGTCTCATATGCACCATTAATGGATTATTACAACTGTTCTCACCCTATCCCATTCAACTGCAAAAATCCCCAATTCGACCCTTGGGGAAATGGCACTATTTCACCTCCCAATACAACTAAACTGAGTAAAAATGCTTCAAATGCTCAAGTACAGTACATGAAACTTGTATAAGACATCCATGGCATTATATTGATCACAAATTTATTATAGAATCATCCATTCATTCGAAATCATCATCAATACATTAGCTCACAACAAGGTAGTGGGGAAATGGCATTGTTCTTCCATTAAAAATGAGATTTATACATTTCTACTTGGAATTTCGACCTGAAAATTTTTGGAGATGAATAAAATAATATTTAATTCATATTAAAAAATAAATAGGGCATTAAAAGCTTCCCCTAAGAGTACAATAGCTCACCAAAAACGCCCTCCCTCAAGGATCAAGAAAATGCCATCAAAACTGGAAATGGTTGAAGGAGTGAGCTGCAATAGAAGAAACCATGAGCTTCCCTGTAGATTACACCTGCAAATAAAGACTCCATTAAATCTCCAAATGAAAGGTATGAATGGCCTTTCCAATTACCAACTTGGATGGGAATCTTTCACCCTCGAAATTGGCTAAGGCAAGAAACTAGTCATCCACTAGCTCTCCCTCTTCACAAATGCAATTGAAAATTCTAGAAATGATCAAAAGATATTCTCATACTTCATTTCTACATTTTATAACGAACATTATCCTTCTAAGGGTTGAAATCCTCTGAATAGATTCAATAGATTTCCATTTAAGAAATATTCCACATTTGCCACTTGTCTCCTAGTTCCAACCTTCCATCTTCTCCCAAATTCGATTTTGAGTCTCTTTGGCTTCTCCAACTCCCAAATTCACCATCCTTGAGCCTATTTTTGGGGCTGACATGTCATAGTGGTCATATGTCATAGGTCAGGTCTGCAATTTGTCATAGTTTTCATAGATGCTCCATCATTGGTGTCATAGGGGTTAGGGAATCTAGCCCAAGTGTCCACAAACTTCCACTTTGACTCTTTATCTTCCATGGAGGTTACCAATCCTTCCCAATTCGACCTAATATGCTCAATGACATGTGTTATGACTTACCAACTCACCCAAGAGTTTTCACATTCCCATTAATTCGAATTTGTAAAAGAGAGATACCATGTATTATGAAAAATCAAGCTAGTGTGGGTCCTACATCCTCCATATGTCTCCAAAACCATTTGTCACCTAGGATTTCTTTTGAATTTCTTTATTCACTCTATTTATTAAATACTTGAACCCTTCTAATGTCTAAACATCATTTATTATCCCCATTATTCCAAATCCCAAATCTTCCACCCCAAACCTAGGAAACTAGTAATTTTCCTCCTTGGCAATTATTTGACCTTTAGCATCAATTTGACAAACTCTAATGAATAGGGCCAATGTGATTAGGTCATTGTGACCCAATACCAAATTTGGGACATGACAAATCCTCCCTTCCCAATATTGCTTGTCCTCAAACAATTTTAAACATGGGTGTTGAAGAACCTGCTTTCTGTATAATTCTTTGAAGTTGCCATTGAATTGCCCAACCTTGAGTCTTTGAGTTTCCATGGAGATTTTAGAGAGGAACCACCATGCTTGCTGTTGCACTACTCTGATAAAAATAACTTTATTAAGTGGGAAAATCCATCTCCCATACTGCTTGTTTCCCCAAAAAATTTGAAACCAATGAGATAAAAATTATTATAGGGTCCCATTGCTTGTATTGCACCTCAATAATTACGAGTGCTATCCAACCCACACCATTAGTTAAGAGGATTCCTGGATCCCATTTTCTTGTATGCATCCTTCCAAACATCATGAGTACCAAATATATATCATCAAAGTACATAACAACATAATGAAAATGTACATCAAGGATATGCTTCATCAAAGAGTCATGAAAGTGCTTATACCTCCAAGCAAGTAGACCACCATTTTCCAAGTGCATACAAGCTTCAAGTGACCAATCAAATCTGCTCCAATGACATAGGTGAGGATCCCATGTCCTATAATGCTTCTCCAAAAGGATGTGATATGCATCAAAATATTCAACCATGTATTCTTTCATCCAATAAGTGAATGAAGAATCTCCACTAAAATCTGAACCAAATAATGAGCAGAAAAAACAAGGAGACTTCAAATGAATCAAAGAAGTCTCACCCATACATCCCTGAATGTGAGAGTCATAAAGATATAACAAAGTATGTGTATTGCAACAAAAATGTTCTCCAATCATAAATCTATTCACCCAAGTGTTGGATGAAGTTCCTCCAACATCAAATGAATCAAGTGCTGAGCAAGAAAAACCATGAGTCTTCAAGTGACTCAAATGCATATCATAGGTGCATTCGTGTAGATGTGCATCATCATAAAGTAACAAAGGATGCTTCCGAAAATGTGAATAAGAATGTGCTCCAACAATGTCATCATAAAATTTAAATCTAGGAGTTCCATACTCCTCATGTGGCACCATCAAAAAGAACCCTTTCACCCATACTTCATTGAGACTAATGCTGCAAAACATGGAATTGTAGGATGTAGGATAATGAACTAACCTACCCAAGTGATAAAAAAGTGCAGAAGTTTCATCATGGGAAGGATCCATATGGGTAGTATCATGCAGCTCCTTCAAAAGTGTGAAACCTTTGTCATAGATTGGTTCCAATGTAGAGGATTCATGCTCTTCTTTAAAAATTGCATAACCTTCATCAAGAGACAATTCAAGTTCCTCTTCCACCACATCAAGTGTTTGGATATCTTCAAGTTAATATTCAAACACATTAAGCACATTCAAATTTCCACATTTCTCATGATCCACCATATCATGAGAATCCTCCAAACAATCTACCATTTGACAATCTGAAACATAGGAGGAAAAACAAGTATCTTGCAACTTTTCAAGAAGTTGCTCATTTTGAATTGTGAGCTTATGAATATCCTCATTATTCTTCAAGTATGCATCATGTAACAATTCATTAAGCTCAAACAAATGGTTTCTATCAAAAATCAAAGACATGAAATTACCTTTGATGTGGCACATTGCTCTTTGAATCTTCTCCATGTCTTCAATGAAGGATGTTTCCTCCAATGAAGTAGCTCTCCAACAAGAATTTGACACCAATGCTTGAGTGTCATGGAGAATGCCGAGGGACTCTTGGATCTTCTTTTCATTCATCTTTAAGGACCCTTCAATAAAATGAGGCTCTTGCAAATGAGCCTCCTCATCTTCTTCATTTTTGCTTGGACCAACTTCATGAAGCTCAAGTGGTGATGGGGAAGTTGATCTTGGTTCTTCTTCAACTGCTACAAGGTCTTCATTATCATGCTTAATGGAACTTGAGATTGCAACAATACTTTCAAAAGTGATCTCTATGTCACCAACATAGAGGTGTGAGCACCCGTAAGTAGGTACTCCTTGATAGTTTAAGCATCCATCAGTAGATGCTCTTTGGTTCATGTCTAAGCTAGAAGGTGTCTCGAAATAATCTTCCATATTTTCAATAGAATCTTATTCATGCTTTTGTGATGTCTCTTCATTTTTCTCCTTCAAGAAATCTGATGCATTTTTCCCCTTGTTTTCCTTAGGATCATTATATTTGGAATCTCTTCTTGAATAAATCTCAAAAGCTCTCCTTAAGGAGGACATCATTTCATGCACACATATATGATACTCGCTCCAAGGGTTTTTACAAGAAGGGCATAAACCTTTCTTCACTAACTCCACATCTTCATTTTTGGGCCTATTTTCAAAAAAATGTTCAGCATAGTACTCAAAAGACATGGCATTTTGTGTATTTTTGCTCGAAGCAAGATATTCTTGATATTTTTGATATTGTTGGGGCAAGGTTTTATATTTTTCTCTCCATCTTTGGAACTCGCTCATAGAATTATCCTTGGTTGGTATGGCACACTCATATTCATCAGAACTAAAGTCATAAGAATAATCTTCATTTCTCTTGAAATTGTATGAAGTGTTGCATGATGGCACCTCTTCCTCGTACCTTTCACATTCTGCTTCATATTGCTCATAAGCATATGCATATTCCTCGTAAGAATTGTACTCATAGGATTCATCATAATAGTAAGACATGGCTGCCAATTATTCTTGAATGTATGTACCTAATCCACAGGTGCAAGGAACATGCTTTGATACCACTGTAATGTCCCTTGTTAGGAATTTTATCAAAATGGCAATTTTTCACTTTTTTACCTAGTTAGACCTTTGACTAGTTTTGATCTCTAGGTCCCAAATTTGCCCCAAATGATCCCAAATATTCTGAAAGGTATATTAATGATATTAGAACATAAATATGTGTTTCAGGGATGCCTTTGGACCTTTAAAATACTTCTCCAAATCCTCTTTCAATTCTGGTCAATGTAGGTAACTTTACTAGTGATTTCCCTTTGACTAGTATTGGTCTCTAGGTCTCAAATTGACTCCAAATCCCTTCAAATATTCAAGGAATATGTATGAATGATATTAGTACTTGAATATGATGTTTAGCGATGAAATATGGTCACCAAAATACCTCTTCAAACTCTCTTAATATTCTGGACCAAGTATGCAATTTTACTAGTAATTTGGGGTTCAAATCCCCCTGAGGTAAGTACTGAAAATGGCTTCCCAAATGCCTCCAAACCCACTCAAATTTATGAACAGAGGTATGTAATGTGTTAAGTATTTTATTAAAGTCTCATATGCACCATTAATTTATTATTACAACTGTTCTCACCCTCTCTCATTCAACTGCAAAAATCCTCAATTTGACCCTTGGGGAAATGGCACTATTTCACCTCCCAATACAACTAAACTGAGTAAAAATGCTTCAAATGCTCAAGTACAGTACATGAAACTTGTATAAGACATCCATGGAAGTATATTTATCACAAATATATCAGAGAATCACCCATTCATTCGAAATCATCATCAATACATTGGCTCACAACAAGGTAGTGGGGAAATGGCATTGTTCTTCCATTAAAAATAAGATTTATACATTTCTACTTGGAATTTCGACCTGAAAATTTTTGGAGATGAAGAAAAGAGTATTTAATTCATATTAAAAAAGAAATGGGGCATTAAAATCTTCCCCAAAGAGTACAATATCTCACCAAAAATGCCCTCCCTTAAGGATAAAGAATATGCCATCAAAACTGGAAATGGTTGAAGGAGTGAGCTGCAATAGAAGAAACCATGAGCTTCCCTGTAGCTTAAACCTGCAAATAAAGACTCCATTAAAGCTACAAATGAAAGGTCTGAATGGCCTTTCCAATTACCAACTTGGATGGGAATCTTTCACCCTTGAAATTGGCTAAGGCAAGAAACTAGTCATCCACTAGCTCTCCCTCTTCACAAATGCAATTGCAAATTCTACAAATGATCAAAAGCTATTCTCATACTTCATTTCTACATTTTATAACCAACATTAGCCTTCTAAGGGTCGAAATCCTCTCAATAGATTCAATAGATTTCCATTTAGGAAATATTCCACATTTGCCACTCGTCTCCTAGTTCCAACCTTCCATCTTCTCCCAAATTCGATTTTGAGTCTCTTTGGATTCTCCAACTCCCAAATTCGCCTTCCTTGAGCCTATTTTTGGGGATGACATGTCATAGTGGTCAGATGTTAGAGGTCAGGTCTGCAATTTGTCATAGTTGTCATAGATGCTCCATCATTGGTGTCATAGGGGCTAGGGAATCTAGCCCAAGTGTCCACAAACTTCCATTTTGACTCTTTATCTTCCATGGAGGTTACCAATCCTTCCCAATTCGACCTAAGATGCTCAATGACATGTGTTATGACTTACCAAATCACCCAAGAGTGTTCACATTCCCATTAATTCGAATTTGCAAAAGAGAGATACCATGTATTATGAAAAATCAAGCTAGTGTGGGTTCCACATCCTCCATATGTCCCCAAAACCATTTGTCACCTAGGATTTCTCTTGAATTTCTTTATTCACTCTATTTATTAAATACTTGAACTCTTCTAATGTCTAAACATCATTTATTATCCCCATTATTCCAAATCCCAAAGCTTCCACCCCAAACCTAGGAAACTAGTAATTTTCCTCCTTGGCAATTATTTGACCTTTAGCATCAATTTGACAAACTCTAATGAATAGGGCCAATGTGATTAGGCCATTGTGACCCAATACCAAATTTGGGACATGACATATGGAGATCAGTTATCGGGCAAAGATTGCTGCGTTGGAAGCGTAGAATCAGCCGAAGATTCCACCTGATCAGCAACAGCTTCGAGCCAAAGAAGTGAAGGTTGCAGCAAAAAGTATAGCCATTGAGGTGGCTAAGTGCCAAAATTCGTTAGATGAGGCGACGAAAACATTTACTACCCTGGAAGAAGACCCAGAGTTGTTGGAACTCAAAAGCACTTTGAAGGATAGGCAGGAAACATTAGAACTACTAGACATAGAGGTCAAAGGCCTATAGCTGAGAGAAAGACTCCAGAGGTACCCGGAAGTTAGAAAGCTGAAAAAGGAAGTTCTAGTGTTAAGAGACAGAGAGAGTGAAATGGGGGGCAAGTCCCAGCCCTTATAGGAGGAAGCCCACACAATCTTGCAGAAGATTGAGGAGAATTTAAAGAAGCTGCGTGAAGGTCAAGAATAGGTGGAAGAGCAAGCCAATGATGATATAACACCTTAGATGTTGGAAACCATCAAATAAGTCAAGTAAGATACTAAGGAAGCGGTTGCACAATTGACTGCAACATACCAAGAGTTAGCTGCGAAGTTGACTCCACAAGAGGATGAGTAGATTAGAGAGCCTGAAGTAGAAAGTGGCTTGAGGACGAGCCACATGTAAGTGTTAGGGGCCTGTTGGGCCTGGCCCAAGTGGGGAATTTTTGTGCAAGTCAAGTTTGGAACTGTGGAGTTAAGTGTAGTTCAGTTGAAGACTTTTTGAACAAGTCAGTTTTGGGGAACTGCGAAGTTGAGCGCAGTGCAATGTCGGAAGAGCCGCAAAGTACAACGTTTCGAGGAGATAGCGCTGCGATGAGCGTGATCTACGGAGATATGGCAAGGAAGAATGTTGGACGGAAGACGACACAGATTCCGGTTAGACCATCGGTGGTCTATTTTTCGTAAAGATGCTCCATGATTACCAAGCGACGGGTAAGGAGTAAAGCGGAAGAAAGCGATTGGTCGCACAAGCAAGGAACCACTACCTGAACCGGGTGCATAAATCCGTTAGAGAAGGAACGGATCGGTGAAAGAGACTTGTTGGCGTGCGCACGATAGGGGGGTTGATAGCAACGTGACCATGCGTAGAGGATGACCACAACGGAAGATTCGCTACCAGAATCTAGCAAGTCTGGTTAGCTAAAAACCGTGACGGTTTGGGAAAACCTTAGGGTTTCGCCCAGCTATTGTAAAGACATGAACTACGGGCATGATCTATAAAAGGGATTATTTTGTAAGGGAAAGGATTGATTAGTATTGAGGAATATTCTAAGTGTAAGGACTGAATAGATCTTTATTGAGAGACATTTTGTAAAGGCTCTGCAAAATGTGTGCACAGAGGTCTATTGAGAGAGAAGAGAGTCTGCAGCTGAGTGCGTAGACTGGAACTGTTGTACCCTTCCCAAAGACTAATACAACAACAGTTCCTGTGGATGTAGCTCCCATCCTGGGGGTGAACCACGTTAAATCTTGTGCAGTGTGATTGTTTATGTGTTTGCACTTGTTTGTTTGCTTACAATGAATGCTTGAAATCACGTTTATCAATTGATATGTTCATGCTTTTATATGTATTCGCCATGAGAAGGAGATGGGAATAATATGTTAAGTATTACATGCATGGATGAATGTTGAATGTGTAGTATTTCAGAGTTAACAAATGCATAAGTCACGTAGATAAACATCTAAGTAGGAGAGATCGCGCCGTGCGACTCCCTTCAAGCGCAACACTGGAAGTGGGCAGAGCAGTGTATTTCATCTTGTTGCATACGACATAAGACTAAATAATCTATGGCAGTAGATGAATGAATAAAGCACTAAGTAAAGCCATCAAGATTGGTTAAGTACGAAGAGGAAACGTATTCGTCAATTGCGTTGTCCTGTCGTGGAAGCCTATCCGAACCGCGCATTCCTTGGATGCGTTGGTTGTGTAAGCATCTTGGCTTGTAAGAAACATTAGCCATGAAGTAGGAGACTTCACGTAGTCGTCAATCCGTAGCTTCATTGCAATCCTGATAGATCATTTCATATCGAAACCATTTCAAACATAGAAAAAAAATAAAATACATAGTTGCTCCTTTCGTTAAAAATCTATATCGATGTGTAAACATAAAAGACAAGAACATCCATATAGATGTGTTTCAAGTTCCATGAATTCCCTTGAAGAGTGTTGTATGGGCACTAGACAAGAGTGCGTTGTACCATAGAGTATTTTGCGAGGTAATAAATTTGTATTGGTATTGAATACTGCTTTGGGATTGTATTTGGATAAGTAAAATGCATTTTTATGTAGATATGTTTTTTTTTAGAACACCTCCTTGGTTACAAGCTGGTTGAAGGAAACTTGTGTCTCCATTGTATCATATACTAGTCAAATGCAACTCTCCCAGGGTCCTTTTTTATGTTATATATTCAATATCTTCATGATATGTTGACCAACTAATGCTATGATCTTCTTCACAACTCATATTCTTTTGTCGAGAACAATATAGTTGTCCGGGAATGGAAGCGCCTATTTTGATGTGTTTTTCTATGTGTTGCAGGGTATGGAGCGGTCACATATAATCCAGAGCTGAGCCCATGTAAATCTGTTGAAACATCCTTTAAAAAGTGCTTTGTTTGCAGTTTGTTTTATTTTTTCTTCCTTTGATCGTTTATTGTTTTCTAAGGGTTCACAATTTTTTTTCGTTCCACAGTCACTGCCACATTCTTACATTGTGTTTAGTGGTTTGGAAAGCAGACAAGGCGTGAGGGTTTTAAATTGTCAAATGCCAAAATTTAAGTATCTGGTCCTCAAATGTTTTATTGTTACTCTTTCATACGGGATGTTCCAGCTTAATTATTTGTAAATTTGTTTTTTCCTGAATGATTATATAAAATAAATATAAATTGAATAATTATATAAAATAAGTATAAATTGAATCTAAAATATGCATAAGATCCAAAAGAAAAGATTGGATGTTCACTGAATTATTTGTCAATTTGTTTATTAGTTAAATATAAATGTATTATGAATAATTATATAATATAAGTAAAAATTGAATTTGAAATATTTATAAAATTAATAAAAAAAAAATAAGGAAGACATGTAGTTATAATTACTATTAATAACACAAATGTATTATGAATAATTATATAAAACAAGTATAAATTGGATTTGAAATATATAAAATTCAGAATAGGTAAGAAGACATGTAGTTATAATTATTATTAGTGGTACAAACGTATTACTAATGATTATATAAAATAAGTATATTTGAATTTGAAATATATATGACTCAATGATAATTTGTGAATGTTATATGAATAATACATTTGATTTACTAAGTAGTATCAATTATATATTAAAAATGGATATATATGTGTGGATATAATATAGTGGGATTGATTTTATCTATCAAATAGTGGGCTTGATTTTATATCGTTTGCCATTATTTAATGATAGATATAATAAATTTATTGGGTTGAATAATGATTTATTATTTTTCTAATGTAAATACCTTTAACGTTTGATTACGATATTGCCAAAAATAAAGTTGACACAACAAAGAGGGTTAGGGTAACCACCATTTCTATGTTCATTTTAATTGGTTAATAAATGATGTCGATAATAAAATAATTTTATAATGTTTTAATTACAAATTTTGTCTTACAAACTCCATTTTTGGTGAATAAAATTCAACTATTATTTTAAATAGTTATTATAACATTTCCATGTTGCTTGTGATAATACAGTAAAGTTATAAATTTGATACTTCAACTAAGTTTCCCATTTTTTTTCCTTTTAAGATAAACAAGTGTTTTGACTTTCAACATTATCGATTATTTAAATGATTTCAAATTAAATAAATATAAATAACTTAAAATACCTAATTCTATTTTATAAATATTTACCTCATAACTCTATCTTCCTTCATACACTATAATTACCTTTCAAAATAGTTGCATACTCTATCTTCTTTCACATGTTATGATTGCATTTTCATACATTCTTTTATTATATGATTTCATAATTCATTTACAATGATGACAAGCCCCTAATAAATAAAAAATGTATTAATATATTATATTATAAATACCTAATTCTATTTTTTAAATACTTAGTTCTTGATTTTCCTCCATATGTTATGATGGCCTTTCTAAACATTATAGTTACCTTCCAAAATAGTTGCATACTCTATATTCTTTCACATGTTATGATTACATTTTCATATATTCTTTTATTTAATGGTTTCATGGGGATCAAATCCATAGCCCTAGGTGGAATGCCGCATAGCCAAGTTGCGAGGAAGATAGGAAAAAGGTGGATGCGATGAGCCTTCTCCTCCAGCCAAGTGTCAGTAGCAGATGTTGTCGCAAGAAGTAAGATCAAAGGGGGATATATAAGAATGGGCACATGCGATGGAAGGAGTTGGTGAAAAGATCCACAGTTCAGAATGTGACAAGGATATGCATCAACGACTCTCGCAACAGATCGCATAAAGGAGTAACGCATCGGATAAGAAAGGGGTGAATGCGATGACATTTTCCCACCTGCCAGATGTCAGCTCCAGAGCCTGTTGCACAAAGAGGGGGAATCGTAGTAGGGACCACCTGGGTACATGTGAGGCCGTCTTATGGGAAAATGTCGAGAAGAAGGGACGATATAGATGGAAAGATTAAAATGGATTCAACGATAAAGAAGAATCGAAGGTCAAATCAAGATTTAAAGAGGCGACAGATCCGACGAAGGGAAACTAGCACGTGGGAGATCAACGGTTGGGATTAACAGATAACCTACCAAGAGAGTCGGCGTTACGGAGACGTGGTTATATATGTGAAAACGCCCTTCAAAGTTTGCATTTTTACCCTTTCTGAAACCTGTCTGAGCAGAAGGGGTTTTTTCCAGAGAATGAGGTTCTAGCCTCGGTACAGGAGTTCGATGGCTGGTCACCAGACAGTTGGGTCGAAGAGCGAAATTCTTGTGGTCACGCCCTAACAGGGAGGTCCCCGGAGACCCTGTATCAGTTTCGGTGCAGGCCATAATGGCCTGCGAAGAAGCTATCTTTCACGACCTCGACATTTTGGGCCTGGAGGTCACCTCAGGAATAACAGTGGTTGCCTTGTTTCATCAAAGTCCGTCCAAAGGTCGTTGGACCTTTGTATTTCCCTGCCATGGGCCCGACCTGGGCATTAGGGATAATTCCCATGACTTCTCGAACGTCCAAAGCAATGGTTGGTCTATCCGAAAGCATAGGTGGGTCAAGATTAAACCCCAATATGGGAGAATTTTTTACCAAAGGTATCCTTCCACAGGTAACATTTTCCCCTGGTATTAATAGCTTCTGGCCCAGTTTTCGGATAAAGGGGAAGGGTTGGAACAGGCAGGCGAAGAAGACATGTCTCCTAGCGTTGCTAAGATGAAGACGAAAGTTTCCAAAGCTTTATACGCATCCTAAAGGTGTTGGATGCTTATGACTGAGAAGTTGGCAAATGGGTGGAGGCCAGAAAAAGTCTGTAAAGGAGGTGTGAAAAGGGAAAAGTCCCTTGTGTGGATTAGAGGTTGGGTCGAGAGGTGATAGAGGTAATGTGACCCACGTCTTTCGGAGTGTGCGGGAAATCATGAGATTAAGTATTGCCACACGAGGTATGTCAGAAGAACGGACCTGCAAAGGGGATCTCTGAATGTTATCCCAGAGGATTATCAGTATGATGGAAGGAAATTTTTGCATCATCATTGGCTATGCCATCTATCTGGAACGACGTCGTTGAGCATGCCGAAGGTCACCTCAAACCTTGGGCATCATGGTTACCTGATTGAAGAGTCCGATAGAGCTATCATGGCAATTATGACCACTTGTAGCCGCGGTCATCATCGCAGTAGTTATGGATAAGATTCTCACGTCTTTTATCTGAATTCGGTATAAGGGAAAGATAGTGCACCTGGCGATTCAACCATTCTCTTTGTTATGATTGACTCATGGAGAAAGGATGGAAATGCGAAGTGGTGTTCATGCCAAAACAGGTGTGGGTTGAGATGGATGAAAATCCTACCACTCCCTCTTTTGTGGTATTCGACCTCATAGAATCCGACTCTGCCAGCAAAGATGAGAAACCTGATGGATGACAAGTGTCCAAAGGAAACAGACAAAGAAAGAAGAAGGAGACCTTCGGAATCAAGCAAAGCGGCCAACCGGGTGTAGAAAAAGTTCACGATCTTGTAATCCCCACTAAAGAAGCGACACCTATCCTGCCAGATGACGCATCACAGGCTGACAACTCATTGAAAGTGGAAGATTTCTTTGACTCACAAGGTCACTTGCGAACTTAGGGTTAAGACAGTCCTCTGTCTATAATCAGTCTGTTTGAGGCATGACACATATGTAATATTTTTGAATTTTTGGGTGTAATGAGGTGTCCTTCTAATATTCCCATTAGGGTGAGAGGTTAGTTAAGCAAGAAGGCTCTGGGCATATATATATGCGATGTAATAGAGTAAAAAAGGTTGAAAATCTTATGTTGAAAGCTTTTGGTAATTTGAGGATTAGTCTGTAAGACATTTTTTGAATTGTTTTAATAAATTTTGCAGAGCTGAAGCCTGCGTTTTGACAGGGATTCCTATGTAATTGATCTGGTAGTCTGTTTTTTCTCTCTTCCCGTGTGAAATTGTATTCTCTCTCTTCGTAACTCCATTTTGTGTTATTTCTTTCATGCTTGGATCAGGGTAATGATTAAGTGAAATTCATAGAGATTATGCTCTGCTTAGTCTTTTCCAAGTATTTCACCAACAAATTCTACTAAAGTTGATGTAGGATTCATCTTGGTATGCCTTACATTGATGGACTATTTCTTTTCTCTTCTATTCCACAAAATTAAATTCTCTTTGACTACTAGCTGCTTGCTACCTTTCCCTTGTGAATTCGTTTTCAGAATCTTTGTGAATGATGTTTCATAGTTCGTTAAAGGTGACTCCATTTCCCAAACTAAATTCCATACGTTTTAAACCAAACAACGCGTGAATCATTTTATTTCCCAAAAAGAAAATCGATCTTCTGTATAATTGTTGTGATTGAATATCTTAGCCGTGAATGCTGGTGTTTCTTTTTCATTATTGAAAATCTTGATTACTCCAGTCTTTTCATGAGATTTTAGAGAGAGCCCTCTCTGTCTTTGTTGGGTCAGTAGCATAGGCCAAAGATTGGTTAGTGGTTACCCAAAATTACCCTCTTTCTTCCTTGGGGGTCAATTTCGGTGTTAACACAAGGCAAGATTGTCTTTGATGTCTTTCTTCCAGCACATGTACTGGTCAGGTTGGAACTGTGGATACTTAGGTTCGTTGGGGTCCTTCTACATCCGAAGCATATCATAGTCTTCCCACTTACACTCCAATATCTTACCCAACAGATTTCCTCCCACTTCGACATGCTTCAGCATTCTTTAATAGCTTAATGTCCGGTGCGTCCTGTGCACGTAGCGAGATATACTCAGGGGTTAGCTTCAATGGTATTTCCTTATCTCCCAATGGAAATTGTGGCACTATGGAACTCATCATTTTTGGCTTTGTTTTCGGCATTGTTGGTTCTTTTCCTTTATCTTGCATTGTTGTAGCGTGTCTTGGTGATATTCGGGAAGCCTAACCTTGTTCTATTATAACTTTCTTAATGGGGGTTCTTATCAACCCTTCGATTCCTCTATATCTAAATACCTTCACAGTCTCCTGGACCATGAACTCTTGCTCAATAGAGAACCTCTCAGACATTCACTAGATAGGGCTGGACAGAATGATGGGATTTCTGATAACTTGTTGTAAACAACCAGAAAGTATTGCTCGCAAGAAAATTCAAGGGTTTCGGTAACGCTCGTGAGTCCAAATACAGTGGTATTTATAAGCGCAACTAGCCTCCTTCATGCCCCTCAACGGCTAGATAAGCATTAAATGCGGTATCCATTAGCCAAATCCAATGAAGATTTTGGTCCTTTCCTTCATTAACTCGTTCAGAATGGCTATTTCTGCTTTAAATGGTCGAGCGGTCGCTGGCAAGAGTACTGCATAACATCTATATTTGCGACCGACATTATAATGGCTACTTCTCTAGAATGTTGTGTCGAACTGCACGGTGGGTCGTCACTACTCTGGCGCAGTCACTTCGCGGTGCCTGATTTCTTGCTTCTAAACTTAACCTCTTTTCTCTTTCAACTTGATCTTCAAAGTTGCATTTTGGCCTTCATAACTGCATGGTTCCTCTTTCCTTTTTTTTCTTTTTTTTTTCTCTTTTTTCTTTTCTTTTTTTTTTGGCGCAGCTTGACTTCTTAACAAGTGTTGCGCAGTATATACATTTTCTTCATCACACTTCACATACAGACTCTTCCCCATTTCTAGTGCCCAATTTCAATTGTACTCTGACACTTAGAAACTTCCTTTCTTTCTTGATCATTAAGGGTTCTGCGAAGTAGGACTATTGCGATAGGGTTTTAGTCTACTTCCATTGACTAGGCCAAGCAAGCTATCTCCTTCTACCGTAGCTAACTGGACTGTGCCACCATTAGTTACATGTAAAATAGTATATGGGCCAAGCCAATGCATTTTAAACTTTCCAGGAAACTTCATAAATTTTTTATCATACAGGAGGACTAGATCACCTACCTCAAAGGTCTTGTTTTTTATATGGCAATCATGCCATGCTTTTTCTCTTTCTTTCTGCACTTGTTGGTGAAATCCTACAATGAAGCGATCTTCCTCCAGACCAACCAAGTGTAGAAGCCTTTCCTCTAGAGCGTCGCGATCTGCCATGCCTGTGAATGCAGTTATTCTTAAGCTGGAACAATGTATTCCATTGGCATTATTGCTTCCTTTCCATAGGCCAACCTAAAAGGTGTGTGGCCAGTCAACTTTTTGCAAGTAGTTGGGTATGCCCACAAAACGGCTGGAATGCGTAGATCCCAATCATCCCGATTGACATTGAATATTTTTGTTAGCGCATTCTCTAGTACCTTATTGAATGCTTCCACAATTCCATTTGCTTACGGATGATATGGCGTACTTGGTTGATGATGAATGTGGAACTCTTCCGTCAAGGCTTCAATGGTTCTATTCAGAAAGTGAGTGCCTTGATCACTCATCAAAATCTTGGGGCATCCAAACCTTGTAAGGATGTTCTAAAAAATGAACTGCACGGCGGTAACTGCACTACAGTCCTTCACTGGATTCGCTTCTTCCCATCTGGTGAGGTAATCAGTTGTAGCAATAATGTACCTCACACCAGATCTTTTTCCTGGTGGGTTTATAGGTCCCACAAAATCAATGGCCCATTTCTCAAATTTCTGTAATTTCAACTGTGGATTCAATGGAATTCGTCTCTTCGGGACAACATTCCTTTCCTCTGCCATACATCGCAGCTCTGGCAATGTTCTTTTGAGTCTTTGTGAATCATAGGCCACCATAGCCCTGCTGGAAATATCTTCTACGTAGTGGCGCGTCTTGCGTAGTGACATCTTGTTGCTCCCGAATGTGCATCAGCCAGTACAAATGGCTTCTTGTGCTCTAACATGCACCTACGCAACACTTCATCCGGCCCCAATTTGTATAGCTGTCCGGCAATTATGGTGAAGTCTGTTGCTCTTACTACCAGTTGCTTCTTCTGCTGCGTAGTAAAATCTATGGGTGTCAACCCAATAGTCAAGAAGTCTATGATATCTATATAGTAGTCATCGAAAATCTAAACAACAAACAACTGTGCATCGGCAGATTGTCTTCAAGGTTCGTAGGTTCTTCTCCTGACTCGATCCTTGAAAGATGATCAGGTCCTAAGTTCAATCTGTCAGGCTTAACCACTATTTCAAATTCATACTATTGAAAGAGTAACAACCATCTGCAGATTCGCCCCCCTAACACTGGCTTGTTGACCAGGTATTTCAAAGCAGAATGGTCAGTGAACATAGAGAAGTGCGCACCAAGCAAATAATGCCTAAATTTTTGCAGTGCGTAGACCTTAGCTAGGCCTTCTCTCTCAGTGGTTGTATAATTCTTCTCAGCATATGAGAGCTTCCTACTCGAAAATGCAATGGGATGGTCAATACCTCCCTCTCCTATTTGTGCTAATACAACACCCAATTCTATACATGAAGCATCAACATGCACATGAAATGGATTCTCCCTGTCTGGAAAAACTAAGATTGGCGCAATTACCATTTTCTCTTTTAATGTATCAAATCCTTGCTCACATTCTGTGTTCAAGATGAACGGCGCATCTTTCTTTAACAGATTCTCCATGGCTATGGTTATCTATGCATAACCCTTTATAAACTTTCTGTAGTAACCGGTATGCCCCAATGTGGTGCGCAACTACTTTACTAAATTTGGTGTTGGCAAGTTTACAATAACTGTGATCTTCCCAGGATCAACCATCAAGCCTTGTCTGCACACAATGTGTCCTAAAAGAATACCATAAGGCACACAAAAAAGACACTTCTTCAGGTTCAATGAAATTTGATGCTATCTACACTTTTCTAGCATCATTCTGAGGTTTGCGCAATGGTTCTTCAGCAACCCAAATACTGTCCAATCATAAAAATAGGATTATAAAAACTTATGCATGAAATCTTTGAATGTTGCGACCACAACTCTAGAAAATATGGTAGGCACGTTCTTCAGACCAAAAGGCATTAATGTATACTGGAATGACCCCCATTCAATGGAAAAAGTGGTCTTGTGTCTATCTGCTGGATCAATTCTTATCTGATGATATCCCGAAAATCCATTAGTGAAAGAGTATGCCTCATTTCCTCCAATGTTATCGAGCACCTCATCAGTGAAGGGAGTAGGAAATGGGTCATGCAGCGAAGCATCATTCAATTTTCTGAGATCCACACAGATCCTGATCTCACCTTTAGTTTTCTTGTCTTGGATAACCATCGGGCTTATCCACTCTAACTCTTCAACCGGCTCGATGATCCCCACGTCGAGCATCTTATCAAGTTCTTCCTTGACTCATTATTTGTATCGCGGATTCAGTCTATAGGGCCTTTGCTTAACAGGTTTTGCACCTGGACTAAGAGGTATCTTCATAACCCCTAAGTCGCCCAGAATACCTTTCATTTCTATAAACTTTGTTGGGAATAAATCCTAATATTCATGTAGCAGGCCTGTGATCTCTGCGACCGTCTGATCATCCCAATAGTCTCCAATAGATGCGAACTTCGGCTCTTCACTAGTGCCAAGGTTCACTTTCCTTGTTTTCACAGGTCCACTCATGTCTTGAATTTCCAACGGAGGTCCCTCTATGTTACGTGCTCCCTCTGACTCAGGTATGTTTATGTTGCGCGGGTCCTCCTCATCACTTTCTTCTTTATCTTTGGACTCTTTAGCTAGATTATAACATTCCAAGGCATGCTCTATTTGTTCTGTCGACTCTTGCTATATTTTCGCAGGTAATTCTATATCTCCAAAGAATTCGTCTAATGTCATGTTTCTATGTTGACATTTTGATCTAAATATCCTTTCCTTAATAATATGCAAAGCATCATTTATCCTAGGACTCTCATCTTCAAAAGTGAAGGTCTTCTGGAAGTTCGCAGCTAGGGTAGACCAATCTGTAGTTCCCCTGCGCAACTCCATATCCAGGTACCATTTCTTTGGATTCGGCTCCTCCAATGTATGTACAAATAGATGAACCCATTATGTCTATGGTCTCTCCCCCCATGCTTGTGAATAGATTTCAATATGATCCCTTGGATCCATCTGTCCATTATATTTTTCAAAGGATAGTGTAACCTTCTCAGCGAACCTGATCTGCATCTTGATGTTGCGCTGATCCCATGTTGTCAATGTTTCCTTATGCGCGGCCCACCATTTGGCAGGTGTCTTGTGCAGTGCCATGTCTAATGTTGGTAAGCGATGCTTAGTTGCAACTGAGATAGTATATTCTTTGATAAAGGAATAAACATTAGATGAACCATCATACGTAGGAATTGGGCTTACCTCTTTTCCAATCCATCTTAGTGACTTTGTTATCTACGTGCATCTTCTAGGAGATACTTCATGCATGCGGTTCTTCCAGTTCTCCAATCCTGCATCCAAGTCCAAGATGAAAGAACTTTCACAGTGCCAACTGATCATTCCATCAACAGTAGAATTAATATAATCAACATCATTCATAGTCATTTTGTAAATGCGATCTAGGTCTTGAGCTCGGGATTCGTCTTGAATCGGCTTAATGTATCTTTTACCCTGCGAAGGGTCCAATGATGCGATGACCCTTATGTCCTCGCCTTCAAATATCATCTTATTTGTTTTCAAGTGTATGATGGTGAGGTTATCCATAGCCCAGTCAATTCCCAATAGTGCAGGATAAGGCTGACTATCATCCACAATCTCGATAACCTCGAAGTCTGCATAGCTTCACACTCCATCTATATCAACGATAACATTGGCCAATCTCCCAAAAGGTATAACTATCAGCTGGTTGGCTAATTTCAACTGTATGGGTGACCACAGCAACTTTGGCCTTCCCATATGCTACCATGTCTGCTTAGTTAAGACATTTACTTCTGACCCCAGGTCCATAATGATTTCATCCATTTCATAGTCTCCTATTTGCGCACTGAGTCGCATTTCTCGGCCCGATCTTTTATGTTTCTTGATCTGGTGAACTACGCCCTAGGAAGTCTCTATCTCACTGTGTGGCTCATTCTAGTTCAATAACTTTTCTAATTCCACCACAGCATCTGCGCTCTTTAGTAGTTTCATGCAGCTCCTTATGAAATCCGCAACAGAGGTGCCTATCTCTGCTACATCGTGCATTTTTTCATATGCTGTTGGCATATCTTGTGTCTATAATACTTCAATGCACAACGATATTCTTGGTAAAGTAAGTGGCGGTTCTTTGAAAATGTCCCGCGCTTCTTCAAATACTTCCTTCTTTTTCTCTAGATTGAAGGAAGGTACCTTCCCAGTAGCTTTTCTGATCCAAATTGTTTCAGTGGGAGTCTGCTTAGGATCGAAGTCCCCAGAAGTCGAAGCTTTTGCTCCTCTATCTCTTCTTGTTGCAGCGCCACTTCGCGTAACTACATTGATGCTCGGATCCGCAGCCCTTCTCTGTGCTCCAATCAACTGGATATTCGGGTTTGGCACATCTTGCTTCCGTTTCTACATCTCTACTGCTAAGACTAGACATGCCTCAATGACGTGATCAAAGGATTTGCAATAGTTACAAGTAGTGCATTCATTGGTACAGTCTCTGGACACATGGCCAGGATGACCACAGTTATAACAGATTACTTGACCGCGGCCTCTTCTGTAACAATAAAATAATAATAAATTAATATTAAATATAATTTATATTAATTTAATATTATAGTCATGCCTTTTCATGAAAAGGTGCAAGACAAGCTTATTTAAGCCAACCGATTGTATTCATTTTACCATCTTCTACATCTATCAAATATACATTTTACATTATACATTACATTTCTTTCTACTTTCACCCATTCTTCTCTCTCCATCTTCCTTGCGCTAGGCCGACATTCCTTCCTCTCCCGCGGTATCCTCCACCACGACCTCTATATACGCCTTGATCATACTTTGCATTTTCTTGTTTCGGTTGATTTTCTTCCTAGACTCTGTATACTCCACCACCTCGCATGTGCTCCATGTCTCACTTTATTTCGTTCATGAGCTCATATGCGCGGAAATTGGATTCACCATGTCCAAATGACTTACAGAAATTACAATACAGGTTCTTAGGGGTTCTAACATACTTGTGTATCAAATATCATTATTCAGGCCGGTGTCCTCTAGTTCTACAAATTTCACACCACTACGCCTGGTTCTGATTTAGTGGATTTAGTGCTCCACTATTAAGGTACTCCTGAAATAAAGGGCAGTGTTCTCTGGTGTGGCCTTCTCCTTTGCATCCTATATAGCAGATCTCTTATCTCTCTTGTTTTCCCTTCTTCATATCCTGTAGTTGTAATGTTAGGGTAGCTAACTGGGTCTGAATATGAGACATCCCAGTGTTATTCTCTCTAATCAGCGAAGCCTCTAACTTCATCGCGATCTCTAAGGCCTCTGCCTGCGATGCAACCTTCTACTGCATCAACGGTAGTCTGATATAAGGAAACAAAGCAGCTATGAACCATTCCTGGTGTTCTTGCGGAGCTATGAAAAAGCTCACTTGGTCCAACAGTGTCTTGATGATCCACATCGCAGTTGGCATTTTTTGTCGGATGCTAACTTCGACACATCTTCAACCAGTCATCGTTGTTGATACAACTTCGACAAGTTTCGACACGACATGACTTTGACAACTTCAGCACTTCGACAGGTTTTCGATTTCGACACAAAATCCAACGAGTCTTGACTTCGACAAACTGCGACATGTTCAACAACCTCATAGTTCGCAACATCGGCATGCAACGTCAACATGCGACCATCAACTGTCGAACTTCGATATACTATCTTTCTATCTTCCAATCATCTGTAATGGTTGAAGAGTTGAATCGCTCTAACTTCTTCTTTGTAACTGAACGTAACGGGAAGGCACCCAAGCGTCTCAGACTTCTTTATAAGCATGTAAATTATTGTAACATACATATTATCTTGATCAATCTAGAACAGTTCGCATTCCTGCATATTATCTGTGTGTATTTGTGTTATCTGTATTACGAAATCCTACTTTTGCTCATTCTGTTTATTAAGCTTCCGCCATAACAGAGTCGACTCATTCACTCGAATTGTTGTCCCCCTCGTGCTTCCTAGACACGATACGGATCATTGGTATCAGAGCGTATTCAGTTTTTCTTGCTTGAGTTCTCCGTATACACTTCTCTTGAAATTACCTGACTTATGTCGGTTCAAACTCGCTCGCAATCTCAGCAATCCAAGCAGACATAATCTCCAGATATGACAGAAGAAATAGATGATAGACATGCAGCCAAAGAGACAGCACAGCTTATTGAGCAAGCTCTGGCTCGACAACGAACTGAAATGTTCACCCAGTTCAATGAGATTCTCTTGCGATTCACTTCGAAATCCGGAGGATCCTCGATGAGAAATCACTCCGATAAAATCAGCCCCTTCAAAGTGCAAATCAATCTCGACATACCGAATCTTGAAGGAAAGATTGACACGGAATCCGTCGACAATTGGGTGCAACAATTGGAATCCTATTATGTTGTAAATCAACTCTCTGAAGCTGAAAAAGTCACCATTGCATCCTTAAAGATGTCAACCTCCGTGCACTGCTAGTGGGAGAACCTCTCGACAAAGATGGAGAAAAATAGAGACCCCATCAACACATGGGATAAATTCATCGAACACATCTGGAAGGAATTTTACCCACTGAAATACCTCGAGCAGCAGTATAAGAAGTGGCAGCAGCTAAGGCAATGGAAATACCAATCAGTACATAGTTACACCAACGAGTTCTACCAACTCATGGAAAGACATGGCGTCCAAGAAGAAGAGAAATCGCTTGTTATGAAGTACACCAGTGGATTGTCTCAATAAATCCAGCAGGAGATGGAATTTTTGACTGTCAATACGCTTGTGGATGCTTTCCACTACACTAGCAAACTAGAAACCAAGCAGAAAGGAAAAGCATGTTTCGCGACAAAGTCAACATCAGGAATACCACCCGATAAGAAGACACCAGCCGACTACGACAAGTCGAGATCTTCTCAGCCGACACCACCAAATCCTGACAACGGTAAGAAGTCTTTTCACAAGAGGGAACATAGCAAACAACCGTCGAACAGAAAATGGTGTGATTACCACCACTCATCTTGGCATGATACGTCTGAATGCAAATCTCAGAAGACATTCTTGGCAAAAGTGTCGACCTCCGACATGTTCAACAAGACAGTGGAAGAATCTGATCTAGACGTGACAACTCAAGCAGCCTCGACTATTGTCGATGAGGAGGAACGAGAGCATCTATTCCATACACGGATATGGGTCCGGAGCAACCCATTACATCTGATTGTGGACAATGGGAGACAAAAGAAATTTGTTTCTGAAGAACTGGTGAAGAAATTAGGTCTTGTTACCACTCCACATCCCTAGCCTTACAACATCGGTTGGATGAAGGATGGACAAGAACTACGGATCACTCGACAATGCAAGCTCGCCTACTTCATAAAACCTTTTGAAGATGAAGTACTCTGTGACGTGGCACCAATCTCCGTAGCCGATGCCCTGTTTGGGAAACCTTACCTCTAGGATAGACATGGAAGTTATCAGTCATGGCCTCAGAAGATGATTGTCAGAATCCAAAATTGATGGTTCAGCATACCAGAGCATCAACCTACACCGATAGTTGCACTGATATCTACCAAACAGACAAAGAAGCTCATCAATCATGCTCAGAAATTTGCATTAATAATTATCAAGCTGCAACATTCTAAGAATACTGCAACAATGAGTCGAGTCAGCGACCAATGCAGCTCTCGACAAAAGCAGCAAGTCGATCATATTCTCGATGAGTACCAAAACCTCTTTCAAGCTCCAGACGGAGTACCTCAGCATTGCCAAGTAAAACACTCCATTGAACTTGTTCCTGGTTCTTCTTTACCTAACGCATATGTTTACAGAAGATCCATTCTCGAAAATGAAGAGATTCGCAGACAAATCCAAGAATTAATCGACAAAGGTCATATCCGACCCAGCTCCTCTCCTTGTGGAAGTCCATTCGTCCTAGTTTCGAAGAAAGACGGGACTTGGCGCATGTGCATCGACTACAAATCTCTCAACAAAATATCGGTGAAGAATCAGTACCCTATGTCGTGGATAGACGAGCTTATCGACTGTCTGAAAGGTGCTAAATTCTTTACTAAGCTCGACCTTAAGTCGGGATACCATCAGATTCCAATCGAACCCTCAGATGTGTGGAAAACTACTTTCAAGACAAAGGAAGGATTGTTCGAATGGTTAGTCATGCCTTTTGGCTTAACCAACGCACCTACGACCTTCATGCGACATATGGATAACCTTATCTGACCTTTCATCGGCGAATGGGTTATTTTCTATCTCGATGACATATTGATTTTTAGTCGATCATTGGAAGAACATGTCGGACATCTTCGACAAGTCCTCGACACTCTCCAGCAACATCAGTTCTATTTGAACATGGACAAGTGCTCTTTTGCGATGACCAGCATAAAAAATTTGGGGTATATAATTGACTCTGCAGGAATTCACGTTGATCCAGACAAAGTACAGATCCTCAAATATTGGACCATTCCTAGAAGCATTCAAGAACTAAGAAGTTTTCTTGGTTTGGCGAATTTCTATCGATGATTCATACTCGGCTTCAGTCACATAGCCTGGCCCTTGAATCAGTTGATGAAAGGAAACGGGAAAAATTTCTTTCAGTGGATAGAAACACATCAAGCAACTTTTGAACAGCTCAAACACTGGCTCTCCACTACACCAGTACTTGTGTTACCTGATTTGCATCAGCCCTTTGAGATTAAGACGAACACATCAGACTATGCCTTGGGTGCAGTAATCACTCAGTTTGGTCACCCAGTCGCTTTTCATTCCGAGACTTTTAACGACACGGTTAGAAGATACTCGATGTAAAAAAAAGAACTATACGCCATTGTGCAAGCTCTCAAGCAATGGAGGCATTACATCCTTGGCAAGGAAACAATCATTCTTACTGATCACAAGCCTCTACAGTTGGCTCTGATACAATCAAAGTTGCAAACAAACTGATAACTCAAGTGGATTCATTACCTATAACAATTTCAGTTGGTGATTAAGTATCGAAAAGTCAAGGCTAATGCCACTACGTATTGCCTCAGTCGACCACCCATTACTCTCCTTTTGACAGTGATGAGTATGCAGGGTTACAACACGACCACTTGGCAACAGTTGTATGAGGACGACAATGACTTCTCGGCAGTCTACTGACAGTTCCAAACTAACAATTCGTCGACCTCAGACTCTGACTACTTCCTGAAAGATACATTGCTATACAAGCTTGGGCAACTTTGTGCACCAACCGGTGAGAAACGACAGCAACTCATTTGGGACGCACACTACAGCAAGACCGCAGGACACTTTGTAGTAGCAAGGACACTTGCTATTCTGTAGAAGTATTTCTTCTGGCCTACACTTAAATCTGAGGTCAACAAGTACATTCGATCATGGGTGGTTTGTGCCATTGCTAAGCCAGCTAATCGACGATAGGGATTGTACACACCTCTGCCAGTTCCTAGTCGACCATGGGAACCTATTTCTATGGACTACTTGACGGGTTATCCTACTACCAAACATCAACATGACACGATATTAGTAGTAGTCGACCGATTTTACAATATGGCCATTCTCATACCATGTAAGAAGACCACAACAGCGCAGCAAACTGCTCAGCTCTTCTTTACACATGTTTGGAAACACTTTGGTTTACCCACAACCATCATTTCTGACCGAGATTCCAGATTCGTCAGCATCTTTTGGAATACCTTCTGGAAACAGCTAGATACACGACTCTCATTTTTTACAGCTTTCCATCCTTATACCGACGGACAGATGGAAGTTGTGAATCGCTTGGTAGTACAACTGCTTCGCATGTGCAATCACCAGCATCGATGCACATGGGATGATAGTATTCCATACATACAGCACAGCTATAATTGTGCTCAGCACAGCTCTACAGGAAAGAGTCCATTTGAGATCTGTTACAGATTTCAACCCTCAGCACCTATCGACTTGATCAGCTCCTCGACACAGCCAAACTCCGACACAGACCACAGCCAGTGAGAAGTTGATAAAGCAGTCAAGTTTCGAGAACATATTTGCGATATTCAGCGACAAGCATAGGATATGTTGCACAAAACAAACGAGAAAGCTAAGGCTCGACATGACAAGCATCGCATTCCTCATACATTTCGCATTGGGGATAAGGTCTGGCTACATCTTAAGAAGGAGCACTTCACGGGTCCTTTCAAGAAGTTAAAACCCTTGCGAAATGGTCCATACAGTATTTTTCGATAGATTCGCGAGAACTCTTTCCAGCTCAACATTCCTGCTTGCTTGGGTCTGCATCTAGTCTTCAATGTGGATCTACTTCGACCATACCATGTACCCATGTTGGAACAGAATAAATTCTTAATGGAAGATCCCGCGGACATCAATATAGATATTCAGGATCCTCTTCCTTGCACACCATATGTGGGACGACGGGTACGCCTTACGAGGATGAACATAATTCCCTTGTTTTAGGTTGCCAAAGCTAGCCAAATCCCATCTCAAGGAAAGTGGTACTCTGCTACTAAAGTGATCGACAAGTTTCCTCACCTTCGCGAGCAAACAATGGGGTCCATTGTTTCTTAAGGAAGGAGGTTTGATCCAAATCACAGTTGGAATTTGTTGTCGGATGATAACTTTGACACATCCTTGACCAGTCATGGCTATTGATACAACTTTAACAAGTTTCGACACGACATGACTTCAACAACTTCAGCACTTCGACAGGTTTTCGATTTTGACACAAACTCTGATGAGTCTCGACTTCGACATATTGCGACATGTTCCGCACCTTCGACATGTTCAGCGACCTCACAGTTCGCGACATCAGCATGCAACGTCGACATGCGACCAGCGACTATCAAACTTCGACAGACTGTCTTTCTGTCTTCCAGTCGACTGTAACGATTGAACAATTGAACTGCTCTATGTTACATCATAATCTTCCACCCTGTGAGCATCAGCATTGTTTGGCCTGTAGGATCCATTTCAGTGACTCAGATCCACTTATATCCTTCAGAGATACCAGTTTTCCCTATTTTTATTCCTACCTGCCTGTTGCATCTTTATAGCAGGCATACCCACGAGTTGCATCCCTATAGCCCACGGGTATCATGTAAAATGGTAAAAACCACTATTAATTACTTTTTACTCCCAAAATGTTGTCATTGGGTGACCTTTGGCTCTCCATCTGCCCGAGTAACGCCTCGATGTGTCCTTTCACCTACCTTTTAGAGGACTATATATTGAGCACATATGGCTTATGGACGGGAGAAAGAAGAGAATTGTAAGAGAACTCTAGTGGATTTTTTCCCTATCTTGAGTCTGCACTCATTGATCCTTGTAGTTGTGAACCATTTATGTTCACCTTCCAAACTCCTTTCTAGTTTGAGTTTTCCATCCATGGAGGATTGAAGTGGTGGAGGCACAAGTGGATTGATCTAGATCTTGGTTCAGATTGGTTGCTGGCAAGAGGTCGTATCACTTTGTACTTCTTCTTGTTCACTAATAGAAATACTCATATTCTCGTCCATTCATGGTGTGAATGTCATTTATTATACATTCGGTTACATTTGCTTATGATATTGTGGACCATTGTTATTGATAATGTTAATGCCATTTATATATTATATGTGCTTGTTGGATATTGGTTGTCAAGACTAATTTGCAGATTTCAAGTGCATGGATTGAAAGCTCCAACGGGGATCTACATCAAACGTTTGGATCGAGGTTGGTTACATTTCTCCGTTATCTTAACATTGTCATTTATAATAGCATTGCTTTGAGAATTGAGTTGATTTCTGGTACTCATCTGTCTGTTGTGGTATTCCCAAGCCATAGTGAGTTTTCTTCAATACAGAAATGGCGACTCCGTTAGGGAAAACATCCATGTTTGAGAAATTGTTTGAGCATTAGTCCTTAATTAAAGTTGTTTTTTATCGAAGCTCTGTGTCACTGATTGGCCATTAAGATACACCATAGGAAACTTACTTTTTTTGAGCCTCTGGACTCTTTAATTTCACATTTTCCTTTCCTCACCCGCGGGCTAGTTTAGTTCTGCCCGCATCTACCCGCCTTTGTTTACTCTACTACTCGCGGGTACCCGCCGGTATTCCTTCTCCAGTAGCGTGTAACTCCGGATTTTTTTGGTTTATGGCTATTGGTTGTTGTTGGGTGAGTTTGGTTGGTTCCTGAGTCTTTCTTGACCTCTTTCTTGACTGTTTCATGCCTTGGTTGTGACCAGAACTCTTCGTTTCTCTTGGTTGAGCCTTCTTCGTTTTTTACCAATCTTTGGTTTTAGCCTCTTGGTTTTTTCCATTTGAGCTCATTCCTTTGGCTGAGTCTTGCTGTTTAGGATCTGCTGGGTTGTCTTAGTGATATTCTCGGCACTTAAGTGACTGAATAGTAGGATTTTGCTTGCATTTTTTCATTCCATTTATATTGAAAAAATACAAAAATATTCATCTAGTTTTTTGCATTTTCCTTCTTGTTTATAAGAGAAAATACAAAAATATTTTATTTTCATGTACTGCATCTTGCATTGAGTGTTTGCTGCCTTCATTTTAGGTCCTACTTGTGCATTGAAAAGATAAAAGATTGCATCTTTATTTCGGAATTGTTGGTTGATTTTGCATATTAGTGACATTGCTTTATTGGATAGATGAGTCTAGGATTGGATGATTTTGCATACTATTGAATCTACACATCACTAGTTTCACGATCATATCCCTTGAGTAACCACAGACACTAAAATTAACGCTTAATCATTAAAATTGATTAGACTGATTTTATTTATAGGGTACACCAACTAGCATAGGTTTAAAGTCTTGGAATAGATCATTGTGAGTTAACAATCCAAGACTACTAGATGAAACATTAGGTGTCTGACCAGGGAGTGGAGGAATCCATGGTATAGATCGATGTTCTCAGGAAGCTCTACTCAATCCAGAGTTAAGCACAAGGTCACGGGAGGTTGGTTGAGGATATATCCCTCTGATATTTGCTGAACGTGGGAGATATATCCAGGATTTGTTCGTATATGGGGGTACCGGAGGTTCATCCTCTTGTGCTTCGGGCTTAGCTACCCTGCCCATACGACGGGTCCCACCTGCGACTGTCCCCCTGAGCATTGGTTATATTGTGGTGAACATAGTTGCCTTACCTAGGTACCGCACAAGGTACTTGCAGTGGTTATGATGTTCGTGTCTTGAGTCAGATAGGGATTGGACAGCACGGTTGTGTTCGTGCAATGGACTTGACCCTATCGACGCAGTGAAGCCTGGGTGTCTCTATAACTGATTCTGTTACCTCCGGCTATAGTTTGGGAGTCTCAAGCCTCTCCTAGGAAATACATACCGGCTCTAGTGTCGGGAGCTCATTTAGCCTCTCTGTTTGTGTTCTCTTGGCTGTAGTTTCTCTAGGTGTGTGCTTTTGATTTACTTTTTTTGATCGATAGTTGGCCTTTATGGGACGTTGTGAATTTCTTCGGAGATATTGTGGCGCGGAGCCCTACTCTCCGCTGGTCTCATCGGTTTGTTGGTTTAAATCCATTCGAGGTTACACGCCGTATTGCTAGAGGACGCCAGAGGGCTCCCTCTGAGTCTTTGGATTCTTACGTGACTTACGTTGAAGACTACATGGCTGCACATCCCGATATTGGGAAAAACACTTCAACTCCTTCGGGTAGAGTTGAACATACTTCCGATCCCCATACTCCTCTTGAGGATTGGGGAGGTGATCCACCTGAGACTGAACCTAGTTCTATTTGGCCTAATCCACCTGACCGGGATCCGTTTGATCCTTCGAATCTGGATAATTATCTTTATGGAATTCCCAACTTACCCGAGGATGAAGAAAAGGATGAGCCTTTCGTTCCTTCGTTTCCACGCAATTATAGATATGGGATGTATGAGACTCATGATGATACTGGCCCTATGATCAACCCCACTGCACTCTCTTTTGGTATGCCTAGTCATAGTATTGTTGAACCTTCCACTACGGTTGGTACTCATGCTGGCGCTAGTCAAAGTGTTAGCCATACTATACCCACTGGGAGCACTACCCTCCCTGGGGGAACTACGTTGTCCACCCACTCACATAGTATGGATACTGGTCAGTTTCCTAACAATGCTAATGTTGGAACACGACCACCTCCTAGGAATACCCAACCTAACCGGAATGTTGTTCGAAATACGACTCGCCATCCACAACCTAATACACGTGCCGCTACTCGTCAACCCAGGACTACTTTTGCACATGATACCGTTCCTCCCAACCACGGGGGTGGACATATACCGCATACGTTTTCAACTACTGCCGCCACTAGTAATGCTAATGTAGGGGGTGGGAATATTTCCCATCCACATGGACATCACACCACCAACCCTGCTACTAGTCACGCCCATATTGGAGCTGGGAATGCTTCTCATGCTTCTGGTCACCACGCGACTGCTCAAGCTAATCATAATGCTGGGGGTGGGAACATACCATACCATTACAGTCATTACAACATGGTTCCCGCTATGAATAGTACATACATGCCCCATACTCACGGTGGAAACCCTTACTACAACACAGTCGATGTTGGCCACCAGTATTACCCACCACCCCAATATGGTGCTCAAAACGCGCATATACCTACTTACTCTCAAATGGGTCTAGCAAGAGGAGGTTATCAATCTTATGGCCATGGGAAATCTTATGGTCCGTCAAGTCCTCATTATCAGCAGTTTAATCCTCATGGTCAAGCTTTTGGTCCATCTTATAACAAAGTTCTGTTTAACCAATCTTTTATGGGAGCTTATAATCAAGCTTTCCAGCCTCAGCTCCCATTCCTTGCATGCTTGAATCTCTCGAATCTTTCGAAGCTCACAAGTGATCCGGTGTGTCACGACCCTACTTGGCCCCCAGTCCCTACCAAGCTCCCTTCGTACATTTTGAAGTTTGAGGGGAAAGGTAGTGAGGACCTGGGAGATCATGTCACGACGTTTCACCTTTGGTGCTCCTCCAACTCTTTGAATCATGATTCCATTTGATTACGCCTATTTCAACGCACCCTCACGGGGGTAGCCGCGAAGTGGTATGTGGAGTTTCCTAGAAACACCTATAGAGGATTCAACGAGATTGCTTTGGTTTTCTTAGATCATTTCTAGTTATCGGTTTGTTATGATACTGGTACTGAGTTGTTGTCCACCTTCCGTTAGAATAAGGCCACACATATTTCTGACCACGTTCAAGAGTGGAATCGGTGGAAGAGATTAGTGAAATCCAACATTCCTCCAGAGTTCCTGTTGGAATGGTTCCTCAATTCTTTACTCCCACACATTGCTAAGGATGTTTTGATGTCCAACATTGTGACTGAGGAACAAGCTATCTTGAAAGTCTAGCAGTTAGATCTACTTTATTCTCAGTCTGGCATTTTGTATGACATTATTCCTGATGCACCGAGAACAAGACATGAGCCTACGTCAATTCCTGGACCACATGCCAATGGCATCATGGGGTCCGCGTGCCCTCGCCCTGTAGACTTGGTAGCTAATCAAATGCAGAATTTGTCCCTAAACTAGTCTTCTCCCGGACAGGTTCACACCTTGTCCACTTCCACTCCGTCGTCTGATGTACACAATGTGCAATCAATGAAACCGTCGGGTAACCAGCAACCTGGTGGTAAGAAAAAGGGGAGAAACAATTGTAGGGGTGGAAACAATGGAAGTAATAACAATAGAAATCGTAATAATCCTCGTAAAGAGAATGCCAACCCTTCTCGGGAAGGCGGTAATGCTGGTGAGGATCGTAAAAGGCGTAAGGTGAAATTCCCTTGCAAGCTTGTGGGGAGGATCACCTTACTCACTTATGTCCTCGAATTGAAGAAGCATCGAAGCATTTGGCACAGAGCCCAGCTGTGTTGAAGGATCCCCTTCCTCATCATCAAAACATGGTTTTGCATGCTCCCACCACTGGTTATGGTACTAATGAAATGGAAACGGCTTCTTCCAATACTAGTGGTTATGGATGTGTGAATATGGTTCAGTCGGAGGTTTGTGTTGCTACTCGTCAACGCGATTATGGTGCACCACAACTGAATTTGGGGAATGAGCCTCCCCCTCCTCCTGACAATTCCTTGCATATCGAGAGGCCTTCCATTATGCTGTAGATACCGAAAGGTGTTCTCAAGCGCTCCACACATAATCCTAATGCTCGAGCCGCCCAGAACTACTCCATTGTAGAAGATTTGGGCCAAACTCAGTGTGCCATGTCGGCTCTTGAGGTTTTGCAAGCCTTTCCTTCTTAGAAGCATGCCCTTTTGAGTGCGTTAGTAGCTCGAGATGGGGTAAATCCTAGTGTTATCAAGTTCTATACTACTGATGTCCAGCCACGCTTACCTTACCACGTGGCTTTTCAAATCTAGGTGGTTTTCCTTAAGAGCTTCGTCAAACATACTATGGTTGATGAAGGTGCCTCTACGTCAGTAATGTCGTTAGCTTATTGGAAAGCTCTTGGATCTCCTCCCCTACTCACGTCTACAACCACGCTCACTGCATTTGATGGTCGTTCATTTAAGCCGCATGGAATTATCCCTTCCCTTGTTGTCTCCTTGGGAGGTAAGTATGTGCCTATTGAAGTCGAAGTGGTTGATGCGCCCATCGACTACAACCTTTTACTGGGTCGAAACTGAATGTACGCTATGAAGGCTGTCGTGTCTACTGTATTTAGCGTTATTTTCTTTCCCCATGAAGGCAAGATTGTGACGATCGATAAGCTGGATTTTGTTGGCACTCCTTCCACAGCATCCACGGTATCTGTACTCCCACAAGTTTCTGATTCTCAGCCGAAAACTGGGAACATAGGTGTTGGAATGTACCCCTCGTTGATGGGAACTTATAATCTCTCTGCACCTGTGAATTTTATTGGAACCATTACCGACAATGCGTCTCCTCCTTTGAATAATATGTTATTTCGGACCTCCTATTTAGATGATCCATGGATTTTACCATCCACGAGTTCCACGTCTGGAGACATGTTGTTGCAGCAACATCCCCCCAAATTTTTTGTACATATTGGGGCCCCTCCTTATAGTTTTAGAAAGGCTGCCCTAAGAGGCCATTTTCATCTTTTATCTTTGTTCTCAATAGAAAATCTTGCTTTGAAAGCATCCAAGTTTTCTTCCAAAATGATAGAGTTCGTGAAGCGTTCCCGAAGATGCAGAGCTTTTCAGAATCCTTCCCCGCAGTTTCGGAAGCATTCGAGTTTTGTCCCGAAACAGCGGGAGTTAATCGCATAAACCTCCCGAAAAAAGACTTAGAAACTTTCGTTTGAAAGTTGCGGAAGCCATTGGATAATTTCTCCCGAAATGGCGGAGGAATTCGAGAAAGCCCCGCAGTTGCGGAAGGATTCGGGTTTTCCTCCTGAAACGGCGGAAACATTTAGCATAAGATTTTCGAAAAGGGACTTAAATTTTTTTCGAAAGTTTGCGGAACGCCCCACGGAACAATTCAGTTTTTTCTCCCGAAACTACAGAAACCTTCGCGTTTTCCTTCCGAAACCTTACTGAGAAAGTTTTGCGGAACCTTTTGGTTTTTTCTCCCGCAATTGCAGAAGCCTCCACGTTAACCTTCCGAAACGCCGAAACACTTAAATCTTTCCGGAACAATTCGCAAAATCCGTTCGCAACCGCGAAAGCTTTCAGGTTATCCTTCCGAAAAGATGGGCGCCATTCACCAATTCTTTCCGAAACGGCGGAGGCTAATGGAAAAATCTTTTCGAAGCGCTCTCGAAGCCCGACCGATACTTAGAAAATTTTCTCAAGTTTTCGGAAGCCTTTTGCAAAAACATTCGCGGAAGAATTCCGAAACCACGGAATCTATTTGCGAAAGCTTTCCGCAATTTCGGAGGCTTTCACGTTATCACCCCGAAAAGGGCCGCTGAAAGACTTAAACATCAACGTTCATTTTTTGCGGATGTCGTTCTCCAATTCCTCCTGAAATGGCGGGGAGCTTCGCGAAATGATCCCACAAGTCATCCAATTATCTTCGGAAAGATTCACCATTTTTCCCCGAAACGTCGAAGCAATTCAGCGTAACCTTCCGCAATGGCGGGTGAAGTTCACGAGTTCGTCCTGCAGGTGGCGGTCGCGCACGCATATCAAAACCACTCGACGTGACCGCGGCATACAACGTATTAAAACTTGTTTTAAATGCGCCACCCACCAAAATTGAATGCCGCATGTGCCCATTTCATTTAAATAACAGGTGGGGTTTTGGGCCAAACATATTGACATTTTTTGATTGGCAAACGTCGTGGAACGCCGCGCAACCACCCCAGCTCAACTCACTCATCCACGTCCACGGCCACCTCAGTCAGCTATCTTCACGGTGCTAGGTAGGAGGTTTTAACCGTTAAATTTGTTTCTTCCACGCATCAAATTACCTTTGGTTTGTTCTTTCTCCGAAGACGATAGGAATTGGTTGGATTTTGACGGGAAAAATGTCCGTCATGGGCTATTTTGCCCTTCAAATACAGTCTAAATTTCATATAAAATAAAGAAGTTGCGAAACGTTTGTATATTGTGTAAAGACCGTCAGTTTCGATGGGCTAAATGTTTCCAAACTCCTACCCTGATCGCATACGTCGCTATTCTACGCGTTTAAAATCACCAAGCCCGTGAATGTCTCGTTCCTATCAGCTGAAACCATAGAGTGGCCGCCCAAGTATTTAAACCAGCCACCACCCCGTTCAAATTCTAAGCCATCCATAGGGCGCATCATCAAAATTTATAAATAATGATAGCTGTTAGGCTGAAACCCCTCACCTGTTCATCAACGCGGAGGGCCATCCCTAGTTTTGTCTTAAATTTGGTTCAACCCCAGACTCACTCGCCACTAACCATTAAAAGGCACCATGGCGAAGGATACCATCCCTCCTAGAGCTGGACCGAGAGAAGGTTGCCTCCGCAACATGTTTATCCTCTCAGGATCATTCCAGACCCGCCCCTTTAAAAGAATTAGGATGATTATATCTAGATTTCTTGTTTGGAGTGGTGTATTTGGCTTCCCAACATGCAACTTCACAATTTATGAATATGTATCATTAGCATGTTAAATGGGCACTGCTCTTTGTTAAAATCTCACAGTATGTTGCACATTGTGATGATGACTTGTATTTGGTTGCTGGCAGGGAGAAGTCAAAATGCCAAAAGGTGGTAGGAAGAAGGCTAAGATGACATAAAAACATCCTACACCACTTAGAACTGAGGCCACACTCCAGGACACTAGGTGCACCACCGGTATTCCTCCTGAAATTCGATGGGGTGATATCTATAGGATGATCCGAGACCAAAAGATCCCGGATATGTTGCTAGAAGAGGAGCAGATCTATATTAATATCAGGACTTCAGGCATAGCCAGGGCTGCTACCCACCCTGTACTGTTCCCATGTGCTGAATTAATCGGATGGATTCTCCAACATACCGATGCGGAGTCAAGGGTGATAAATGACAGCGGGAAAATAGCCATTGCCTCATTCCACCCAGCATACCTTGCCACAGCCCATAAATTTCCCCGCCCCCAGCAAGCTCTGACTGATGAATAGCTGGGCAAAATGAACAACATTGACATGGCCAAAAAATTATTGGTCGCAGGCAAGCATCTAAGAAAGAAAGGTAATGACGAATACGACGTCTTGAATCTGATACCTCCATTCAGGTTGATCGCCTTGATGTTGTGCAGAATATTCGGTATGCCCGATGGCACCGTGTATAAGATTCAGTGGGTCCCTATCATCCACTTCGTGGCATTTAAAGGAACTGTGTTTGACTGGGCCACTCTCCTGTCAGACAGTTTAGCCTCAATGATAGTTGCTGCAAGAGAAGGACTGGCCTTAAAGAAGGCATAATTTTGCATGTCATCATATCTTATTGATTGTGTTTTGGCCAAGTTATCTTTCCCCAGATTGGGATGCACACGGGACAAGGCCAACACTCCGGTTTATACCGCTTTCAGGATGATGTGGGCCCGGAATTACAAACCTAGCTACAAACTCATCTGTGAGGGGTTCATCATGCCCCTATATGAGAAGATATTCAAGGAGGATCCCAACTGCCTGTCAAAGAATGCTATGGAAGTCCTTGAAAACTACGGGGATTTTTATTGTTCGAAGCAAGGCATCTACCTCAGAATGTTTGGAGGGATTAAAGATCCCTATATTTTTCCGAGGTATGCCACTGACTATGTGGTCCTTAAAGAGGCAATGAGACAGATTTTTCTGGATGGAATTGGAGCCGTGCTCAACAAGCAGCATAAGGCCTCCTTTCCCCCTCTACCTTTCTACATAGGAGCTTAGAAGTTCTCGGGGGTTGCCTCAGCCGAAGAATTTGTTCAGGAGCTGAAAGCCTTCCACTTCGGTGAGGTAATCTTCCACAGGAATGACACTAAGGGAAAAGTTGTTGAGCACTGTAAGGAGATTTATGCTCATTTCGAGTACTCTCATTATCATGATGTCGAGGAGGAGGTATTCAGAGGCATCAGCAACATCGCTGAGCTGCGAACCTTTCGCCAAGGCAGTGGAGCAAGTTCTAGCTCTACCAGGACCCAGAAGACATTATGGATCTCCCAATCGTCCCATACACTCCATCAGGAGAACATACCGTGTCTAGATGGGATGAGTTTGTCTGCGACAAGAGGAGAAAGGCAATGGTCTTCAAAACATAAGAGAGGATCAAAACATTCTCCCAGGAGGATATTATTACCCACCGTGAGATCACTGTAATGCGGAATACAGATAAGGATCCCTTAGCTATGGCATCCGCCGTTGTAGAGACAATAAAAGCATCACTAGACAATGTGGGTGATATAATTAGAGAAAATCAATCGACAAAGAAGAGAGCTCGTATGCTACAACATACCATGGCTAAGGAGCAAGCCTACAGGGATCTCGTTGTGAACAAGTATAATCTCCTTTCTGCTGAGCATAAAGAGCTGTCGGACAAGCATAACCAGCTGGAGGAGGAAAAGGACCAACTAACGCTCCAGATGATGATTGTGGAAGCAGAGAAGAATGAAGCGGAAGATAAGGCATCCAAGCTAGAAGCAAACAAGTTGGAATTAGCTGAGCTATTATAGAAAGCTGAGAGAAAAACGATGTACATGTCTCCCTTCCATGAGCTGTCGTGCAGCATCCTGAAGAAAATATATGAAACTTAGGAGCTAATCACTCATGAAGTTAGCAAGCTCAAGACCATGGTGGTCAGACTAAAAGAAGTTAATGCAGAGGCCCATAGGCTTAAAGCTAAGCACACTCGGTTTAAGGCAAATATACTAATCCAGATTGATGGGTGAGAAGGAAAGGTGGATTTCCCCACACATCTCCCATTCAAGTCTGAGGAAGGTTTTAATGAAGACATAGCCCTTTTGGACTTCTGCAGAAACTGTGGCAGTAAGCTAATGTCCAGTGTACAAGGAACAAGGGATAGGATCAATGGTCTATATCAAAGAATTCATGGAGTACATGACAGGTGCAAATTGAATTTCCCGAAATCCCTCGATGATTTCCCGGGTGAAGAACAACGCTTGGCTGAACTAAAGGAAGAACTAGGCATCCAAACTGAATATGTGAAGAAAATTGATGTCCTAGAAATTGACGACCTCCAACATTATATTGGAATGTCATCAGTCCACAGCCATTTGCTTAAAGAAGTGCATCAAGCTGTAGTAGCGGAAGTTCAAGGCATTGGAGCAGAGCTTAGAAAAAATGTGACTTCACAGAAAATCTTGCTCCCTGCTTCCACAAACATAGTCATAAGGGACACGGGTATATGGTATAGTTACATTGCGGAGGAGGAGAAGAGAGCAGCAGTAGTGGCAGGAACAGAAATTCCAACTGGCTCGATTTCTTCTTCCCAGGCAGCAGCAGCAGCTCCAGTGGCCTCGAGTGCCTCTCCTAAAGCAACAGCACCAACAACTGTTGGATCAAGCGACCCTCTTCAAACTGAAGCACACGTGTAGGAGTGAAAGCGCTGAGTTAGAGCGTTAATTCTGATTTTCTGTATTTTGGGCTTTTCATCTGTGTAAATCGTGGAAGCTAGGGGACAGCTGTCCCTATTTTCTGTTAAAAGAATTTCTGTAAAAGAAAAGGAGTCACAATTTTGTCTGTTATAGAAGAAAATTCTTGTAGATGACAAGTGTAAGAGGCTAGGTGGCAGCCGAAAGGTCATTTTTGTAATTATAAATAGAAGTTAGGAGGTAGTGAGGAGGACTTTTGGCAGGGAACGATTTTTTCAAACCTGTACGAGCTATCTTGTATATGTTTTAAGAAAATAAAGTTTTCTAATAAAAGCCTGGAGATGGATGTTTTGCATGGGAATGAAGGATGGATGTATATTGGACTATTCTGGTGACTTCCATACTGTAATGTGAGATCTTTCTTGCTGTCTGAATTATTTCTTTGCAACTAATGATTTCACTCCTTTCTGTGCAAACGATTTCTCTGTTTCATGAGTAATGAATGTGTTTCATATTAAATTAGAATCTATCTTCTGATATCTTTCATCTTTGTTGTAGCTTTATCTGTAAGATTTAATGGCTATCTGTTCTTTCTTTAAGATATCTACTACAGCTCATTGCTCATGCTTTTAATTCGCTCCTTGCAGGGATAGTTAGATTTATTTCAGTCTTAAACTTAGATCTATTTTTTCCAATCTTGCTTTTAGATTAAACTTAGACTAGGCACTTGCACATCATTATAAAACATAAAATCCAAAAGAAAGGTGGATCGGGCCATAACCGGTATAATTGGAATAAAACTCCAAATCCACGGTTGTCGGAACCACTAATCGGACGGATTCCCTATACCAAATGGTAGATAATCTAATTGGGATAATCTATCGGGGAGAATCCCTTTCTGATTGATGCTACGATATCCGAGGCATCAACAGTTTTTGGCGCTAGAAGGAGGGTCTGAAAGTAAATGGATGATAGAGGAAAATCTCCCACTGTCATAGATGTCACTGAAAACCCGCTTAAAGAAAACATTTCAAACAGCCCAGATCTTGAATTATTAAATCAAGAATGCCTCATTTCTGACCCTGTACCTCAAGAAGCTTTATACGTTGTTCCTTTCACAGAAATAGAATATTTGAGAAGGCATACAAGATCCTACGTTAGGCAGCTAGGTGGTTTAAACGCTGTAAATTTTCTCCCTAGGAAGAGCACCCCTATAAAAGAGCCACAATATACCCGAGATTCGATTCTTGTTCAAAGTTTTGAAGAACTTGTGAATTTGACTTTGGAAGAAATTTCAGACACTCTTAACAAGGCAGATCTTGAAAACTCAAAAAAAAATTCAGACCAAGAAAACCTTGAAGAACTTATCACTCCAAAGAGTACTCCCCAGAATTCACCGTACAATTCTCTGCCAGGTTCTCCACATCCAAACATGGTTGTACCTGGTGGAGAGCAAGGGGGGGCGTTAAATCTAGCTGGGCCATTCCATAATCTTCCGAAAAATCCAGAAAAAGGTCTTTCCTAAGTTCGACCGAGGGAAAGCTATTTCAGCAGAAGACCATCTCAAAAGTTTCTACTTAGCTCTGAACCTTTTGAACGTACAGCATGAAGACGTAGTCTGTAGGCTGTTTCCATATACATTCGAGCCAAAAGTATCATCCTGGTACTTTAGCCTACAACCCAGCTCAATCTCCAGTTGGGATGAATTCGAAAATTATTTCTTAAAGAAGTACGGAAACCAAAAGACTGTGGCGACACTTATGAAAGAACTCTTATCCATTAGAATGGAAAAGAAGGAAAAGGTTCAAGATTTCAATCAAATATTCACAACGCTGTTAAATAATTTCAGTGAAGCTAATAAACCAACGGAGGAATCTCTGATTGAATACTACACCACAGCTCTTGAAGGACCCATAGCAATGTTCGTAAAAAGATCCAAGAAAACTACCTTGATAAAGAACTTTGAGGAAGCTAGAAAGGTAGAAGAAGAGGCTGATAGCATTGCTAAACATGCCTTAGATATAGAACCAAAACCAGCAGCTAATAAAAAGACCTTGCTGCTCACTAGAGGTAAAGAAGATCCATCTACAGACATGGAAAATGTAGTCAAGATGATGCAGAAATTATCTAATAAAATTGTAGACCTCGAGAAAGACAAGGCTGCTAGCACATCTAGGAAACCTTTCAAGCCATTTTATAAAAAGAGGGAAGATGGTGATCAAACTCATCCACTGATCAATACTTCTCCGGTTTTGAACCTCAATGAAATCGGGATGGAAAATTTCTTCACTTTTCATCAAGAACCACATTCGAAAAAGAGTTGCCCGCAATGGGTTAATTCCATGAGCTTAGTCATGAACCAAATGCTAGATTCACAGATCCCAGACCAAGATGATTCTCCAGAGGAATCAAGCCCTGAGTTAGAGGAACCAACCCCGGACACTACTATGGTGCTTTGGGATTGGGTACCTATGACTGAATTAGCAGAAGAGGATCCCATAGAAAGCTCTCCCTCTACAGTAAACGTTGCTACTCGCAGCAAAGGTCCTATTGCGGATCCTGTGCCAAGCGCAACTCCTCATAAGCCTAAAGTTTCGAAAGAACCGCCTAGGAGGCATATAACAATTATCCCACCGCAGCCCAAAGTTAGCCAAACAGCGACCAAGCAGCCAAACGCTTGTTGATGTATATATAACTTCGGAATGTATTTCACATGTATATGTATATTGTATTCCTATAGAGATGGTATTATTCCTCTATAAGGAAGTGTCGTCATTTATATTGTAAGTGTCGTAACTTATACTTGATGGGTTATTAGACCACCTTATTTGGGGTCGACCCTGTATAAGTCATGTGGGTCAAAGGGTTATTAGACCACCCTATTGGGGGTCGGCCCACTCAGCATTATGTTATGTGGTTAAGTTCGAGCCGACATGAGTTAGGTAAAAAGGCAAGTCAAGTCAAGTATAAATAGAGTGCGGGAGGCACTCTATTTACTCACTCACTTCACACACATGCTCTCAAGGAGGAGAGGCGCACTTATGGAGGAGGAGGATTGCTGCTAGGTTATGGCTATCTCTATTGGTTGGTTGTATCATTGCTCTATCTATCTCTGAGGAAGTTATTGGGGTTTTTCACCTTTATGGTTTTCCCCAAGTAAATCTTTGTGTCTCTTGTGTGCTTGCATTATTGTCTCCATGATTGATATGCTGTAGATATGCTGTACATGTTGTTCTCTCAGTTAAGATCCTAGATCGGATTGAAGTAAATTCTGAAAATTCAACATGGGATCAGAGCTAGCCTGAAAGAAGGCATGATATGGCATGTATGACACTTGTTGCACTTACGATGCTAGGGCTTGATATAGTAAAAACCAGTCATCGTAGAAATTTCGCTATAAATCCGTTTTGGCGAATGTTTCGGATCTGAAATTGTTACAGGTCGAAGCTAAAATCTCCAGGTACCTTGTGTCCAAAGGACAACCTCTAATTCGTTGTACTTTGTGATTTATGATCTGTACAATATAGGGTTTCTGCCTCTTCCAGATCTGAGTCAAAATCAGGTGACCTTGGGAAAAAGGTCATATCTTGGGCTACGAAGCTCCAAATGAAATTTCGTAAAAAGTGACAGGTAGTACACAGTCTGCACTATCTCAGAAAACGTTTTCAGAGGCCGAAGTCGAACCAGTGACACGTGGCACGCCGTACAAGTTCGCTCTCCTGTATTATCCCATAAACAGGTCACGTTGCGACATTTGGCATAACTCTCTCTCAGAGAGTCCAATTGAGGTCAGACCTATCAGGATGGAAAGTTAACAGGCCGAGCTATCTCAGAAAACTTTTTCAGAGGCTGAAGTTAAAAAAGTGACACGTGGCACGCCGTACAAGTTCGCTCTCCTGTTTTATACCAAAACAGGTCACGTTGCGACATTTGGCATATCTCTCTCTCAGAGAATCCAATTGAGGTCAGACCTGTTAGGATGGAAAGATAACAGGTCAGGCTATCTCAGGAAACTTTTTCAGACCCTGTGGATCAAAAATTTTGGAGTTACACCAGAAACAATCAGGTACATATTTCTGTCAAAACAGAATTATTTTTTGGTACCTTCATTCATGGCTTCCGGAATTTAGGGCTTTGGAGAAAGTTGGAATTTTTGTAATCGGAGACCACGGTTGGATGCTACTCATAAAAATAGAAATTTAGAGACCAAGATCAGAATTTTTGGTTGGGCAGAAGGCCGGGCTTGATTAGACCCTAGTTCGGGACTTTGATCAGAAAAGTGGAAAATTAGGGCTTCTGTAAAAATGGGAATTTTTGAAATCTGTGACCACGGCTGGAAGCTCCTCAGAAAAATAGAAGCTTAGAGCTTTGGATCAAACATTTTGATGGGGCAAAAGAGTGGGCTTCATCAAACCCCAGTTCAGGGTCATGTACAGTGATTCCGGAAGTTTCAAAGGCAAAATTGAGGAGTGAAACTTTGCAGTTTTCAAATTCTGAATATACCAGTTTGATCAGCTCATCAAGGCGCATATTCCTATCCTTTCGGAAGTTTGAAATTCAAAGTTTGAATTTTAGGGTTTTCTCTGACAAACCCATATCCAGCTCCAGGTCCAGTTCTTGCAAATCAAGTGGATTGGGTTAATCCTAGAAGAAGATGGATTGATCATCTGCATGAGTGAAGAAGTTTCTGTTTCAGAGGGAGATGAGGCTAAGGTCTTACATAAGAAGAATACAAGCGATCTCGACAGGTATGACTCATCGAGGTATGTTTCGATATTTGTCCATGATTAAGTTTATGGTATGTTTGTCTTCATGTTATTACGGTTAGTACAATTTTGATTTTAGATTTGTCGTATAACCTTAACAAAATTATGAATGCATGATAGAAGATATTCATTGGTTAGGGTGTTGACACTTATGATTGTACTAATGCATTATGGTGTTGTATGAGGTTTATGTTGCCTACTAACATGAAAGGTACACCAAGAAAGACAAATCATGTTCCAGTTCAAGAACATATGATCATGATGACATGAGGATAAAGATTCATCCATTCTCATGGATCTCATAGAAGATCCATTTACGAGGTATGTATAACTTGGTTTTGTAATAGTTAACTTATGAGATATACAGGTTACTAGCACAAGTCATTGAAGAAGAACAAGAAGACATCATGTGAGTATGTTAGACATAAATAGCTAGCATGCTAATCCAGGTATGTTTTTCCTATATCAAGATAGAATCCTACCTTGTGTTAGGATCTTATACTATTGTGTTGTTGATAATGATTATTCACGAAGAGTCATAGGTTTGAATAATCATGGTGGTATGCATATTATGTTTCTTACCATAATTGATGATATGACTAACCATAAGAATCCTTGAATGCTCATGCTTATTATTTCTGTTTGAAATGATCATGACTATACATGCTTGAGATTATTGTGTTTTAATAGTATACTAATGAATGTATGATTTTATATGAGATCACAAGGATAACACATTCATGATACTAATAAGCATGCATAGGGACCAAGGATGAATATGAGTTCAAGAACAGGTAATTCAGGAAGCAAAGATCAAGAGGGAGCACACTCCAGTTGCTCCTGCCAGAAAGCAAAGGAGCACACTCTAGTTGTTCCTGCAAGAAAGCAAAGGAGCACACTTCAGTAGTTTCTGCAAGGATGCAGATATTCAGAGGGAGTTGATCATCTCTCTACATTTCACAACAGAAAGGTGTAGAAGAAGCTACCTCAGATTAGGACTCCAGCAGCTCCTGCAAGGAAGCAAAGACTCAGAGGGAGTCCACCCAACGAACAAACAAAGATAAGTATTTGAATTGTCATTTCTTAAATAATACTGTTCAATAATGTATATACTGATGTTCCTAGAATTAGGTTGTGTATTATGCATATTAGAATAGTTGCATTAATGAACAGTATACTACTAATACACATGGGTAAGTGGCCTATGGCACTGTACAACATTCCATTGCTACTTATCTAGAATGAAACCTCTTTGCTGACATGTTGGGAGTTGTGCACACTCTTAACAATGTTCTGGTAGAGATTGGAAGACATCTAGAAAGTTACAGGATATGGATAAATGTTGTATTGAAGCATTGGCTAAGATAATTGCATGACTGTATGACATATTTATTTATGTGTAAGAATTTGTTCTGAAAACTATGAGATGTTTTCTAATCATGCAATTTAACTTGTTGTGTAGGAAAGATCGTATGCCATCTCCTACAAAAGAAGAACTACAACATTTTGTTCCAGCAACAAAGATATCTATTGAAGATATTGGAGATATTGAAGTTCCCAGGATCTGGGATGAAGAAATGAAATACCATGATCCGTCGATCATGAAGAATGATGTTTGGGATGTAGTCCCAAGATGTGAAGGGAAGTTTGTTATGACTTCCAAATGGAACTATCAGATCAAGCATGTTGCAGATGGCAGCATTGAGAAATATAAAAGTGATGAAATAGAAGATGCACCAGATGGATCTCAAGACAGCATGGTGTAGTCATATATGTGTACAGAACTTGGTATGGTAGGATAGACAGCTTACTATCCAGTTTGGGCGTTACCAAGAGTAAAGCAGATTCCAACCTTTTCTACAAGGTTGAAGAAGGCAATCCAGTGATACTACTTTTGTATGCAAATAACCTGTTTGTTACAGGTAAATATAGATTGATTGCTGACACGCAGCGGAAGCTTTCTTCCAAGTTCGAGATGAAGACTTGGGGATGATGCACTATTTGTTTTTGGCATGGAGGTGTGGCAGAGTGCATATGGAATCTTCCTTGGACAAGGGAAGTATGCAGTAGAGATCCTGAAGAGGTTCGGGATGATGGACTGCAAGGCTATGGCCACACCTATGACATCAAATATGGAGCTTCTATGTGATGCTTCATCTGAGCTGGTTGATGTCTCTACGTATCGTCAGATGATTGGGTCCTTGATGTACTTGACGAACACGAGACCAGACATTTGCTTTGCTGTGAACACATTGAGCCAGTTCCTGACGGATCCGAGGAGTGTTCACCTGGTTGCTGTAAAGCATGTTCTGAGGTACCTGAAGGGTACAGTGGATTATGGGCTCAGATATGAGGCGAATCAAAAGTTTAACCTGCAGGGTTATGTTGATTCAGATTGGGATGGCAGTGCTGCAAACAGGAAGATCACATCTGGGTGTTGCTTCAGTATGGGATCAGGTGTGATCTCTTGGTTTAGCAGGAAGCAGTCCTGCGTAGCACTGAGTACAGCTGAGGCAGAGTATGTTGCAGCCTGTTCAGCTAGTTGTGAGGCAGTATGGCTACGGAAGCTACTGTCTGAGTTATTTGATCTCCCGTTGGAGGCTACTGGTATCTTCTGTGATAACCAGAGTTGTGTGAAGCTGTCCGAGAACCCAGTGTTCCATGACAGGTCGAAACACATAGAGATCAAATATCACTATATCAGGGATATGGTGCAGAGAGGAGCTGTGAAGCTCCTGTATGTTGCGACGGACGAGCAGATTGCAGATGTGCTGACGAAGCCACTAGCCAGGGTGAAGTTCGAGTACTTCAGAGAGAGGCTTGGCGTTATTCAGATCGAGGACACTTCGAGGAAGAAGTGATGGACACATTTGCTGAAGCCATTCCAAGCATGTTGGAAGGAGGATCCTTCACATGGCTGTGGATGTAAGCGCTGGATGATGAGCATCAGGATGATGTTCTAGTTTCTGCTTGATATGATCAGTTGGATCATTTTATGTATGTATGTATGCATCATGTTGGATGCTGGATATGATCAGTTGGATCATTTTATGTATGTATGTACGCATCATGTTGGATGCTGGATATGATCAGTTGGATCATTTTATGTATGTATGTACGCATCATGTTGGATGCAGGATATGATCAGTTGGATCATGTGTATGTATTGTTTATGCATCATGTTGGATGCTTGGACCATGTATCTGTATATGTATCAGGTGGATACATTGTATGATCAGGTGGATCATGTATGGTGATATGTATCATGTATTTGTATTTGTATCAGGTGGATACATTGATGATCAGGAGGATCATGTATGATGATATGTATCAGGTAGATACTTGGTATGCATCAGGTAGATGCATTGATGATCAGGAGGATCATGTATGATGATATGTATCAGGTAGATACTTGGTATGCATCAGGTAGATGCATTGATGATCAGGAGGATCATGTATGATACTTGGTATGCATCAGGAAGATGCATTGATGATCAGGTAGATCATGCAGCAGGATGTTGCAGTGATGATCAGGATGATCATAGATGACGAGCTTCAGGATGTTGCTCCAGATGACATGCAGCAGGATGTTGCAGTGATGATCAGGATGATCATAGATGACGAGCTTCAGGATGTTGCTCCAGATGACATGCAGCAGGATGTTGCAGTGATGATCAGGATGATCATAGATGACGAGCTTCAGGATGTTGCTCCAGATGACTTGCAGCAGGACGTTGCAGTGATTATGATCAGGATGATCATGAGTACATCAGGATGATGTATGGTGAGTATCAGGTTGATACTCTGTGGCCGTGGATCAGGTTGTGCAGATGAGCATGTCTGGGAGATCCTATAGGTCGGAGTTGTGTACCCGTAACAGCCTGGGATGCTCTTTCGAGACATTGCTCTGGGAGGACATGTAATTCGTTGCCCTGAGAGATCTCAGGTCGGAGTTGTGTACCCGTAACATCCTGAGATGCTCTTGCGAGGTTTTGTCCTATGGCATGTAATTTGGGCCCTGGGAGATTTCAGGTCGGAGTTGTGTACCCGTAACATCCTGAGATGCTCTTGCGAGGTTTTTCCATGACCACATGTAATTTGTGCCCTAGGAGATCTCAGGTCGGAGTTGTGTACCCGTAACATCCTGAGATGCTCTTGCTAGGTTTTGTGGTGGACCACATGTAATTTGTGCCCTGGGAGATCTTAGGTCGGAGTTGTGTACCCGTAACATCCTAAGATGCTCTTTCGAGGTTTTGTGGTGGGGTCACATGTAATAGCGCCCTGGGAGATCCTACAGGTTGGAGTTGTGTACCCGTAATATCCTGGGATGCTCTTTCGAGGTTTTGTGACGCACGTAAAAGTCCTGAGGATTCCACAGTATGGCCAGTGATGATGAAGACCTGCAGGTGGTGGGCCTACATCCAGTATGAAAAAGGACTGGCTCTGTAGAACTTCCTATGACGAGTAGATTCAGAGATTGATTGAGATAGCAGCAGCAGTGACGATGATGATGACTCGATGACGATTATCTAGTGACGATGATCCAGAGAAGATGACTTGTGCTAGAAGAACTGTGTTGAGAAATACCTTCCTAGTTAAGAGGGAGTGTTGATGTATATATAACTTCGGAATGTATTTCACATGTATATGTATATTGTATTCCTATAGAGATGGTATTATTCCTCTATAAGGAAGTGTCGTCATTTATATTGTAAGTGTCGTAACTTATACTTGATGGGTTATTAGACCACCTTATTTGGGGTCGACCCTGTATAAGTCATGTGGGTCAAAGGGTTATTAGACCACCCTATTGGGGGTCGGCCATGTGGGTCAAAGGGTTATTAGACCACCCTATTGGGGGTCGGCCCACTCAGCATTATGTTATGTGGTTAAGTTCGAGCCGACATGAGTTAGGTAAAAAGGCAAGTCAAGTCAAGTATAAATAGAGTGCGGGAGGCACTCTATTTACTCACTCACTTCACACACATGCTCTCAAGGAGGAGAGGCGCACTTATGGAGGAGGAGGATTGCTGCTAGGTTATGGCTATCTCTATTGGTTGGTTGTATCATTGCTCTATCTATCTCTGAGGAAGTTATTGGGGTTTTTCACCTTTATGGTTTTCCCCAAGTAAATCTTTGTGTCTCTTGTGTGCTTGCATTATTGTCTCCATGATTGATATGCTGTAGATATGCTGTACATGTTGTTCTCTCAGTTAAGATCCTAGATCAGATTGAAGTAAATTCTGAAAATTCAACAACGCTGACACCATAGTTCAGCCACCTAAGGTCGCAACGAGCAAAACAGATCAGCCAGCTCGAATTTGGAACGAATCTGACATAGGATAGGATATTATCGAAGATATCAAGAAGGTCAAAGCGAATGTGTCAATATTTGACATGTGCAGCTTGCCCCGTCAACGAGACAAACTGCTGCATGTTCTCCAACCCTAGATCAGCACTCCATTAACGGACTCTCAAGACAATCCCGAAATTAACGAGGCTAGCATCGGTGGGAAATCTAAATCTCAAACATTGCCATTCCTATTGACTTTTGAAATTTTCAATCACAATGTTCACAACTGTTTGGTAGATTCAGTGGCATCTTCCAACGTCATGCCATTGTCCATTTGTAAAAAAATAAACGGGCAGCCTGTACCGTCTCTAGCCCAAATTATCCAATTGGATAGGACTGCTATCAAGGTAATTAGGGAGATGAAAGACGTCCTCATTAGATTATCAGCCGACCCTAGAGTCTGTCAATTCATTGACATAATGGTGGTCGATATTCCTGAAGCCTATGGGCTGATTTTAAGTAGGGATTGGTCTACCAAGCTGAGTGGCTACTTTGCTACTGATTGGTCTCATCTGTGGTTTCCTTATCAGAACAAGCAGAATCAGATTAAAGTCCTGAGAGAACCTCATATGAAGCAAAATGTAACTCAGTTAGAAGAAAAAAATGAGGCTATAGCTTTCTCATCCTCGGTTCTGGGGAATTATTTCTTAGAAATGGATCTGGTTAATTATCAGTCTGAATCCATTAGCCATGAATCAGATAAACAGTCCGATCTCCTTCATTTCTCTCGGACTGATGATGTTGATTGTAACATAGTTAATTTAGTTACTAACGTAGATCATGGAGAGACTAACTTAGTTGAATCTAGAGATATGTTTTGGACATTATACGTTGACGGTTCTAAGACTCTGGAAGGATCTGGAACCGGTTGTGTTCTAATGGATCCAAAAGGAAACAAGTATTTTTTGTCTTGTAGATTAGAATTCGATTGTACTAACAACACCGCTGAATATGAAGCTTTGGTACATGGATTAAAGAAGGCCATTGGCTTAAATGTTAAGTACCTGAAGGTATTTGGTGACTCCGAGATAGTTGTAAGACAGGTAAAGGACACCATTCATTGTCTCTCACCTCATTTGAAGGGTTATCAGGCTGAGGTATGGGATTTAATTGTGCATTTTGATGCTTTCAATCTAAAATCGATTCCCAGATTGCAAAATTCTGCAGCTAATTTGTTAGCAACATCCGCTTCTAGATTGGTGTCGTCAAATAATAAATGCTCAATTGAATTGATTTTCAAGCCTTCCATTCTCGATAACATCACAAACATCAGAGTCTTCGATGATGATGAACAAATTATCATCTTTCTAACAAACAAAGATAGCTTTCAAGGAGCTGCAATAGATGAAGAAGAACACGATGAGGATTTGATGAAGAAGGATGAGGAGAAAGGAAATTTCATTCCCAAAGGGGTAAGGTCCCTCGAAATGTTGTTCGATCTTCAAAATAAGTTCAAAAGGCCAGCTAATACCAAAACTAACAGCTCATCAATGCAACATGAGTTAGTTAATTTGGGTACCGAGGCAGAACCAAAATTTGTCAACCTTGGCAAATGTTGTTCACCAGGAGAAAGAGGTAGATTCATCAAATTGTTTAAACAATACAAGGATGTTTTTGCATGGACCTATGAAGATCTGAAGACGTATGACGTCCACATTATTCAGCATGTTATACCAATCAAACGGGTGTCAAGCCATTTCAGCAGCAGTTAAGAAGGATGCACCCTACTCTAGAACCGCTGATCCAAAAGGAATTAAAGAAGCTCTTTGACGCTAAGATAATATTTAAGGTCCGGCATTCTGAATGGGTCGCAAACTTGGTTCCCATAAGAAAGAAGTCAAGAGAGATAAGGCTATGTGTAGATTTCAGAAATTTAAACAGAGCTTCAGATAAACACAACTACCCCGTCCCTTTAATGGAACAAATCCTTCAAATGGTGTCAGGATCCGAACTTTTTTCTCTTCTCGATGGTTTCTCTAGCTACAATCAAGTATTAGTAGCCGAAGAAGATCGTCTTAAGACTACTTTTCGAACTAAATGGGGAACTTTCGCATACAGAAGGATTCCATTTGGTCTGATAAACGCAGGAGCTACATTCCAAAGGGCGATGGATATCGCCTTTCGAGGATTGGGTGGGAAATGTTGTTGTATATTTAGATGATGTGACAGTATTTTCAAAGAAAAGGGAAGATCATGTTGTTCATCTGAAGCATATTTTTTATCGCTGTCAGAAATATGGTATTTCTTTGAATCCCAAGAAGAGCGTGTTTGCAGTTCCCGAAGGTAAGCTCTTGGGTCATATCATTTCTAAAGGGGGAGTGTCAATAGATCAAGAAAGAGTCCAAGCTATTAATAAGATTCCAATGCCTTACAACAAGAAAGCTATGCAGTCCTTCATGGGCACTATCAATTTTGTTCACAGATTTGTTCCGGATTTCACACAAATTGTCAAACCATTACAACAAATGGTTAAACAAAGCATCCAATTCAAGTGGACGGATTTGGAGAAGGACGCATTTAAAGATATTAAGGAAGCTATAGCTAAGGCTCCTTCGACTACTTCACTAGATGGACGGAAGCAATCCCGTTGCGCAGGATCAACGAAGACGCAGTCATCAGCTTCTTGAAAGAGAACATCATAACCAGGTTTGGGGTTCCAATTCCCCTTGTTTTTGATAATTCTACTTATTTTTCGTCTTGCAAGATAAATGAATTTGTTTATGAATGGGGAATTAAGTTGCATTATTCAGCCAATTATTATCCTCAGGGGAACGGATTAGTTGAATCCTCAAACAAGAATCTGATCCGAATTCTTAAGAAGACTGTGATAGAAAACTAGAGAAGTTGGCATGTAGCTCTCCCAAACGCCTTATGGGCAGATAGTGTGACCCCAAAGAACGCTTTAGGTGTCTCCCCTTTCACTCTTGTATATGGAAAGGAAGCCATCCTTTCCCCAAACATCTTACTCCCATCCTTACAGTTATCCCAAGCCTCTCGGGATTCTGGTAGCCAAGCCTTACAATCCAGGGTCAATACCCTGCTTCAACTTGAAGAAGCCCGATAGAAAGCTAAAGACCGATTCCATCAACACCAAGACATAGTTAAGAGATGGTTCGATAAGAGGAAGTCCGGTAAAAGAAGTTTTGAAGTTGGGGACTTAGTCCTTAAATGGGACCATAATCATGAAGGCAAAGGAATGCATACGAAATTTCAACATCTATGTGTAGGCCCGTACCAAATTTCGGCAAAATTAGGCCCATCCACTTATAAATTGACAAATCTCGAGGGAGAAGAAGTATCCCTTCCTCTCAATGGCCTCGCCCTGAAACAATACTTCGCATAGTCTCTTTGAGACTTCCTGTACATAAATAAAGTTTTCTTTATTGTTGCTTTAGCCTTTAGTTGCTTTATTTTCGGCCATTTTGTTTCTTTCATTGTCATTTGAACCTTTGCAACAAGTTTTGTTTTCTGAAATCCCTTTTGGTTGAGTTCCTCGTCGAGGATAAGTCTCTCAAAGAAATCTCGCAACCCATGAGTTCGGAACTACGCTCAAATAAAGTCTATCTATTGTGCTCTCGCTGAAATGTTCAGAAGAAAGGAAGCCTACTCTGCTAGTCACACTAATCCTGTTTAAAATAGCAGAGACCCATGACCATCTTCATTACTATCTCTGGGCTCCACCCACTCTCACACTTAAAGGCATCTCAAGAAGGTTATTAAAGTTGGATGGAAAGTGGCACACCTCGAGGTCATAGGGTATTGAATGGACTCCATGCTGCAAATCTAACAGCCAAAATGGCTTATAATCAAGGGTCTTTTTTCCAGAGATTCTCGCCTCAATTAAAGCATGGTTGAGACAAAAGCAAAAGACATGTAAAATCAAGAAGGTTGTCCAAAAGGCTCAGCCCAAAGTGGGTTCCTCTCCGTCCGTGAGGCTTGATCAAATCAATAAAATTTCTAACTCACACAAAAGGACATTATGGATTGAGGAGCCTAAATCAAAGATCATGTCCAAAAGAAAATATCTCTGGAAGGCCCAAACAGCTAAGCTGTCTAAAGTACAAACATCCAAAAGCATGCAAGCAGCATGGGAATGAGGAACAAGAGCAATAATGTCCATGAGAAAGTTTTTCAAATCCTGTGGAGTCCGACAGTAGTAACCGTCTGAAAGATGACCCTTCTAAAATGAATCTCATATGTCGGCCCTTTGAGAGTGGTAAAGATGTCTTGGTCAAAGCTCCCCTTTCCCCAATGGCTAGCAGGTAAAGTGCCTTCTTCCCCTCACATGAATTTAAATGCTCAGCTGAGTATCTCACCTAAGATGGATGTCTTTGATGAGTTTTCGGACCATGAAGAGGAATTTTTTCAGAGATCTGTGTTTGCCAGCGACTCGCCATTGTTGTTGCAGCAACATCCCCCCAAATTTTGTGTACATATTGGGGCCCCTCCTTTTAGTTTTAGAAAGGCTGCCTTCAGAGGCCATTTTCATCTTTTATCTTTGTTCTCAAAAGAAAATATTTCTTTGAAAGCATCCAAGTTTTCTTCCAAAATGATAGAGTTCGTGAAGCCTTCCCGAAGATGCAGAGCTTTTCAGAATCTTTCCCCGCAGTTTCGGAAGCATTCGAGTTTTGTCCCGAAATAGCGGGAGTTAATCGCATAAACCTCCCGAAAAAAGACTTAGAAACTTTCGTTTGAAAGTTGCGGAATCCATTGGATAATTTATCCCGAAACGGCAGAGGAATTCGAGAAAGCCCCGCAGTTGTGGAAGGATTCGGGTTTTCCTCCCGAAACGACGGAAACATTTAGCATAAGATTTATGAAAAGGGACTTAAAATTTTTTCGAAAGTTTGAGGAACGCCCCACGCAACAATTCAGTTTTTTCTCCAGAAACGGTGGAAGAATTCGAGGAAGCCTTCCAAAACTGCGGAAACCTTCATGTTTTCCTTCCGAAGCCTGACCGAGAAATTTTTGCGAAACCTTTTGGTTTGTTCTCCCGCAGTTGCGGAAGCCTCCACGTTAACCTCCGAAACGCCGAAACACTTAAATCTTTCCGGAACAATTCGCAAAAGCCGTCCGCAACCGCGGAAGCTTTCAGGTTATCCTTCCGAAACGGCAGGCGCCATTCACCAATTCTTTCCGAAACGGCGGAGGCTAATGGCAAAAGCTTTCCGGAGCGCTCTCGAAGCCCGATCGATACTTAGAAAATTTTCTCAAGTTTTCGGAAGCCTTTTGCGGAAACATTCGCGGAAGCCTTCCGAAACCGCGGAAGCTATTTGCGAAAGCTTTCCGCAATTTCAGAGGATTTCACGTTATCACCCTGAAAAGGGCCGCCGAAAGACTTAAACGTCCACGTTCATTTTTTGCAGAAGCCGTTCGCCAATTCCTCCCAAAACGGCGAGGAGATTCGCGGAATGATCCCGCAAGTCATCCAATTATCTTCGGAAAGATTCACCATTTTTCCCCGAAACACCGAAGCAATTCAGCGTAACCTTCCGCAATGGTGGGTGAAGTTCACGAGTTTGTCCCGCAGGTGGCGGTCGCGCACGCATATCAAAACAACTCGACGTGACCGCGGCGTATGACGTATTAAAACTTGTTTTAAATGCGCCACCCACCAAAATTGAATGTCGCACGTGCCCATTTCATTTAAATAACCGGTGGGGTTTTGGACCAAACATATTGACATTTTTCGATTGGCAAACGCCGTGGAATGCTGCCCAACCACCCCAGCTCAGCTCACTCATCCACGTCCACAGCCACCTCAGTCAGCTATCTTCACGGTGCCAGGTAGGAGGTTTTAACTGTTAAATTTTTTTCTTCCACACGTCAAATTACCTTTGGTTTGTTCTTTCTCCGAAGACGATAGGCATTGGTTGGATTTTGACGAGAAAAATGTCCGTCATGGGCTATTTTTCCCGTCAAATACGGTCTAAATTTCATATAAAATAAAGAAGTTGTGAAACATTTGTATATTGTGTAAAGACCGGCAGTTTTGATGGGTGAAATGTTTCCAAACTCCTACGCTGATCGCATACGTCGCTATTCTACGCGTTTAAAATCACCAAGCCCATGAATGTCTCGTTCCTATCAGCTGAAACCATAGAGTGGCCGCCCAAGTATTTAAACCAGCCACCACCCCATTCAAATTCTAAGCCAGCCATAGGGCGCCTCATCAAAATTTATAAATAACGATAGCTGTTAGGCTGAAACCCCTCACCTGTTCATCAACGCGGAGGGCCATCCCTGGTTTCATCCTAAATTTGGTTCAACCCCAGACTCACTCGCCACTAACCATTACAAGGTACCATGGCGAAGGATACCATCCCTCCTAGAGCTGGACCGAGAGCAGGTTGCCTCCGCAACATGTTTATCCTCTCAGGAGCATTCCAGACCCACCCCTTTAAAAGAATTAGGATGATTAAATCTAGATTTCTTGTTTGGAGTGGTGTATTTGGCTTCCCAACATGCAGCTTCACAATTTATGAATATGTATCATTAGCATGTTAAATGGGCACTACTCTTTGTTAAAATCTCACAGTATGTTGCACATTGTGATGATGACTTGTATTTGGTTGCGGGCAGGGATAAACCAAAATGCCAAAAGGTGGTAGGAAGAAGGCTAAGATGACAGAAAAACAGCCTACACCACTTAGAACTGAGACCACACTCCAGGACACTAGGTGCACCACCGGTGTTCCTCCTGAAATCCGATGGGGTGATATCTATAGGATGATCTGAGACCAAGAGATCCCGGATATGTTGCTAGAAGAGGAGCAGATCTATATTAATATCAGGACTTCAAGCATAGCCAGGGCTGCTACCCGCCCTGAACTGTTCCCATGTGCTGAATTAATCGGATGGATTCTCCAACATACCGATGCGGAGTCAAGGGTGATAAATGACAGCGGGAAAATAGCCATTGCCTCATTCCACCCAGCATACCTTGCCGCAGCCTATAAATTTCCCCGCCCCCAGCAAGCTCTGACTGATGAATGGTTGGGAAAAATGAACAACATTGACATGGCCAAAAAATTATTGGTCGCAGGCAAGCATCTAAGAAAGAAAGGTAATGACGAATACGACGTCCAGAATCTGAGACCTCCATTCAGGTTGATCGCCTTGATGTTGTGCAGAATCTTCGGTATGCCTGATGGCACCGTGTATAAGATTCAGTGGGTCCCTATCATTCACTTCATGGCATTTAAAGGAACTGTGTTTGACTGGGCCACTCTCCTGTCAGACAGTTTAGCCTCAATGATAGTTGCTGCAAGAGGACTGGCCTTAAAGAAGGCAGAATTTTTCATGTCATCATATCTTATTGATTGTGTTTTGGCCAAGTTATCTTTCCCCACATTAGGCTGCACATGGGACAAGGCCAGCACTCCGGTTTATACCTCTTTCAGGATGATGTGGGCCCAGAATTACAAACCTAGCTACAAACTCATCTGTGAGGGGTTCATCATGCCCCTATATGAGAAGATATTCAAGGAGGAGCCCAACTGCCTGTCAGATAATGCTATGGAAGTCCTTGAAAACTATGGGGATTTTTATTGTTCGGAGCAAGGCACCTACCTCAGAATGTTTGGAGGGACTAAAGCTCCCTATATTTTGTCGAGGTATGCCACTGACTATGTGGTCCTTAAAGAGGTAGTGATACAGATTTTCCTGGATGGAATTGGAGCCGTTCTCAACAAGCAGCATAAGGCCTCCTTTCCCCCTCTACCTTTCTGCATAGGAGCTTACAAGTTCTCGGGGGTTGCCTCAGCCGAAGAATTTGTTCAGGAGATGAAAGCATTCCACTTCGGTGAGGTAATCTTCCACAGGAATGACAGGAAGGGAAAAGTTGTTGAGCACTGTAAGGAGATTTATGCTCATTTCGAGTACTCTCATTATCATGATCCCGAGGAGGAGGTATTGAGAGGCATCAGCAACATGGCTGAGCTGCGAACCTTTCGCCAAGGTAGTGGAGCAATTTCTAGCTCTACCAGGACCCAGAAGACCAGCCAGCAGAAAGACAAAGAAGCAGATGAGGCCTGAGCTCAGATTAAAAAAGGAAGCAAGGTTGCTACAAGAAGCTGAAGAAACAAGATTACAGCAGGAAGCCGAAGAAGCGAGGTTGCTGCAAGAGGCTGAAGTTGTCAGATTGCAGCTAGAAGCAGAAAGTGAGAGGCTGCAGAAAGAGGCTGAGGAAGCCCAGTAGCAGAAAGAGGCTAAAGATGAAAGGCAACGGAAAGAGAATGAAGATCAGTTGCAAGTTGAGGTAGAGTGGAAAGCAGAAGAAGAGCTTAAAGCAGATGAGGATGCCCAGGCAAGTGGCTCCGGTGCACAGGACATGGAGATTGACATGCCTCAAATAAGTGTCTCTGGAATTCAAAATGTGGAGACGGACGCATCCCAAGCAAGTGGCTCTTCTACCCAAAATGTGGGAATAGATCCAGCTCAGGTAGTCCAGACCCCACCAACAGAAATAGAAATAGACATTATGGATCTCCCAATCGTCCCATACACTCCATCAGGAGAACATACCGTGTCTAGATGGGATGAGTTTGTCTACGACAAGAGGAGAAAGGCAATGGTCTTCAAAACGGAAGAGAGGATCAAAAGATTCTCCCAGGAGGATATTATTACCCACCTGAGATCACTGTAATGCGGAATACAGATAAGGATCCCTTAGCTATGGCATCCGCCGTTGTAGAGACAGCAAAAGCATCACTAGACAATGTAGGTGATATAATTAGAGAAAATCAATCGACAAAGAAGAGAGCTCGTATGGTACAACATAGAATGGCTAAGGAGCAAGCCTACAGGGATCTCGTGGTGAACAAGTATAATCTCCTGTCTGCTGAGCATAAAGAGCTGTCGGACAAGTATAACCAGCTGGAGGAGGAAAAGCACCAACTAACGCTCCATATGATGATTGTGGAAGCAGAGAAGAATGAAGCAGAAGATAAGGCATCCTAGCAATTGACGACCTCCAACATTATATTGGAATGTTATCAGTCCACAAACATTTGATTAAAGAAGTGCATCAAGCTGCAGTAGCGAAAGTTCAAGGCATTGGAGCAGAGCTTAGAAAAAATGTGACTTCACATAAAATCTTGCTCCCTGCTTCCGCAAACATAGTCATAAGGGACACGGGTATATGGTAGAGTTACATTGCGGAGGAGGAGAAGAGAGCAGCAGTAGTGGCAGGAGCAACAGCAAACCCAAACTCTTCTCTCCCAGCAGCCCCAGCTATGGCAGCTAGCTCGATTCCCTCTCTCCCAGCGGTAACAGAAATTCCAGCTGGCTCGATTTCTTCTTCCCAGGCAGCAGCAGCAGCTCCAGTGGCCTCGAGTGCCTCTCCTAAAGCAATAGCACCAGCAACTGTTGGATCAAGCGACCCTCTTCAAACTGAAGCACACGTGCAGGAGTGAAAGCGCTGAGTTAGAGCGTTAATTCTGATTTTCTGTATTTTGGGCTTTTCATCTGTGTAAATCATGGAAGCTAGGGAACAGTTGTCCCTATTTTCTGTTAAAAGAATTTCTGTAAAAGAAAAGGAGTCACAATTTTGTCTGTTATAGAAGAAAATTCTTGTAGATGACAAGTGTAAGAGGCCAGGTGGTAGCCCAAAGGGCATTTTTGTAATTATAAATAGAAGTTAGGAGGTAGTGAAGAGGACTTTTTGCAGGGAACGATTTTTTCAAACCTGTACGAGCTATCTTGTATATGTTTTAAGAAAATAAAGTTTTCTAATAAAAGCCTGGAGATGGACGTTTTGCATGGGAATGAAGGATGGATGTATGTTGGACTATTCTGGTGACTTCCATACTGTAATGTGAAATCTTTCTTGCTGTCTGAATTATTTCTTTTCAACTAATGATTTCACTCCTTTCTGTGCAAACGATTTCTCTGTTTCATGAGTAATGAATGTGTTTCATATTAAATTAGAAGTTATCTTCTCATATCTTTCATCTTTGCTGTAGCTTTATCTGTAAGATTTAATGGCTATCTGTTCTTTCTTTAAGATATCTAGTACAGCTCATTGCTCATGCTTTTAATTCGCTCCTTGCAGGGATAGTTAGATTTATTTCAGTCTTAAACTTAGATCTGTTTTTTCCAGTAGTGCATTTAGATTAAATTAGACTAGGCACTTGCACATCATTATAAAACCTAAAATCCAAAAGAAAGGTGGATCGGGCCATAACCGATATAATTGGAATAAAACTCCAAATCCACGGTTGCCGGAACCTCTAACCAGACGGATTCCCTATACCAAACGGTAGATAATCTAATTGGGATAATCTATCGGTGAGAATCCCTTTCTGATTGATGCTACGATATCCGAGGCATCAACAGTTTTTGGCACTAGAAGGAGGGCCTGAAAGTGCATGGCTGATAGAGGAAAATCTCCCACTGTCATAGATGTCACTGAAAACCCGCTTAAAGAAAGCATTTCAAACAGCCCAGATCTTGATCTATTAAATCAAGAACGCCTCATTTCTGACCCTGAACCTCAAGAAGCTTTATACGTTGTTCCTTTCACAGAAATAGAAGATTTGAGAAGGCATACAAGATCCTATGTTAGGAAACTAGGTGGTTTAAACGCTGTAAATTTTCTACCTAGGAAGAGCACCCCTAGAAAAGAGCCACAATATACCCGAGATTCGATTCTTGTTCAAAGTTTTGAAGAACTTGTGAATTTGACTTTGGAAGAAATTTCAGACACTCTTAACAAGGAAGATCTTGAAAACTCAAAAAAAAATTCAGACCAAGAAAACCTTGAAGAACTTATCACTCCAAAGAGTACTCCCCAGAATTCACCGTACAATTCTCCGCTAGGTTCTCCACATCCAAACATGGTTGTACCTGCTTGGGGAGCAAGGGGGGCGTTAAATCTAGCTGGGCCATTCCATAATCTTCCGAAAAATCCAGAAAAGGTCTTGCCTAAGTTCGACCCAGGAAAGGCTATTTCAGTAGAAGACCATCTCAAAAGTTTCTACTTAGCTCTGAACCTTTTGAACGTACAGCATGAAGATGTAGTCTGCAGGCTGTTTCCATATACATTCGAGGCAAAAGTATCATCCTGGTACTTTAGCCTACAACCCGGCTCAATCTCCAGTTGGGATGAATTCGAAAATTGTTTCTTAAAGAAATACGGAAACCAAAAGACTGTGGCGACACTTATGAAAGAACTCTTATCCATGAGAATGGAAAAGAAGGAAAAGGTTCAATATTTCAATCAAAGATTCACAACGTTGTTAAATAATTTCATTGAAGCTAATAAACCAACGGAGAAATCTCTGATTGAATACTACACCACAGCTCTTGAAGGACCCATAGCAATGTTCGTAAAAAGATCCAAGAAAACTACCTTGATAGAGAACTTTGAGGAAGCTAGAAAGGTAGAAGAAGAGGCTGATAGCATTGCTAAACATGCCTTAGATATAGAACCAAAACCAACAGCTAATAAAAAGACCTTGCTGCTCACTAGAGGTAAAGAAGATCCATCTACAGACATGGAAAATGTAGTCAAGATGATGCAGAAATTATCTAATAAAATTGTAGACCTCGAGAAAGACAAGGCTGCTAGCACATCTAGGAAACCTTTCAAGCAATTTTATAAAAGGAGGGAAGACGGTGATCAAACTCATCCACCGATGAATACTTCTCTGGTTTTGAACCTCAATGAAATTGAGATGGAAAATTTCTGCACTTTTCATCAAGAACCACATTCGGAAAAGAGCTACCCGCAATGGATTCATTCCATGAGCTTAGTCATGAACCAAATGCTAGATTCACAGATCCCAGACCAACATGATTCTCCAGAGGAATCAAGCCCTGAGTTAGAGGAACCAACCCCGGACACTACTATGGTGCTTTGGGATTGGGTACCTATGACTGAATTAGCAGAAGAGGATCCCATAGAAAGCTCTCCCTCTACAGTAAACGTTGCTACTCGCAGCAAAGGTCCTATTGCGGATCCTGTGCCAAGCGCAACTCCTCATAAGCCTATAGTTTCGAAAGAACCGCCTAGGAGTCATATAACAATTATCCCACCACAGCCCAAAGTTAGCTAAACAGCGACCAAGCATCCAAACGCTGACACCATAGTTCAGCCACCTAAGGTCGCAACGAGCAAAACATATCAGCCAGCTCGAATTGGGAACGAATCTGACATAGGATACGATATTATCGAAGATATCAAGAAGGTCAAAGCAAATGTGTCAATATTTGACATGTGCAGCTTGCCCCATCAACGAGACAAACTGCTGCCTGTTCTCCAACCCCAGATCAGCACTCCATTAACGGACTCTCAAGACATTCCCGAAATTAACGAGGCTAGCATCGGTGGGAAATCTAAATCTCAAACATTGCCATTCCTATTGACTTTCAAAATTTTCAATCACAATGTTCACAACTGTTTGGTAGATTCTGGGACATCTTCCAACGTCATGCCATTGTCCATTTGTAAAAAAATAAACGGGCAGCCTGTACCGTCTCCATCCCAAATTATCCAATTGGATAGGACTGATGTCAAGGTAATTGGGGAGATGAAAGACGTCCTCATTAGATTATCAGCCGACCCTAGAGTCTGTCAATTCATTGACATAATGGTGGTCGATATTCCTGAAGCCTATGGGATGATTTTAAGTAGGGATTGGTCTACCAAGATGAGTGGCTACTTTGCTACTGATTGGTCTCATCTGTGGTTTCCTTATCAGAACAAGCCGAATCAGATTAAAGTCCTGAGAGAACCTCATATGAAGCAAAACGTAACTCAGTTAGAAGAAAAAAATGAGGTTGTAGCTTTCTCATCCTCGGTTCTGGGGAATTCTTTCTTAGAAATGGATCCGGGTAATTATCAGTCTGAAGCCATTAGCCATGAATCAGATAAACAGTCCGATCTCCTTCATTTCTCTTGGACTGATGATGTTGATTGTAACATAGTTAATTTAGTTACTAACGTAGATCACAGAGAGACTAACTTAGTTGAATCTAGAGATATTTTTTGGACATTATACTTTGACGGTTCTAAGACTCTGGAAGGATCTGGAGCCGGTTCTGTTCTAATGGATCCCAAAGGAAACAAGTATTTTTTGTCTTGTAGATTAGAATTCGATTGTACTAACAATACCGCTTTATATGAAGCTTTGGTACATGGATTAAAGAAGGCCATTGGCTTAAATGTTAAGTACCTGAAGGTCTTTGGTGACTCCGAGATAGTTGTAAGACAGGTAAGGGACACCATTCATTGTCTCTCACCTCATTTGAAGGGTTATCAGGCTGAGGTATGGGATTTAATTATGCATTTTGACGCTTTCAATATAAAATCGATTCCTAGATTGCAAAATTCTGTAGCTGATTTGTTAGCAACATCCGCTTCTAGATTGGTGCCGTCAAATAATAAATGCTCAATTGAATTGATTTTCAGGCCTTCCGTTCCCGATAACATCACAAACTTTAGAGTCTTCGATGATGATGAACAAATTATCAGCTTTCTAAAAAACAAAGATAGCTTTCAAGGAGCTGCAATAGATGAAGAAGAACATGATGTTGATTTGATGAAGAAGGATTAGGGGAAAGGAAATTTCATTCCCAAAGGGGTAAGGTCCCTCGAAATGTTGTTCGTTCTTCAAAATAAGTTCAAAAGGCCAGCTAATACCAAAACTAACAGCTCATCAATGCAACATGAGTTAGTTAATTTGGGTACTGAGGAAGAACCAAAATTTGTCAACCTTGACAAATGTTGTTCACCAGGAGAAAGAGGTAGATTCATCAAATTGTTTAAACAATACAAGGATGTTTTTGCATGGACCTATGAAGATCTGAAGACGTATGACGTCCACATTATTCATCATGTTATACCAATCAAAGTGGGTGTCAAGCCATTTCAGCAGCAGTTAAGAAGGATGCACCCTACTCTAGAACCGCTGATCCAAAAGGAATTAAAGAAGCTCCTGGACGCTAAGATAATCTTTAAGGTCCGGCATTCTAAATGGGTCACAAACTTGGTTCCCGTAAGAACGAAGTCAGGAGAGATAAGGCTATGTGTAGATTTCAGAAATTTAAACAGAGCTTCGGAAAAAGACAACTACCCCGTCCCTTCAATGGAACAAATCCTTCAAATGGTGTCAGGATCCGAACTTTTTTCTCTTCTCGATGGTTTCTCTGGCTACAATCAAGTATTAGTAGCCGAAGAAGATCGACTTAAGACTACTTTCCGAACTAAATGGGGAACTTTCGCATACAGAAGGATTCCATTTGGTCTGATAAACGCAGGAGCTACATTCCAAAGGGCGATGGATATCGCCTTTCGAGGATTGGGTGGGCAATGTGTTGTTGTATATTTAGATGATGTGACAGTCTTTTCAAAGAAAAGGGAAGATCATGTTGTTCATCTGAAGCATATTTTTTATCGCTGTCGGAAATATGGTATTTCTTTGAATCCCAAGAAGAGCGTGTTTACAGTTCCCGAAGGTAAGCTCTTGGGTCATATCATTTCTAAAGGGGGAGTGTCAATAGATCAAGAGAGAGTCCAAGCTATTAATAAGATTCCAATGCCTTACAACAAGAAAGCTATGCAGTCCTTCATGGGCACTATCAATTTTGTTCGCAGATTTGTTCCGGATTTCGCACAAATTGTTAAACCGTTACAACAAATGGTTAAACAAAGCATCCAATTCAAGTGGACATATTTGGAGAAGGACGCATTTAAAGATATTAAGGCAGCTATAGCTAAGGCTCCTTCCTTAAGGAGCCCAGAGTTTGATAAAGATTTCATCTTGTATACCTTTGCTTCGGATGACTCCCTCGCAGTTGTACTCACGCAAGAGGTGGAGATGGGAGACGAATACCCAATTTTGTTTATGAGCACTAGTTTGCAGGGGGTTGAGTTGAACTATCCCGTGGTTGACAAGCATGCATATGCGGTCTTCAAAGCAGTCAAGCAGTTTAGGCCGTACATTCTGAAGAATAGAACTAAATTCATAGTTCCCCACCCAGCTGTTGGATCCCTTTTCGTTCAAAAGGAATTGGTAGAGAGGAGAGGGAACTGGGTCACAGCTCTTCAGGAATATGATTTGGAATTTAAACCAGCCACAATCATCAAAGGGCAAGGCCTGTGCAAATTACTTGCGGGAAACTCGACCGATGGGGAACAACATTGGAAGAATGAAGCTGAGCTAAATTTAGTTGAGGTATGTCATATCTTCACAACTCCCCAGTCATGGTATAGGGATCTGGTACTCTATTTACAGCAGGGATATCTACCTGAGCACTGGAACTCTAAACAAAGAAGGGCACTCCATTTGAAATCAGCACCCTATCAAATCATTGATGGGATACTTTTCAGGAAGAATTATGATGGAGTTTTCCTTATATGTTTGGAAAAGGAAGATGCAAACAACAAATTTGTCAAAGAATTGCATGATGGCTCCGCAGGTGGACATTATTCAGGAGAGTCAACAGCACACAAGATACTGAGAGCTGGTTATTATTGGCCCACTCTGTTCCGAGATTCCCACACGTATGCACGACACTATGATGTATGTCAAAGAAGTGCTGGGAAATTACCTAAGGCAGCAGGACCATTGCAGCATATTATCATCTCTAAGCCTTTCGAGCAGTGGGGTATAGATGTTATCGGAGAGATAAATCCAAATTCTTCTTTACAACATCGATACATCCTAACGGCTACCGACTACTTCACTAGATGGACGGAAGCCATCCTGTTGCACTGGATCAACGAAGACGGAGTCGTCAGCTTCTTGAAAGAGAACATCATAACCAGGTTTGGGGTTCCAATTCCCCTTGTTTTTGATAATGCTACTCATTTTTCCTCTTGTAAGATAAATGAATTTGTTTATGAATGGGGAATTAAGTTGCATTATTAAACCAATTATTATCCTCAGGGGAATGGATTAGCTGAATCCTCAAACAAGAATCTGATCTGAATTCTTAAGAAGACTGTGATAGAAAACCAAAGAAGTTGGCATGTAGCTCTCCCAAACGCCATATGGGCAGATAGGGTGACCCCAAAGAACGCTTTAGGTGTCTCCCCTTTCACTCTTGTATATGGAAAGGAAGCCATCCTTCCCCCAAACATCTTACTCCCATCCTTACAGTTATCCCAAGCCTCTCGGGGTTCTGGTAGCCAAGCCTTACAATCCAGGATCAATACCCTGCTTCAACTTGAAGAAGCCCGACAGAAAGCTAAAGACCAATTCCATCAACACCAAGACATAGTTAAGAGATGGTTCGATAAGAGGAAGTCTGGTAAAAAAAGTTTTGAAGTTGGGGACTTAGTCCTGAAATTGGACCATAATCATGAAGGCAAAGGAATGCATACGAAATTTCAACATCTATGGGTAGGCCCGTACCAAATTTCGGCAAAATTAGGCCCATCCACTTATAAATTGACAAATCTCGAGGGAGAAGAAGTAGCCCTTCCTCTCAATGGCCTTGCCCTGAAACAATACTTTGCATAGTCTCTTTGAGACTTCTTATACATAAATAAAGTTTTCTTTATTGTTGCTTTAGCCTTTAGTTGCTTTATTTTCGGCCATTTTGTTTCTTTCATTGTCATTTGAACCTTTGCAACAAGTTTTGTTTTCTGAAAGCCCTTTTGGTTGAGTTCCTCGTCGAGGATAAGTCTCTCAAAGAAATCTCGCAACCCATGAGTCCGGAACTATGCTTGAATAAAGTCTGTCTGTTGTGCTCACGCTGAAATCTTCAGAAGAAAGGAAGCCTACTCTGCTAGTCACCCTAATCCTGTTTAAAATAGCAGAGACCCATGACCATCTTCATTACTATCTCTGGGCTCCACCCACTCTCACACTTAAAGGCATCTCAAGAAGGTTATTAAAGTTGGACCCATGGAAAGTGGCACACCTCGAGGGCATAGGGTATTGAAATGACTCCATAATGCAAATCTAACAGCCAAAATGGCTTATAGTCAAGGGTCTGTTTTCCAGAGATTCTCGCCTCAATTAAAGCATGGCTGAGACAAAAGAAAAAGACATGTAAAATCAAGAAGGTTGTCCAAAAGGCTCAGCCCAAAGTGGGTTCCTCTCCGTCCGTGAGGCTTGATCAAATCAATAAAATTTCTAACTCACACAAAAGGACATTATGGATTGAGGAGCCTAAATCAAAGATCATGTCCAAAAGAAAATTTCTCTGGAAGGCCCAAACAGCTAAGCTGTCCAAAGTACAAACATCCAAAAGGATGCAAGCAGCATGGGAATGAGGAACAAGAGCAATAATGTCAATGAGAAAGTGTTGCAAATCCTGTGGAGTCCGACAGTAGTAACCGTCTGAAAGATGACCCTTCTAAAATGAATCTCATATGTCGGCCCTTTGAGAGTGGTAAAGTTGTCTCGGTCAAATCTCCCCTTTCCCCAATGGCTAGCAGGTAAAGTGCCTTCTTCCCCTCACATGAATTTAAATGCTCAGCTGAGTATTGCACCTAAGATGGATGTCTTTGATGAGGTTTCGGACCATGAAGAGGAATTTTTTCAGAGATCTGTGTTCGCCAGCGACTCGCCATTGTTGTTGCAGCAACATTCCCCTAAATTTTGTGTACATATTGGGGCCCCTCCTTTTAGTTTTAGAAAGGCTTCCTTAAGAGGCCATTTTCATCTTTTATCTTTGTTCTCAACAGAAAATCTTGCTTTGAAAGCATCCAAGTTTTCTTCCAAAATGATAGAGTTCGTGAAGCCTTCCCGAAGATGCAGAGCTTTTCAGAATCCTTCCCCGCATTTTCGGAAGCATTCAAGTTTTGTCCCGAAACAGCGGGAGTTAATCGCATAAACCTCTCTAAAAAAGACTTAGAAACTTTCGTTTGAAAGTTGCGGAAGCCATTGGATAATTTCTCCCGAAACGGCAGAGGAATTCGAGAAAGCCCCGCAGTTGAGGAAGGATTCGGGTTTTCCTCCCGAAACGGCGAAAACATTTAGCATAAGATTTCCGAAAAGGGACTTAAAATTTTTTTGAAAGTTTGCGGAACGCCCCATGGAACAATTGAATTTTTTCTCCCGAAACGGCAGAAGAATTCGAGGAAGCCTTCCAAAACTGCGGAAACCTTCGCGTTTTCCTTCCGAAATCTCACCGAGAAAGTTTTGCGGAACCTTTTGGTTTGTTCTCCCGCAGTTACGGAAGCCTCCACATTAACCTTCTGAAACGCTGAAACACTTAAATCTTTCCGGAACAATTCGCAAAAGTCATCCACAACCGCGGAAGTTTTCAGGTTATCCTTCTGAAACGATGGGCGCCATTCACCAATTCTTTCCGAAACGGCGGAGGCTAATGGCAAAAGCTTTCCGGAGCGCTGTCGAAGCCCGACCGATACTTAGAAAATTTTCTCAAGTTTTCAGAAGCCTTTTGCAGAAACATTCGCGGAAGCCTTCCGAAACCGCGGAAGCTATTTGCGAAAGCATTCCGCAATTTCGGAGGCTTTCACGTTATCACCCCGAAAAGGGCCACCGAAAGACTTAAACGTCCACGTTCATTTTTTGCGGAAGTCGTTCGCCAATTCCTCCCAAAATGGCGGGGAGCTTCGCGGAATGATCCCGCAAGTCATCCAATTATCTTCGGAAAGATTCACCATTTTTCACCGAAACGCCGAAGCATTTCAGCATAACCTTCCGCAATAGCGGGTGAAGTTCAGGAGTTCGTCCCGCAGGTGGCAGTCGTGCACGCATATCAAAACCACTTGACGTGACCGCGGCGTAGGACGTATTCAAACTTGTTTTAAATGCGCCACCCACAAAAATTGAATGCCGCACGTGCCCATTTCATTTAAATAACCGGTGGGGTTTTGGGCCAAACATATTGACATTTTTCGATTGGCAAACGTCGTGGAACGCCGCGCAACCACCCCAGCTCATCTCACTCGTCCACGTCCACGGCCACCTCAGTCAGCTATCTTCATGGTGCCAGGTAGGAGGTTTTAACCGTTAAATTTGTTTATTCCACGCGTCAAATTACCTTTGGTTTGTTCTTTCTCCGAAGACGATAGGCATTGGTTGGATTTTGACGGGCAAAATGTCCGTCATGGGCTATTTTTCCCGTCAAATACGGTCTAAATTTCATATAAAATAAAGAAGTTGTGAAACGTTTGTATATTGTGTAAAGACCGTCAGTTTCGATGGGTGAAATGTTTCCAAACTCCTACCCTGATCACATACGTCGCTATTCTGTGCGTTTAAAATCACCAAGCCCGTGAATGTCTCATTCCTATCAGCTAAAACCATAGAGTGGCTACCCAAGTATTTAAACCAAACACCACCCCATTCAAATTCTAAGCCAGCCATAGGGCGCCTCGTCAAAATTTATAAATAACGATAGCTGTTAGGCTGAAACCCCTCGCCTGTTCATCAACGCGGAGGGCCATCCCTGGTTTCGTCTTAAATTTGGTTCAACCCCAGACTCACTTGCCACTAACCATTAAAAGGCACCATGGCGAAGGATACCATCCCTCCTAGAGCTGGACTGAGAGCAGGTTTCCTCCGCAACATGTTTATCCTCTCAGGAGCATTCCAAACCCGCCCCTTTAAAAGAATTAGGATGAATAAATCTAGATTTCTTGTTTGGAGTGGTGTATTTGGCTTCCCAACATGCAGCTTCACAATTTATGAATATGTATCATTAGCATGTTAAATGGGCACTGCTCTTTGTTAAAATATTGCAGTATGTTGCACATTGTGATGATGACTTGTATTTGGTTGCGAGCAGGGATAAGTCAAAATGCCAAATGGTGGTAGGAAGAAGGCTAAGATGACAGAAAAACAGCCTACACCACTTAGAACTGAGACCACACTCTAGGACACTAGGTGCACCACCGGTATTCCTCCTGAAATCCGATGGGGTGATATCTATAGGATTATCCGAGACCAAGAGATCCCGGATATGTTGCTAGAAGAGGAGTAGATCTATATTAATATCAGGACTTCAGGCATAGCCAGGGCTACTACCCGCCCTGAACTGTTCCCATGTGCTGAAGTAATCGGATGGATTCTCCAACATACCGATGCGGAGTCAAGGGTGATAAATGACAGCGGGAAAATAACCATTGCCTCATTCCACCCAGCATACCTTACCGCAGCCTATAAATTTCCCCGCCCCCAGCAAGCTCTGACTGATGAATGGCTGGGAAAAATGAACAACATTGACATGGCCAAAAAATTATTGGTCGCACGCAAGCATCTAAGAAAGAAAGGTAATGACAAATACGACGTCCAGAATCTGAGACCTCCATTCAGATTGATCACCTTGATGTTGTGCAGAATCTTCGGTATGCCCGATGGCACCATGTATAAGATTCAGTGGGTCCCTATCATCTACTTCGTGGCATTTAAAGGAACTGTGTTTGACTGGGCCACTCTCCTGTCAGACAGTTTAGCCTCAATGATAGTTGCTGCAAGAGAAGGACTGGCCTTAAAGAAGGCAGAATTTTTCATGTCATCATATCTTATTGATTGTGTTTTGGCCAAGTTATCTTTCCCCAGATCTGGCTGCACATGGGACAAGGCCAGCACTCCGGTTTATACCGCTTTCAGGATGATGTGGGCCCAGAATTACAAACCTAGCTACAAACTCATCTGTGAGGGGTTCATCATGCCCCTATATGAGAAGATATTCAAGGAGGAGCCCAACTGCCTGTCAGAGAATGCTATGGAAGTCCTTGAAAACTACGGGGATTTTTATTGTTCGGAGCAAGGCACCTACCTCAGAATGTTTGGAGGGACTAAATCTCCCTATATTTTTCCGAGGTATGCCACTGACTATGTGGTCCTTAAAGAGGCAGTGAGACAGATTTTCCTGGATGGAATTGGAGCCGTGCTCAACAAGCAGCATAAGGCCTCCTTTCACCCTCTACCTTTCTGCATAGGAGCTTACAAGTTCTCGGGGGTTGCCTCAGCCGAAGAATTTGTTCAGGAGCTGAAAGCCTTCCACTTCGATGAGGTAATCTTCCACAGGAATGACAAGAAGGGAAAATTTGTTGAGCACTGTAAGGAGATTTATGCTCATTTCGAGTACTCTCATTATCATGATGCCGAGGAGGAGGTATTCAGAGGCATCAGCAACATGGCTGAGCTGCGAACCTTTCGCCAAGGCAGTGGAGCAAGTTCTAGCTCTACCAGGACCGAGAAGACCAGCCAGTAGAAAGACAAAAAAGCAGATGAGGCCCGAGCTCAGGAAGAGCTCAGATTAAAAGAGGAAGCAAGGTTACTACGAGAAGCTGAAGAAACCAGATTATAGCAGGAAGCCGAAGAAGCGAGGTTGCTGCAAGAGGCTGAAGTTGTCAGATTGCATCTAGAAGCAGAAAGTGAGAGGCTGTAGAAAGAGGCTGAAGAATCCCAACAGCAGAAAGAGGCTGATGATGAAAGGCAACGGAAAGAGAATGAAGATCAGCTGCAAGCTGAGGTAGAGCGGAAATCAGAAGAAGAGCTTAAAGCAGATGAGGATTCCCAGGCAGGTGGCTCCGGTGCACAGGACATGGAGATTGACATGCCTCAAACAAGTGTCTCTGGCATTCAAAATGTGGAGAAGGACGCAGCCCAAGCAGGTGGCTCTGGTACCCAAAATGTGGGAACAGATCCAGCTCAGGTAGTCCAGAGCCCACCAACGGAAATAGAAATACACATTATTGATCTCCCAATCGTCCCATACACTCTATCAGGAGAACATACTGTGTCCAGATGGGATGAGTTTATCTACGAAAAGAGGAGAAAGGCAATGGTCTTCAAAACGGAAGAGAGGATCAAAATATTCTCCCAGGAGGATATTATTACCCACCGTGAGATCATTGTAATGCGGAATACAGATAAGGATCCCTTAGCTATGGCATCCACTGTTGTAGAGACAGCAAAAGCATCACTAGACAATGTAGGTGATGTAATTAGAGAAAATCAATCGACAAAGAAGAGAGCTCGTATGCTACAACATACCATGGCTAAGGAGCAAGCCTACAGGGATCTCGTGGCGAACAAGTATAATCTCCTGTCTGCTGAGCATAAAGAGCTGTCGGACAAGTATAACCAGCTGGAGGAGGAAAAGGACCAACTAACGCTCCAGATGATGATTGTGGAAGCAGATAAGAATGAAGCGGAAGATAAGGCATCCCAGCTAGAAGCAGACAAGTTGGAATTAGCTGAGCAATTAGAGCAAGCTGAGAGCAGAACGATGGACATGTCTCCCTTCCATGAGTTGTTCTGCAGTATCCTGAAGCAAATATATGACACTCAGGATCTAATCACTCATGAAGTTAGAAATCTCAAGACCATGGTGGTAAGACTAAAAGAAGTTAATGCAGAGGCCCATAGGATTAAATCTAAGCACACTCGGGTTAAGGCAAATATACTGAGCCAGATAGAATGGCGAGAAGGAAAGGTGGATTTCCCCACACATATCCCATTCAAGTCTGTGGAAGGTTTTAATGAAGACATAGCCCTTTTGGACTTCTACAGAAACTGTGGCAGTAAGCTAATGGCCAGTGTACAAGGAACAAGGGATAGGATCAACGGTCTGTATCAAAGAATTCAAGGAGTGCATGACAGGTGCAAATTGAATTTCCCAAAATCCCTCGATGATTTCCCGGGTGAAGAACAACGCTTGGCTGAACTAAAGGAAGAACTAGGCATCCAAACTGAATATGTGAATAAAATTGATGTCCTAGCAATTGACGACCTCCAACATTATATTGGAATGTCATCAGTCCACAACCATTTGCTTAAATAAGTGCATCAAGCTGCAGTAGCGGAAGTTCAAGGCATTGGAGCAGAGCTTAGAAAAAATGTGACTTCACAGAAAATCTTGCTCCCTACTTCCGCAAACATAGTCATAAGGGACACGGGTATATGGTATAGTTACATTGCGGAGGAGGAGAAGAGAGCAGCAGCAGTGGCAGGAGCAACAGCAAACCCAGACTCTTTTCTCCCAGTAGCCCCAGCTATGGCAGCTAGCTCGATTCCCTCTCTCCCAGTAGTAACAGAAATTCTAGCTAGCTCGATTTCTTCTTCCCAGGCAGCAGCAGCAGCTCCAGTGGCCTCGAGTGCCTCTCCTAAAGCAACAGCACCAGCAACTGTTGGATCAAGCGACCCTCTTCAAACTGAAGCACACGTGCAGGAGTGAAAGCGCTGAGTTAAAGCGTTAATTCTGATTTTCTGTATTTTGGGCTTTTCATCTGTGTAAATCGTGGAAGCTAGGGGACAGCTGTCCCTATTTTCTGTTAAAAGAATTTCTATAAAAGAAAAGGAGTCACAATTTTGTCTGTTATAGAAGAAAATTCTTGTAGATGACAAGTGTAAGAGGCCAGGTGGCAGCCCAAAGGGCATTTTTGTAATTATAAATAGAAGTTAGGAGGTAGTGAAGAGGACTTTTGGCAGGGAACGATTTTTTCAAACCTGTACGAGCTATCGTGTATATGTTTTAAGAAAATAAAGTTTTCTAATAAAAGCCTGGAGATGGACGTTTTGCATGGGAATGAAGGATGGATGTATGTTGGACTATTCTGGTGACTTCCATACTGTAATGTGAAATCTTTCTTGCTGTCTAAATTATTTCTTTGCAACTAATGATTTCACTCCTTTCTGTGCAAATGATTTCTCTGTTTCATGAGTAATGAATGTGTTTCATATTAAATTAGAAGCTATATTCTGATATCTTTCATCTTTGCTGTAGCTTTATCTGTAAGATTTAATGGCTATCTGTTCTTTCTTTAAGATATCTACTACAGCTCATTGCTCATGCTTTTAATTCGCTCCTTACAGGGATAGTTAGATTTATTTCAGTCTTAAACTTAGATCTGTTTTTTCCAATCTTGCATTTAGATTAAAATTAGACTAGGCACTTGCACATCATTATAAAACATAAAATCCAAAAGAAAGGTGGATCGGGCCATAACCGGTATAATTGGAATAAAACTCCAAATCCACGGTTGCCGGAACCGCTAACCGGATGGATTCCCTATACCAAACGGTAGATAATCTAATTGGGATAATCTATCGGGGAGAATCCCTTTCTAATTGATGCTACGATATCTGAGGCATCAACAAGACATTGCACACATTTGGATGTCTATGCCACTATCCGTAGCTGAGCTTGCTTACCAGGATTTTCAACAAGCCACTGCAGATCCGTATCTCTCTTCTTCCCAGACAGGGGAAGAAGATCCCGTTATGCTGCCCATAGGTGCAGTCGACCCATCTTGTTCACATGATTGCCTCGATGGTATTCTACCTTCAGATGAAGTTTTTATTGAGGCCATGAATGGTAATGACAAGCCTTGGGAGGATTCTCATCATCAATTTTATTTCCTTCCCACCCTTGATCTTATTGAATGAGATGAGCCTCGAGTACAACCTGCCATGCATTTGGATTTTGATCGAGGCATAGTTTTGTCTAGCCCCGGTTTGACATTAAAGTCTGATCTCCCTAGTGATGAGTCTGTAGACTCTCCTATAGATCCCCGAATTGGTGATCTTGATGAGTTTGATTCTACTTCTAGAATTTCCAACTCCCGTGATGATGAATTTGCCACTGCAAATTCCTCCACGTCCTTCAGCTTTGCTCTTCATTCCGAAGTTGATCATTTTGGTCCCTCGGGTGTTGGTACTATGGCACCTTCAATGGTTAGTTCTCCCTGCATTATGTCTGAGGGTGATAATAGTGAAGTTGAAAATGTTTCTACCATAGTGACCTGTATCATATTTTTCTTTACGTACGTTTTAGAGATGATCTTGGTACTTATGTTTCTTGGAGACGGGATTCTTAGTTGGACTTATACTTGGTTACCGGTCCTTTTCGACATTTGCTTCGGTCATGGAAGGCATATTCGGAACCTTGCATATAGGTTTAGGCCTCCCCATTGTTATGATGCATTTGAACCTATTACTATCCGAATTCCCAGACACCCCCTGAGTGTCCTTATCTTGCTCATGTTCAAATTATGCATAGCTTTGTTCCATGCACTTGTAACTAGTCTCGCATGCCCCTGACACTCATCTGCTCCCATTACGAGCATTCTTCCATCTCTCCTTTGAGCTCGTTAAAAACAGTAAGGAGGTCACGAGTTTACTTTTTTGGACTTGTTAAACCTTTACGGAAAAGATTTTTATAAAGTCTTTTTTAAGCCCTTGTTATACTTTTCCAAATCAAACAAGATTGCCGAGTATACTTGTCATTTCAGACTCGTTAAAGGATTTGAAGCGACATCCACTTAGGTATAGCTTTACCCCTTTTCTGGACCTTTGTGGATTAATTACGAAAAAGGTATACTCTAGTCATACGTGATTAGAAGAGTTCGTCTCTCATTATTTTACACTTTTTCGGGTGAGGAGACTAACTTTACGAAAAAGGACTTCCCTTTTATATCATGTTGTGATTGCATTGCATCATCCTGCTTGCTGCTTGAGCCTTGTGCCGGCTCCCGCTTACTCAATTGTTAGCCTGGTGCCTGAGCACTTTTCCCTGTCAAGCCCTGCAGAGCTTATATATTTTCCCTTCACAATTTGATGACCATTTTGACCCTGAGGGAACATACCCCCGAGTGTTGACATCCTGCACGCACTTCCTTGCATTGAGCATAGGTATGTTCCACTGCTTGGGACTAGTCTGCTAGATATTTGACACTCGTTCCCTCAGTTGTTGTATTATAAGCAATTTTATTCTTTTTCAAGCTTTTCGGAAATATGAAAAAGACCAAAAAAATCAAATATTCCAAAAAGTCGGATGGGATTATGGTCACTATTTCTTGTTGGAAGTTGTCGTGTCTCCTTTGAACAGAGCATTCATTCCACTCCATACATTATGGGTCAGGACTATAGTTGGGCCTTAGGAGCTGTACTTGTTTTCTCATTTTTCTCCACCGATTGGTTAAGATTCCAGTCATTATGGAGCCCTTTGTAATGCCTCCTGCATTGCACAGTTTATGTCAAGTCTATGCTGCTTGAGTCCATCCATCTGCTCATGCTCTTGTTCAAAGGAAGTCCTGAAACCAATGTCGGCCACTCCTCGGGCCTCTTGACTATTGCATGTCGGTCCTCCTTATTGAGTCAGTCTGTTTCACCTGAGATCTTCCAAATCTTTCAGCATTGCTGGTACCTCGTACTGGTTGATGGGGGATCCCTTAATGCCCTCCTTCCAACAAGTCTCGTTCTGTCGACTTCAACTCATTTATTCCGAGACTTGAGGCTTAGAGTTCAGTTGAGTACCTTGAGGCTTGCAATCATTAGTGGCAGGTCCTCTCGCCATCGACAGTTTTGGGAATACATCAATGTCCCTTGATCGATGGATTCATCCTAGTGTTCGACTTCAACCCATTTATTCACACTCTGATGATTGTGCTCTGTGCCTTGATGGCCATTTTCATTATTGGTGGGTCATCTTGCGTCTGTTAATGGTATACATCATTGACAAGTAATCAGACGATGTCACATCAGGTTCAACCCCAACTCCTTTATTCACTTGATGGGACTTGCATTGTCAAAGACTTGTGTAGAAGACCCCAGGTGATTGTGGCATTTAGTATGCTACATATGACTTTGACTTTACATCTGAGATATCACCTCTCAGATTTCAGTAGTTTGTACCTCCAATTTTGCACCAGTTGTCTTCTTTTCAGCAGAATACAATATCTTACTGTAGAGGGATCATGGCTATGATCACTTATGACATGTATCCATTATATACTGCCTATTCATGGCCATTGTATCAGATTGTTCTACTATACCGACATGTATTCAGGGATACTATTGTATTATGACGAGTGAGCTGCTCTTTCCACTTGTGTCTCCATCACTCCATTTCTAAGTTTTATAATGTATTTCGGCCATCGTAGCACTTTCAGTCTCCGACCTCACACATTAGGGGGCATCTATTACATCATAATCTTCCACCCTGTGAGCATCAGCATTGTTTGGCCTATAGGATCCATTTCAGCGACTCATATCCACTTATATCCTTCAGAGATACCAGTTAGCCCTATTTTTATTCCTACCCGCCTGTTGCATCTTTATAGCAGGCGTACCCACGAGTTGCATCCCTACATCCCGTGGATATCATGTAAAATGGTAAAAACCACTATTAATTACTTTTTACTCCCAAAAAGCAGTCATTGGGTGACCTTTGGCTCTCCGTTTTCCCAAGTAATGCCTCGATGTGTCCTTTCACCTACCTTTGAGAGGACTATATATTTAGCACATATGGCTTATGGACGGGAGGAAGAAGAGAATTGTAAGAGAACTCTAGTGGATTTTTGCCCTATCTTAAGTCTACACTCATTGATCCTTGTAGTTGTGAACCATTTATGTTCACCTTCCAAACTCCTTTCTAGTTTGAGTTTGCCATCCGTGGAGGATTGAAGTGGTGGAGGCACAAGTGGATTTATCTAGATCTTGGTTTAGATTGGTTTCCGAAAAGAGGTCGTATCACTTTGTACTTCTTCTTGTTCATTAATAGAAATACTCATATTCTCATCCATTCATGATGTGAATGTCATTTATTATACATTGGGTTACATTTTCTTATGATATTATGGACCATTGTTATTGATAATGTTAATGCCATTTATATATTATATGTACTTGTTGGATATTGGGTGTCAAGACTAATTTGCAGATTTCAAATGCATGGATTGAAAGCTCCAACGGGGATCTACATCAAACGTTTGGATCGAGGTTGGTTACATTTCTCCATTATATTAACATTGTCATTTATAATAGCATTGCTTTGAGAATTGAGTTGATTTCTGGTAGTCATCTGTCTGTTGTGGTATTCCCAAGCCATAGTGAGTTTTCTCCAATACACTCTAACTTCTTCTTTGTAACTGAACGTAACGGGCACGCACCCAAGCATCTCAGACTTCATTATAAGCATTTAAATTATTGTAACATACATCTTATCTTGATCAATCTAGAACAATTCACATTCCTGCATATTATCTGTGTGTATTTGTTTTATCTGTATTGCGAAATCCTGCTTTTGCTCATTCTGTTTATTAAGCTTCCACCATAACAGAGCCGACTCATTCAGTTGAACTGTTGTCCCACTCATGCTTCCTAGACATGATACGGATCACTTGAATTTCTGGTCAAATTCCCAAACTATCTCATTAGTTTTTGCTTAATCTCTTTTAATTATGTGATACATTGCTATTCTGACTTTGGCTTCTTAAATTCTGCTAAGTGTGCAGCCATGATTTCTATCAGGGTTCTATTCTGTCCCTGCGAATATTTCATGAACCAATGCAAGGCTCTTTCTCTGAAAGTAGTGATGAGTTGCGCTTGCTTCACAGCGTCATCCTGGACTTGCTTAACACTCCACATGGCTTCACATAGAAACCAATGTTGATCAGGGTCTTCTAGACCCGTTCCCTTGAATATTGGCAGCTTGATATTGTCAGTCATCCTCCTTCTAGGTGGCGCGGTACTCTGAGTAGTGCTAGGGATAATATTCTAAGGAATTATCTGAGATGGAATGGGCTAAGTCGGAACAGTCTGGCCACCCGCTCCTGCGGTGTTACCAATTCTGACGTTTTGCGGAGTAGCTATATTAGAAATGGGAAGGTTCTGAACTGATGGATTATGAGACAGGGCAGGCGCGGTACTTGCAACCGATGGATTCTGTGGCGTAATGGGCTGATAAGTTGCTGACAGAGGTGCAGTTTGATTATTAAGCTCACATGGTATCTCAGTATCTACGCGGAGTCCATGCGGTCTAGGATTTTTCTCGGTGGTATACTTGTATCTCTTTCCACTTCTCAGATTATGGGTTTCTTTGTCAGAATCACTATATATGCTATTTAACATGACAGATTCAAAATTTTCACTGCATTCTTAAAATGCCTTTCTCGGCTAAAAGCATTTTAATGTATAGACTGGGATTGTTCAGGTACTTACCTCTGAATCCTTTGAAAAACTATGCTTTGGCTGCGCTGTATGATTTCAACATGTCTACAATGAACTCTGTCACGAAGCCTTCCAATATGCTGTCAACCCAGAAGTCGACTGCTCATGACAGTGGACTATCTATCGCTTTGAGCCTGTCTATAAGCTCTGGAGTCCACTCGGTCGGTTCTCCTGGCTGGAAACAGTTTTTTCACTCTGCGAGCCTTGACAACCACTCATGTAGTTCGTTTCCAAAAGATGCCCAAAAAATCTCGTGAATATCTTTCCACAGGTATTTGTTCAACCACTAAACGTCAGAGAGACACGGGTGTCTATTCTCCTTCCTTGCGAAGTCTCTTTCTGTCTTATCGCACCAGTCCCAAATCTTTTTCTTGTCTGGGTGCCAATTTTCTACAATCAACGGAATCTTATCTTCATCGCACATCACTTTTTTCAAACACACTATCACATCACCGAGTCTTAGCCCGGCAACGAAACCATTTGTTAGCTTACTATACTATTCTGTAGGTTTCTAATGTAGACCCAAGTTCTTCGCGGTTTCAAGGAACCAAAAAAACCCCTTTTAACCGGCCCTTTTGGCAACAGTCTTTGAACAGACTGAGGTCTCACCTGAGGTGAAGCTGAGCGGGTGACTGTGGAATCAGGTTTCCATAACCTGGTGATGCGAGTTTCGGATAACTGGCGAGCAGGACGCTGTGGACTGATGACTGGGCGAAGTCTCCTACTTCACGGCTAATTTTTCTTACAAGCCAATATGCTTACACAACCAATGCATCCAAGGACTACGCAGCTCGGATAGGTTTCCACGACAGGACAATGCAACTGACGAATACGTTTCCTCTTCGGACTTAACCAATCTTGATGACTTTACTCAGTGCTTTATTCATTCATCTATTGCCTTAGATTATTTAGTCTTATGTCTTATGCAACAAGACGAAATACGCTACTCTGTGCACTTCCAGTGTTGCGCTTCAAGGGAGTAGCACGGCGTGATCTCTCCTACTTAGATGTTTATCTAAGTGACTTATGCATTCATTAACTCTGAAATACTGTGCATTCAACATTCATCCATGCATGTAATACTTAACATATTATTCCCATCTCATTCTCATGGTGAATACATATAAAAGCATGAACATATCAACTGCTAAACGATATTTCAAGCATTCATTGTAAGCAAACAGACAAGTGCAAACACATAAACAATCACACTACACAATATTTAACGTGGTTCACCCCCAAGATGGGAGCTACGTCCACAAGAACTGTTGTTGTATTAGTCTTTGGGAAGGGTACAACATTTCCAGTCTATGCACTCAGCTGCAGACTCTCTTCTCTCTCAATAGACCTCTGTGCACACAACTTGCGGAGCCTTTACAAAATGTTTCTCAATAGATATCTATTCAATCCTTACACTTAGAAGATTTCTCAATACTAATCAACCCTTTCCCTTACAAAATATGCCCTTTTCTAGATCATGCCCGTAGGTCATGTTTTTACAATAGCTAGGCGAAACCCTAAGGTTTTCCAAAACTGTCATTGTTTTCAGTTAACCGGACTTGCTAGTTTCGGGTAGCAAATCTTCTGTCGTGGTCGTCCTCTGCGCATGGTCACGTCGCTATCATCCCCCCTGTCGCGCGCACGCCAACGAGTCACTTTCATTGAGTTGTTCCTTCTCTAAGAGCTTTATGCGGCCATTTCATGTAGTGGTTCCTTGCTTGTGCAACCAGTCGCTTTCTTCCACTTTATTCCTTACCCGTCGCTTAGTAAACATGGAGCATCTTTACCAAAAATAGACCACCGATGGTCTAACCGGAATCTGTGTCGTCTTCCATCCAACATTCTATCTTGTCAGATCTCCGTAGATCGGGCTCATTGCAGCGTTGTCTCCTCACAACGCTGTACTTCGCGGCTCTTCTGACGCTGTGCTGTGCTCAACTTTGCAGCTCCCCAAAACGGACTTGTTCAAAAAGTCTTCGACTGAACTGCACTTAACTCCACAGTTCCAAAACTTGACTTGCACAAAAATGCCCCACTTGGGCTAGGCCCAACAATATAACCATCCTATAACCATTCTGATCCCTAAAAACTAATTTATATAACCCATATAAACATTAAGTCATTTAGTTTATATAAACCATATCTTCTAACCTATGACTTCTAACTTGTATCTACCTAAATTCCATTTTCTGCTATCATAAGTAACCACTAATTAGTGTGGTTTCTAACCGCTATTTTGTATAACTTCCATCACCCCAACACCCAAATCCATAACCCTATAACCCTTAGCACTTTAAAAACTAAATCAACAACAACTATACTGCATATTAACCCTTGACATTAAAAACCCATGATCTCTCACCCTTGTAATCTCTCAACCCCTATAACATTCATTATCCCTAATCCTTATCAATCCTTTTAGCCTTAGATCCCATCTTATTACTACCAACCCCAAACCCTAATATTTATAACTTAACACCCTTAACCTTTAAAACCCTTATAACTCTTATAATTGTATTACTCTTGACTTTAACCATTAATCCATAACAACTATAATCCTCAACCGTGAAAAAGCATACTACTTATAATCCTAATAACTATAAATCCTAGTACTTGGATTCCTCGTAAACCCTAGTGACTACAACCCTTATCCAGTTATGTCTGTGATAGAGGCCACCCCCTAAATGGGGCTATTAGTCCAAAATGGGTGAATCTTTCCCAAGCCTTTTGCTCAACCCACCAACTCAATAAACCCTCTGGTGCAAAAATTCCCTCCGTGTTTATCCCAATCCACTAGCACTCCTCCTCCATCAACCTACACAACATAATGAATGGGGTCCCCTTCTCTGATCAACAATCCCTCGGTTGATTCCCTAGATCCCTTCCCATTCTCCAGCACAAGGTGGCCAATGAATCTCTATGTTGGGACTCCAAGGATCTCCATTTTAGGTCAATTTTTCTCTCATAAGGACACCTCAATCGTTAGCATTGGTCCCCAGGGTGAAATTCAAGAACGGGCTTTATAATCATAGCTTAAGATAATATAATTAAGGGTTAGGTCTCATTCACTTTTACAAGAAAGGATTTTGGAGACTTAGGACAAAGTCGCTTAGAAAAGGATAATGACTTATAAATAAGTTGCTAGGGACATGTCCCCATTAAACCCATCTCACTTCCTCCACTTCACCCCATCTCTTCTTCATCCTTCCTTGTCTACAATATTTAAGGATTTGATATTATATATCAAAAGTACATATTTACATTGTTTGGGTCATCCTAGACTATTTGTGTTTTGCTTCTAGCTTTTGCTGGCCAGTGTTGTATCTTATAACCACTAAGAACCTTAACCATAATTTAATGTATATAACCCATATAAACACAAAGTCATTTAGTTTATATAAACCATATCTTCTAACCTATAAATTCTAACTTGTATCTACTTAAATGCCCTTTTCCCCTATCACAACTAACCCCTAGTAATTAGTGTGGCTTGTAACCCCTATTTCATATAACTTCCATCACCCCAACACCCACATCCATAACACCAATAACCATTAATACCTCGGAAATAAATTATTGATATGGTCAATGAGTACATGAGATATTTCCAATATGAAATACATGTTTCGTATATGAAATAGTTTAAAGAATGAAAGAAATCGTCAACCTTAAAATTTTGATTATGGTTCAAAAATCTAAAAATTTAAAAAACTGAAACAATGATATCTGATCACATTTGGAAAATCCCAAACTTGAAAAAAAAAGGGAGAATTAGCACCTATGTGAAAAATAGGGGGGAAAGGAGAATTTTCCTGGGAATAAAGTGTCATATGGTGCCCTCGATGGAAATTTTGAAGATCATTACTTACAAATCCCTTATCTTCTTAGTGAACCCACGCTAATGAGATGGGTATGTGACCCATTCTAAGCATGAAAGAAACTTTGGCAATGAGCTTGGATGCCATGTCTAGCTCTCTAAACATGGAACCCAGCAGAATTGAGGCATAGAGTGTCATCCACTCGAAAACCATCCAATTGTTATTTCAATTATGACTTTATTTTTTTCCACGATGATTAGATGAGATTCTTGTAGATTTTCATGAAGGTAAGGAACCATAAGTGCTTGGTGTTGATGATTCTTTCAATAAAAAACCCTTGGTAGAATGAATTTTCCTGTGTATCCACCATGCATTATTCTCAAAGCATTGATGTCTCCCCATTCTTCTATCAATTACCAAGAATTAACTAAGGTTGATTTCAACAAATGTCTTCTAGATGGAAAATTATATAATGTTATCTTTGATGACTTCCCTTATTATCTCAAGTAATCATTAATCTAACCAAGAAAGGAATAATTTTGTTTTGTTGTTTTCTATAATAAGATGCATGCTTGTGATATATCTTTCTGGATTTCACTATGTTAGACTTAGAACAGATTGAAGAGATCCTTTATGTATTATTATTGTGCCATCTTCGGTCATGAGGATCGGAGTTTAGTAACTCTAATAATTCTAGACTTTGAGCCATTGTTAAAAAATAGAATGAGATATCCTTGCATACATAGATTATGATTGTAGCCGAGTCAACAAAAAAGGGGGGATTCTTGCAAATCTGACCTTTGACAATAAAACTCAACAGTTTCAATTGCAACTCAAAAATTGGTGGTAGTCGATTTCAATCAACAATAGGGTGTCAAGTTGAACCAAGAATGAACTCAACAATTGCAATTCAACTTGATTTCAAAAATAAAATAAAATAACTTACAAAATGATAGTTTACAAGTTGCAATTAATGTTGATTCTAAAGTTGAATTTATGTGAATGAGTACCAGCTTGATTTAAATGTGAGTTGATCCTTTCATTAATTTGATTGAATGGTCACCCATCAGGGTGGAGACCAATTGGAAAAGGAGTGAAAAGATATGACACATTGTAAAGAAGTTCACAAGTTCAAGCCATGAAGAACCCATGACCCATGTTGGTGGGTTGTGTGGGTGCACCTAGGAGAATAGTGGTAGCAGATGGGAATGGACCCTATGTCACACGAGTGCGATCCCCGCCCCAGTTGCTAATTACCCTAATGAAAAAATTGATTAAGTGATCATGTGCTTGTGCTTTCATATGTAGATTGAGTGTAGCAATATTGTGATCAAGGCAAAAAAATATCAAAAGACACTATCACACATGAGGACATGCACACAAGTAAAAAAAAATCCTTATACCCCCTTATTCCATTTCAAGCTAGTCTATCCTCACAACTACCAAAAAATGAAAATTATATTACTTCCTACTATAACTAGCTCTTTTCACCTAACAACATAACAAGTAATTATCCTTTAAATCAGAATTTCCTTTGTCTTCAAATATTTCAATGATAATGGCCATAACCAAAAAAACATTCAATGATTGTCATGTCTTAACTTGGACTATTGTACACCTTCACACAAATGTGATTGAATTCTTCTAACTTAAGAATAAAATATTTGTGTGGGGCTCCCATATTTCACGAAAATTCTCCAATATTATTTTGCAAAGCTAAAAAAGCATCATATTGCATTAACCACAAATGTGTTTGAATTCTTCTAACTTAAGAATAAAAAAGTTGAGTAGCAAAGCAAAAACATCATCATATTGCATTAACCATTCTTATTGAGGCTCCCCTCTTTCATAAAAATTCTCTAAAACTTATTTTGCAAAGCTAAAAATTGATCATCGTGCATTAACCATTCTTATTGACAATGCATTGATCATTGTGCATTAACCATTCTTGTTGACAATGCATTGATGTTATGATTGTTTAAGATATCAAACCATAGTGACCAAACCACAAATGCCTCACTTGAAATATTAGTTTGATTGATAGAAGTATTAAATATAAAGAGATTCATTTTCATTTCAAGAATACATATGAGAAGTCAATTCCCACTAGCTCATTCAATTAAGGTGTGGGTTTCGTCAGTAGGGTGACCCGGGTTCAATTCCCCTTATAGGTGAACTACTTGGGAGGAGACACCCAAAATCCAACCAATTGAGGGTTGGTATGTCCCGGGAGGGTGTGATCCCTAGGTGATTTTGATGGCTTAGATACCCCTAGATCATGGTTTCTTAGACCAAAGGCCACTACCGCAAGTCAGGGAGATTCTAGCAAACAAAAAAAAACACTACATGTGGGATAAATTTTCAATGCCAAAAAAGAGGAAATTGTATTATATTCTATTGTCTTGACCTATATGTGCGCTCTTGATATTTTATTCAAAAGAGTGTGACCTTAACACTTGGCACCCCATGCATGAACATGGGTTGACTAGTCAATTAGAGTGTATTTTCTCTCAAGTTGAAGTGATGGTTGAAGCAAATTGATTTAGGAAATATCAACCAAAACACATTGTTTAATTTTGACGGGGGCAATGAGTGTTCAAAGAACCAGACTTATTTTCCCCAATCTCTCCCAATTCCTCTTTGTAACTATTGTGAGACAATACCAAGGTCAAAGAAAATGTAACAGTGAAGCTCATGGATAGGCAAGGGACGTTTTGTTTGTAACCTTCTTTTTTAGTTGGATCTTAACATGTGTGGACCACGATTTGGAAGGAACAATAACAATGCATATCTATTTGAGGCCAAATCTGGATTTTTCTTCTTTCCATGCTCAATTTCTAAGTTTAATGGCAACAAAAAAGGACTTGAATCACATGATGATGGTGGATTAATTTGATATGCAAATCAATGAACAATAATATGACCAACAAAATTCATTAGCCAACTCTCAAACATTAACTTCAAAATTTATTCTTTCTTTGATTTGAATCTAAAATTTGTTTTGTATTGAGCACTAAGCACCTTTGACATATCCATGATTCAATCTTATTACATATATTTCTTCTAGTGATAGATCAATACATGTATATCTATCACTTAAGAACTCCATGGCTTGTGGGTAATGTGACTTCTTTGAATGGTTATTGAATTTTCATCCATCATAGTTCTTAGTGGAATCTTCATCGTAGTTCAAAACTCAATTCATGTGGATAAATATTATAGGTTCATTTAGGCCCTAAGAACTATAGGGATCGCATATCATGTTAAGATAACTATCACTGCCCAACTCTTATGTATTCACTATGTTGGTTGTGGAGCCCGACCTTCTAGATTCATAGGTCGTGTTTTAGCCATGTCTAGATCCCATCCCATGACAGGGAGGTGTGGGGGGGATTTAGCCCCCCCACTACAGTACTCATGGGGACCATGGAGGGGTTCGAGAGAAGCGCTCTTGTAACAAAAATTTCCAAAAAAAAATGCCTTGTCAAATGTTGTAATTTCATAGTCATGACTTGGTCAATAATGGGTGATTTACGGGCCCATAGTATTGGGTGTTCCATAGTATTTTCCCATGGTAATCGCTCCTTAAAAGGAAGGCATTGTAATACAACTATGTATTGTAGTATTGTAATTATCTATATGAGTTTGTAAGAGGGATTGTGAGAGAGTGAAGAGGAAGTTGCAGCGGATTTGTTGTGGGTTGTATCCCTTCATTTGTTGGATGGTATAATAATAAAAGGACTGGCAATTTCTTTGTGGATGTATCCCATCTTGGGTGAACCACGTTATATTGGTGTCTCTCTTGTATTGTGTTCATGTGATTTATATTTGCATCTCGTTCATTGTTATTGTCTCTAATCCTGTTTTTCTAACAATTGGTATTAGAGCCAAAGCTCTATTTGGCAAATAAACTCGTAGGAAAGAAGGGTTCCTGGTTCGAGTGGGAGAAATGGCGGAAGAATGAAATTTTAAGGTCGAGAAATTTAATGGCCAAAGCTACCAGTTATGGAAGATGAAAATGGAGTACTATCTGTATTAGAAGTATCTATTTCTACCATTGGGAGGAAAAAGAAAATAGTCGGCGACTATGAAGGACGAAGAATGGGAGGTTCTTGACATAAAGTCACTGGGAACAATACGGTTGTGCATGGCTTCATCGATGGCTTTCAATATTTCAAAATAAAATACAATGGAGGGTTTGGTGAGTGCATTAGGTAAACCGTATGAAAAACCCTCTGCCTCCAACAAAGTATTTATAATGAAGCATTTATTTAATATGAAGATGTTAGAAGGTGGATCTATTGCTAATCATTAAAATTAATTTAATACGATTACAAATCAACTAAGTTCTGTAAAAGTGAACTTTGATGATGAGTTTAGGGCTCTTCTAATACTATGCTCATTGCCAGAAAGTTGGAATGGCTTGTTCATGAATGTAAGTAACTTTGTCTCTGGTTCAAACACTTTGAAATTTGATGATGTTGTTGGTGTTATTCTTAGTAAGGAAATGTGAAGGAAAAGCACGGAAGATACATCTGGTAATGCATTGACCATGGAGAGCAGGGGAAGACAAAGGGAGAGAGAAAAGATCTCAGGTAATCGCAACAAGTCCATGAACGACAGATCCAACTCCAGACTGGGAAAGATAGAGTTTTGGAACTGTGGAAAGAAAGGACATATGAAGAAAGACTGCAGATCTCTAAAGAAAAAGGAGATGGATAGTAGGAGACTACTCAGGAGGAAAATGTAGCAGGTGATGTGTTACAAGATGATTTGATTCTATCATTAGATAATACTAGTGATTACTATGTAGTATATTCAAGGGCTTCATGTCATGCTACACCCCATAGGAAATTCTTTCATGATTATGTTCCAAGCAATTTTGGACATGTTTTATTGGGTGATGATGAACCATGCAAAATTCTTGGAATGGGTAAGGTACAGATAAAGTTAAAGAATGGAGGTGAATCCCTACTGAAAGATGTAAGGTATATTCCTGCTATGAAAAGAAATATGATCTCAAAGGGAAATTGGGAGATGGTGGATGTTTATCTACATTTGGAGAAACGTGGTGGAAGATCATTAAAGGATCAATGTTAATAGAAAAATGAGACAAGATAGGTACGTTGTATTTATGTCCTCATAATATTGATTGTTCTATCTCTTTAGCTTCCATAGGAACAGATACATCATTTTGGCATCATAGGCTTGGCCACATGAGTGAGAAGGGGATGTAGATTCTCCACTCAAGGAATTTGCTGCCAGATATGAAATAGGTAAGTTTGGAATTCTGTGAGAACTGTGTTTATGGAAAACATAAGAGAGTCATATTTCTTAGGGTTGGAAAACAGAAGAAGAGTGAAAAGTTAGAGCTTGTGCATACATATGTATGGGGACCGGCTCAAGTACAATCTCTTGGTGGCTCTCATATTGTGTTACTTTTATTGATGATGGAACTATAAAAACTTGGATTTATTGCATTAGAGAGAAATCGGATGTGTTTGATACTTTTAAGAAATGGAAAGCTTCAGTTGAGAATGAAACATGAAAAAGGTTGAAGTGTCTCAGATATGATAATGGAGGTAAATACTGTGGAAAGGAGTTTGATAGTTATTGTTCATACCATGGGATTCGTAGAGAGAAGACGGTCCTAGGAACACCACAAGAAAATGGTGTGTCAGAAAGGATGAATAGAAAAATCATGGAGTGTGCAAGGTGTATGAGATTCCATGGAAGATTTTCCTTACAGTTTTGGGCAAATGTTGTAGATATTGTTGTTTACTTAATAAACAGAGGGCCTTCAACAGCTTTCGATGGTGGTATTTCAGAGGAGACATGGACAGGTAAAAAGGTAAACTACTCATTTATGAGAACTTTTGGTTGTGAAGCATTTGTTCATATTGATTAAAAAATAGAACAAATCTTGAGGCTAAATCCAAGAAGTGTACCTTTATTGGATACAGGGTTGATGATTTTGTTTATCGCTTATAAGATTATGAAAATAAAAAAATCATTAGGAATAGAGATGTGGTATTCAATGAAAAGGCCATGTATAAATATCATTTGCAGGGAAAGAAGCAAGAAAAGGAAAACACGGAGTACACAATGCTTGATGAAATCAAAGAAAATGAAGTTCCAAAGGTGCCAAAAAATCAAGAACAACAGCAAGTACCTCAAACTCCTGCAAGTGTTAGAAGATCTACCAGGTTAAGTAGACCCCCTAAACAATACTCTCCTTCAATATATTATTTATTGATGACTGATTCAAGTGAACCAAAATGTTATGAAGAAGCAATGTAGGTGGAAACTAGAAAGAAGTGGGAGCAAGGCATGAATAACGAGATGGACTCGTTGGTAAGAAACCAGACTTGGGATTTGGTTCAATTTCTTCAGGTAAAAGAGCATTGCAGAATAAATGGGTTTATAGGTTGAAGGAAGAAGATGGAGGAAAGAAGCGGTACAAGGCCAAACTTGTTGTAAAGGGGTTTGCACAGAAGAAATGTATAGATTTTGATGAAATATTTTCTCTTGATGTTAAAATGACTTCAATTAGGACTATTTTAAGTCTAGTGGCAGTAGAAGATTTGTATCTTGAATAGTTAGATGTAAAAACAGCTTTTATCCATGGATATTTAGAGGAAGAGATTTATATGCAGTAAACACGGGGGTATGAGGTCAAAGGGAAGGAGAATTTAGTATGCATGTTGAAGAAGAGCTTGTATGGCCTAGAGCAAGCTCCAAGGCATTGGTATTTGAAATTTGACAGGTTTATGATAGAACAAGGTTATAGTTGATTTCATTCTGACCACTGTGTTTATTTCAAGAGTCTAGATAACGAAAGATATATTATCTTTTTTATTGTATGTGGATGGCATGTGTGTTGTAGGTTCTAACATGCAGGATATAAATTTTCTCAAAAATAATTTATCTAATTCATTTGCAATGAAGGATTTGGGTGTTGCAAAGCAAATCCTTGGTATGAGAATAACAAGAGACAAGAAAAATCGCAAATTGACATTGTCTCGAGGTGAGTACATACAAAAGGTGTTGGAGAGGTTTAGAATGCAGAATGCAAAACTAGTTAGTACACCTTTGGCCATCCATTTCAAAATAAGTAAGGAGATGTGTCCCAAGACACAGGAAGAGATAGATTACATGTCCACGGTTCCCTATTCATCATCAATTGGTAGGTTGATGTATGCCATGGTGTGCAAAAGACCAGATATTGCACATGTAGTGGGAGTTGTGAGTAGGTATATGAAAAATCCAAGTAAACAACATTAGAAAGTAGTACAGTGGATTCTCGGGTATTTGAGAGGTACTACTACTCATGCATTATGTTTTGGAGGTTTAGACACCGTTCTACATGGATATGTTGATGCAGATATGGAAGGTGATAAAGATAGCAGGAGAGCACCACAAGGTATGTCTTTACTATAGGTGGAACAACAATAAGTTGTATTTTAAAACTGCAAAAGGTTGTTTCACTTTCAACAACGAAATCAGAGTATGTTGTTGCTTCAGAGGCTAGTAAAGAGATGATTTGGTTATAGAGGTTCGTGGAGAAATTGGGTAAGAAATAGGAGAATAACAAGTTGTACAGTAATAGCCAGAGTGCCATTCATCTTGCAAATAAATCAGCCTTCCATTCTAAGACTAAACATATACAGCTCGAGTACCATTTCATGCGATCTGTTTTGGAAGATGAACTGTTGAAGCTAGAAAATGTACACAGTAGCCAAAATCCTGCAGACATGTTGACAAAGGTAGTAACCATAGAGAAACTGAGTTCATGCTCAGTTTCAGTTGACCTTCAAGCATGAAGGTGAATATGAGAAATTATCCAGGTCCAAGGTTCAGAGCATTGTCCAGCAAGTACAACAGCGCCGTAGTTGTTGTGATCAGTCTCCAAGTGGGATATTGTTGGTTGTGGAGCCTGATCTTCTAGATTCATAGGTCATGTTTCAGTTGTGTCTGGATCCCATCCCATGATGGGGAGGTGTGGGGGGAATTACCCACCCCACTACAGTTGCCATGGGGGTCCTGGCGGGGGTTCAGGGGCAGCGCCCCAATAGCGAAAATTTCAGAAAAAAATGCCTTGTAAAATGTTGTAATTTGATAGTCATGACTTGGTCAATAATGGGTGATTTGTTGGCCCATGGTATTGGGTGTTCCATAGTATTTTCCCATGGTAATCCCTCTTTAAAAGGAAGGCATTGTAATACGGTTGTGTATTATATTAGATATGAACCAAATAGTGGATTATATTATATTAACATACATATATAAATGTCATCATTTCAAGCCAAATTATTTGTGCTTTCAAAACACTGTGAATAGGTTTTCGTCCATTTTGATGTCTCTAACAAAAATTGGTGGTTTGTTATTCCATGTACACCCAAGGGAAAAGGGATTTTAAAAATGTACCTACTGCAATTGTTATATATATATATATATATATATATAATTTAAATAACTAGGTAACTAATATAATCTGGTGGGCTAGCTCTAGTGGATGAGTACTGAGAATTGTCAGTTGGAGGTTACAGGGTTAAGTCCCTACACTGACTATCTATATGGAGTGGAAAGTACAAGCGAGGTTCTTTTTGTCCCTAATGGAAAATAGGAAATTAAATTTTCATGGGGATTGTGTGTAACTATGAATAATCAACCCAAATTTTAAGCCCTATTCCGAGCATCAAAATTTCTGAAAGGTCTATGTTTGCAATAGGTTATGATTTTTGGAGACTCTCTACGTGTCATGAAGAAGGAAAAGAATCAAGCTGTGAAGAAAGGGGGTGGTTTAGGTTAGGATATACAACATAATTGCTTGGAACATTCAAGGTGTAATAGAAGTCAAATTCCTACACATAAAAAAACATAATAATAGTATCATAAATCACTTAGCAAAAAAGGTAGTCAAGATCTATAAAGGAGTACTAATAGTGTATACTCTCGTGCCCTTGGCTTCACTTCACTTGATCTTCCTTCATGTTCAAGCCTTGTATTATGGATCTCTACTCTAGAATCAATAATGCAAGTGGGATTGTGTTTGACATTGTGGACTAGGGTGCAATCATTGTTGTTGTGAAGGACTAATATATAGACACCAGACTATGTAATTCCAATCAAGCAAGTGAAATTAATAAGTCTCTTATGTTCATCCCTCTACTTCTAAACCCATGGACTATCTCTATTTTGAGCTTCATGTCTTTGGTTAGGTTTAAATTGGAGGGGATCAATCTATGTTTCTCACCCTCCCTCCTCCCCTCTGTAGTTTTGAACATGGGAACGAGTTATACTCATTGAGGAATATTTGGAATGAGATGGCTCATTGTTGTGGGAAAAATAGCCCCAAGGGTGGAAATCCTTCCCACAATGAGACTCTATCCTTGAGGTTGCAGCAAGTACCTAGTATTGTGTTTGAGAATTAGTAACCAAAACCCCACATGTCCAAGCAAACTCTTGATTAGAAATAATAATAATAATAAAAAGAAATAAACTGAAATAAAAAGGGGTAAAGTAATCAACCAAACAATATGGAACAAAAGTGTGTCAACCCAAGTTTTTATTGACCAATGGTCCAACTAAATACAATAACATCATCTAGGAGGTGCAAGATTTAGGGGAATCCAACAATATCCCTTAGAGACATCCTTCTTGTCCACACAATTGCAAGATAACTTGGATAGAAAAATGGAGAAACACTTGCTTCTTAGAAGAAGAGATCAAGGGACCTTTGTGTATGCCAATTTGAGGTAGGAAGTAGATTGAAAGAGGATCTCTCAATGTAATTCCAACAACATAAATTTGCTTTGATTCTATCCTATGGAATGCATGCCCATGGCTTCCTTTTATAGGCTAAATGGAGGCCAAGAAACATATAGATCCAAATGTGAACACTCTTGCTCATTGAACTAATTTCCCAAGTACATGAGAGAGGGTATTCAATGATCCAAGCATGTGAGGAGACCTTGTTCTAATTTTGGATCCAAGAGAGTTGTTTTGAGCCTTTAATGTGTCATGTAAGTAAGTGGTCTTATCATTTTGATAGTCGGGTGGGTTTCGATGGAAATCCCTTGCGGGTACACGCGGATAGTTGAATAGGAGGGTCATGCTAGTAGTATAGTTTTCCAATGCTTTTAGTCGCGTGATTTTTCATGCTAACTAATTTTAGCATTTGAGGGCTCATTCTATCATTTGGATCTAATGAGTATGCCTTTGGTGAGCTGAATTTTATATGTTGATGATGCCTTTCTACAAAATTAGCCTAAATGTTGCATGTATGTGAGATTTAAGCAGTAATAAATGCCCCTGATGTATGAGGTTTAGAGGGTACTGTAGGGCTGATAATGCATCATCTTTCCTTTTCTATCCATGTTCTAATAAGTTATCAAGCATTTGTAGGTTGAAAGACCTCTCCATGGGGGAAGGTTTTTGGTGATAACCATTGAAGCTGTAAAGAAAATATGGTGTCATATACAAATGATATAGGCATACCTATGCTCGTGAAAATATGTCAAAATAGATTAATATAAGATGATTCATAGGGGTCAATTCTTGATATTGATGTTGCAAGCATGAAGGTGGATTCGATCCTTGTATGAGTAAATGAATATTGGAAATGATGTGATTGGTGCCAAAGTAGAGGAACTGTTGATGATCATGAACATCCCATTGGGCTAGGGGACATGAAAAATGGTGAAGTTGTTGGGATAAATTCATTGTATCGAGTGTGTTTCTACCATGAATCATAAATGTGGACACTACTACCATTGGAAAGTACGACTTCCCCTGATGCAATAGAGTAGTTGACGTCAAGCATAGGGGAGACCACAAATTTAGGGGGAAATAATGATTTTCCCTACTTAGTTCAAGACCATCCCTTATATTGATGGGAAGGTGACCCCAAGGTACCACTACAACTACTGCAACTCTTGGAATATGATGTTTTGATGTAGATGAGAGCTGAAGCGTATGATAAGATGAGAGTGTTATCTTAAGAACCAAGACAATTTTGTAACCAATTCGGGAACTAACATTCCTGACACAAGACTGGTTGATAAGTGTGGGGCTCATGAATTCCCTTGATTAGTGTAAATAGTGTGGTGATTGATGGAAACATTCTTCATATGGTGGTGCATGGTGTAATGGAGAGAAACAAACTGCAAATGAAGGGATTTATCACAGACACGATACTTAAGAGGTAAGAGTGAAATGACAAAATGGATAATGTTGGGGTTAGCTGGACTCAAATACATCGATCAAGGGATACCAAGGGATGCCACCAAAAGAATAATGTGATAAATTCCCTGCATTTTTTTTGTGGATTGGGGGACACTTTGTACACAAAGAATGATTGGCGTGGTTCCCGCGATTTTGAGTGGGTTGGGGAACTAATTTATCTGGGTGGGATTCCCACAATTTTGAGTCAGTCGAGGAATCATTTTGATGATGATGAGATGGTTTTGTGAAAAACAAGAATATGGGTGCCCCATGAATCACTTCCATGCAGAATTTTCCTGCGGGAATAACTCAGTGGGATCAGTTTCTTCATAGGGTGGGGGCCCCATCGTTGTCTTCTCGAGGGTTGATGGTACGAGAAGCACAAATGATATATTTCTCATGAGGTGAATGAGAGGTTATCTATGAATCATAATAGTAACATGTGTTAGTGAATCTAAGGGATACGGGGAGTATAATGCAAGGTGACGATATGTAGTTTCTTCTTGACCAATTGGATGAGTGATTAGATTCCTCATACTTGTGGAGGTACAACATCGTGGGTGCCAAAATATGAAAGGGGTTGTAATGGTGCGCACACCCATGGGGGAACATGCTATTCTCGATGATGAAATTGATAATATGTTATGATCAAGGAGTAGGACCATATGGTTATCAACGACAATACTGGATAAATGTAATGTAAACAGAGGGAGAACGATGCCTAGATGCTAGGATGAGATGATATACTTGTGGTTGGAGTCCCTACACCATTTTTGTAAAATGTCAAATTGTTTTCTTGTTGCTAATCCTACACACATGGCACATATACCCAAGCATAATATTGATTATGACAAGAGAATTGGCAATGTAGGAAATTGACAAAAAACACAATGCACCTAGGGGATTCCTGTGACAATCAAAGGGGTGGTTTGGTGGAAACCATTGGTGGTGTGATGGATACTATTGATGTTGGAAATTGATGAAACTTATATTAATTGAAATATTATTTGCACATATGTGTGGAATCCCAAGTCGAACATCTTTGTGGGGGAGATTTTTGTCGGTTGTAAGATGGGTTACATCTCCTAAGGATACCCAAAAAATGGTAGAGGTCTTTAAGGAAAGAACTTATTCAAATATAGCCCATTAACAGGTTTGTTTAGAAGAACTCCATCAAGATCACCAAGTATATAAGAACCTTTGGGAAATCATTGTTTAACTATGTATGGGACGATCCATTTACACACGAACTTGTCAGGTCCTAGTTTTGTGTCCTTTTTGGCATTGAAAACAAGGACAAAATCGCCCTCATTGAAGGTGTGAGGGTGGACATGGAGGTCATAGTGGGTTTTGGAACAAATTTTTATGGATTCATTCTACTGTAAAGAGTCTCGACATTCCTCATCAAGATGCTCCAAGGTTAATAGTCATTGCTCCATTGTCGGGGTATTAGGCAATAGTTCGACAAATGATTGGAGGGTAGGGATCTAGCATTCAATAAGGAGGACTGCTTTGACTCCATGAACAAGGTGAAAAGGAGTAAAATCAATGGTGGTATTAACAGATGTTCGGTATTCGCATAGGGCAGGAAACAACATGTGATTCCAGTTGGATTTCCTTTTATTGACTGTTTGTTTAAGCATGGTTTTAATGATTTTGTTTACCGCTTCAACTTGTCCATTGGCTTGAGGGTAGCAAGAGGTAGAGAATTAATGTTTGAACCCTAATAAGGTGGAAAACTCCTCAAACATATCATTGTGGAAGTGATTTCCGTTATCTGAGAGTAATTGTTTGGGTACGCCAAAGCATGATATGACGTGGTGAAAGAAGAAGCGGACGATTGTAGTGCCACTGTAGTTAAATATAGGCATTGCTTAGACCCATTTAGTAAAGTAATAAATGGTGACAAATATGTACTTATGGCCTTGGGTTGATGTGGGATGGAATTCCATGAAATCGATTCCCCATTTGCAAAATGGGTCGACGGTGATAACTAGATGGAGATGGGCACGTGGTGCTTGTGTCTTGCAAGAAAAGACTTGAAAAATTGTGTAGTTTTTTAGTGCGTAACACAATATTTAAAAAGTGACGGCCAAAAATACCAGCCATGGAGGATTTTTCGGGCAATGGCCAATCCCAACAAGTGATCACCACAGAATCCACTGTGGCAATCATTGGCGATTTTTTTTACTTCTTCGTGGGATTGGCACCGACATAGAATGGTTTTTATCCCCCATCAATACAAGATGTCTCCAAGGAAGAGGTATCGAAGGGATTAGTGATGAATGCGACGAAGATCATCACAAGATAGATGTCGTGTGAATTTATGCATTCACAGATAGGTCAAGATATCGCCATACAATGGGTCGTCGTTAGTTAAGATGAACAAATGCTTGTCTAGGAAATTTTGTGTGCCTTAGTAGTGCGCTCTTGCAAAGATAATAAGCCCAATGATAGAGCTAAGTTCAAATGATATATTTTCCTACAGGTAAAATTTGTTTTTTCCTAGATTCTCGTTCCCTGATTGCATTGGGGTCAAAGAGGCATTTTGCGTCTTCACAATGGAATTGTTATATCAACCGTAAGGTTGAAAAGACCCTCATTTGGGGGGTTTTTAGACAAGATTTGGTTTATTCTTGGTTTTTATTTAGCCTTCGGTGTAAAAAAGGGTTTTGGATTTACGTATAGTTGTCTAGTATGGCTCTCTCTTCCAATCCTGATCTAAATCGGGGAGAAGGAAACATTGAGATCAAAAAATCATGAGAAGAGTGATTAGTCAAATGGAAGGGATGAGGCAAGCAATAGAGTATCTCAATATCTATATGGAAAAACAAAAAAATAAGCAAGAGTTTGAAGAAAATCTGAAATAGAAGAATTTGAAATATGAAAAAGCTTGCAGAAGACTCAAAAACGCACTACAATATTACCTTGGGATTTGCTTGAGGTTCGCAATCTATTGCTAGTCACTAAATTGTCTCCATTGGTTTAGTAAAAAATATAGTTGTTGAGGAGGAAACTATGGAACAAACAAATGTGCCATTGGTAGAGAATCCAAAAAATCGAGGAGATCATGGTATGGAGCAAGATGATGTTTCCATGGAGGAGGCCAATTCATGGAATAAATTTTGTTAATCTATTAGCTCATTTTTTTACTTGTACTCTATGGTTACTCGAACAATATATTAAGTAGTATAGTTTCAAGTTTTGCAGGAAGGTCTCAGGCCATTTTTTTCTATTATGTTATTTTGAAAAATTGTATATTGCCATATCTTCGTAGAAAAACTTTGATTAAATTTCGAAACATTATATAATCTTAGGCTATTTGGGTTTTTCATAGCCCCTTTAAAATATAAATCATCCATATTTCCATTAAAATAATAATAATAATAATAAATTAGCTTAAATCTCATCTAAGTAATATTATTCAATTGTTCAATTATTTTTAATAATGTTATATTAATTAAATATAATAATTTGTATTAATTAAAGAATATTAATAATGTAATTTTAAACTCTTATAATTTTCCTTTATTTAAACTAGGCATGTGAAAGCACTTGAAGAATGCCAATAAGAAATTTTGCAAACATGTAATAATAATACGGTAATATTGTATGATAAATCAAATAATCAATACCACATACAATTTCTTGTTTTGAGCACCCTCCCCTTTTAAGGATCAGTTGGAACTCCATGGAGCAATGGCATTTGAATTATGTGCAAATATACAACAATTTCATAAAACATAGATTTTTATTACATGGGCACACCACTATAATGCCCCATATCCAACAAACCAACACTAGGGCAGCACTCATAATGCACCTTGACACACTATTGACATGAAAGACACTTCCCAATGTAAACATTGATGATGGTAGTAAAAAAATGGAGTTTTTTATTTTTATTTTTAGCATTTTAAAATGACACAAATGTGAATCTAGTACAATGCAAGATGAGATGAAAAAATATAATGCATTCTAGAGTTCAAAATTATTATTAAAAAAAAAGAAGAAAAAGGGAAATTATACTAGGGTTGTGACGGCTATAGTGACACTAGATGTGTATTGTAGTAGTGAGTTAGGGACCCTAAAAAAAGAGAAAGACTAGGGAAAGGGGAAAATTCAAAGCGTTCCATGAGTAAATAGGTTGAAGAGAAAACAAAGGAATAAATCCATGAGGAAAGGAAGCACTATAGTAGAAAAATATATAGGGAAAAAAGAGACATTGAGAAAAAAAAAGTCAAAGAAACGAGACACTAGGAAATACACGAGGAATCCAAGCCAAAGTTTAAGCCTTATTCCAAGGATCAAAATTTTTGAAAGGTCTATCTTTGCAATTGGTTATTAATTTTGGAGACTCTCTCCATGTCATTAAGAAGGAAAAGAATCAAGTTGTAAAACAAGGGGACGGTTTAGGTTATGATATACAACATAATTGCTTGGAACCTTCAAGGTGTAAGAGAAGTCAAATTCCTACACATAAAAAGACATAATAGTAGTATGGTTGATCACTTAGAAAAAAAAGGTAATCAAGCTTGATAAAGGAGTATTGATGGTGTATACCAATGGTACCCTAGAATGCACATGGATTCCATAAAACAAAGTAGGTTTAGCATCCCTTTTTATAACAATAATGATAATAAAGGTTTAATTAAGCTTTGTAATCAACGAAAGCATGCCCTCCAAATGGTAGATTATAAGTACCAAGCATCAAGTATGGAACCATGTAAATTCATTACAAGCAAGTGAAATCCCTCTCCATCTCGTGCCCTTGGCTTCACTTCACATGATCTTCCTTCATGTTCAATCCTTGTATTTGGCTCTCTACTTGAGAATCAATAATGCAGGTGGGATTGTGTTTCACATTGTTGACTAGGGTGTGATCGTTTTTGTTGTGAAGGACTAATATATAGACACCATACTCAGTAATTCCAGTCAAGCAAGTGAAATTAGTAAGTCTCATGTGGTCATCCCTCTACTTCTAAACCCATGGAATATCTCTATTTTGCGCTTCAAATATTGGTTTAGTTTAAATTGGAGGGAAGCAATGTACATTGCTCACCCTCCCTCCTCCCCTCTATAGTTTTGAACATGGGAACGGGTTATACTCATTGAGGCATGTTTGGAATGAGATGGCCCATTGTTGTGGGGAAAATAGCCACAATGGTGGAAATGCTTCCCACAATGAGAGTATCCTCGAGGTTGCAACAATGATCCAGTATTGTTTTTGAGAATTAGTAACCAAAACCCCAAATGGCCAAGCAAACTCTTGATTAGAAACAAAAACAAAATAATAGGAAATAAACTGAAATAAAATGGGGGTAAGTGATCAAGCAAACAAGATGGAACAAGAGTGTGCCAAACCAAGTTTTTATTGACCAATTGTCTAGCTAAATACAATAGTGTCACCTAGGAGGTGAAGGCTTCAAGGGAAGCCAACAATATCCCTTAGGGAGGTCCTTATTGTCCACACAATTGCAAGATAACTTGGATAGAACAATGGAGAAACACTTGCTTCTTAGAGGAAGAGAGCACGAGAGCTTTGTGTATGCCAATTTGAAGTAGGAAGTAGATTGAAAGAGGAGCTCTTAATATAATTCCAACAACATAACTTTGCTTTTATATTCTCCTATGGAATGCATGCCCATGGATTTATTTTGTAGGCTAAATGGAGGCCAAGAAACATCTAGATCCAAATGTGAACACTCTTTCTCTTTCAACTGGTTTCCCAAGTACATGAGAATGGTTATTCAATGATCCAAGAATGTGAGGAGTCCCTATTTGAATTTTGGAGCCAAGAGAGTTGTTTTGAGCCTTCAATGTGTCATGGAAGTAAGTGGTCCCATCATTTTGACAATCGTGCAGGTTTTGAGGAAAATCCCTTGCAGGTACGTGCGGGTAACTGAATAGGAGGGTCATGCTAGTAGCGCAAGTTTCTCGTGCTTTTACTTGCGTGATTTTCCAAGTTGGATGATTTTGACATTTTAGGGCCCATTCTATCATTTGGATCTTATGGCGATGTCTTAGTTGAGCTGCATTTTGTATGTTGATGACATCTTTCTACAAGTTTATCCTAAAGGTTGCATGTATGTGAGATTTAAGTGTTAACATATGCCGCTTGATGTATGAGGTTCAGGGGGTATTGTAGGGTTGATAATGCATAATTGTCCATTTTATTTCCATGTTCAAATAATGTATCAAGCATTTGTGGGTTTAAATACCTACCCATGGGGGAGGGTTGTTGGTGATGACCATTGAATCTATAAAAAAAATATGGTGTTTTATACAAATTATACAAGCATACCTATTCTCATGAAAATATGTCAAAATAGATTACAATAAGAGGGGCCTGAGGGGTCAATTCTTGATAGTGATGCTACAAGGATAAAGGAGTCTTCAATCCTTGAATGAGTAAATGAATCCTGGAAATGATGTGACTAGTGCCAAAGAAGAGTAACTGTTGATGATCATAAACATCCCACTAGGGTGGGGGACTTGAACAATGGTGAATTTGTTGGGATAACTTCATTATATCAGGTGTGTTTCTACCATGAATCATAAATGTGGACATTGTTGTCGTGAGAACGTACGACTCCCCTTGATGCAATAGAGTTGTTGATGTCGAGCATAGGGGATACCACCAATTTAGGGAGAAATAATGATTCTCCCTACTTAGTCTGAGGCCATCCATTATATGGATGATAAGGGGACCCCAAGGTACCACTGCAACTACTACAACTCTCAAAATATGATTTTTTGATGTAGATGAGAGATAAAGCATATGATAAGACGAGAGTGTTATCTCAAGAACTAAGGCCATTTTGTAACCAACTGGGGAACTAACATTCCTGACACAAGACTGGTTGATGAGCGTGGGGCTCATGACTTCCTTTGTTTGATGTAAACAAGGGGGAGTGATTGATGCTAGCATTCTCTACATGGTGGTGCAGGGTGTAATGGAGGGAAACAAACTACAGATGAAGGGATTTATCGGAGACATGATACTTTTGAGGTAAGAGAGAATGAAAAAATAGATAATGATGGGGTTAGGTGGACTCAAATACATCAATCAAGGGAGACCAAGGGATGCCTCCAAAATATTATTGTGATGAATTCCCCACGGTTTTTTTATGGATTACAGGACACTTTGTACACAAAGAATGATTAGTTTCGTTCCCACGGTTTTGAGTGGGTTGGGTACCAATTTGTATGGGTGGGATTCCCATGATTTTGAGTGAGTTGGGGAATCATTTTGATGATGATGGTTTTGTTCAAAATGAGAAGGCGGGTGCCCCATGAATCACTTCCATGCAGAATGTTCATGTGGGAATAAATGAGTGGGATTGGTGTCTTCAGAGGGTGTGGGCCCCGTCGGTGTCTTCTCAACGGTTGATGGTACAAGAAGTGCAAATGGTATATTTCTCATGAGAGGAATCAGAGGTTATCTATGAATCATAATCATAACATGTGTTGGTAAATATGAGGGATACGGGGAGTATAATGCAAGGTGACGATATGCGATTTATTCTTGACCAATTGGATGAGTGATTAGATTCCTTATACTTGTGGGGGTTCAACATCGTGGGTGCCAAAATATGAAAGGATTTGTAATGGTGCGCAAACCCAGGGGGGAGCATGATATTCTCGATGACAACATTGATAATATCTTATTATCAAGAAGTAGGACCATATGGTTATCAACGGGAATACTAGATAAATGCAATGTAGACATAGGGAGAACATTGCCTAGATGCTAGGATGAGATGATATACTTGTGGTTGGAGTCCCTGCACCATTGTTGTAAAATGACAAATTGCTTTTTTTTTGCTAATCCTACACACACGGTGCACATACCCAAGCATAATATTTATTATGACAAGAGTATTAAAAATGCGGGAAATTGATAAGAAACATAGCGCACTTGGGGGATGGTTGTGACAATCATAGGGGTGGTTTGGTGGAAACCATTGGTGGTGTGATGGAGACTGTTGCTGTTGGGAATAGGTGCAAATTATCTTGATTGAAATATTGTTTTCACATATTTTTGGCATTCCAACTTGATCGGATTTTTGGGGGAAACATTTTCGATTGTAATGCAAATTACATCTCCTAGGGATACCCAACAAATTGTAGAGGTATTTATGGAAAGAAACTCTTTAGATATAGCCCATTGATAGGGTTGTTTAGGATAAATCCATCAAGATCAATGAGTATGTAAGCTCTTTTGGGAAAGCATTATTTATCTATGTATGGGTCGGTCCATTTAGACACAAACTTGCTAGGTCCTGGTTTTGTGTCTTTTTTGGCATTGAAAACAAGGAAAAAATCGCCCTCGTTGAAGGTGCGAGGGTGGACATGGTAGTCATAGTGGGTTTTGGAATGAAGTTTCATGGCTTCGTTCTACTATAAAGAGTCTCAACGTTCCTCATCCAGATGATCCAAGGTTAATAAGTGTTGCTCCAAGGCCATGGTATCAGGTAATAGTTCAACGGATGATTGGAGGGTACGGATCTGGCATTCAATAGGGAGGATTGCTTCGAATCCATGAACAAGGTGAAAATGAGTAAAATCAGTGGTGGTATTTATTGATTTTTTATATTCCCACAAGGCAGGAAACAACATGTGATTCTAGTTGCATTTGTTTTTATTGACCGTTCGTTGAAGCATGGTTTTAATGATTTGTTTACCACTTCAACTTCTCCATTGGCTTGAGGGTAGTAAGAGGTAGAGAATTCATGTTTGAACCCTAATAAAGTGGATAAATCCTCAAACGTCTCATTGTGGAAGTGAGTTACGTTATCTGAGACTAATTGTTTAGGTACGCCAAAGCATGATATGATGTGGTTAAAGAAGAAGCAGATGGTTGCAGTGCCAGTGTAGTCAAAGGTAAGAATTGCTTCATCCTATTTAGCAAAGTAACCAATGGTGGCGATGATGTACTTATGGACTTGCGTTGGTGCAGGATGACACTCCATGAAATTGATTCCCCATTTGCAAAATGGGTCAATAGTGATAGTTGGATGGAGTGGGGCAGGTGGTGCTCGTGTCTTGCAAGAAAATACTTGACTATTTGTGCAATGTTTGATTGTGTAACACAATATTTAAATAGTGAGGGCAAAAAATACTCGGCATGGAGGATTTTTGGGGAAGTGGCCAATCCTGACAAGTGGCCACCACGAGCTCCACTGTGGCAATCATTGATGACTTTTTTGGCCTCTTCGTGAGATTGGCACTACTGTAGAATTGTTTCAATTCCCCATCAATACAAGATGTTACCTAGGAAGAGATATCGAGGGGCTTGGTGGTGAATGCAGCAACGATCATCACAGGATAGATGTGGGGTGAATTTATGCATTCACAAATAGGTCAAGGTATCGCCATACCATGGGTCGTCATTGGTTAAGACGAACATATGCTTGTCTAGGAATTTTTTTGTGCCTTGGTGGTGCATCCTTGCAAAGACAATAAGACCAACGATAGAGCTAAGTTCAAATGATATATTTTCCTAGAGGTAAAATTTGGTTTGGCCTATATTCTTGTTCCCTGATAATATTGGGGTCAAAGAGACATTTTGGGTCTTCACAATGGAATTGTTATATCAACCCTAAGGTTGAGCAGACCCTCTTTTGGGGGGTTTTTAAACAAGCTTTGGTTTATTCTTGGTTTTAATTTAGCCTTTGATTCATAAAATGGTTTTGGGTTTATGTATATTTGTCTAGTATGGCTCACTCTTCCAATCTTGGTCTAAATGGGGGAGAAGGAAAATTTGAGATCAAAAAATCCTCAGAAGAATGACTGGTCAATTGGAAGGGATTAGGAAAGCAATAGAGTATCTCAATATCCATATGGAAAAACAAGAAAATAAGCAGGAGCTCGAAGAAAATCTTAAATATAAGAATTTGAAATATGAAAAAGCTTGCAAAAGACTCAAAAATGCACTACAATATTATCTTGGGGTTTTCTTGAGGTTCGCAATCTATTGCTAGTCACTAAATTGTCTCCATTGGTTCAGTAAAAGATATAGTTGGTGAAGAGGAAACTGTGAAGCAAGAAAATGTTCCATTGGTAGAGAAGCCAAACTTTCAAGGAGATCATGATATGGAGCAGGATGATGTGTCCATGGAGGAGACCCATTCATGGCATAAATTTTGTTAATCTATTAGCTCATGTTTTTTACTTATACTCTATGGTTACTCGAACAGTATATTAAGTAGTATAATTTTAGGTTTTGTAGGAAATCCTGAGACCATGTTTTTCTATTATGTTATTTTGAAAAACTGTATATTGTCATATCTTTGTAGAAAAAATTTAATTAAAATTTGAAACATTAATAATCTTAGGCTATTTGGGTTCTCCATAACCCCTTTAGAATATAAATCCTCCTTATTTCTATTAAAATAATAATAATAATAAATTAAATTAAATTCCATCTAATTAATATCATTTAATTAATATCATTCAATTGTTCAATTATTTTTAATAATGTTATATTAACTAAATATTTTAATTTGTATTAATTAAAGAATATCAATAAAGTAATTTTAAACTCTTATAATTTTCCTTTATTTAAACTTAGCATGTGAAAGCATTTAAAGAATGCTAATAAGAAATATTAGCAAACATGTAATAATAATAAGGTAATATTGTACGATAAATCAAATAATCAATACCACAAACAATGTCCTGTTTTGAGCACCCTCCCCTTTTAAGGATTAGTTGGAACTCCATTGAGCAATGGCATTTGAATTATGTGCAAATATACAACAATTTCATAAAACATAGATTTTTTATTACATGGACACACCACTATAATCCCCCATATCCAACGGATCAACACTAGGGAAGCACTCATAATGCACCTTGACACACTATTGACACGAAAGACACTTTCCAATGTAAACATTGATGATGATGATAATAAAAAATGGAGTATTTTTTTTTCTAGCATTGTAAAATGAAGCAAATGTGAATATAGTACAATGCAAGATGTGACGAATAAAGATAATGCATTCTAGAGTTCGAAATTATTATTAAAAAATAAAAGAAAAAGGAAATTATAATAGGGTTGTGAGGGTTATAGTGGCACTAGCTATGTATTCTAGTAGTGAGTTAGGGAGCTTGGAAAAAGAGGACCAAGAAAAAGGGGCAAAGTCAAAGCACTTCATGATTAAAGAGGTTGAAGAGAAAAAGGCATAAATCCTTGAGGAAAGGAAAGACTTTAGTAGAAAAAAGATATGGAGAAAAGAGACATTGAGAAAAAAAAAAAGAGAAACTAGGAAATATAAAAGGACAAAAAAATGTGACCTTGAGAAAGGTGAGATGGAAGAATAGAACCAGGAAGGAAATGTATTAGCGAGGGAATTGGACATAACAAAGGGGGTGGGGAGAGATATTAGAGAAACACACATTATTAAAAAAGAGAATGAGGAAAGAAATCCATTAGTGAAGAACTTGGATAAAGCAAAGGAGGTGGGACTCGAGATATAAGAGAAAACATATTATTATGTGTTTCTCTAATATCTCCTCACAACCCACACTCATGTGTTTTCTCTAATGTCTCTTCCCAACCCGACCCTCACGTGTTTTCCCTAATATCTCTTACCAACCACACCCTCATATAATGTGTTTTCTCTAACATTCCCCATGCCCCAATCATCATATGAGGTTTGTTATTATTTGTGTTCTCTAATATATCCTCCCATCCCCACCCCATATCTAATATATCCTTCCATACCCACCCCCATATGAAGGTGGGGATGGGGAAAGTATTAGAGAAAAAACATAATAATGTGTTTTCTCCAATATAACCCCCAACCCCCTTTACTCTATCCAAGTCCTTCATTAATGTGTTTCCTTCCCATTATCTTTTTTCTATCTTACCCTTCTTAAGGTCACCTTTCTATATCTCCTTGTTTTTCTTAGTGTCTTCTTTCTCTATATCTTTTCTTTTCTCAATTTATTTTTTCTCCACATCTTCTTTTCTACTAGAGTCCTTGCTTTCCTCAAGCCTAGAGTCCTTGCTTTCCTCACGCCTTTGTTCCTTTGCTTTCTCTTCATCCTCATTACTCACGGAGTGCTTTGTCTTTACCCCTTTTCTTGATCCTCCTCTTTTTCTGGAGTCCCTAACTCACTAATAAAATACATGACTATAGTGTCACTATGTCCCTCACAACCCTAGTTCAATTTGTTTTTTTATAATAATTTTTAAACTCCCGCATGTGTTTTGTTCTTCCATCATACTAGTATCATATTTGCATCATTTTATGATGTAATAATAATAATAATAATAATAAACTCCAATATCTTCCCCCACCTTGACCCCTACCCTCATATGAGGGTGGGGGTGGGCAAAGATATTGGAGAAATGCATTATTAAGGGTCGATGTGGGGGGAGACATTAACGTGTAACGTGTTTTCTCTAATATCCTCTCCACCTCCATCCTAAACAAAATGATAAGGACAAAGGAGAGGAACATACAAAGTCAAAGGATAAGCAATTAGAATACATGGTAACAAAGGTCAAAGTAGTTGAAGACAAAGGATAAGCAATTAGAATACGTGGTAACAAAGGTCAAAGTAGTTGAAGACAAAGCAAAGGATAATAGAGAGATGACGAAAGAGGATAGGAATTAGAAACAATGGAACTGCATTGAAGGCCCAGAGAATGGAATGAGGAAGAACCAAATTCCAAGCAAGGACAAAAGAAATCGAAAAGCATCAATGACAACAAAGAAGAAACCATAAAAGGTAATAAAATATCATTTTTGTGTAATTAAAATACAGATAAATATGGAACTATGAAAAAGAAAATGTGGGAACAAATAAGGCATTGCAATGTAACCAAGAGGTTACCATGTGTTAAATATTCGAATAAGTCTTGCAACCATCCCTCTACATAATTCTGCTACCATGTGTTAAATAAATATTCGAATAACTATGGAAACCAACCCTCTCCATAAGTCCTCTAGCATAGTCATATTCATCTTCTAGTAGAGCCTGAGTGGGCCTAATGGTTAAGAACGTGTGTTCCTTCCTAGAAGGTCATAGTTTTAAATCGGGAGGGGGGTAGGGTTGTGAAAATACTCACAGCAAATCTAAGAGATGATGTATACCTCACAAGAGTAATTATGATTAAGTAGGAAAATAGAAGAAGAGTGGTCAATGCAGTATAATGAGCAACAGAATAATATGGTACAGTAGAACTCGGATAGAAGCAATAATACTTCACACACACTAATTAATTAATCACAGTATGGACAAATAAATAGTACAAGCATGAGGATTCGAATGCCTAAGGTGGAAATTCGAATTAGCCTTAATGGAGTGATCAAAATATCACTGGAGTGTCATCGGAGCACAACTAGGAGTCCTCATGATCATCAGTGGAGTCATCAATGCACAAGTAACTGTCAACTGTCAATCAAACTGAGTCTAACTGAGTGTAGTAGGTGTAACTGAATGTAACTAGCACATGGAGACACTAACTGGATGAAGGAGGCTCAGTGGAGGATGTAGTAAGAGCTTACTAGAGTCAGAATAGGCAGTTTAGTCTCATTGGAGGTCCATCGGAGTGATAAGGTCAGTAAAGAGTCAGTTAATCCTTAAATCAAGGAAGTAACTGAAGATAACTTAATATAACTGAATATAACTGGACTGGTAGGTGAAGAAGGCGCCTTTGTCATGCAGTGGAGCAAAGGAGGGCACATTAATCACTGGGAGGGCTGAAACTGCAAGGAAGGAAGCTCTCGGGGCTAGCTCACTGAGGGCTAGGTGCTGGTGTTGATGATTGGAATGCATGCAAAATGCATGCATGACTGAAAATGCAAACAATGGAAATGCTGCTAGAACTAGGATGGAGTATAGGAATATCCTAACAAGGGTATGTACACCTATGTAGACTTTAGCAGTTAAATCCCTACACAAAGGGGGTCCCTTGTCCCCCAAACAATGGGGTCTCATACACCAAATTGGTGTCTCGCTTGGCGGTGACCTTAAAAATAGATTATTATGATGATGATGATGATGATTATCATCATCGTCATCATCATCATCTAAGTTCATCGAATTTGCAATTCCTCTTAATAATTAATTTTAAAGGAAATATTTCAAGGTAAAATGGTCTACATGTAACCTCATTTCAAGCATTGAGGCTCTAGATTTCATATGCATTATCACTGAGGCATTTCCTTGAGTAAAACCAATTATTGGCTTATAAACTTAACTATGATTGTCACTTAAACTCACTCGATGTGGAAAGCACCTTCATTTTCAAAAGCTCCAACCTCTTTTTAAAAATAACTTCAGCTAAAATATTTATAAGGCAAGTGAACATTGTAAATGATTATATAAATGGAAAGATAAAAACCGAAAATAATAAATATTTCAATCAATCATTATATTTTCATCCATATAAAAAGTGATGCAAAAAATCAAATCCATGTTCAATGAATAAACAATGATTGTAATATAGAAAGTGATTAACCTCATGCAATGGAAAAGATCGATTGAAGAAATTGTTAGCTACCATCTTCTTATTTAAACAAGAGCCATGAGATGGCAATGTCCCCGCAGTTGCTAATAGGGATAACAACTATTGACATAAGATAGAAGCTATAAAAATATGATACTCTTGCCACAAAATTGTAATCGGAAAAAAATTATTTTGCCACAAAATTATCTAGCCATCGAACCTTAAGTTTCTTGCAATGAATAAGATGATGAAACTTAAAATTTTATCATAATTTCATATATCATGTAAATTTTGCTTCTTTTAAATCAATTTATTAAACCATAATTTTGTTAAAATATATAGTTTGCACTTAACTTATGGCAAACACTTTATTTTTGGGATATTTATACCATGTTATAATGGATTGAACTGAAATCAAATTAATTTTATAACGTGTTAATATTTTAAATTTTTTATGTGGTTGATGTGATATTTATTTACAATATTCTCACCGCAGGGACAGAAAGGCGTCCCATCCAGCTACTGTGGGATAATGTGCACCTTAGGTTTTTCTTTTGGATTTAGGTAATTGCAATTTCAATAATGTCGATGTCTCAATAAAAAAATGATGTAATAAAATTCGATCACAAAATTGTTAAAAAAACACTATATAAATCATTTGTAAAAAAGTGATATATCAAAAGCCCACAACAAAAATTACAGGAAATAATACAATTAACGAAAAAATGTTGAAAATAGAACAATTTGAGCCACAAATTTCAATATTTGGGTGTGGGCGAGCTCTCCTAATCATTATCCAAAACTATTTAGAATATAATGTCATGGTGAATAAATGGGCAATGCTACTTTCACTTTTTCTAGATGAATGTGCAATTGAGAGTTTAGAATGACAATGTTCCTTTTATTACTAGTAGACACGTCTTCAATTTTTGTTGTGTTATATCTTTATGTAAATGCATGCTACTTTCCAACTATTCAATTTAATTATTGTTTGTTTCATCTTTATTGACATCTACTTTCCTTGTCATTGTAGTTTTTATGTCTTACGTTAACAGAATTATAATGTTACAAACCAACAATATTTTTTTACCTTGTGCCATACTAGGCTTACTTGTACTAAAAAGACAGGAGCTTTAGCCCACTCAATGGCTCATTTTAATTAAAGACCTATACCCACACATGTAACTGGTCTTTAAATCTCGAAAATGTGCATCCAACAGTAGCTGTAACGAGTCTTACCCATTGAGATATGCTACTGTTGGATGCTTTATAAGACACAGATTAATGTTGTAGGAGGTTCTCCATTAGCATACAGCGGGTTGGACTCTTACTGCACAAACTTGTAAGCACTATAAGGGTTGGATTTCCTAAGGGAATTTTGGATCAGTGAAGGGAAATTCCTTCCTTGTGTTGTGTGGGGTAGTTGGAAGGAGTACCATGGTTGTGATGGCTTAGTGAGACCCCTGTAGAGCTCTAGTTGAAATTTTGGCTAAGCATAGTGAGCATAATGGGTTGTGGGCTGAGAGAGAGAGAAGCATGTAGGTGTTTCTTTACGCCCCGATGGCCTCTCAACGGAAAGAGTATATACTGGACAGAGTGCCTATGGATGGGTGAAAAATTGCTCTTACACATCTAGTTGCTTGGATCTTCTCTATTTAAAGATATGTATTATGATGTATTTGATGTGCAATGATTTTTATTCATATACCTATAACAATTGTGCTTGGGATTTCATTTTATGTGTGTGTGGGTCATTTTATTTTCGTTGTGAGTTTTTATTTTATGTCTGCACATGCATTTAGTTGTATGAATTCATCGATTATGGCTATTGGGCGAAATTTAGAGGCCCCGATTCAGTTAATGTCCCCTCCTGCTGGCCGGATTGGGGGATGGGGACGATATAGAGTGGTATCAGAGCTTCTGGTTATAACACTTGAGTTGTATGGGTCGTGAATGCACAGTTACAGGCATAAATCAGAAAACGCCTTTGTGAAAAATGAGTTATGTTATCGAACGGATAAAAGTTCAACAATAACTTTGATTTAAATCCGAAATTTTATAATAATAAAAATGGATAATTCTAAGTGGGCCCCACCCATGAAATGTGGATGGGTGACGTGGAGGATCCATGTGGGTAGAAGGTATGATGTGTACATGCCACATCGGAACCACACGCAGAAGATTGCTCAGGATGGAATGCAGGGGTAGATGAAGATCCAATTGATGAATGATAAGGTAGATCAACGGTTGTAGTTGATCGTGTAGAGATGAATTGTGCAGTGGTTAGTAGTGGGTGATTGAAATATGACCGTCTGATGGAAGGGAAGATCGATAGTTGAGGATCACTGCGCCCTGGGAAAGTGCTTGGTGGTTAATAGCAGGCGGGCACAGATCTGACCGTCAGATCTTATGGAAGATCAATGATCCAGACTCATCGTGCACCGATAAAGTGCCTGGTGTTTAATTCAGGACTGTGCCCAAAACCAACCAGGACGCATGGCCTCCTTTGATTGACCACACGTCCACGAGATTTGTTTTATGAAACCGCTTCAAAAGGGCGCGTTACCGCTTATGGTAAAGAGAAAACTGTCGACGCGCTCTCGCTCAAGGTTTGATGGTATGGCAGCGTGGTGGCTGGTAGAAGGTGACATGGTTGTGTCACGGGGTGACGGGTGGGCCTGTCTGACACCTCGACAAGGACGTGTCAGGCCACGTCGGGACCTTTCCAGGTCATCAAAAATTACATTTTTATTATGCGCCAAATTGATTTATTTACGAAAAAAAAAAAAAAGGGCGCTACCCTCGACCCGCTAGAGGCTGCAAGGGGGCAAGCCCCCTTGACCCCCATTTTTCTTGTTTTTAATCAACTAGATGGGATTTGGAGTTTAGCATCGGCCATTAGAGCAGCAACATTTGGTCACATTTGAACTATGAGGGGATGCTACAGGACTGCAGAATTTTCTAAGTCTGGAAGAAAGTTGAGAAAAACAAAAGTAGTCAATTCTAGAAGTTCATAGTAGGTGACTGGAGCATTAGTTCAGAGAACTGAAAAATTGTTGAGTAATCTTGGTTGTATGTATTATCTAAGCAAATAGAGCAATTGTTCTGGTTCTCCATAAATTTCCTTCTGCAGGTGTCTGAAGTTGGCCTCTGGAGCTAAATGCACCTACAGGAAAAGTGCATAATTTGGGCCAAATTAGCAATTTTGAAGGATTGTAACTTTGTCCTCAGAAGTCAGATATGGGAATATTTATAGTCATGTAAATCTTGTCCAATGGGGAACAATTTTATAGAGTTATATTATGAATTCTCAATTCATATGCTTCTATGATTTTATCTAAAAAGTGCATGTAGCCACAATTGACAAAAATTGTCATTTTCCAAAATACATGAGAATTGAATTTTATTTTGTACTAAATCTAACAAATGTGTTTATATCAACACTTTTGCATATTCAGAACCATATAAATGATTGTGATCAAGCCCTTCATCTCATAGGAAGAAGAGGAAGAGGTATTCAAAGAACAACTCACATGAAGAATTTAGGAAGGCCAAACCTCCTACATTTAATGGTGAGATAAAATATGGTCATGAAGCTGAGGTTTGGCTTCTGGGGATGATGAAGTATTTCCAAGTCCAAGACTACTTTGTTAATATGTAAGCAAGAGTGGCTATCTTCAATCTGAATGGGAGAGCATATACATGGTGGGATCACCTTAGGCAAGTGAAGAAGATCAATGAAAGGAAGATAGTGTGGAAGCAATTCTTGGAAATGCTTCAAACAAAAGTACCTCTCTGTTAGGTACTATGATGGAAAAATTAAAGAATTATGTGAGTTGAAGTTGGGACAAATGACTATGGAGGAGTATGCAAATAAATTTTTGGAGCTGCTAAGATATGTCAAGTATATCAGGGATGATAAGGTAAAAATTTAGTGCTTTCTAAGTGGGCTTCCTCAATCCTACAAAGATAGAATTGAATTTGATGGGCCTCAAACTCTAGATGAAACCATAAGGAAGGACAAGTATTGTTATGATCAAGCCAAAATCAAGCCAGAGTTCCATAAGGCATGGAAGGACAAGAAGAATGAGAAGTTTGAGCAAATGAAGAAGGGGTTCAATCCTCCTCATTTCAGAAATCAGCCAAGGAAGCCACCACAAGTTGTGACAAAGACAGCTAAGATAATGGGAGACAAGCCAAGAGAACCACTTCATTGTTGGAGATGTGGAGAGGACCATTTGCTTAGAAATTGTCTGCATTGGAATGAGAGTGCAAAGCAAGTTCACAACATTCAAGAGGCTAAAACAATGGGTCAAGTTGCAAGGGTTGTCCCTAGGATCTATGCAGCACTAGCGGACCGCCAAGCAGATCATCAATCAACTGTGGTTGAGGTTGAAGGTAAGATTGATAAGAAATCTATTTCTATTTTGATTGACCCTAAATCTACTCACAGTTATATCAATCCTAAAATTGTTGAGATTTTTGCTTTTAAGAGAACCAAACATAGTTAGTCATGGTTGGTTCAACTAGCCATGGGAACCAAGAGAAAAGTTAGTGAAATGGTGGAGAAAAGTCCATTGGAAATAGGTGGACTATCCACTTGTGCAAATTTGAATATTTTACCACTTGGTTTATATGACATTCTCATTGGAATGGACTGGTTGGAAGCACCTAGAATTAAACTTGACTGCTACAACAAGAGTTTTGAGTGCATTGATGATGAAGAAAACCCAAGGGTTGTGAAATGAATTCCAAAAAAAATTTATGTTAGGCATATTTCAGCCATGCAACTGAAGAAGTTTTGTAGAAAAAGTTGTCAATTGTATGCAACTCATATATTGGAAAAATCATAAAATGAAATTCCAAAATTGGAAGACTATCATGTGCTACAAGAATTCAAGGATGTGTTTCCTGATGAAGTGTTAGGACTACCTCCCAAGAAGGACATTGATTTCACAATTGATCTTGTGCCATGAGTTGCGCCAGTTTCTAAGACACCTTATAAAATGAGCACACCAGAATTATTAGAGTTGAAAATGCAATTGCAAGAATTATTGAAAAAAAATACATAAGTTCAAGTGTGTCTCCATGGGGAGCACCTGTATTATTTGTGAAGAAAAAAAATGGTACACTCAAGTTATGCATTGATTACAGGCAATTTAATAAAGTGGTAGTGAAGAACAAGTACCCATTTCCTCGAATTGATGATTTTTTTTATCAAATTAGAGGAGCCAAAGTATTTCCAAATATTGACTTGAGGTCTGGTTACCATCAAGTAAGGATCAAGGAAGAAGATATTCACAAGTCAGCCTTTAGAACAAGGTATGGACACTATGAATTTGTAGTGGTGTCATTTGGTCTCACTAATGCACCAGCTACCTTCATGTGTCTCATGAATAGCATTTTCCACAATTATTTGGACAAATTTGTTCTTTTTTTCTAGATGGCATTCTTATTTATTATAAGAATGAGGAGGAACATGAGGAACATTTGAGAATGGATTTGCAATTTTTAAGGGAACATAAGTTGTATGCAAAGTTGAGCAAATATGAATTTTAAAAAAATAGAATTCATTATTTGGGTCACATTATTTCAGAGGGAGGGATATAAGTGGATCCGGAAAAGATTGAAGCCATCATGAATTGGGCAACTCCAAAGAATGTCATGGATGTGAGATCTTTTATGGGTCTTGCTGGTTACTATAGAAGATTCATTGAAGGATTCTCCCAGGCTACACACCCAATCACTTCTTTGCAAAAGAAGGGAACAAAATTTGAATGGACCCATAAATGTGAGGAAAGATTCCAACTGTTGAAGAAGCTTCTCACAAGTGCTCCAATTGTGAAAATTGCAGACCTAGAAAAAGAATTTGTGGTGTGTACAGATGCGTGTAAACAAGGACTTGGAGGAGTTCTCATGCAAGAAAATCGTGTGGTGCGTCATGAGTCTAGAAAATTAAAAGAGCATGAAAATAATTATGCCACACATGGTTTGGAACTTGTAGCCATAATTCATGCTTTAAAAATGTGGAGACATTATTTAATAGGCAAAAAATTTGAATTGAGGACAGACCATTGTAGTCTGGAATTTTTTTTGAGCAGCCAACATTAAATTCAAGACAAGCTAGATGGATGGAATTTTATGTGAATTTGGTTTTGAGATCAAACACATAAAAGGAAAAGAAAATAAAGTGGTTGATGCACTCAGCATAAAGGTGCATGAAATGCATGTCGCATCCATCACAACTTGCCAATCATATTGAAGACAACAAAATTCTCTTGCCGAAGATGAATCATATGTGCAAATAAAAGAAAAATTGTAGTAATGAAATTTTGAAAAGAGATATGAAGGGTATCATTTGGAAGATGATGAACTTCTTATTTATAAAAATAAAATTTATATTCCAAATGTGGCAAACTTGAGGAAAATTATTATGGATGAAATCCATAAAATGCCATATTCTGCTCACCCGAGATATCAGAAAACAATTGCTACAGCTAGGAAACAATATTTTGGGCCAGGGATGAATAAGGATATTGTTGAGTATATATCTAAATGTATGAAGTGTCAACAAGTGAAAGTTGGACATCAACACCCAGCAGGTTTGTTGCATCCTTTGCCAATTCCAGAATGGAAATGAGAAGTAATTTCCATGGATTTTATTACAGGATTGTCAATGAGTGTGAGACAACATGATTCTATCATGGTTGTGGTGGATAAATTGTCAAAATCAACATACTTTATTCCAGTTAAATCGACATATAAAGCAAATGCCATTGCAAGGATTTTTATGAAGGAAATTTTCAGATTGCATGGATTTCCTAAGGCAATAATTTCAGACAGAGATACTAAGTTCACTTCCAATTTTTGGAAAAGTCTTTTTGCAGATTTGGGAACACAATTGAACTTTAACACTGTCTATCATCCACAAACAGATTGGAAAACTAAAAGAGTAAATCAAGTGCTTGAGGACATGCTTCACACATATGTGATGGACAAACCATCCAAGTGGGAAGATTATCTACACTTGGTAGAGTTTGCATATAATAATGGGCAACAAGCTTCGTTGGGCATGAGTCCATTTGAAGTTTTATATGGAAGAAAGTGTAGAACACCAGTGACATGGGATAATCTAGTGAATAGAATTGTAATTGGAACAAAATTACTTAAGGAAATGGAACAAGAGATTGCAAAAATTATGTAGAATTTAAAGGCAGCCCAAGATAGGCAGAAAATCTATGCAAGAAGAATAGAATGCATAAAGAATTCAGTGTTGGGGATCATGTTTACCTTAGATTGAGGCCAAGGAAGAGTTCCTTGAAACTTGTAAGTTGTGCCAAGCTGTCTCCAAGATATTGTGGGCCATTTGAAGTGCTTAAAAGAATAGGGTCGATTTCATATAGAATTACATTGCCTGTTAACACTAGAGCTCATAATTTTTTTCATGTTTCTTTGCTTAAGAAATATATACATGATCCTAACCATGTGATTGATTGGGATGTGATTCAGGTGGAACCCGAGGGAGAGTTCCAAACCGAGCCACTATGCATCCTAAACAGGAAGGTAACATTACTCTGGAACCGAGCCATTGGACAGGTAAATGTGCAATGGAAGCATTTCGGTCCCAATGAGGCTACGTGGGAGTTGGAGGATGCCATGAAAGATACATACCTATTTTCGTTCTAATTTTGAGCAAACACCGATGATGGTGTTATTCCAAGAGGGGGGGATTGTAATACCCATGGTTTTGACTTGGAATGTATTTAATCAAAATTATGTAAATATGATAGTATGGATTCCTAGTGTGGAGTTCAAGGCCAAGGCCCAACTAGTGAATGGCTAGGCATGTATGATGTATATATTTATTTTGGACCATATGATTGGCTTATCATTCCAATTCGAAAAGTATGTAAATATTATGCTGAAAATTAATAAAATGGTCCAAGATGGATGTGTAAAGAGCACTAAAGGGGCTATGATTCCACCAGAGGGGAAGAGGAAGGGGGCCTATGGGGAAACCAAATCCTATGCTGCCATGTGTCAACCTTAGAGCTCATCCAAAATCTGCCATGTGCCTTAAATAAGCCAATTACCTTCTCTTGACTATTAAATCCAATCATTGAATGCATGTGGGAGCTTGGTGGGGAAAGTCATCTCATGTAGTTATTGAAGCATGGGAGTTGTGACAGTTATGTCTGTTGTCAGCAGTCTTGTTTCTTCTATGGTCAGAATCTATGTCAGTTGTCTTTTCACCTCACCTCATATCCTTGGATTCAACACTCTTTTGATCATTCACTGTCATTCTCTCATGCATGCTGCTACACTATGTAGATTTCTCCATTTTTTTGTTGTTCATGACCATTACCAAATTGTGTTTAACCCAGAAATTCAAATTTGCAGACAAAGCTGCATTTTTGGAAGAGAAAATAAACGGTTGTAGGTGAGCATGGAGGTTAGGAAAGTTAGGATCCTTGCCCATTGAGATCTTCTACTGTTGGATGCTTGACAAGCCATAGATTAATGTTGGAGGAGGTTCTCCATTAGCATACAACATGTTGGACTCTTATTGCACACACTGGTAAGCACTGTAAGTGTTGGATTTCCTGAGGGAATTGTGGATCATTGAAGGGAAATGCCTTCTTTGTGTTGTGTGGGGCAGTTTGAAGGAGTGTCATGGTTGTGATGGCTTAGTGAGACCCTGTAGAGCTCTAGTTGAGCTTTTGGCTAAGCATAGTGAGAATAATGGGTTGTGGGTTGAGAGAGAGAATCTTGTAGGTGTTCCCTTATGCCTTGGTGGCCTCATAGCCCATCTTGGGGGTGGCTTCTCAGCAGAAATAGTATATGCTGAACATAGTGCCTATGGCTGGGTGGAAAATCGCTCTTACATAACCAGTGGTTTGGATCTTCTTTGGTTAAAGATAAGTATTCTGATGTATTTGATGTGCAATGATTTTTATTCATATGCATGTAACAATTGTGCTTGGAATTGTATTTTATGTGTGTGTGGATCATTTTATTTCCGCTGTGTTTTTATTTTTCCTGCATATGCATTTAGTTGTATGAATTCGTCAATTATGTGTTAGAAAAACAAGATCACAAAGAAATAACAATAAACAAGATGCAAATATAAATCACATAAACACAATACAAGATAGACACCAATATAATGTGGTTCACCCAATATGGACTACGTCCACGGAAAAATTGCCAATCATTTTTTTATTATACCATCCAACAAATGAAGGGATACAACCTGTAGCACATACACTGCAACTTCCTCTTCAGTCTCTCTCAGCCTCTCTTACACAATCACAGAGATCTTTACAATGCTACAATATATTACACAACCGTATTACAATGTTTTCCTTTTAAAGGGAATTACCATGGGAAAATACTGCGGGCTACTCAATACCATGGACCTGTAAACTGTTGGCCAACAAAACAACCCATAAAATTTCTTTCGAGAGCTTCGCCCCCAGACCCTTTTGGGGGGGATATGCCCCCCCCCACACCCCCCTGCAGGGATGAGTATACAGTCCACCTACATATCATATAAAACTGGGGTACAAACACGACTGAAACAACAACATCTACGAATTAAGAAGATCAGGCTCCACAACCAACATTATGGCTATGGAGAGAAATTTAGAGGCCCTGATTCAGTGAATGTCCCCTCCTGCTGGTCGGATTGGGGGATGGGGACATTACACTATCCACAATCAATCTCACCAATAAACCAATACCCATCCACAATTCATTGAAAATTTTCAGTCACATTTGGAAAGAAAAGTAAGACCATTGATAATTCACAAAATTTTCAAAATCCATTTTTGCTCCGAGAGTAGCAAGGTGCTTACAACCTAGTATGGAGGAGATGTTGTCATGTTTGTCACGTTACGTAACATAACGTTCCCATCTTATCTCATAACTTACCAAAAATAAAAATAAAAATAATTAAAAAATTGCATGTCAACTCATAATAAAAAAATTAAAATCAGCATAGATCCATCTTCAACCTAGATCTATTAAGCACTGGGAGGGATCCAATTTCTTGAGGGGTAAATTTTATGTGTAAAAAATTTTAAACAAAATAAAATTACACCTCAAAAAAATGTATCCCTCCCAGTACTTGGTAAATCCGGATTTAATATGGATCTATGCTAGTTTTAAATCGGCATAATAATACATGATGGTATGATGACGAGAGTAAAAACTAGAACATTTGACACATATTGTACAAACATGTATTTTCCAACATGCCAATAAAGAAAGGTGTTCTAAGCTTTGTGTTTTCTAATGTCTTGCAATTCAAAAGCAACTTATGGATGGTTTGAGGTTAGCTTTATATCTTTGTTAAGGGTTTTCAAACTAGTGTTTTGCAGGGAGGATGAGGGCTAAGTAGGGTTTCCCTATCAACATATTTAATCTATGGAGAAGGAATTGTAGCTTGTAGATTATTATGATGATCTACTATCTAAAGTCGATATACTGGTGGATGATCCAAAGGTCTAGTCCCGTCCTTTTAATGTCTCTTTCGGTGTCGGTAGCGAAGTGGGGCAGTCCTACTCCATTTGTGCGCCTTGGCTTGTCAAAACCCTACAAATAGAACTGTGCAGTGGAACTTAACCATACAAGGCGATAGATCCAAATGCCAGGGCCCAAGAAGGTATGCTTTCGGTGCCCATAAGTTACTCAATGCCTTAGTTGGGTCTGTTGAAAGTCGGATCGATCTCCTAGAGTTTTATAGTTTTCGGCCCTGGGCCAAAGGCCCTTCACCCCGCAAGAAAAAAAAGTGTCCTGATCCAAAGGGGGAGCTATAGTGCTTGTAGTTGGAAAGGACATCTTTGTCAAGGAGATTCCGAACCTAGAAGGGCATACCTTAATTGGGAAGTTTTGTGGGTGCATGGTTGGTTTGAAATCAGTAGAAGATTGGTCATTGGAAAAATGGAAGCTGATGATAGGATATGTTTTAAATATTAACTTATTAGCTTGGGAGTGGATAGGTTTTGGCTTCTGGTCATCTGAGGATACTCTAAAAATTATCCATTAATGTTGGTTGCTTGTAAAACATACGGTGGTGCTTAAAAAATGGCACCCATTATTTGACCCTAGAGTGGAATTCATGTCGTCCACTCCAGTATGGATCATGTTGCCATGTTTTCCACTAGAGTTCTAGACACGAGAGGGGCTAAAGGCGATAGGAGAATCAGTGAAGAAATTTGTGGAAATTCATCCTTTCAACTCAGTGGTAGAGTAACACCATGGTAAGGTGTAAGTCATCAGTTCAAGTCCAGTAAAGGACTCATTTTTCCTACGAAGAGAGAAGGGATGTTGTTTCAAAACAGGGACTTGGTAAACAATATAAACAATCAGGTTGGTAAGGATGCTTATGGTGCAACTGGATAATCTGGAAAAAAAACTTGACTTCCTCACTGTAGATGTCAGGTGGAGAAGACTTACGATCATGCACAGTTGCACAAATTCTGGTGGAGATGGACTTAAGGCTTGGGTTGTACGAATCTCTCGACATCGTGATTGGGGGTGCTCTTTTACCCAGACTTTGGACTATCTCAATATTCCTTTCAAGTGTGTGAGGTGCCATTTTTATGGCCCCTGTCTTGTGGATTGTGATCAACATTTCAAACGTCAAGTTTGGAAAAAGAAGGGTATGCAAGAGTGTCACATCCCCTTCCATCAATTCAGCTTAAGGGATGGAACATGAACTGAATATGGGCTTCCAAATTTCACCCCACAACAGTATTAAAAATTCATAACAAATACAATTACGTGTGCAGATGCATAATACAAATAAACAATGGAAGTAAGGCTCAATCCGCACACACACATCATTGATACACAAGCTTAATTCTCACAGGCATCAAATTAAAACATTGCATAATTAAAATACAAGAGAATACTTATCTTGAAATGAAGTTGTCTCGAGCAACTGTCTATGCAAGTGCAACGTTCCACCCAATTATAGGCTAGTTGTGCTTGTCAATCTCTCAACAAAGCTACCACCCCCGAGCTGGGCATGATTTCCACGAGGAAAAGGGAACAACAAACTCACACACTCACACATGGCCAAGTATATGCCACATCTCAGCCAAGCTAGTCCACGGTTGGGTTTATCAGGATGTCAAGGCAATAGAAAGGAAGGAATTGCTAAGCTAGTGAGCTCAACCACAGAGCTATCGGTACCTCTACAAAATTCAGCTAGCTTGGCACCCACAATACCTACACACCCAACACAATGAAGTATCCCCTTCACTTCTCCACAGTCCCTCGGGCCATACCTCCCCTTCTAGTGCTCTTCAGGGTGTGCATAGAAAAGTAGCCAAAGCCCTATCATCTTAGGTGAGGTTACACATTTCACCCAGTTTATCAAGCCAATTGCAAATCCTCCTCTACTCCTAGCTTCTTACACACAATTTCAAGCTAACACAATGGTTTCATCTAACCCCAAACCACAACAATCTCAAGGTAATTTCCGAATAGTTGGAACTCAATTTTAACAATTACACAGTCATACAATCCTTGGGCATAACAAAACAAAATTTGAGAGGGGAAATCAACCACTGGGGAACAAAACAATTTTTCCAATAGGTGTACAAACATTCAAATGGAAAAACGATCTCTTTGAACCCCCAACACGATTTTTCCTTCCTCCCAATCATTCTACAACCCCAAAAATGACTTTCCCCACTAGAAAATGGAGGAAAACTCAGTAATTTTGTGGAGGAAAATGCCCAACAAGAAAAGACTGCATGAGAGAACAAAACTCATGGATGAATAACGGAAATGGAAGCAAATCCATGGGTCTTTTCTTGCCCAGGAAGAAAAACACATTTTTCAAAAATGATGACTTGCCCATACACAAAATTTGGACAGACATACTTTCCATTTCCCAAAACAATAACTACTTCAACCACCTCTTGGATTAAATAAATGATTGGTGCAAAAGTCAACATGGGTAGTTGATGGCTTGAGTTCTCTCATTGACATTTCCCTCCCTATTTCTTGTAAAAATCATGGCCCCATACTCTTGTTGCCTTGCATAGCTAGTTGTGGGTATTTTTTTTATTAAAATACATATTTACGATTTCCATCGTGTCAAGCTAGCACGCGATCCACATGCATCGATTTTTAATTGACGATACAAGAACAATAAATCGATGGCGGGGCCTTGGCCTTACCATGATTTTATAACGATATTACATCATATACATGTTTAATACAATGGGGTCAAAATCGAGGTGTTACAAGGAGTAGATCAGTCAAGAGGCCGAACGGGTGAGGTGTGAAAATCGTTCTAAATAGGTCTCCCGTGATATGCCAAGGGGAGATGTTGGTCAAGGCCTGTAGTCAATAGGATCAAAATAGATTACTCAAAAGGAGGTGGTTGTGGGTGATTTCCCAATTCCTTTGGCCTCTAAACGCAAACGAGGTGACACGCATCAAGAGATCACCCATGGATTTTTTGGGGACCTTGAATTGTCTATGAGGCAATTAGATCAGCTAGAGCATTTTTGGAATCATGACCTTCCTACAACTTCATCTATCGTTAAGTCATCGAAAACCTTACTTAGAATTCCTTTATTACTAGACGTAAACCCAAACCATATCTCTATGGGTCAAGCCCATTGAAACTCCCAGTTACTCCCCCCAGAAGAATTTGAGAAAGATTCTCAACCCATGGGGTCTGAATCTTTTGAGGTGACCTTGTCAGAGGATGTGGATGTGGACTATGTTTCTCGACTAGTTGAAATACTCCAAGTCAAATCGAGTTGTCAATCCTCTTTCGGTGGTGTTTGAATCTTATGAGGTAACCTTGTCAAAGGATGTGGACTATGTTTCTCGACATGTTGAAACACCCCAAGTTAGATCAGGTAGTCAATCCTCTTCTAGTGGAGTAGGGGGTTTGGGTTTCATGTGGTCAAGGAGAGGGCTAGTTCAAAAGTACGTCGAAAATAGACATTCCATCATGCATATGAAAAGGCCAAAAGAGAGATAATCCAAGGACGATAAAAACTTGTTTTATAGATTCTTAGAGAAGAGAAAGCCCCCGCAGGTGGTTTCAAATGAAATTGGGCCTAGAAGTGCAGGCCAAGATTTTGTGCCTCAAAAAGCTAGTTGATCAGGAGAAACCTGATTAGTTGATGCTCGAGGAAACTATGGGTAGGGGGGACTTTCTTATTTATGAGCTTAGTAAAAGATTAAGGCAATGGATTTTTCTTGTAGTCGATTCTACATGACGCTGGAGAGTTCATAACGAGGTTCAACAAAAGCATCCCATTGATGAATTCATTTGTAGTTCAATCTAGGTTGTGTCAAGGTATATAGTAAGAGCTTGGATAGCTCCTTTTTGGTCCTTAATTTGTATGGGCCCTTTAACAACATATAGGAATTATGGGGAAATCCATGATAATCAATGTAGTTTGAGATGTTTACAGGTCAACTAACCTTATAATGGGTGGGGATCTTAACCTGACTATAAGCCAAGAAGAAGTTTGGGACAATCAGCTAGAGAGGACTAGCTCACACAATACTTGTTGGAGAAATTTGAAGTAGGGTGGATAGACATTGAACTCAATCTAATCAAACCAACATGGTGTAATAACATATCTGGGATGGAAGGGATTTCAAAGTGTTTGGACCATTTTCTAGTCCATGAACATATAATGCAATTCACTGAAAAATTGCGCTCTTGGATTGGCAAGAAGAGCTTTATGGACCACTACCCGATTTTTTTGGAGAGAGGGGATCGAGAAGTGAAACTTGAGGCTCCATTTAAATTTAACTCTAGATGGTCAATCGAAGATGAAGTTCAAAAAATGGTGCATGAGACATGGATCCATGTCAAGGAGGACGAGGATGTTAGTATGAGGGAGCACTTTGTGACTTCCCTACAACTCTTAAAGTAAAAGGTAGCTGCCTTGGGGTAGGATTGTCTTCTTAAAAGTGATGCACAATTGGTTGCAGTTGAGGAAAAAATTGACCAATATTATGCCTCCCATCAAGAAGGATGGGTGATAGTGGAGGACAGAGAAAAACTCATTGGTTTTGAACAGACAAGAGAGAAATTGTTAAGGGAGCATGAAATTGAATGGCGATTGAAAAGCAAATCCTTGTGGTTGGTTGTTGGCGATCAAAATACCAAGTACTTTCATAACTTTGCCAAGAACCACAAGAATATCAATATGATTTGGGAGTTGAAAGATGAATCTGGACAAATGAATAGGGGTTTTCACAATCTCACCAAATTAGAAGTTTGTCATTTTCAATCTCTTTTTAAGGAGTCAGAAAGAGCCAATTTAAGGAGATATTCAAGTTGGTGGAGAAGTTTCCAAGATTGGTAGAGGAAAACGAGAATCAGTAGCTCTCACATTCGATTACTAAGGATGATCTGAAAGCATTACTATATTCTTTCCAAAAATATAAGAGCCCAAGGCCGGATGGTAGCTAGTAGAGTTTTTCGTAGATTTCTTTGACTTGGTTGGTGAGGATTTGTTGAAGGTGGTGGAGGAGGCCAAAACTTCAAGGAGGATGCCCAGAAACTTCAATGCAACCTTCATGGCATTAATTCCGAAGGTGGACTATCCGACTACATTTGAGGAATCTATGCCAATTTCACTCTACAACAACATATACAAAATTATTTCAAAGGTGATATCGGTTTGGATAAAACCTCTCATGACTCAGGTCATCTCTCCATAGCAATTTGGCTTCTTACGGGGTCGGTTGATACACAAGGCAATCAGGTCAACATAAGAAAGTACACATACAATAAAATCTAAACACCTCCCATCTGCGATTATCAAGTTAGAATTATCCAAAGCATATGATAAAGTCTCTTGACTCTTTCTGAGACTTTTACTTCTCCAAATTGCTTTTAGCTTTGAACCGATTAGTTGGATAATGAGATGCATGAGTTCCTCTTCTTTTGTTATTTTGATAAATGGATTGGGATCTAAGTTTTTCAAGCCATCAAAGGGGTTACACCAAGGCTGCCCTCTATCTTTGTATTTGTTCCTATTGGTAGTTGAAGGATTAAGCTAGGCTATTCATGCCCGAAGACACAAGAAATAATATTAGGTTATCTTTTGATGGATGAGAGAACCTTACTCGTTTATTGTTTGTGGATTCTATATGAATTCTATCATAGAAAGTCGTCATTATAAAGATGCTATTGAGCTTTTTTGCTAGGCTAGATTGAGAATAGGAGAACTCTCTAGGAGTGATTCTTCCACTATGAGGTGCATAATATGGAGGTTGGAGTGAATTATTTGGGATACAAGTCAAAGCCAAATAAATATGGTAAGGTAGATTGGGTGTGGATAATTGCGAGTGGGGAAGCGGATTCCTTGTTGGTGCAATAGTTGGATCTCCAATGGAGGCCGATTGGTTTTGATCAAGTCGATATTGGAGGCCATACCAATCTACTAGCTATTTGATGGCCCACATCCCAAGAGGGACTTTGGACCGGATAAGGCAATTGTGTTTCAAGTATTTGTGAAAAGGAAGCGGTGAGTACTTAGGAAGCCATCTAGTAAGTTGGAAAGTTATTTCATCGCCAAAAGATTGTGGTCGTTGGGGTATAAAAACATTTTTTCTTTCAACCAGGTTTTAGTTGCAAAATCACTATGGAATTTTTTAACACATGATTGTTTATGACAGAGGATTTTGATTGCCGTGCATATAGCTCCAAGTACAATCGTTGATGGGATACAAAAGAGGAACAAGCCTATTCAGATGGTATCTAAACAATGAGAGGCATTGACTTTGGCCTTTATGATGATTGGACGATACTTGGCCTGGTAGATTGGTATTGGCTCTGCTGTTAGAGTTGGTTCGGACTCAATTTGGGTTGTAAGGGGGATATGAGGCTCCCTCCCGTTCTGGTTTTCCATCTTCAAGAACATGGGAGATGCACATCAGATAAGTTTGTGAAACCATGGTCCATAGACCTAACCAAGGATGGCTTCAAGCTGATGATCTAAGATTCAATGGGGACTGAATGTAACTACAAACAAAATGATAGGTCGCTCCAACAAGCTCATATTCGCATTATGAATGAGATGGACAAATTAGTTTCGAGATTTAATTTGTTGAGGGAGTCCTATTTAGAACTGTTGGGATACCTTTCGTTGGTAGTAGGGGAGAGAAGGGAACAGAGTTGGTGGTGGAAAAAGATTTGGAAGATTGCAGCTCCCCTAATTGTATGTTGTTCTTGTGTCTTATTTTTATAACAAAGTCTTAAACTTGGGACAGGTTGTAGAAGAGAAACAAAAGAGATATGGGGATATGCATGATGTGTGAAGCAGCTGAAGAGTCAAATACTCATATATTTGTTCAATGTAGTTATATGCAACATCTCTGGAGGGATATCGAAGAGCAGGTAAAAGTACCTCATTTGTAGGCTCGAGATACATCGAAGGCCTGTTTTGTTGAATTCTTCTCGTGAAAGGAGACAAAAACTTTCCACTTGAATCCCTTTTTAGTGAACTAGGGAATTTGGCTAGCCCGTAACAAGCCATTTTTTAAGGGTAGGCTACGTCCAGGTCTTCCAGATCTCAACAAGTTATGGCTTTGTTTCGACACTGCAACCGATTTGTGAGACAAGAAGAAGAAAGGATTGTGAAGCTGCAAATACAAAAGGATGTGGCATGGTCTTTCTTCGGCGAGGCCTGCCAAGGGGAGGCCCGTAACTGTGGAGTTGGTTTTGTTATTTATTTGTCAGATGACCATTTTTTCTGTGGGAAAGGAGCTTTGGGTTAGGGAACAAACAATTGGGCTGAACTTTCAACTCTCTTTCAATTGATAAAATGAGCTTCGGAGATGGAATTGAGATATATTCAAATCTATGGGGATTCTACCTTTGTAATCAATTGTGTAGATTTTTCTGGATTTTACTGCTTGCTGGTTTATGTTAACTTTTCAAGTGTTTTTCACCAACAGTCGGTTTTGCATTGGTTGAAGGTTACTTATGAAAAATACTGTAACAATTAAACACACAGTAAACTACCACTAACAGGCTGAAAACAAATATTTAATCACATGCACGCCATGAAAAGTAGACTCAGTATTTTCGACAACTGTGCCCTGGAAAAACCCCCACGGGGAAAACCAGTAAGAGAGAGAGATATTTATTATTTCTTCAGCAGCAAAAATAGAATAATAATACAGTGAAAATACAACTTATCTCCACTCATGAAATACACCCACAGAGCTGCCTCGAAATGTGTGCAGAGATAGTCTCAAAAACTATGCAAATATCAGTCTGAAATTAATGTTGTACCCTCATTGAAAACAGTGCAGAATCAACCTCGTGAACTGTGCCCTACTGTCCCTCGATTTCTGAGCATAAATCAACCTTGGAATCCATGCTGAAGAAGGAAACCGGTACGGTTTGTACGGACCTGCTGTACCAGTCTGTTTCTCAAAACCCGTGCAGACTTCAGCTTGATTTCTATGTCAGTTGCCTCGATAACAGAGCCAGGAATTAATGCCTTGAAATGTGTGCCGAGAACCTTGAAAACCGTGCCCAAAAAACTGTAATGTCCCCTCCCATCATACCAGCATGATAGAGAGAATGTGATGCTAAAACTGGGCATCTAGCCCCATGAACTTTTAAATAAACATTCACATAATATAAAAAGACATGGAAATATATAATTATAAGAAAACATAGTGGAAGTAATTTCATTAACACATCCATCATACATTCACGATATTCATCAAATAAATAAATGCAAAGTTAACACAAGAGAGTACTTATCTTATAACAAAGTAGTCCCAAGCAACTGACTATGCAACTGCAACGTTCCACCCAACCATAGGCCAGTTGTGATCATCAATATCTCCACACACTGCCACCCCCGAGCTGGGCATGATCTCCACAAGGAATCAGGGAACAACAGACTCACACATAGCCCAAAGATACACCAAATCAGCCATGCCAAGCCACAGTTGGGTTTATCATGATGTTAGGCAATGGAAGGAAGAATTGCTAAGCTAGTGGGATCATCTATAGAGATATGGGAACCCTCTGCAAGATCTATCTAGCTTGGTCCCCACAATACCTACAAACCTGGCACAAGGAAGTATTCCCTTCACTAATACACAGTCCCTCAGGCCATACCTTCCATTCTAGTGTTCTTCAAGGTGTGCATAAAAGAGCAACCAACCCTTTTGATACTCTTGAGAGGTTACCTCCTCACTAGGTTTATCTAGCCAATTCTGATCCACTTCCACTCCTAATTCTTGCTCATAATTTCCAACCAACACAGAGATGCACCCTACAACAAAACACAAGTGTTGAAAAACGGGGGCAACCCAAAATGAACTGGTAGATGGGGAATAAACCCTGGGAGAGCCATTCGTTTTCAGAAAACATTTATATGCATTCCAGGGGTTGAAACGACCTCTATAAACCCCCAAAACGTGACTCCCTTTCTCTCAGCTACTGTGCAACACAAAAACGAGCTCCCAGCTATGGAAAATGCAGGAAATTGGTGAAAAACGTGATGAAGGAAAGACCCAGTAGTTCAGACTGCGTGAGAGAGAGACTATGGGTTCAGAATGGCTTTGGGCACCATTTCATGGGTGTTTTCTTGCCCCAGAAGCAAAAGTACGTTTTTCCAAGTTGATGACTTGCCCATGCACGAAATTGGATGCCATACCTCTTCATTCCCAAGGCATTAACTGCCTCGACCAATTTATGGAAGAATTAAATGATTGGATGCATAACCCAAAATGGGTAGTTGGTGGTTTATGGGTTTTCTCATTGACACATGGATTAACACCATTGGCTCAAGGGTTTGAATAATTTCCCTCCCTATTCCTTGTAGAATCATGCCCCCATCTCTTTGTTGCATTGCATAGCCAGTTGTGGGTTTTTCATTAAAATTCGTATTTACATGATGTCTTAATTTACATTGTGCCTATCTAGCACAAGAACCATAGGCATCTATTTTTTTAATTGTCGATACATAAAACGCTAAATCAATAGTGGAGCCTTGGCCTTAAGCTCCTCACCATGATTAAATAACAATATTTACATCATTTACGATTTAATGCAAAGGGGGTCAAAATGGGGACATTACAAAAACCCTCGAACTGCGTGCAGAAAAATGTGACTGTTGTACGGCCTTTCTCCTCGGGATTCATGTTGAAGATGAATGCTGCTATCTATAAATCTATGCTGATAATAAATGTCAAATCTATGCCTCGATTTCAGTACCCAACAGTCTGAAGATTGCCTCGAAAATCGTGCAAGTGCTCTCAGTCTCTCTCTACTCTTCTCTCTTCACTTCAATCACAAAAGTGAGCTCTCAAGCCTCCCTCATGCTTTTTGTTCTAACCCTAAGTGGGTTCTAATCCAATGGTGGAAAAAGATCCAAATCCAATGGACAAGATTCAATGAGAATAAAAATCACATTTATTTAAATCACTTAAATAAAATCACTCACCCACTTAAGTTAAATCAAAAAGTGACTTTAGTGTTATAAAGTCTCATTAATGTCTTTTAATGTGAGGGTCACATTCTTCCCCCTTGTAAGTGACATTAGGCAAATGTCACTTGGGGAACACTTCCGTAGGTACAAAACTAACACTCCCTCTTACAAAGGAAGGTGTTCCACACCACTCCCAACTTATCTCTGAAGAAGACAAACTTCCCCCTCCCCAAAGACTTCGTCAGGACATCTGCTACCTGCTCATCAGTGGAAATATACTGCAACTCAACTGCCCCTCTCTGAACGTAGTCTCGGATGAAATGGTACCTGATCTCAATGTGCTTCGACCTGTCATCGAACACCAGATTCTCAAAGAGCTGAATGCAACTCTGATTGTCGCAATAGATCACTGTAGGTCTCAGCTGCTGATCAAATAAATCTATCAATAACTTATGAAGCCACAGTGCTTCACAAGTCGCCTAACTGGCTGCCATATACTCAGCCTCGACAGAACTCAATGCAACGGACTTCTGTTTCCTGCTGAACCACGACACTGCTGCCGAGCCCAAGCTGAAACAACAACCAGAAGTTCTCTTCCAATTCTTCACACAACCTGCCCAGTCTGAATCTGTGAACCCAACCAAGTTGACTCCACCCGAACCCCTGTAGTCCAGACCATAATCCACTGTCCCTGCTAGGTATCTCAGAATGTGCTTTGCGGCAGTCCAATGCACACTCCTAGGCTGCACCATGAACTGGCTAAGAGTGTTAACCGCAAAACACAAGTATGGCCTGGTGTTGACCAGATACATCAACGATCCAATGAGTTGACGATAGAGTGTGGGATCCACCAACTTGCCCTCTGAAGCATGAAGTTGCTTCAAGTTGGTGATCATAGGTGTAGACATAGGCCTGCAGTCCTCCATCCGATAACTCTTCAGAATATCAACTGCATACTTTCCCTGTCCTAGGAAAATATGTCCACGCTCCTACCAAACCTCCATCCCCAAATAGTAATGCATCAGCCCAATATCAGTCATCTCATACTCAGCTGCAAGGTCTCTCTTGCACTGTGCAATAAGACACTCATCTCCAGTGATAAATAAGTCATCAACATATAACAGAAGAATGAGAGGATCTCCACCAACCACAATGTAATAAAGGTTGGGATCAGCCTCACTCTTCTGAAATCCCATCAAAGTCAAATATGCATCGATCCTGAAGTACCAAGCTCTAGGAGCTTGCTTCAAACCATACAAGGCTTTCCTAAGCCTGCACACATGAGAATCTCTCCCATGTATCTTGAATCCCTGTGGCTGCTCTAAATACACCTCCTTCTGCAGAAGACCATTGAGAAATGCGGTCTTCACATCCATCTGGTGGATCTTTTAACCCATCTCTACTGCTATAGATATCACTGCTCTGATGGAAGAATACCGAGCAACTGGAGCAAATGTCTCATCATAGTTAACTCCCTCAACCTGTGAGAACCCCTGAGCCACAAACCGAGCCTTGAATTTCTTCACACTACCATCTGCAACATGCTTGATCTTGTAAAGCCACTTGAAAGTCACCACTGACTTCCCCTCAAGTCTCGGCACAATCTCCCAAGCATCATTCTTCATGATGGAATGGTACTCTTCCATCATGGCATCTCTCCATACCTGATGCTGAGAAGCCTCCTCAAATGTGGAAGGCGCAGAGTCACGAAGACTCACAACAAGGGCCATCCCATATCTGTCTGGCTCAATTACTGACCTGATCACCTCCTGAGGTCTACCAAATGCTTCTGCTTCCTTCAAGGTGTCCTGAAGCCACTTAGGCTTCTTCATCCTTGAAGGCTCCTCCCAAACTGGTCTATCCTCATCCGAGGAACTCCCAGAAGCAGAAGGTCTAACACCCCGAGGACCAATGACTGATGAACCAGTCCCTAAAGACCCTGTAACCTGTGAACCTAAACCTGTGCCTGTCCCTGAACCTGTCCCTGAACCTATCCCTGAAGTACCTGTCACCTGAACCACTGATCCTGTAGAAGCTGTGCCTGTACCCTGTGATCCAGTCACTCTAGAAATCTGTGGACCTGAAACATGTATCGAAGAAGCCTGTCTCAACTGAGGTGTGGGAGCTGGTGGCTCCCTCTGCTCCATCTCTCTCGACTTCCTGAAGGTCGTCTCCTCATCAAACTTCACTTCCCGCCTCACTACAACTCTCCTTTGTCTAGGAATGTAAAGTGGATATGCCTTCGAAGTCTCATCGTAACCCACAAAGATACCTCTCTCTGCAGTGGGCTCGAACTTCGTCCTCTTCTCAAAAGGGACGTGAGAGTAAGTCAGAGAGCCAAATATCCGAAAATGGCTCACCTCAGGCTTCTTGCCTGAATACATCTCCTCTGGAGTCATCCTCCCCAAAGCACGGTGAAGACTCCTGTTCTGCAGATACACTGCAGTGTTGCATGCCTCTTCCCATAGAAAGAACGGTAACCCCTGATCATGAAGCATGGCTCTCGCTGCTCCCACGATCGACCTGTTCTTTCTCTCTGCTACTCCATTCTGCTCAGGAGTGTAGGGAACTGTCAACTGTCTCTGTATACCCTCCTGACTGCAAAAAGCATTGAACTCCTTGGAGGTATACTCACCCCCATTGTCTGATCTCAACATCCTGATCTTCCTCCCCGTCTGTTTCTCCACAAGGGCTTTAAACCCTTAGAAGACACTCAACACTAGTGGGGACTTCTTGTTCCTCAAGAAGTAGATCCACGTCTTCCTGGAGTAGTCATCAATGAAGCTAATGTAGTACTTGTGACCAGTCAAAGATACTAAAGACATAGGACCACAGATGTCAGAATGGATCAAGTCAAGCACTCCTGCTGCTCTCGTGCCATTGCTTGGAAAAGCAGTCTTGGTGTACTTTCCCAAAGCACACCCTCTGCACACATCACTCTGCTCAGTGTCGAACTCGGGTAAACCTGAAACCATGCTCCTCAACAATCTCAGAGCTGGGTGATGCAGGTGGGCCATCCTCCTGTGCCATAGCTCACATAGCTCACTGCTGCTGCTGTGTGCTAGAGCATGTTGCGGCTGAAACAATAACTTGTACAGTCGTCCACATCTAACTCCAATATCCATGGGGGTAGAAACACTTATAGTCTTGGGAAACACCTGCACTCTCCCATCTGAGAGACACACCCCAAGACCCCTGTCCTCAATAGTGGAAACTGAAACAAGGTTCTTTTTCAGCCCAGGGACGTACAACACATCCCTCAAAGTCATGGGACTCATGGACTCCCTCTCAAATGTAATGGTCCCCTGACCAACTACTCTAACAATGGTATTGTCACCAAGTACCACCTTCACATCTCTAACTGTCCGCGATAGCTCGGAGAACAACTCTCAAGCACATGTCATGTGTCTCGAGGCTCCACTGTCAATGTACCACGTACTAGTGGTGGATGGACCTATCTGATGCCCTGTCAACAATGAATGTTCACTCTCCATATCCATATCTGTATTGGTGGCTACAGAGACTCTCTCTCTCTCAATCTGTCCAGCATATAGGGAAAACTCCCTCTGAAACCTGTCACCAAAATCATCAACCTCTGTTGAGGCTGTTGTCTGTTGTCCCTGTCCCTTCTTCTTCTTCTTGCTTGGACACTGTGAAACATAGTGCCCAAACCCCTGACAACAATAGCACTTGATTTTACTCAAGTCCTTCTTCTGTCCACCCTGCGGTTGCTGCTGCTACTGCCTCTTGGCCCCACCCTTCTTGGGACCCTTCTTCTTCTTACCCTTGGCTGTCAGTGCCACGTTCTCCTCATCTGCCCCACCATGTGATGAACTGCCCTGTACGAGACCTCTCCTGGTCTCCTCCTGCACAAAGTCATCCCACGGTCTCTCCCAAGACTGTAGGTTCTCTCTACCCACTATGACCTGCACAAATACACTTCGGGACTTTGAAGCCCCATTCACTGTTGTGCGTACAAGCTCAGTAGCAGATACCACTTCACCAACCGCTGCCAGTTCATCCTGAACTACAGAAATCCTAGTGAGATAAACTGTGACTCCCTCTCCTCCATTCATCTTGATACTCTTGAGTTTCTCTTTGAGAACCATCTTTCTGTTCTCATTGGAACTCTCATACAAGCTGGTCAAGGCACTCCACATCTCATGTGCCCTGGTCTTACCAGAAATGTGAGGGATTATGTGGTCTTTGACTGCGTCAAGGATAATCCTCCTAGCCTTATAGTCCTTGTTGAAGGCTGAAAGGGTTGCTGCATCTGTACAATCTGGGATGACAATGGGGTTGGCGGTAGTACTTTTAACCGCCTCCACCCATAGTTCATTCTCCTCCAAAATCAACAAAATTTTAGCCTTCCATGGCACAAAATTCTCAGTCCCATTCAACCTATCCTCAATCCTCAGACCTGTAGCCATCTCAACTTCAACCCAATAGAATGTTGATCACTAACAGAAGAATATCTCAAAAAATTCTGAGTTCTAGAAATTTCTGTGAGCTGCAAAAATACTACTGTTTTCTGCCCCTGTGCTCTGATACCATGTAGATTTTTCTAGATTTTACTGCTTGCTAGTTTATGTTAACTTTTCAAGTGTTTTTCACCAACAGTCGGTTTGCATTGGCTAAAAGTTACTTATGAAAAATACAGTAACAATTAAACACACAGTAAACTACCACTAACAGGCTGAAAAACAAATATTTAATCACATGCACACCATGAAAAGTAGACTCAGTATTTTCGGCAACTGTGCCCTAGAAAAACACCCATGAGGAAAACCAGTAAGAGAGAGAGATATTTATTATTTCTCTAGCAGCAAAAATAGAACATTAATACAGTGAAAATACAACTTATCTCCACTCAAGAAATGCACCCACAGAGCTGCCTCGAAATGTGTGCAGAGACAGTCTCAAAAATTGTGCAAATATCAGTATGAAATTAATGTTGTACCCTCATTGAAAACAGTGCAAAATCAACCTCGTGAACTGTGCCCTACTGTCCCTCGAATTCTGAGCATAAATCAACCTTGGAATCCGTGCTGAAGAAGGAAATCGATATGGTCTGTATGGACCTGCTGTACCAGTCTGTTTCTCGAAACTCGTGCAAACTTCACCTTGATTTCTGTGTCAGTTGCCTTGATAACAAAGCCAGGAATTAATGCCTCGAAATGTGTGCCAAAAACCTTGAAAACCGTGCCCAAAAAAACCTCGAACTACGTGCAGAAAAATGTGACTAATGTACGATCTTTCTCCCTGGGATTTGTGCTGAAGATGAATCCTGCTATCTAGAAATCCATGCTGATAATAAATGTCAAATCTATGCCTCGATTTCAATGTCCAACTGTCTGAAGGTTGCCTCGAAAATTGTGCAAGTGCTCTCGCTCTCTCTCTACTTTTCTCTCTTCACTTCAATCATAAAAGTGAGCTCTCAAGCCTCCCTCATGCTTTTTGTTCTAAGCCTAAGTGGGTTCTAATCCAATGGTGGAAAAAGATCCAAATCCAATGGACAAGATTCAATGAGAGTAAAAATCACATTTATTTAAATCACTTAAATAAAATCACTCACCCACTTAAGTTAAATCAAAAAGTGACTTTAGTGTTATAAAGTCTCATTAATGTCTTTTAATGTGAGGGTCACATTTTTCCCCCTTCTAAGTGACATTAGGCAAATCTCACTTAGGAACACTTCCCTAGGTACAAAACTAACAAATTGGACGAGAGGTTCGTCGCAGATTCAAGATATTGGTCTTATACAAATGGGGAAACATCTTAAAGAGGTCAACAGCTTTTTCCAGTGGATCTCTTTTGAACGTGTTTTTCAAGCACACAACACTCTCGCTGATAAGCTCTCAAAACAGGATTTGGATATGAATATCGCATCGCCCTGTGTAGAGGAATTCCAAAGGGGTAGATTGTTTTCAAGTAGAACAGTTTCCCTATAAGTTTTTATATAGTCATTTTTGAATATTTTAAAAAGAAAAGTCATGATCACTAGAGATCTGTTTATTGATGTTTGAGAAAAAAATTCAAGGCACTTTGATACATGAACTGTAGGGAATAGTTTGGCGACAAATTATGAGTCACGTAAATTCTTTCAATCGTGCATCAGCACCTGCAGATTGCAGTATTTTCTTTTTCTCTCGAATAGAAAGTATGTATGTTTTTTTTTCCAAGAAAAAAAAAATACAATGACAACAGTAATCTTTGACTACAATAATTATTTATTTAATATTTTAAACGTACCACGATGGTCAAATTCACTGTGGTCAGTAACCAAACAAATAATTTTGTTTGAATTTCATTATAAAAGGTGATAATTAATTACAGTGTCAATGATCGTTCGAAAATGCCAGGGCTCTCTTGTGCTATATTATTTGAACACTAAATATTTACCTTTGCTAAATAATTTGATATATTGTGCTGAGGAAACTTTTACATGCTTCCTTCAGCTATTAGGCCTAAGCGAAACGCTGATGGCAAGCTTTCGGATACTTCCTTTTAACTATTATGAACGACACTGAAGCGAACTGCTGACAGCACTCTTTCTGATTGATAAAGCTCATGACCCTTGGGACTTCACTTGATCCCTTTCAAGTGGGACTTCACCTAAGCCCTTTCTTTCACATTAATTTGGATATATTGATGGCATAAGAATAAGAAGTCTTAGACCATCTGAGACTCGTGTCATCCAAGTAATAATTACCACCAAAATATTCTATCAATACATAAATTTGTGCTATTAACTCAAAAATATACAATAAAAAAATTTACAACCGAGGGAATTAATTTGGCAGAAAAATGAACTATAATACAAAAACCAGGAGAAGTTGATCTATTAAACAAATACTTGGATCTATCAACTGCTTCCCCTAGAACAACACGGGTTTCCGAAGAACTCTTCTGAACTGAACATCGCCATTCAATGCCCCACTGATAAACCTTTCTGCATCCTCCATGGTAAGAGGACCCTCGTAAAAAGCAGATCTTCCTTTACGAGGCTTGTAAGCAACCAAAACAACATCCATGTCCTTGAAGCCAGTTTTGTCAAAAGCGAGTAAAAATGACTTTTGTTTTGCAGCATCCAACATGGAGTATGATACTGGGTCCTTTACCTCATCAAACTGTTTTCCTCCTCTTGTCAAGGTTTTTTGGGAGACCTGTCCAACAATTTAAATACAACAGATAGTCACGTTTAAGGCTTATGATAACAAGTTAATACAAATAGTTAAAGCAAATCAGTATCCACGGTTTCACAGTAACTAGAATTTTATCTTTGGCAACAAAGGGAAAGCATCAGTTTAAAAATTAATCAGCTGAGCAAATCACTGCAAAATGGATAGCCTATAAAGTATGTAAAGAACCCAGAAGGGGTAAAAGTGATTATACTTACAGCCATCAGGACTGCTTGAACTTTCTCCTTTCCTTGAGATGACCTAAACACACCAAACATACAGAGAGGTGTATCTTCTCCACATAACATGCCTTCACTTTCCTTGGTGAGCAGAGAAATATATCCCTTCGCACCACGGTTTGATTGACTGTTTGTTTTGGCATGACCAATCTCCGAATTCCTCTTTTTTAAATTTTCAATAAGCTTTCCAAGTTCTTCTACCTTCTGTGGTCCTAGTTTTTCAAAGCCACTCCCACTAGCCATAACAAGTACCTCACCATTAGACAGAATTCCTATCATAGCTGGAAGTGTCTTGACTCCAAACTTCCTAGCAGTAGGATGTAATGCATCAGCAACCTGCAAGAAAATTTTGAAATTGTGAATTTTTTAGCAAAAAACATCATATAGCTTGCAATGATTCGCTACCCAAAATCTTCATAGAATGTTATGAACATACCTCTACATCATAGAATAGTACTCTATTATAATATAACCCACTAAGAACTCGCCAAATCGCTGGGGTATGTTTTTTTGTGGTGAGTAACAACACCCGAGGTAGCTTCTGTGATGCCTTCAACAAATCATCAATATTAATGTTATCAATTCTTTTCGAAAACCTTGGCAGTAGGTCTAAGCAATAGTTCTTGATATCCTTTACGTTCCACTCCCCAGTGTATTCTATCATGGAGCCTTTCCCGTTGCTTCTGATGGAGTATACATATATTTTTGGCGTTTTATGAGGCCAAGCACTTTGCTCTTTGCATAATTTTTGTTGAACTTTGCAGTTGACAGCACCAACCTGTCATGCAACCAAACAAGCCTTTTGATTGAAAATAAAATGTTGATTGCTTCTTAAATTCTACAAGGACGGTAGCTTTTGTCACAAGCAAGGATTGTCTTAAAATTTCACAAAAAGAATTGCAAAGTCATGATTGCATACCTTCACGATTCCTTGAAATGAGTTGGCAATCTGATCCAGGATTCCCTCCAATTCTTGGTAGCCTTTTGATGACGGAGAGTAAAACATCAGTAACCATGTTAAACCTTGATCTGTAACTTTCTGTTTAAAGTTCTTGGAGTCCAGCACTTGAATTTGTTGAGAGTACTGAGATGCTTGGTTACCCCAAAAACCACTTTTGGCTCCTCCCTTTGAGCCGCTAAAACTTCCAAATGGATTCCCATTTCCCTGGCCAGTCTCTCCAGATCCAAAGAAATTTGACAAAATGTCTCCCATAAAGCTAGAGCCACCAAAGTCAAATGTAAAAGACTTGCCACCGTCGCTATATTCTTGAAAGGGGAATGTGGAATGCTGAAAGCTCTCTCTTCCACTCCTTTCTTGAGATTTGCCCTGCCTGAAAGTGTTCTGGCCATCAAAATTGAAGTGGCTTGACCCATATCCAGGCCCACCACCCTCAAACCTTGAATTTCCCTGTTCATCACCATACATGTCATAGTTTTTCCTTTTCTCCTCATCGGACAGAATCTCATATGCTGGCACATAAATATAACAAAAATAAGTAATTGAAATCTTCTGGACAATTCAGACAAGCAACTCTTAAAAAATAAATTAAACGTAACTGTCTGCAAGAAAACGCTGCTACTCTAGCCTGCGCAGTAGAAGTCCCAAAAACAAAAACAGAAATGCAATATATAAAATCAAGCTTTTTTGTATTAGCCAGGATTAGCCAGGTAAGCTGGGTGTTATTTTAAATCGAGAATGGTATTGACCAGATTTGCTGTACTGGCAGAAACGAGAAAAAACAGAAATGCAATATATAAAAGTAAGTTTTCTTGCATAAGCCAGGTGAGTTGGGTGTCGTTTTAAATCGAGAAGGGCACTGACCAGAATTGTCAGACTGGCTACAAAAAAATTAATCAATTAGCTACTCTTATCAATAAAATACCACCCCATAGAAGATATAGTAATCTTCCTTAAAACTTAAGTAAATCAAAAATTAGAAAACAACATACCATTATTTATTTCAGAAAACTTTGCCTGTGCATTCTTACTCTTATTTTTATCAGGATGATATTTCAAGGAAAGCCTGCAAAGAAACCAAAGGAGGATGAAATGAAAGCTTAAACAAAAAATTTCATGTGAGATAAAATCAAGTTTGTAATTAGAAGCAGTCCTGATAAAGTAAGCCAACCGAATATTTCAGAGAGACATGAAAGTAACACTATATGTCTGAATTTACTTTATTATAGTTAACATAAAAACTGACGAATTGATTACACAAATATCCCCAGCAATGCATGATATCAAAAGTGACATCATTAAAACCATAACCACTAAGTCAAGAAAATGCACTTCAAGCACATACTTGTGAAATGCTTTCTGAATATCACGCTGACTAGCATTCTTGTCCACCCCAAGTATCTGCAGAGAATCAAACAACAAAGCACCTGTGTAAATATTGGGCACATCAAAAACACATCAATAAATCCATATGAACCTCACAGAATGTTCAGTGCAAGACAGTTGCATTCAGAGATAATTCAAGACATCCAAGAGGAGACATCGTGAATCCGTGATATCAAACAATAAAGGCCCAACACAAATAGAAAACCCTATCAATTCCAAAGACTTTAAACCCCAATTACCTGGGAAGCAAGGTTTACCACGAAAGACGGAACATAAAGAATGCCCATTATGGCACCTTGTGCCTCCACACACCACATAATGCAACCAGATTCAGACCCAGAATGATTGACACGGTGCATATGATACCCCCACTCAGATCTAAATTCTTTGCACAGGGAACACTTATGGCTATTTAATCCCAAATAACTAATTAACAAGTTTCTCTAATATAATAACCAGTGTTTCACACTTTTAAGTCAGATAACTCAGGATTGCCAGAGTTTATATGAACTAATGCACAACAATACATATTTTTCTTAAGCGGTCACTTGTCAACAACAAATAACGCTTTTCATGTTCAGTCATTTTTTTCTATGTATCCCTCAAATGCTCAGAAACCGGATTCGTATGAAACCCTCGCTGTGTCCCGAATCGGTCGAATCGGACACGATTCGATATGAATTCGTGTCCGATTCGACCTTACATCGAATCCTAAATCGGGACACGCGTTAAAAACGAATCGGACACGACTTTACAACGTGTCCCGACTGTCGGACACGTACCCGAAAAACAGGACACGTTTTTGGCGGAAAAAGGCGTCCGGGTTCACTTAAAAACAAAATTTTGCCTTTCTTTTTGTCATTTGCAAGGAAGCATTTGATTGAGAGTGAGTTGTATGTGCAGGTGAAGGAGATTTGAAGGAGATTTGAAGGCTATCCATTGTTTCCAAGCGATTCCAAGTGCATTCCGGTGGATTTGTGGAGAGGATTGCAAGCTCAACCATCACAAAAGAAAAGGAATGTCTCAATCAGCTAGGGCAGGAGGTAGGGGGCAAAGGAGAGGGAGAAATGCACCATCTAGGGCCTCCCCTCCTATTCCACCAAGCACAAGCGGTTCTCCTCCTCCGTCAAGTGCTCCATCGGCTGCTAGTGGAGCTCATTCTATGGCTCCACTTAACCCTGTTTTAGCAAGACAACAAGCCCAAGAAAAAAAATACCCTTTGTGGAAGTATGTGACAAGGAAAGATGGACCCGGGTCAAAGCTTGGTGGGGGAGGCAATGTGTCTTGGAGATGCAATTTTTGCAAGCATGAGTTCATGAGCACATATTTCCGGGGTAAGGGCCATTTGTTGGCCCTTCCTTCTTGTGGGATTTCTTCATGCAGAGCGGTGACTGTTCACCAAAGGAGGGATATGGAAAGAGAGGATCATGTTGGCTTAGGTAAGGTGGCAGCAGCAAGCAAGAAAAAAGAGGATGATCCTCTTCCATTCTTGAGGAAGTCCTCTAGCACCAAGCCTCCATTTCCACCTAGCATTCATGGGCGTGGGCGTGGGGATACTTATCAAACAAGAAAGAGGCAATCTACAGGTGGTCCAATGGATAGGATTTTCCAAAAAGAGGCGCAAGAAGAGGTATTACTATTGCATTTTTCTTCTACCTCAACTTCATCTCATTCAATGTTGCACGGTCACCATTGTATTTTGAGACGGTTAAAACTATCTTGGAACGAGCTCCAAATGGTTATGTGCCTCCTGGTTCAGAGAAGCTTAGAACCACATTGTTGGTTAAAGCAAAGAAGGAGGTAGATAAAATTCTTGAGCCAATTAGATCAACATGGCCCTCATCCGATGTGAGTATTGTTTCTGATGGATAGACGGATCCCGCACGCCATCCACTCATCAATTTCATGGTATCTTCCCAAAATGGACCGGTGTTCTTGAAAGCGGTGGATGCTCTTGGCGAATACAAGGATGCACAATTTATGGGTGATTTATTCATCAAAACCATTGAAGAAGTGGGTGTTGAGTCGTGTGTACAAATCATCACGGAAAATGCACCTGTTTGCAAGGCTGCTGGCATGATTGTGGAAGCTAAATATCCACAGGTATGTTCATTTTGGACACCTTTCATTTCTAATTTGCTCATTGTTTGAATTTGGTCATTGCAATGTTAGTGTTGTAGAGTCATTGATACATGTTTTTATTGCTCTTACAGGTTTTTTGGACACCTTGCATTGTCCATTCCTTGAATTTAGCACTGAAAGCCATTGCTTCCGATGTGGCATGGATTGACAACCTTATTGAGGATGCACGCCATATCCGTAACTTTGTACAAAACCACACAAATGCCCTCACCATCTACAAACAGTACACACAGCTTTCATTGCTGAAGATTGCAGATACTCGGTTTGCTTCCTCATTCATCATGCTCAAGAGGTTGAGGGAGGTCAAAACCGCTCTTGGGTCCATGGTGATTTCAGAGTTTTGGGCTTTTTGGAGAAAGACGGATCAGGCTGCTTCACAAAAGGTGAAGGACTTGGTGTTAAATGATGGTTGGTGGGACACGGTGGATCTTACTATTAAGATCATGGAGCCAATCATTTCTTTGTTGCGGTATGCAGACACGGACCAGCCCATCCTAGCAGAGGTTTATGAGGGGTGGGATTCCATGATTGAGTCCATGAGGTCCATTGTCATGGAGAATGAGTGTCCCGAGTATGGGACATCGGCAGAGAACTTATGGACCATTATTCGGGATATTCTTATCTCCAGGTGGGATAAGAATTGCACACCTTTGCATTGCTTGGCCCACTCCTTGAACCCCAAGTTCTACACTCAGGAGTGGCTCACTGGTGGATCGGGGGCCTCACACAAAGTCCCTCCTCACATGGATGAAGAGATTGCAAATGGGAGGAAGATAGCACTTAGACGGCTATTTCAGGATAGAGACATGCTTGAGGAGGTGGAGAATGGCTTTGTAGATTTTTCCACTGGCACTGGGAGATTTGGAGGCTATGATGTGCTTAGAGATAGGGAGGGTAAGAAACCCTATCGTTGGTGGGCAACTCATGGGGCAACATCCCCTATTCTACAGAAGTTAGCCTTCAGGGTCATCTCTCAAGTTACATCATCCTCTTGTTGTGAGAGGAATTGGAGCACATATGGGAACTTGTACAATGTGAAGAAGAGCAGGCTTGAGCAATCCAGGGCAGAGTCGATGGTGTATGTGCACTCCAACCTTCGTCTTATATACAGGAAGAGGGAGGAGTGGGTGAAGGGAAAGACAAAGATGTGGGATGTCTTTCCTAATGATATGGGTTTGGACAGCAGTACTGAGTTGGCATTAGCCAACATGGATCTTAATGATCCAGTGCTAGAGGTGGTCACTTTTGATGATAGTGATCATACAGAGGGGTCATCCTCCACAGCAGCAGATGCAGATCGTCAGATGGGCAGAGAGGAGGAGGAGGAGGAGGAGGAGGGGGAGGAGGAGGATGAGGATCAGGGCAATGGCAGTGGCAGTGATGAGTATGTTGATTCAGGCATGGAGGAGGACTACTGACATATGGGATTCTCCCATCTTGATCCACCCCTTTTTGTATTTACTATTAGTCTATTTGGCATTTGCCAGTGGCCCAGTGCCCAGTGGCATTCCGACATATATGTATACATTTTGATTTTGATGACTTAATGAGAAATATGGTTCCGTCATGCATCTGTGTCTCATTGTGATTTGTGAATGACAAATGTGTTGTGAATCGTGATTTGTGAATGACAAATGTGTAATCATCTCATCATTAATGTGTTTTTATTCTAATTTCTATTGAATATTTGTAAATGTTCTAGTTTCTAAATATTTTTGGATCTATATGTCTATATTTTTAAATTTTAATATATTTTAAAAATATATATATATGTATATAAAACGTATCCTACGTGTCCTGATTTCGGGGGTCACCGTGTCCGTGTCGGACTCTCGTATTTTCGTGTCCTACGTGTCCCGTGTCCCCGTGTCAGGTTACTTAGCTCAAATGGTTTCTGATGGGTCTGGAGCGCATTTCTAGACACCAGAAACCACCCTGAAAATGTTTCTGGAATGCCAAAATGGCTCAGCAGTTTCCATACATTTTCAGAAACTGCCCAAGCAGTTTTGCAATGGTTTCCAGAAACCGCCAACTGTTTCCATGCATTTTTTGTGCATTTTTAACATTAAAAAAAAAGTATATCTTGCAACCCAAATATGTCCCAAAAATTCCCACTGACCCTGGCATTCATTTTAATTCCGGTTCTATCAAGCACCAAGAAGGATCAAATCTTTTGAGGCGTAAATTTTTTGATCATTCAAGATGGATCTAGACATAGACATATATGAAGAAGTATTTCTATTTTTGTATAAATCTGGACATCTCCTTTTATCTCTCCCTACAGTAGTTTTTATAGTTGGTGTACATATCAAACTTCTGACATATATAAATATATTTTCATTTCTATTGATATCTATATTTGACTGATATATTTATTATGAGAATTTTATTTTTTAAGCCAACAAGTAAGCATTACCCACGTACATGACAACATCTCTACCATAATGGGTTGTAGAGCACCTCGTTTCTCATGGTGCAACAAAAGAGAAGACAGACTTATAATCTTACAAAATAAAGTAGCAAACCAATCCAAAAAAATGCACTTTAAAAGGGTTTCTTAGGCAGCTTTTCCATATCAGGAGTAAAAATGTCATGTTCCCACAATACGGGCTTTTCCTAATAATTATCCTCCTTTACTCATCTACCCTACAATAATGTGAGTGGGACACATATCATATCCCTGCTCCAATGATAAAGAGTAGCCTTAAGACAGAGTGGGCTAGCCTATACCATCTAGTGTTGTGGACCATTATATGACATTAAGGACACCATCAGTCCCTTATCACTCTAAGATTGAAGATGCAGGACCTATGCAGCAGCTTAGACTTATGAAAAAGCGCCAAAATTAGTGAATTCAGCCCCATTTGTGTCAATACCCTAAGTTAGAACTGCCACTAAGGTCACTGGTTTTGTCTCCAAACCAGTAGAGTGCCAAAGCAGCAAATCTGCCACTTGTCTCACAGGCAAGGCTGCCTTTCTTTCAATTTTTTTGGCAGGAGACCCTCGTCAGGCTGCATGGAGTATGGAATGGGCCCCTAACCTCTATAAAAGCTAGACTTGGGGTATCCATTAAACGTCTTTTGAAGAGTGCAGCATTTTGTTACTGGGTGGCAGAAAAAACCTTTAGGTGCAAGGTTGTGCAGCCAAATTGCTGTCAGAACTTAAGTTATTGACCCTCTTCTGCCCACTGCCAAAGGAAGGAATGTTGTTGATTGAACCCAAGGACTTGGAGGATCCCAAGAGAAGACCAGACACTGAAGAAAGAGGATTCAGGGAGCCACCTCTCCATAAGTAAAATCTGATTTCTATCTCTTTCTTTATCATAGAATCTCTGCTTTCCTCCCTGTAAATCTGATTTGTTCTTTAAGCTGTTGGTGATTTTATCATTTCATTTGCATACTAACAAGATTTTTTTGTCAAGCCCCAAGGGTTAGTTCGATTGATAGATGCTCTTGTGAAAGTTCATGGAGGTCTCAGGATTAAATCTCATTGAGTCCCTTGGGGTTACTAGCCACTATTTCTATTGACAGTTACTACCATCCTCCATCTAGAAAACTAGGGAAGAGGGGTGAAATGCATGGGGCGTTGGCAAGGAACCAGTATTCTCACTTGGAATGCTTAATACACACAAGTGAGGACTGTATTTCTCCAAAAAGGGCAAAAAAACTAGGGTTTTCACATGCAACAAAGTTAAGGTTTTAAACTTTGATTTCATAGAATAGAGATCTAATCTCCTTTGCCATTCAAAGGAGGAGGTCTTCTTGTTTGTTGGTCATTTCGTAGATAATTTTGGAATGGTTGGTAATCTTAGCCTCTACTCAAATAAAGAGAAAACCTTTGGGACCTTTTTGCAAGGGAATTACTCCTTTCCTCTCTACCTCTTGAGTTTTCTTATATAAGAAAGTAGGTAGACCACCATTTTGTTGTTACAGCGAGGACCAACCATCTCCCCGGGTTGGGAACCACTATTTGGGAAGTGTTACAATGGTACCAACACTAGCGTACCTGTAGAGGTGCCCAAGGGAGAGGGTGTCTTTTTCTGATCAGGAGGGGTGTTTAGCCAGCTTATTCTGAGGTGGGGTTATGGCCAACCCCTCTGGTTTCTCCTCTAGAAGTACTATGGCTTAATGGCGTCGCTGACTGCCTCATGAAAGGGTTTGAAACCCTGAGGTTGGTGTCTGGGGCTTCCAGGGGTGGATCACTGGGTCACATGACCCCGACCATGTTCTATCACTCTGAAGGCAGATTCTTCAATACTAAGGCGTATGCTTATCCTTCTGAGCACCTTCAACACCCTCCTGGTCCTCCAGTTCACCAGTGCCCTCTCTCTTGGCCCTCCTTCAAAGGATGACGTCATCTTCCTGGGCAGACTGTTTGCTTGATAAAGGGGGGGCGTTGAGGGTTATTCATCACTGTTGGGGTTAGTTGGGGCATGACGACCCCCCCCTACACAGTCTAGCCTTCATTTTGGTCAAATATGGCCTTGTTCAGCCATTTTGCTCAAGTAGGGGTCAAATCTGGGGAAAACATCCCGATTTACCCACTACTTAGATTATTTTATATTATTTTTATTCTAATTTTAAGTTGACATTTTTAATATTAAATTGACCTTATTTTATGTAAAAGTGAGTGTGAGATCATATAAATCCAATCTCCTCACTTCATTTTTAGATCATCAACTTTTGGGATAATTTCATTATGTCTGTTATTTTCCCTAACTAGGCCTCTTTGAAGGGATGCACACTCCTTGATGAAGGTTATTTTGCAAGTTTGAAGCATTTCTTGGAAGTTTTACTATTGTTCATGCCATTGCTAAGGTGAAGCTAGAGTTGTTTGCTTAACACATGCCCTTGGAGGTATCTATACTCTTGGTTTGATGTCTCTTTGTCAATTTGTATGAAAGTGATGCTTGTTAGGGTTGGATGGAAGCCATTGTTGCTTCATTTTGTCTTGATTTGCATTTCATTTTCGTCATTGATCACCCTTGCATTCAAGCTTGAGCTTTAGGTCTTTAAGTTTTGCTAGGCTAGGTCTCCTCAACGAATTTCAAAGATTGTTGAGGTTAACCCTAGTTTCCAAGCTTGCCAAATACCATCTCAAGGAGGGTAAATTCTCTCATTGATTCCCTAGGGTTGGGTGAGTAGCTTTCTGTTGAAACCCTAGGTTGTTCAATCACTCTTGTAAACCTAAAATCTGAGTTTTGTACATTTGTAATTATTATTGTTTAACCTAGTTAGCCTAATTTATTTGATTTTTCTAAGTTTACGAGAGTAATGGTTTAAATTTATGAGCTAGTTGCTATTTTATGCTAGAAAAGCCTAAAATTTAGTTTTAAAAAATTCTTAATCTAAACCCTAGCAGCAAACCTAACAACCTTAGCGACCTAACCTTGGAAGTCTCCCTCTCCTTCGATCTACCTACCAACTTACCTCGGCCTCATTTATTTCCCATTCCGCATTCCTTTCTGGCCACCACGCTACCTTTTGTCCTATTCTCGGGCTCCCTTTCTGTTGCTGCCATAAATCCGTAGCCTCCCCCCTGTTGTCATCTCCCCATATTTCGAGCTTCTCCTTTTAAAACTCTCACAACTCCCATCTCTCTATTCCTTCCGGCTTTTTCTTTCTCCACCCGAACCTTTGCCTGTTCCTTCCATCCACGACCACTAACCTTTCCATTGCTCCCTTCGTTGCTCCCCTTCCAAGCTCGCTCCACCCCCTTTTCTCTTCACCCTATTCCTTCTCTGTGGGCTCTCCCCCACTCCATACTCCAGTCCAAGCCCTACCTATCTCCCACCATCTGCGGCCTTCCTTTCCTATCCAGCTACGGCCTCCTTCCTCGCTGCCTTCAGATCCTAGCTTCGGCTCCCTCTTCAACTTGGGTCTATTCCTTATCTTCATCCACGGCCTCCCCTTGTCGCCCTCTACCACAATCTGCGCCTTTCCTTTGGCTGCAGCCCTAAACCAACTGCCCTATCCTCCTCACTATCCTTTCTCCTTCACCGAGCCTCCCTCTTTGCCTACCTTTCTTTTCCCTTCCTTCTCCATTTATTTCCATTCAATTCCCCCCATTCTTCCATCCAATCCCCTTTCTCTTTGTTGTCCCATTCCTTTCCTTCTTTTAACATAACACAGGTCTGCATTTTATGCAGACCCTATGTGTTATCTATCCCCTTTACCTACACAAGCACACACAGAAAACAAACAAAGGTAAGAGTTTTATTTGGTTAAATTCTGGTACAATCTATGAAGTAATTTCTTTGTCTTTAAACCTTTTTCTGTGTCCTTTTTTCAAGATAATTCTCTACATAAGTATAACCCGGAACTTACCTATAGCAGACCTTGAAACATTAATTTACATATAGATCTGAATTGATTAATGCTGGTTTGAACTGACATTTGCTGGAGAATTGAGTGATTTTGGCGTTACAAAGGTTACTTTTATGTCACCAATCCGAGTTTTGACTTAAGTTTTACTGTTGAAAGGTGTTATTTTCATGAACTTTATTAGTGAATAACTTCATCCTGCTCCTAAATTTACTTCAGCTGCTATAAGGTGTTCAATGTAATAAAAAACTGAAAGTTATATCCTGACTGACACTTACTTAACCCTAGTTACTAGTTAGATATTGAATGTTATCTCTTCTTGATACTTCAACTAGTTGTTGATATATAAATGAATGATAGCCATTGCATCATTTCAATTATTCATTTATGTTGCCATGTACGTGACATTAAAAACTACAATCTAATGCATATTTGGGTTAGTTTATTGGCAATATAGTCTTTTGATCCAATATTGGTTGTTATAATACATGTGTACACGTTTATACATTTCATTGAATGATCTAAGTGGATTATTGATTTTGGTCATATCATTTGCACTCACCGGCATTGATCATACTGACTCCATTTAGGCACTAGTCTAACTAACACTTGCATAGAAAATATGGTTTTTGGTTGTCTCAGTGTTCTTACAAGATTCCATAAGGACACTTCTCCTTGGAGGTTTCGACTTCCGAAGATATTAGAACGATGACCGAGGTGACATCGGGTCACTAGTCTTATTTTTGCTTACTGGGAATTAGCCCTGCTAATTTTCCTGGTAACAGGAAGCATGTTTTGTTCCTTACAGGTTGTATTCTTTAAAAATGCACAATCATCTCACCTAAGTGTTGATGACCTACTACAACTCCAAGATCAGTAGGAAAAGGTGGAGAACCAAGGATACCATTGATGAGATATGTAACCGTGGTAAGTGATAGAGCCAAGAATACAAGGTCAACCACTTGTATAGTTGCAAATTTGCAAGGAGGAATTTCAAGGTTGTTATGCAAAAGATATCCCAAACGCTTCTTGAAAAAAAAATTGGACTCTTGGAGTCTGTTACCCCTCAAAAGCATATGCATTTAGAGTTATCCTTGCTAATGATGCAAATCTGAAGATGAATGTTGAATATCCTGCTTTACTAGGTGAGCTCATCAATAGGAAAAGGTGGACACTTCTCCTTGGAGGTTTCGACTTCCGAAGATATTAGAACGATGACCGAGGTGACATCGGGTCACTAGTCTTATTTTTGCTTACTGGGAATTAGCCCTGCTAATTTTCCTGGTAACAGGAAGCATGTTTTGTTCCTTACAGGTTGTATTCTTTAAAAATGCACAATCATCTCACCTAAGTGTTGATGACCTACTACAACTCCAAGATCAGTAGGAAAAGGTGGAGAACCAAGGATACCATTGATGAGATATGTAACCGTGGTAAGTGATAGAGCCAAGAATACAAGGTCAACCACTTGTATAGTTGCAAATTTGCAAGGAGGAATTTCAAGGTTGTTATGCAAAAGATATCCCAAACGCTTCTTGAAAAAAAAATTGGACTCTTGGAGTCTGTTACCCCTCAAAAGCATATGCATTTAGAGTTATCCTTGCTAATGATGCAAATCTGAAGATGAATGTTGAATATCCTGCTTTACTAGGTGAGCTCATCAATTATGAAATCCTTGTCCCTAGGACATTTTGGCGTGGCTATGTTGGAGCATTGTTGGTCTCATTTTCTTAGTTGTTTCAGAACTTTAACAACAGATCTAGGTGTCTTTTTCCAGTTTAATTGAGGTCTGATTTTCTTGACGTTTCTCTTCTGGTTGATCTATATATAAAAGAAGAGGAAAAACTAAGAGTTGAAGACTGTTGGTTACCTGTAAACTATTCCATTTCAGCAATCATTCAAATAGCAGTACTGAGATCGGAAGGGGCATAAGTATATACAGACTCATATACAGATTTAGTGAGCATCCTCCATAAACAGTTTGGGAATTCAGGCCGACTCCACCAGTCTCACTCACTTCCCTTCCAAGCCATGACTATGGTGTGGGGCAACAAATTCAAGCAATCTAAGGGGGTTGTTTGATGAATACTGAATGATATCTAGATTTCAGTTACAACTACAATGATCTTCTCACATCTACTATGCTTGAGCGTGATAAAAATGGTTGTTTGATTGCAGCCATTGGTGGATTGAATCAATAGGGAACTTGATATAAGAGGAGTGTTATCACCTATTTTGTACAAATAGATGAAACTCCATTGAGCCGCCAGTGTTGGAACACATCAGTGTTTACTTCCAGAGTATCAGGGTTTCAGATGACAATAATTAGCCAACTTTGGCTAGCCAGTTTTGTTTTTCAATCGATATGACCATGGCCCCACAGGGTTTGTAATAAAGTGTGCTAGTAGGATTTTGAGTGGCTCGGTCCCCCATGACTTGGTTAAGCAACTAAGGTATTCCAGGGATTTTTTTCCCTTGTCAATTATACTTTGCCTGTAGTCGAGCTATAATCGATGAGGTTTTCTCCCACTTCCTCCAAAGTTGGAATGCCCGATTTTGAAAATTTTAGCCATGGGGGATTGTTAGAGTACAACTAATGTATATAAGCCTACTAGACACTATTAGAATAGATTATGGTCATTTCCTAGGTCACTAGGACCCTCAGAAAAAATTTTACCGAGTCCTCTGGTTTTGGGTTTTTAATTATTTTTAAATTTTTTAATAAATTTTTCCATAGTTTAAATGGAAAAATTTCAGTTTGTAATATGTAAGTCATCCGAGGTTCGTTTTCAGAGTTTGAAGGCTCAAATCATAAGCCAAAAATCATTCATGATCCCTGGACCAGCTTAGCCTAAGTTTCGGACAATTATTTGGCCTCATAATTAATATTTTCTCAAAAAATGAGAAATATTAATTAAGATATTCATAAAATAATAAATTGGAAATAATTTAAATCTCTCCAAAAAAAAGCCAAATTAAATAAAGTAAAAGTCTAAATGACATGGCAAGAAGCATTAATGATGATTGGAATCTTCACCCACCTGATTCTGATCAATTTTGGAGCACTGGGAGTGATCTACAGTTGAGAAATTCGCCTTCTCCTTTAGCTTGACGTTTTTGTGACATGGAGGCTTGCTATTGGTATGGTGGAGTTAACAATGAAGGATGGGGGGCGCCTTGCCAAGGTGGAGGCCACCTCCCCATCCACATCACCTCCAAACTCGAGTTTATGGATAGGTATCAATCCAAGCCAAGATTTGATTGGTTTGTGATTGGAATTTGGAGTTTTGTCAAGTGTTATTGGCTCTCATTATGCCAAATTCGAATTAGGGTTTTAGCTGGGTGTTTTTGTATAAAGAGGATGCCTTTGGGCACTCTTCTCATGGAGATTTTTTGCATAGAAGCTCTGGAGAATTTTTGTAATTTGTTTAGCATTTGAATAAAGTTGAGACTTTTGAGGTCAATGTGGAAGCTCGTGGTGTGCCATGCTTCATTTTGTATGAGGTGATATCATGTTTTGTTTACATGCTTTTGATTCTTAAGTATTGGATTTTATGATTTAGAGGGCTAACAATCTAGCACAAATATTATAAATCTATACTTTTCTCTTAAGTGTGTGGCTTTTTAGGTATTCTCCCAAGTGCAAGAGTTCTTGCTTGGTTTACACCTTCATTCTGTAGGTTACCAAAGGAGTTTTACTTTAAAGAAATCAAGAAACAAAGAGGGGCTTGCTTGCTTCATCCATCAAACAAACTATTTCAATCTTTCTTTTGGTTACATTGGTTACTACAAGTGGATTTCTATTTTTCAAGGTTCTATTCTATCTCTCTTCCACCATTTCTAGAAGTTATCAAGTCATTTAAAATTTGTATTTCAAGCTTGCTTGGCTTCTACTAAGTTAGATCTAGTCTTTCTAGCCTTAGATCTACTTTTTCAAAGCTAAATCCATCTTTTCAAAGACTCATATTTAAAGATCTAGTCTCATTTTCCAAAGTTGTAAATTCATCTTCTTTTATTCCAAGTTTTGCCTTGAGAAAGTAGCTTGGGATTTGATCCCAAGTGCCACATAATTTTGTGGCTACTTCTCTTTCCCCATTAGCAGCATCCTTGCGGACATCCAGCTAGCTGGAAGGTTTTTGGGACTAGTGGTTCTAGTGGTCACCTTGTTCCAAGGTTGATCCCACCTTGTTTGTTTATTTCTTGGTTTGTTGCTTGATTTGGCCTTGTCTTTTCTCTCCCATTTGTTTTTCCTTTCATTACTTGTTTGCTTTGGAAAACATGCATTATTTTTCTCGAAAAGCGAGTTTATTTTCCACTTTTTAGCTTGCTGGTTTTTCTGTGTTTTCCACATTTTTTCAAATCTGGAATTTCTTGAAAATTATTAAAAAAATCGAAAATTTTTCGAAAAATCATTTTTTCTCATTTTTTTAATGTTTTCCTCGAAAAATGTGTCATTTTAGGCTTGATGTTTTTGACTGATTTTTTCAATTTTCTGCTAATTTTCAATTCTAAAAATTAGCTTGAAAATTTCAAAAATTTCAAAAAAAAATATTTTTTTTACTTTTTTCTCGAAAAATGTGCAAAATTTTGTACTTACTGATTTTTACTGATTTTCTGCAATTTTCTGTCATTTTCCAGATTCTGGAAATTAGCTTAAAATATTAAAAAAATCCTTAATTTTCTTTTCTCAAAAAATCTCAAGTCATTTCGTTGAAAAACGTGCGTATTACATAAAAAACGGTGAGCTTGTCTTGTCTTTTCCAAGGTCTGATTTTTGGTTTCATTTCACTGTTTTGGGCTCCTATTTCATCTCATTGGGCATTTATCTTGTTATTCACTTCATCATTTCGAATCATAAGTAAAAGTTTGGTTTCCTAACTACTCTTACTAGTTGTTGTTTAGAGCTCTTATTCACAGGTGAACCCAAAAGCAAAACCAAGCAAGAAAAAACAAACAAAACTAGATCCAAAACCAAAAAAGAAACCATTTATCCTTTGTACAAATTCATAGGAGTTTTCATTTTACTTAATTTATTTCTCAAAAGTCCTTTCAAGGGTTTCAATCCCAAAGGCACTTGTAATTTTCCAATAAAAGATTGAGTGGGGTTTTTAAGCCCCCACTTCCAACTTCCCCCACTTGGGGAGGTTTGTGGTCGTACAAATTCATAGGAGTTTTCATTTTACTTAATTTATTTCTCAAAAGTCCTTTCAAGGGTTTCAATCCCAAAGGCACTTGTAATTTTCCAATAAAAGATTGAGTGGGGTTTTTAAGCCCCCACTTCCAACTTCCCCCACTTGGGGAGGTTTGTGGTCTTTTGATGTGATTTGCTTTGGTATTTTAGAGTAGTTTCTATTTTTATGTACTTAGGAATAATTTGCTAGATTGGCTTCTTTTCGCTTTAGAACACTAATCGTTAGTTAGCTTCCATTTTGCAACTTAGAAACTAATTGTTAATTTAGTCATTTCTTTTATCATTGTTGAGCTATCGCTTGTGTTCTTGTTCACAATCTGCTTGTATCTTAACAAAGAACCAAAGTCTCTTGAACTTGCAATAACCCAAGTCAAGAGCACTTTCTGTCGGAGAGCATTCCCACTGCATATCCCTGCATCAAGCATATAGTTTAGCTAAGTCTCTTGAACTTCTGTCTTGAGACGAAGTCGAGCGCTCTCTGTCGGAGAGTTGAATTGTGTGATCTTAATAATAAAATACTTCCAACTCACACTCCCCCAAATAAAAATTTATTTTTGTTGCTATCCATAACTGAGTATGCTCTGCCAACCATAAAAGGATGGACTAGTACCCAGAAAGGTGTTGGATTTGTTAATCTTGAAAGTGATAACATAATAAAATTTTCACCCCACAACCAACGAACCGGCGTTGCTATTTCGAGAAATACTCAGGTAGTGGGCAAAGTTCCTAAACCTAGTGGGGCCGGAAATCACCGTTGTCTAAGACTTCGAGGGTGGTTAAATCATTGGACACCTATCCTTGATAACTGGACGGTCCGTCATACCACCAGAGGGGAAGCCACTGAAAGTATGCCTTTTCGGTTGGATACCTTTTCGGTTGGACACATGACTTTCTTTTGCTAGCTTAATAATCAAGATCACTAAAACTTTTGAATTTACCAAGATAATTTGCACAACATTCGCACAAACATTATTCTAGACTTGATCTTCGGCATCCCCAAGCATTACACTTATTTTGACTCCATAAGGCACTGGTCTTCTACATTTTCATATTTTAAAGTTGGACCATATGTCCTTGTCATTTCTTTAAATCATTTGTCTGTGGATGCTACTTTATTTTGCAAGTCTTCATTATAATCTTGTATTGTAACGTGGATTGCTTCTTGTTGATGTATATGCAACTTCGGAATGTATTTCATCTATGTATTTATTGTACTCCTATAGAGATGTATTATTCCTCTACACGGAAGTGTCGTCATTTGTATTGACAAGTGTCGCAAGTGTTGTAACTTGTTGATGGGTTATTAGACCACCTAGTAAGGGGTCGGCCCGTATTAATGTAACCATGGGTTATTAGACTGAGTTAGACAAGTCGGCCCCATTGGTTTATTGGGCAGGACAGGACAAGTATAAATAGAGATCGGGAGATCTCTATTTGATCATCTCATTACTCACTCTTCTATCACTCGGAAAGTGGCACACATGTGAGGAGGAGGATCAACTGCTAGGAGAAGACTATCTCTTGTACTTTGGTTGTATCATTGCTCTTTCTATCTCTGAGGAAGTTGTGGGGTTTTTCACCTTTATGGTTTTCCCCAGTGAAACTCTGTGTGTCCATTGTCGTATGTGATTGCTTGCTATGCTTGATACATGCTTGATATGATTGATATGTTGTACATGTTATTCTCTCAGTAAAGATCCTAGAGTATGCTGAATTAATGCTCAAAATCTAACATGGTTCTCAAATTCTGAATATACCAGGCTGATCAACTCATCAAGGCGCGTCTTTATATCCTTTCAGAAGTTTGAAATTCATCTTTTGAATTTTTAGGGTTTCTCTGACAAACCCTAATCCGGGACCAGATCCAGTCTTCAGCAAGACAAGTGGTAAGACCTAAAACTTTTCTATTTCCATTTGAAGTACTCTTTAAGATGTCTCACCACACCAAGCTTGAGGATAAGCTTGAAGGGGCTGATAACTTCCGAGCATGGAAGTATAGGATTGGGTTAATCCTGGAAGAAAATGAGTTGGACATTTGTATAAATGAAGTGGTCCCTGTCCCAGAAGAAAAAGAGGCTAAGGCTCTTCACAAGAAGAACTTGGTCAAGGCAAAGAAAATCATTGTTGATTCTATCAAAGATCATCTCATACCCCATGTGTCTTCCCTAAAGACACCAAAGGAGATGTTTGATTCCCTGACCAAACTATTTGAAGGGAAGAACATAAATCGGAAGATGACCCTAAGAAATCAATTGAAGAATGTCAAGATCTAGAATGCAGAGACCATGCAGTCTTATTTCTCAAGGGTCTCCCAGATAAAAGAACAACTTGAAGCTGTGGGAGAAGACATAGAAAATGGAGAAGTGGTAATGACCACTCTTAATGGCCTTCCTAGGTCATGGGATTCCTTCATCCCAGGGATTTGTGCTAGGAAGAAACTTATCACTTTCAGTAGACTGTGGGAAGAATGCTCACGGGAAGAAGCTCGAATTGTAGCTCGAGAAGAGAAGATGGGGAATGAAGATCAAGCTCTCACAGCACGCTCCAAAAGTCATGGTGACAAAAAGACTCACCATCATGGCAAGAAAGAAAGACATCACCATCAGAATCAGAAGGGTAAAAGAAACATGTCCCATGCCCGTTGCTATACATGTGATGAAAAGGGACACTATTCCAGAGACTGTCCCAGAAATAAGAAAGATGGTTCTCACAAAAGGAAGAACAACAAAAGAAGACATCATGCTCATATTGCAGAGGATGATGAACCTCCCAAGAAGAGGGCTAGAAAAGATAGTGAAGATTCTTCTAGTGATGAAGAATATGTTTTGATTTCTGCTCTCACTGGAACCATTACTCATGGAAGTAATGATTGGGGATGACTACCAGTATCCAATAAAAGGGAGTGGTGAAGCCTCCTATAAACTAGACTTTGGAAAGTCTATGAAGATGAAAGATGTACTTTATGTTCCAGGTCTCAAGAAGAATCTACTCTCCATATCTGCATTGGATGCAAAAGGCATGGGGGTTGCATTTATAGATGGCCAAGTCCTAATGTGACCAAAAGGTAAGACAATAGATGATGCAGTTGTGATTGGAGAGCAAGAGGGAGGATTATGCAAATTGAAGGGCCAACCAGAACAAGCCATGGTCCATGATTCAGTAAAGCCAAGTGAACTTTGGCATAGAAGGCTTGCACACATGCACTATAAGGCATTAACAATTGCAAGCAAAGTTGTAGAAGGTCTTCTTGAAATCCAGACAAAGCATGAAGGCATTTGCAAAGGTTGTGCAAAGGGAAAGAACACAAAGAAGACATTTCCAAGCAGTGAAAGCAAGGCAAAAAGAATCTTGGAAATCATCCACTCTGATGTATGCGGTCCGATGTCATCCAGTTCTCTGAGTGGGTATGTATATTATGTTTCCTTCATTGATGATTTCTCTAGGAAGACTTGGGTTTACTTCTTGAAGAACAAAGATGAAGTGTTTGACAAGTTCAAGGAACCCAAATCCTTGATAGAAAACCAATCTGACATGAAGATCAAGATCTTCAGATTCGACAATGGCGGAGAATTTACTTCAGGAGACTTCAAGAAGCTATGCAGTGATTCAAGGATTAAGAGGGAGTTGACCACTCCTTACAATCCACAACAGAATGGAGTTGCCGAAAGAAAGAATAGGACAATCATGGAAGCAGCTAGGGCAATGCTTCATGACCAAGATCTACCCATGCACTTATGGGCAGAAGCAGGAAGAACAGCGGTATATGTGCAGAACAGAACACCTTTCACAACAAAACTCCAGAATAAGTGTTCACTGGTAAGAAACCAAAAGTTAGCCATCTCAGTATATTTGGTTGTCCAGTATACACTCACATCCCAAAAGAAAAGAGGACAAGCTAGATCCTTCAGGAAAGAAGGGCATATTCATGGGTTACAGTGAAAGCTCGAAGGCTTACAGAATCTACTTCCCAGGATTCAAGAAGATTGATATCAGTAGAGATGCAACATTTGATGAAAGCTCAGCATACATCAAATCGAGGAAAACACCAGTTGAAGATAATGAAGAACCTAGAATATCTAGAACTCAAGACACCACCATGAATGAAGTAGTTCCTGAAGAAGATCGTGAAATGGAAGATCCACAACAACCTGTTGATCCACTTCATGAGAAGGAATCTCACAAGAGGAAACCAGCATGGGCTATAGAGCTCATCCAAGATGCAGAAAGGTTTGGCATTCCAGAAGAGGAACACAGAGAAAGGAAAAGAACAAGATCACATACTAGCTATGTTGCTTTACTCTGTGACATAATGAACAAAGAACCTTCCAGTTATGAAGAAGCAGCAGAAAAGAAAGAATGGAAGGATGCCATGATCGAGGAATACCAGTCGATCATAAAGAATGATGTTTGGAATGTGGTCCCAAGACCAGATGGGAAGTCTGTGGTGACTTCCAAGTGGATCTATAAGATCAAGCATGCTGTAGATGGCAGCATAGAGAAATATAAAGCAAGGTTTGTAGCTCGTGGCTTCTCCTAGAAAGAAGGGATTGATTATGAAGAGACCTTTGCTCCTGTGGCCATATACACTTCCATTAGATCAGTACTTGCTCCGGCTGCAATGATGAAATGGAAGGTACACCGGATGGATGTCAAGACAGCTTTATTGAATGGTGTAGTTGAAGAGGAAGTGTATGTGGAGCAGCCACTCAGGTTTGAGACACATGACCGAGAGACACATGTGTGCAAACTGAAGAAAGCCCTGTATGGCGTGAAACAGTATGGCAGGATAGATGGATTTCTATCCAGTTTGGGCTTTACCAAGAGTAAAGCAGATTCCAACCTTTACTACAAGGTTGAGGAAGGCAATCCTATGATTCTACTATTGTATGTGGATAACCTGTTTGTAACAGGTGAGGATAGATTGATTGCCGATACGAATAGGAAGCTTGTTGCCGAGTTCGAGATGAAGGACTTGGGTATGATGCATTATTTTCTTGGTATGTAGGTGTGGCAGAGTGCAAATGGAATCTTCCTTGGACAAGGGAAGTATGCAGTAGAGATCCTGATGAGGTTCGGAATGATGGACTGCAAGGCCATGGCCACACCTATGGCATCGAACCTGAAGCTTCTATGATGCTTCTTCTAAGCCGGTTGATGCTACGATGTATCGTCAGATGATTGGGTCCTTGATGTACCTGACGAATACGAGACCAGATATTTTCTTTGCGGTGAACACCTTGAGCCAGTACTTGATAGATCCGAGACATGTTCATCTGATAGCTGCAAAGCATATTCTGAGGTACCTGAAGGGTACAATTGACTATGGGATCAAGTATGAGGCGAATCAAAAGTTTAACCTAGAGGGTTATGTTGATTCAGATTGGGCAAGTAGTGCCATTGATCGGAAGAGCACTTCAGGGTGCTGCTTCAGTATGGGATCCGGTATGATCTCTTGGTTTAGCAGGAAGCAGTCCTGTGTGGCACTAAGTACAGCCAAAGCAGAGTATGTCATAGCTTGTTCGGCCAGTTGTGAGGCAGTATGGCTTAGGAAGCTACTGTCTAATTTGTTTGATCTCCAACTGAGTGCTACTTGTATATATTGTGACAACCAGAGTTGTGTGAAGTTGTTGAAGAACCCAATGTTCCATGACAAGTCAAAGCACATTGAGATCAAGCATCACTATATCAGGGATATGGTGCAGAGAGGAGCAGTGAAGCTCTTGTATGTTGCGACGGACGAGCAGATAGCCGATGTGTTGACCAAGCCACTTGCCAAAGTGAAGTTTGAATACTTCAGAGGGAGACTTGGTGTACTTCAGATCGAGATACCTTCCAAGGGGAAGTGATGAGTCCGGAGACACAGATGCACATAAGCCATTCTCACATAGTGGTAGGTTCGTCCTCTTATAGTGCGGATGTAAGGGCTGGGCCATTCTCACATGGTGGTAGGTTCATCCTCCCATGGTGAGTTGTAAGGGCTGAGTGGGATTTTCCGACATGGTGGTAGGTTCGTCCTCCCATGGTCGTTGATGTAATTGCCGAGCTTTTCCGACATGGTGGTAGGTTTGTCCCCCCATGGTCGTTGATGTAATTGCTGAGTTGTTCCGACATGGTGGTAGGTTCGTTCTCCCATGGTCGTTGATGTAAGTGCTGTGAGCCTTTCACAGATGGTAGTAGGTTGGTCCTCCCATGCTGGTGAGTGTAAGTGTTGTGTGTGTGCATCTAGGTTGTGCTCCGTGGATGATGACGATGATCTGAAGACGATGATGTGACAGTATGGTACACAGGTTTTGCAGAGGCATGTGATCAATCCTGAGATGCTCTTGCAGGTTTTGCAGAGGCAGTGTAATCAGTTCTGTGGTGTACATACTCGATGGCTTGCTCGCAGAGATGTTGATGATGTTCATCCAGCATGAAAAAGGGTTCGCTTTGTAGATGATGAAGACCTGCAGGTGGCAGGCCTACATCCAGTATGAAAAAGGACTGGCTCTGTAGAACTTCCTATGACGAGTAAATTGGAGATTGATTGAGATAGCAGCAGTGACAATGATTCGATGACAATGATCCAGTGATGATGATCCAGAGAAGAAGACTTGTGCTAGCAGATCTGTGTCGAGAAATACCTTCCTAGTTAAGAGGGAGTATTGATGTATATGTAACTTCGGAATGTATTTCATCTATGCATTTATTGTACTCCTATAGAGATGTATTATTCCTCTATACGGAAGTGTCGTCATTTGTATTGACAAGTGTTGTAACTTGCTAATGGGTTATTAGACCACCTAGTAAGGGGTTGGCCCGGATTAATGTAACCATGGGTTATTAGACTGAGTTAGACAACTCGGCCCCACTGGTTTATTGGGCAGGACAGGACAAGTATAAATAGAGATCGAGAGATCTCTATTTGCTCATCTCATTACTCACTCTTCTATCACTCGGAAAGTGGCGCACATGTGAGGAGGAGGATCAGCTGCTAAGAGAAGACTATCTCTTGTACTTTGGTTGTATCATTGCTCTTTCTATCTCCGAGGAAGTTGTGGGGTTTTTCACCTTTATGGCTTTCCCCAGTGAAACTCTGTGTGTCCATTGTCTTATGCGATTGCTTGCTATGCTTGATACATGCTTGATATGTTGTACATGTTAATCTCTCAATAAAGATCCTAGAGTATGTTGAATTAATGCTCAAAATCTAACATACCACCAGAGGAGAAGCCACTGAAAGTATACCTTTCTGATTGGACGCATGCCTTTCTTTTGCTAGCCTAATAATCAAGATCACTAAAACTTTTGAATTTACCAAGATAATTTGCACAACGTTCGCACAAACATTATTCTAAGACTTGATCTTCAGCATCCCCAAGCATTACACTTATTTTGACACCATAAGGCACTAGTCTTCTACATTTTCATATTTTAAAGCTAGACCATATGTCCTTGTCATCTGTTTAAATCATTTATCTGTGGATGCTACTTTATTTTGCAAGTCTTCATTATAATCTTGTATCGTAACGTTGATTGCTTCTTATCTTGTGTTTATTTCACTGTCTTAAACTGTGATCTCTCATTCAAAACTCCTAAACAACACCCATCCGAATCATCATACACCAAAAAACATTTAAAACATAAGAGCCATAGAAAACTCTTTGTAGGGACTACCCCCCTTGGCTTCGTTAAGAGATAGCCTAAACGGAGGAGCTGAGATTCAGGTGACAGTACCTGGCTCATTGCTTGCCCCCAAGGCCACACTTTCCCCACTTGTAGTGAGGGAACAGCTTTCGAAAGATTTCTGCTGATGGTGTGCATCTCGGGGGACAAGGAGGATGTTACATGTAGGCCCTTTTTAGACCTGTGTCAACCAACCAGCAATCAAGATGTTGTTCAAACCTTTTCCAATTTTTATACTTAGAAAAAAGAAGCTGCAATTATTGCAAGAATCTGTGAACAATTTCCATGGCCACATTTCGAGACCATCGATCTACTGGTAAAAATGCAAAGGCAAGCCATGGTGTTACGTGGTACCAGTACCAGTGCACCTTTAGATGTTTTCCCAAGGAGAGGGGTCGTTCTTTTTTTTAGTACCTTCTAAGAGGTGGTTATAGCCGGACCCTTTGGTCCTTTCTTTAGGAGTACTATGGCTTAGTGGCATTGCTGACTGCTTCATTCTAGGGCTTGTAGCCCTAAGGTTGGTGTTCAGGGCTCTCCTAGGGGTGGGTCACTAGGTCACATGACCCCCTGCTTGTTTTCTACTTTGGTGATATTTTTCCAGCTCTGAGGCTCTTGCCTCCCCTTCCGGTCACTTTATGCACCCATCCTAGTCCCTTTCCAACAAAGCACCCTCCTTCCTTGGGCCAATTTCCTTGATGACGTCACCTTCGGTCACCAGGCCTACAGGCTATTTGAAGGGGGACGTTGAGGGATTTTCAGCATTATTGGGGTTAGATGGGGCATGACAATCCCCCCTGCTCACTCTACCTTTCGGAGTGATGCTTTCTGCTCAATTTCAATCAGTTTTAGCAGTTTTTAGGCACCTAGGGGTAAAATACCCCAAATAGCCTACTTTAAGCCTACTATAGGTCATCTTTAGATTATTTTATATTATTTCATGTTATATTTTTACATTGACATTTATTTGGCCTGTCGGCCTACTTATTTTGTAAAAGTGAGTTGAGAACACTATAAATACAACTCCTCACTTCATTTGTAAATCATAACTCATGGGATAAAAATTCATAATGTTACTTTTTTACCCTAGATAGCTCTTGTGGAGTGATGCGTACCTCTTGGAGTAGTTTTTCTTTGCTCTAGTGGATGAAGTTGGATGTTGTCTTTGGTTTGCTCATGCTTGGTGGATGCTAGAATTGTTGGAAGAACACATGCTCAAGTAAGTCTAGTCTTTTTAGCCTTGCTTGGTGAAAGGTAGGTCAATTTCTTGCTTCTTGAATGATTGAATGGTGGCCCTAGGGTTGCAATTTTTTTGAATAGGGCCTTTGTCTACCTTTTATCCTCTTTGCATGGTGAAAACGATCCTTAGATGAGGTTTTCACAAGTTTAGCCTTGGATCTTCAACTTTGCCCTAGATTAGGCTCTTGTAACGAACCCTAGAGGTTGTTACAAGAAGCCCTAATTTAGTAGACAATGAGAAATTATTCCAAGAGGAAGGTTGGTCACCTTCCTCTACGGATAGGGTTTAAGGGTCTCATCCATAAAAACCGTAAGTTATCATCTTTTTACCAATTTCTCTTGCATTTTCATGGTAAAACTAGAGTTAGCATTTTCATGTGTAAATTTGCATTTTCATGGTAAAACTAGGGTTAGAATTTGCAATTTTATGTCTGAAACCCTAAAAATAAAAATAAAAATAAAAAAATTTCAATTTTTGGCCTCCCTAAAAGTTCGGCCCTCCCTCCTACAAATTCGGCCTACCTTCTTTACCCCTAAAAACCCTAGCGCGAAATTTTAGGAAATCCTAAAAACTTAAATGTTAAAACTATTAAAAATTCTTATAAAACCCTAAATTTAAAATCCTAAAGCCTAAAAACAGCCCTAAAAAACTAAACCCTAGCTCCTATCCTTCTTCCTCTTCCTCGCCGCCACCTCCCAACACCCTCGATCTTGCTCCTTAAGGGCTTGGCCCTCATTTCTAAGTATGCCCTAGGCCATAACAGCCTTTGGGCTACCTTTTTGCAGGGTTGTAACAGCCCATTTGCAGCCCCTTTACTGTTGCCCTAAAGTCTGCAAAATATTGCAGACTGACAACTTTTGACAGTCCTCCATACCTGCAACAAGAAGACAACACTAACACATTATTGGCTATTAAAAGCAAATGTTAATTCTTATTAGAAAGAGGTGAAATAAGGTCTAAAAGTACACACCATATTGCTTACACACAGGTCTAAAATTGCATATAAGTTGATTGTCCTGTACTGCTGAGAATAGTAACTGAAGGTTGAAGTTGTGTTGTTCACATTGAGTGCATTGATCATATATTATACACATCTTTGATTTCTTGAGTGTTTCTATCACTGTCATAAAGAGGACTGTCCCACTGTACTACTATTGTTATCATTGTATCAGTGCTTTACTTGTCATTGGAAGTGATTGGTCGAATATTAATTGTTGTCATTACACTCTTATGGGATGATTTATGTTGTTGGTGAATGATCTCTTGTATGCTAGAGTGTTATTGAATATCTTTATTACTAATTCCATACACCTTGGATTGAATACATTGACTTGGGCACATTCATATTAGCATCTACAAACACTTAATCAATTTAGTATGTCTTCTTCATTCATAAAAGTAATTGGTTAAAGGCACCGATCACTAACATCGTCATCTAGAAGACATAGTTCTTTTGTCCTAAGTGTCTTGCAGAGCAACTAAAGGGCTCTCCCCTTGGAGGTTACTGTTATCACATATATAGTAGTCAGGCTACCCTACACTATTTTTTAGATTCCAATACACTTTTCAACCAATTCCCTTACATTGAGATGCTGAGATGAGCATCTATTATGGATCATGATTATTATATGGACAGCAGTTTTGTTTCCCATGCCATGACTGAGTTTCAGGACACTCAGAGAGATGACCGATGTAGCCATTTAGCCATTTATACAGAGCATTCAGTATTGCCCAGAGTTATAGCAGCAGTTTTAGAGGACAAATGTTGGTTCAGAAAATGTGCATTCAGGCATATGACTCAGCAGGTATATCCTTGTGTTATGGTTATATTTCTTTTATATTCATTCTTGTAGCATGTCTTAGCAATTAGTATCATGATCTGGCGATCATATAGATATGTGGACCTAGTTGTATCTTTATATATATTATATTGTCCCCACTCAGACTTAGAAGTTCACTACCCATACTCATTGGTTTTACCCTCCCTAGGGAGAATAGAGGTGATCATTCCCACCATACTTTGGCTTGCTAGTGTTGGTCTCATTATTCACTATCTTCATCCATCCATTACCTACCAGTTTGTTTATTACCCTGACTTACTACTTGACTAGTGGCATGGAGGACCTTCCCCCACTTTAGCCTCTGTGTTGGATAAGCTTCCCTGTTTATTGTGTCTCGGCTCTGAGTTGGTGACAGAACTCATCTATGGTGAGTTGGATTGTAGTCCTAAATCATTTTGGTCCGTTGTCCCGATGTTTGGCACTGGTACGTAGTCCCCCTAGTCACTTAAGATGTGTTGGCTAAAACTGAAAGCTCATGTACTACTTATGGAAACTTATGTAAATTCGCCCAGGAAACTGTAAACTCTAGAATGTGTTTATCAACACACATGAGTAAAGGGCAAGAGCAATGAAAAGCTATAAATACTCCTTGAAGAGTATAATGAAAGTTCCAAAAAAGCAATGGTTCTTAAGCTCTATATCTAAACGATTGCTGACCTCATGTGTGTATGTAGAAACATGCCATGGATACAAGCTGCAATTAGTTGTGCTTTTTAGCACACCTGAGATCCGAAGGATTATGTAGATCAAAAAGGCCATGAAATGAAATCAATGGATCCTTATGAACTTCAATCATCTTTTATAAAAGTAGACATGAAGCCTAAGTTGAATAAGCACTCTTTGAACAACTTACCCATCTATGAGACATTGCCATCCCCCATGTTACTGCTTGTCCAGCATATGTTAGAGTGTGTATTCCCTTTCCTTTTCCAAAGTGTCACAATGTCCAATCAGTAGTCATCCCTTAGCCTAGCCTTTTGATTTTTAGCCCTCACCCTTCACTAGCAAATTGATCACAACTATGAAGTGAGTATGGTCTTGAAAGTCTAGTCTGAGTCATAATAATAGTTAAAGGCCTTATTTATATTTGGTTTTAGATCGCCGGTAAATGATTACTTGTTGTTATAGTTGTTACTTGAATGAATTGTAGAGCATGCATTAACCTTTGACACTTGCAGCAGTTTTAATGATAGCCTAAGTTATATTTTGGGTCATGTTGACTTGGTCAAACCTAGTTTGACCAAAAGTCAACCACAGGACATTAGGTGGCAAATCTCAGATGATGTAGAGATATGATATATGGTCTGGTACAGGTCACTGGTTGGGTCTATGCAGTGGTTTCAGGCTTATGATGATGATTTGTGCTTTTCAGCACTTTTACAAATTATTATTATTTGGTCTGTTGGATATGCTGGATATTTATTTTGATCATGCAAAGATCTATATGGTGTATGAGTACACATCTTGGATAGATTTGGGCTCTCTGAGTCCAATGAGATAGTCTGTTTTCAGTTCCGGGCAGTTACAGTGATTTTTAGCCTCAGTTGGCTATCCTAGTGCAGTTTTGGCCTGTCAGATGGCTTGTCAGAGCAGTGATGAGATTTGATGGGTTCACCTAGGGCGCTGTCCATGGAGGGGGTGGTCCAACCACTTGTTATTACCATATTACCCCCCTCCCAGAGAGCCTGGTGGCCTCACCTTGACAACGCAGGCACTCCAGGAGGCAGTTTGGGCAGTTTCACACTTCCCAAGACAAATTAAAAATGGCAAAAATGGCTATTGAGAGATTCAATTTGAGCTATTGAGGCAAGGGATTGGCATGGGATGATGTTTGATGATGAGTGGGATGTCTTCACACCTTCTCCAACAGTTTCAACTTCCAGTGGGACCCACACTCATCAATCTAGCATTTCATATGGTTTTCTGGAGCCTCCTAAGGCTCGTGACTTCTCCAGAGGGGCACGATTTGGTGCTTAGAGCATTATTTTATTGATATTGTGCCATGGGGATTGACCAAGGGTGTTAAAAATTACCCCTTGGACCCACCATGAGCTAGATCTTATATTTTATCATTGAGATTTGGTGGGACACCCTCTCCTAGGGCGATTTGGTCCATTGATCTATTATGTTGTTATATTGATCCATGTACTTTTATGTTGAGCTCATCTCAACCATTGATTAGATCACTTTGATCTTTTAATCTTAGCCATCCATTCAAAAGGTGGTTAGGGTTTTGGTATCTCTCATCCTATTTAAAGGAGAGAGCTTCTCATTGTAAAGGGTCTTTGGCTCTTGGAATCTTGATAATAAAAAAACTTCTTGTGGAAATTCTTGGGTCTCCTTTGCATCTGGTGTTCTTAGATGGTTATTGGAAAGTCTATTGCATCCTAGCATTTGGAAATTTGTGGTAAGATCTATCTTTTGGGAAACTTTGTCTTGTCTACAAGAGGGCAATTTCAACTTGGGCATTTTTGCAAGGCTTCTTCAACTCGCTCACTTGGCATTCGCTTGTATCAGGGGGTTATCATTAGTATCATTGTGATCTATGTTATCTTTCTGTTATTTCTCTTGTGGCATTAGTCTTATCTCTTGATTGCATCAATTCTGATATTGTTGACGTTTGATGTGCAGGAGAGAGGGTGCATTGGCTTCCTTGGGCAAAATCGATCTCATAGAAAACTACCTCAAATCTTCTCAAATTGATCGGGTTTGCACAGATCATCATCATCAAGGCATCTACAAGGTTATCGAGGTAAGATCCACAGGTTTGTTTACTATTTCTTGATCCCAATCCATTGGCATAAGCATTTAACTATTAAAACCCTCATTGATTGAAACCCTCATTTTGCATTTTCTCAAATCTACTTTGATCTAGTAATCTTTTGGGTAAGATATTGAAAACCCACCTCTATAACATCCACGGCAATTCAGATCTATAGTTTGGTGTGGATTGGCTTCCATTTGACCCCTTTCCCAAGGCACATTAGCCTCTCCAAGGGAGGTCGCACTTCCTGAGAGAGGGTGTTTTCTAGGTTCCAAGATCTGGGTAGGTGAGATCCCACTTGATTTGAACTCCTCTCACTTGATAACCTACCGCTAGTGCTTCACCTTGTTGATTTTCACCTTGTGGGCCCCATTCCTCATTTTGAGGGTTGTGCCCCACTTGGGTCACTTGGTGATGCATTTTGAATCTCAGATCTATTGAGATCTAGCCATTGGATGACATTGATCTTCAAAACCCACCTCACTTTGCATCTTAACAACCCTGATCTATAATTTGGTGGACATTCGACTCCATTTGGCCCAATTTCCAAGACATTGATCTTCTCCAAGCCCTCACGACTTTCCTAGGTTGTCAGATCTCTCTGTGGTTTGATCTCTGTCTAGTTGCTTGCAAACTTAAATACTGTCATATCCCTTCATCAAACATAGCTAGAAAGCCCTAACTATTAGATCTACGTTTTGGGACACTTTCCCTGTTTTAAAGGTCACGTTTCACAAGGCAGTTGATTTTGACCATTTGAAACTAGCTTTGAATCCTGGAATCATACTTAATCCTAGAATCATTGTGTGTCATCTTTCCTTATCACATCACACCTTTCCTAAGTCGCCACAGTGGTCCTATTCCTCAATTCTAAGGTTCCATACCTGTCACCCTATGTACTTCATTAGATTGATTTGATCTGGTGATTGGGTTGATCTCTCCTATCAAGAGTAGATCTGGGTCTCCCCCTTGCTATCTTGGCTTTGATAGCTAAAGCAAGAGTGCCTTGGTTGGCATGACAACCATCCTTTTGGGAACTAGGGCTCTCTTGGTTCACCACTTTAGTTGCCTACCCCCTCTACCATCCACCTTGGATCCATCTGTAGGGGCAACTACAAGATTGGTGATAACAGTTACGACACTCCACGCCAACCATCCTTTTGGGAACTAGGGCTCTCTTGGTTCACCACTTTAGTTGCCTACCCCCTCTACCATCCACCTTGGATCCATCTATAGGGGCAACTACAAGATTGGTGATAACAGTTACAACACTCCAAAGAAGTTGGATGTGTGACTAAGGTGATAGTGGTCACATCTTCCATACATTTTTCACACTAGCCCTACTAGTTCATCCAGTAACACCATGGTCTTCATTTTGTTTTGAAGGCAGATGAGCATTATGTTGATGATAATATTGAGGGGAGTAGAAAGTTTCCAAGTCCAATTCTTAGTGGCATGGTTGTTGCGCACCAATCCACACACTAGGAATCTTGTTCACACAACAACAGGATTGAAGCTCTATACTAGCAGATATATAACAAGCAGAAGAACTTGACACAATATTGAAGGGTTAAAACCAGCATAACAAGTCTCTTCTAGCATGGAGCGAAAGGGCTTCGAGGAATGATGTATTTTGGAGCAAGTAATACTTTAAACCAATGTTGAAAAAGTCGGCAAGGGTCCCGAATACAACTTCTCGGCAACATCGGCAAAAAAATATGGAAAAATCGACAAACATTAAAAAATACAAAATGCATTCATTTTTTTCAGAATTTTAAACATATAAAGCAACAATAACATCAGAGAAACACCTTGGAACATAAATATGGAGAAAGCGCTAATATATAGATGTAGTGGATGCAAATAACTCGGAGCGGTTTGATTTCAATGACTCAAACTACTAAAACATACATAAAATTTTAAAATTTCAATGAAAAAAATATATATTAAAGATACCAAGCTATGATTCCAAACCATTAGAGACAAAATATTATCAAAATTGCACCAAGTGCAATACATATTGAAATCAAAATTGAAAAAAACATAATCATCAAAATCATTGTCTATGTTTGGGATCCTATTCATCAATAGCACCATGTTCCCCCACCTCTAGGCTCTAGCCCTGGCCTCTACCTCTAATCTCGAAGTTGATCCTCCAAGGACATCAATTAACACCCTACAATTTTGATGAAACTTCTTAATCCAGGCATTAAAATAAGGTAGAAAGAGCTCCCATGCTTAATAAGTGATTTTGCTTGATTGAAGGGTACATTTTTTTATTAAGGTCATGACAGAGGAATTCAATCAACTTCAACAATCAAGCATCGACACCACCAACATCAAGGTACATAGAGAGCTTGATGTGCTTCATTAAATTCCAATCACTTACCCACATACATGATAGAATCCAGTGGAAACGTTGCAATCCTGAAATCCTGAAAACCATTAAGTCTATTGAATTTTGAATGGGATCTAAAATTCTACTTTTTGCATATGAAGTCCAATGAGGTTGGAACCACTCTCAAACATCCTGAAACAATTAATGGTAATGTTATAAATTTAAGTAAAATGATGGAAAATGAAAAATAAAGAGAATGTCACTTTTACTTAGTATTGTTGACATCAATGTCACTTGTACAAAACTCATCAATTTTTTTTTTAAAAACCCAAGTTTTTAAAACTGTGAAAAAGCCTCCTTGGCGATTTTTTCCATTATGGAGGCATGGGCGACTTTTTGGGTCGACCCACACTTTTTACTAAAAAGTTCCAAAAAGTCGCGCCTCCACGACTTTTTAAAAAATCGCGATTTTTCCCAGCCGATTTTTCGGCTTAGCGAAAAACTCGCGACTTTTTAAGAAGTCGTCGATTTTTTGGCGAGGTTTTCAACATTGCTTTAAACTTTGAAGTGAGTTGACTTGATGCTATTATTGGGCCTATTCAACAGTAAAGCGGTGGCAGAAATTGAAAGGATCTGAAAGCAAGCTTCCAGACCTGAAATTTGCATCCCACGGGAGTAAGATCTATATGCCATTAGTTGAGATAGATTGCAAAACCTTTCCTTTGGATCACCCTCCATAAAAGGATGACCAATGTTAGCTAGGTTTTCTGTAGCAGATTATAAGGAGCAGAGTTGCTAGATTCGCCTGAAACACCCCCATAGCCACATCGGATTCGTACAGGATCCAGGAATTCACTGATCAGGATTCCCAGAATCCAGATTGGATTCTTCAAAATTCTGTGAAATATTTTTTGGATCCATTTCCAGTTCAATGGGATTCATATCTTAGTATAGGATTTGTTTAGGAATGTAGGGTGTTGGTTCCTAAGGGGGAAACCAATTTTTCATTTTCCCTGTAAGTTCACAGATGAGAGGAATTGGGTTGCAACTTTTCCCTGTATGTTCTACAAGACAGGTCTCAATAGTTTCCTCAACTGTTACAATGTGGTCACCCACACTGGTTACAGCATTCACATTGTTGCAATCGATCTAGAAAAATTATCTAACTCAGACAGAACTGTCCTCTTACAAATGTCTCATAAGTTGTTGTTAGGCCTCTATGTCACCTTAGTGATTGATTACTACCCTTCATTTCTCTGTTTACAGTGCTCACAATGCTGTTGATGCCTTTGTCCTGTGGTATTCACTTGCAACTTTGCAATAAGAATAATGTCATCTACCAGGTAGAAGCCTACACCTTCAAGAAGTACTGCTCAAAATACATGGGTTGCCACACCATTGACTTTCAAAGCCCTTGTCTTTAAGGCACATCGTTATGGACTTTCAACTGTTTAAAAAATCTCTACAAATGATTTAAAACATTCCTTACTTTTGAACCTTGTAGAATGAAATTTTAACTTGCCTCACTTTACACCTTGACTAATGACACCTTCGGACTATGTCTTCAGACTTCACAGATCTCATATCCAATGACACCTTTAGAATGAGTTAACTATCTTCAGACTTAGCAGAACTCGTCTGCATTCTTGTCTGTACAAATCCATCTTCAATTCTAGGCACATGCTCTAGATCAATATTTTCCCAATACCATGTTCATTGTTGATTTAGATCGGTGCATTCACAATAATACAAACACTTAAATATAGAGAGAACAATAAATGTTTCCCATATTAAATATTGATTTCTACACAAACTTCAGACCTAAAAAACTTCACGAACCGATTCCTCTAAATTTTCATTTGAGATTTTTTTTAATATATATTTATAAAAATATTAGGGTTGGGGTTCTGAATCCCCTTTCTAAATGAGTACCACGCCCACACCAGATTCTTCTACCAATTCCAATCACACCCATGGATAGTGTAACTTTGATAAGGAGGGTTACTTTGAAGAGTGCTCAGCAATATGGAGAGAATGCACTCTACATAAAGAACCGTTCTCTAAATTTGGCATTATTTTTAAGAAGTAGTGTTTATCAAAGCAATTACCTAGAAGAATGTCCCAAGGAAAGAGGGCATCTAGCATATAAAACTTTACATTTGACATGGTCAACAAGTGTATTTTAAGGCAAGTTGTATAACAGTTTTAACTTTTGAGTAGTTCAAAGAGGTTGGTTATTGTTGGAAGACGAGCCCATACTTTGGAAAAAACGCCCTAGCTAAAAATTGAAGTTGTTCTAACAACCCTTGACCTACCTTTGCACAAATCCATATGAGATCCACAATTTGGAAGGAGTTGGTTAACCGTTAACCTGGTTAGAGGGGCATCTAGTATGGAGGAGATCTAATGAAGCTGTTAGAGTAGTTTCTAAGGAGGAAAAGGTCGTAACATATAAGAATCGCCATTAATAATATAATTTCACTTGACACGTGGCAGATTTATTCCTTCATTGATGCATCTTTTGGTAGTCCCACGTCTCATAATGATATATTTCCAAGGAATGAGGCTCACCTTAAAAGGTCATCCTACTTAGAGGAGGTCAAAATTTCAAACCAGCTTGCTTAACCAGAATTTTGAGAGGATTGGCCATTCCAAAGAAGGGGCGCTTTCTATCCTAGGGATGCCACATGGCGAAAGACCAATTCAGATGCATGATATGGTCAAGGAATAATACTTTATTAGTATCTCTGGGAGAAAAACATAGATCTGGAAATAGATTATTTCTTGGTGAGTAGGCGCCCCATTCGCCCCCCTTGCCCTCGACCATCAGGCCTAGGAGATCCTAACATCATTGGATCCATCTTCAGCTCTCCCTTGCATTCTTCCTCTCTCTTAATAGCTTTTTGAGTTATTTGAGTTGTCTAGCCTCGAACAAACTCACTTTGTATCTTACATCATGTACCTTTGATATGGTTTATACAGGTTTATGAGGTTGTACTACTGCTTGTATCTTTGTTTATTTTATTTTATTTTACCTTAGCTTTGACACTTTCTAGGAGCTGCATTTGCAATGCCACAGCTACTGGCATCAAGAACCCAAGGCATCATGACAAAGGCAAGCATCAATACTAGGCCATCCAAATCTCCATCAACATATAACCCCTACTAAAAATGTGATAAGAATAACATGTGCACACCCATGCAAAATGGGGGGTAACAGTCTCCAAAGCTAGGATGTCACTTCCAAATTCATTGTTATCAGAACCGGACTGGTTTTGGCAAAATTGGTCAGTCCAACCAATTTACAAGGCTTCCCGATCTGCACCGGAGCACCAAACCAAAAACGGTTGGTTTTGTATGGAACCGGCCTCCCTTCTCAAAACCAACCATTTTTGTACAGGCCATACAAGGGTGCAATTTTTCTCAATTTTTTTTTCTTAAAAAAAACAATTAGTTAAAGTGGGGGGGAACAAACCCTAGGTCTCCGAAATGGATCCGAACTCTTGAATGGTTGTAATGTTACTACTTGCAATGTAATCTGGCAATGATTAAAGGTGATATAAAAGATTTAAAAAAGTACAAGGCAAACAAAATGTATATAAGACAAGAGAAAATAAAATGAATTAAATGTAAAACCAAAAAAATGAAGTAGGAGAAAAAGGATGGGGAATGGGAAATGAAAGGTGAGGCCTATTGGCCTTCCCATTACCCAAGCTCTCCCTATTTCCACATTCATTTTCACTCAGAAAGGGCTTTTGTTGGCCAGGAGAAGACGATGCACAAGGGATCCATAAGCAACCTTGTAACCAAATATTGCCAAGATATACTAAGCAACCATTCAAAGTTGGTTTTCCCATTTAAGTTTCCAGGGGAAAATTTACAGTGACCATTATGTGCTTGATTGATTTCTCTTGTAAATGTTATTAATTGTTGTAAGTGTTTTAATGGGAGTTGCTTTGTGTTTTAATGCTTCTCTGCTTCATGAAATGGTCTAAACATTCATTCCCAGCTGTTATGTGAGGTCGTCTTTCATGTTTTCAATTTGTCTTGCAAAATACAAATTCCAACAGCATTTAAACTACCACCCTCCATTCCAATATGAATCCTGATATCAATGGCTCTCATCTAAGAGTTGTTGCAACTCTTTAGGAAGTTTCTAAATTGAATTTTTTAAACATATTTGACCGCTGGGCATTTTCTCACTAGATGGGCGAATCTCTCCCTTGCTTGGGCGTTTTTTCCATTACCTGAGGCAATTTTTGCACTGCCTATGTTGTCTTGTGATTGCATGGGACGTTTTTATCGTAGACTGGTGAATCTACAAGTACCTGAGGCGATTTTAATCATTGTTAGACGAATTTAAAAGTGCCTAGGGCATTTTCTATCATAGCTGGGCAAAATTAAATGTGCTTGGGATTTTCATGATCATTGTTGGATGAATTTAAATGTGCCTGGGGCATTTTTAATCATTGTTGTATGAATTAAATGTGCCTGAGGCATTCTTGATCACTATTGGATGAATTTAACTATTGGATGAATTTAAAAGTGCCTAGGACGTTTTTGGTCACAGCTGGGCAAAATTAAATGTGCCTAGGGCATTTAATTCATCACCACAAAACAGCCATGGTTGTGATAGAACAGCCTCATTCTCAGCTTCTGAAAGGACCTGATCAAGATGACCAGTTCATGGAGGAACACACAAAGAGCATCATTTCAGTTAATTTCATCTTATTTTCTTATGTATTTCAATTGTATTTTGCTGCTTGGCCAATATATAAGGCATTATAGTTATAGGCACAATAGTGGAACAGTCTTTTCGGCAATGTTCAAAAATGCTATGGAAGACTTTTGTGTGCATGATCAGTAGAAGCAATTTTGAACAAGTTTTGGACTGTATGTATTCTATGGCTGTTTGGAATTCCACAGCCTTTTTAATACAAATGTTTAACCATTTCTGTCAAAATAAAAAATGGAGGGCTTTATTATAAAATGAGAGGTGGAACTAAACTAAACTCTCTTGTGCATATAGCAACTTATTCTTTGAATCCTAAATAGTATTATAACAAGCCTGGTAGGAACTATAAGTTGTAGAGGTAAAGCAAGGATTAACGAAAGCTTTCTCAAAGATGTATCTTCTAAAATAGGCCAGTTTGATTAGAACACAATTTTCTTCCTTTGCTTTGTTAAGGTAAGAATTTGTGTCAAACTTAGCAAAGAGAGGGGAGACTCTAGAGCAACAATGGCCCAAACAGACCAAATTCCCCAATGAATGATGTATGGAAATTGAGCTCTAGAAATTTGGAATTTGGTTATTAGAATGTTGTCCCAAGTTGCCAACCCCTCTACATGTGAGGAAGAATTGAAGCACACACCAAATGGAGAAAAATAAGCTAGTTGCAATGAGGGCAAACAAATGGTTTAAATACACAGCAACCTATGGCTATGACTATTGTAGTGGAAGAAAGTAACTTATTTGCAAGGTCCAGCAAATCATTGGGATGTTGATGCAAAGGATTCACAACAACTTGATTAGGAGAATGATGTTCGGTAGAACAAAGATAGATATGGATTGTCTAACATTGTTCCCCTCGAAGTCACACAACTCAAACTCAACAACAACTTAACAAACCCAAAATGGAGTCAACACGACGACTTGGCAAACTCAACAATAATAGGGGTTATTAACAACTTAGGGAACATGAATTTAAAAAATCAGGGAACATAAACTCAGACAAAAATTTAGCAAAAGAACAGGCCAGACTCGGCAACAACTCAATAAACTCGACAATAACTCGGCACTTGGCCAAAACTTGAAAAGTTGTGCTGAGCCGTACTCAACGAGTCCTTTAACTATGGTTCATTTGTTGATAGAGAAGGAATCACAAAAGGCATTGCCTCCGGACGACAATGATGATCTAGAACTTGATGCAACACCTGAGAGTAGCCATGAAGTTGATGATTGAGCCATTACATTTGCAACTAGGGATTTTAGCATCAATGATTTTTTTCATGTATCATGACATATACGGATTATGGACATTGAGTTCAATCATTTATTTGGCAATGATTTTCCCTTTCTTTCTATGACTTCAGATTCACGTTATAAGTTCTGTTTGGCAATTTAATTGTTTTTATGTCTGAATGGACTTATGGATTTGATATATAGATGATAGAATATCAAAAAGCTATGTTCCCACTTCCGGAAACCGTTTCTTGGTGTTTTCCCGAACTGCTATTGTTTACTAAAAAGCTAACCTAGGTTTACATTGTCCAATACTTTTTAAACCCCTTCTGTACCCATTTCTAGAAATCTGTTTCCGGTTGTTTCGAATTTCCGGTTTATGATACTTCGCGGCGCTTAGTTTTTCTTTTCTATTTTTCAAATACATAGTTTTGGTACTAAAACCATCTTAGTTTTGGGACCAAAATCATCACGTGGGGTTCTCAAGCTCATTCTTTCTCCTAAGCGATATTTTCTGGCTTCATGTAACAAGAGACTATTTTTTTAAAGTAGCTCCCTATAAAATATAGCTCCCCGCTCAAAACTAAGAAGTCACTATTTTACAGATTTAAATGATTCGCCCAATCATCCATCTATCCACATTCACATAAAATTATTTTAGTGACTGAATATTTTGCTGTTCTTGAGGATCATAATGGGAATGTCTGAACACCTTACCCCTCATAGCCACCGATCTCTTTAACATGATTGGGGTCCGGATCCCCCATTTCAAGCGTATTATGACCATGTACTGATTCTAGCAAATGAATCCCTCCCTAAACTTATCAATGTTGCAACCAACCAGGGGAAAAAATCCACAAACCACCAAATCAAGCACGTTAAGTGCGTCAGTTTGGAAAAGCCCTTAACCATTAGAGGTCAAATCAATGATTTTCATATATTGCCATCCAAAGGGTAATAATAGCAGAATCAATCTCATGTAAGCTACTGATATCTTCCTCTCTTTTATTTTTCTAATTGGGTAATTGACTGCTTGCAGGCAAAGTACCTGCACCTAAATGTAGTGCAGATTATTATAATTCTCTACCAATCTAAATGGAAAATTTAATTGGAAGAGATAAAAAAAGTGGAAGAACTATTTAACAAAAAGGGGGATCATATTTCATACCTTATAAAGATCTTTTGCTTCAGACAGTGATGAAGCAGCCAACACAAAAATCAAAAGCCATAGAACTGCAAAAGACAAAGACCTCCTCATTCTGCCCTAAAACTACCAACCCAATTCACAAAATCCTCGAAACTAGATATCTGATGGCCGATATACATATAATCTCTCAGCACTCGATAACATGCATCAGTCTTCCAAACGCTGAAACCAACCGTTTAATACCTATGAAGGGCGCCACATGAATGGTCCACAGACTGAAGTTTAAAATGGGTATTCAAATAACTACGGCAGGACGCCCAAGATGACCAACTGAAGACAGAGATTTTTCGAATGGGGAATTCAGGATTCCTCGCTTAATAGAAAACACTATGAAGATTCTAAAAAACGAGTTGCAAGTAGAAATCGGTATTTAGAAGCTCGTCGAAGAATCGAGATGTTACGATCAAGCGATTCAGAAGTTTTTTGGACATGTGGCATGCTAATAGATCTCCAGCAACGCTGGCCAATGAAATTTTAGAAAGTGGACGTCTCACTTACCTGGCACAAGAGGAGATCTAGTTTGACATGGAAGATCGTTCCTTTATAAAGGTTTATTTATTATTAATAATTTCAACTTGAATTATCGGAAAAAATAGGAATGGAAATTATATTTTAATAATAATAATAATTGGAATTATCTTTACAAATTATTTATAAAATTAAAAATAATTATTTTAAATATTTAGGATTAGTTGAAGTTGTCATGAGCAAAATATGAAATATCTTTTAGAGATAGGGGAGAGAGTTCTATAGTTGAACGGGAACCGGTAGTGGTGATAGAACCGGTGACTGTTACAACCCAAAACGTGATCAAGAAAATGCCAACTGTCAAACACATATAATTATATAAATAAGTAAAAAGTTTCCTATTTGAGTTCATTAAGTGTCATTCTGTACAGTAGGCCCACAGCTGTCAACTATAGGACAAAAGGTTGACAGCTGAGCAGTCCTGACAAAACCAAAATCAAATCCATCATGTCCCTTCCAAATCCCAACATGCACTGACACAAACATCTAATTGGACCTCATCACTCCCCAGCCAGCCCAATCTACAAGGACGGATTGCCCATCACATGGAGCCCATCGAACAAGCTTCAGAGTACACCCAGACCAGCATCGAGAATCACTTAACCACCAAGGCATCCCACCTACACATCTATCAAATGTCACCTGCATAATAAATGGAGAATTTGTGTCAGCTCCAGGTGCATTGCTGTTCAACAAAGAAGCCCAATCAATGCAATTAATGCAGCCAACTCCATTAAAATCATCAAATCAACCAGAAAACCAAACAGAAGCATATGTCCATAGGCATTACGAAGAGCACATGGATCGACAAAGCCCCATTGATGGCCATTGGATCGAGGCCAAGTCAATCTTGAGCCACTCATCCAACTCCAGCCAGTTGCAATCCATGCCTTCTCAAACTTGCCAATCAAATCATACACCAAAATGCTATAAAGACACTACAACCTTCAAACAAACTTCATTTTTCTGCTATTCGAAATTCCCAGACCTTGTTAAACTCACCTCTATTTCCAAGCATCAAATTTCAGAGTCCAGGCATTGCATTCAAGCAAAACACAGTTGCAGAGTTAATTCAAGACAGCATTCAGAGTTCAGGTATTGCATTCAAGATAAACTTGTCTTTCAATAATAATGTTTTCAAGTAGCCAGACTATATCTAGTTTTATGCAAGAACCTGCATTGAACATGTAAATCACTAGGGTCGTTTTAACACTTTGTTTCAACTCAGCTATTATAATATTCCAGATCCCTGTGAATTTACACAGCTAGTTCCTTTTGAATACTCCAGATCCTAGGGTCATTTTAACACTTTCTTTCAACACAGCTATTATAATATTCCAGATCCCTGTGAATTAACACAGCTAGTTCTATCTCCGTAGGTGGGAGCAATGTTATGGTTTTTGGTTTTTAATGGAGCACTGTTATGGTTTTTGGTTTTAATGCAGTCATGGCAAGAGTCAGCACTACTCGTGCAAGGAGGTCAAGTAGGAGACTCAGCAGGGGTGCCCAGCTACGATGCACCTCGTCCGATGAGGACATAGCACATGATACTGATAATAACAGAGATGATGAAGAGGCAAATGATGCAGTGCGTAGTGGTGTTATTCCATCATCAACCACAGTTGAAGAGGCAAATGATGCAGATCCTGGAGGTGTTATTCCACAATCAACCACAGTTCAAGGTGCAACTGCCAGTAAGAAGATTAGTGCCATCAGAGGATGGACACAAGAAGACATGAAGGCTACCATAGATGATATAGAGTTCAATGGTTTTTCTATCAGAGCAGCTGCTAAAAAACATGGGATTCCACCAACATCAATCCATTACTGGATAAATGGCCTGACCCATACCAAGCGAAAAGGACCTCTTACAGTGTTGAGTGCAGAAGAGGAAGAAGAAGTTGTGGTTTGGTGTGAAGAGATGGCTCAACTAGGCCATGGTCTGGAGTTGGTTCAGCTCAAATCCACTGTTGCACAAATCTGTCAAGGGAGGCCAAACCCCTTCAAAGATGGATTTCCAGGAAAATCATGGTGGAGAGGATTTAAACAAAGGCATCCAGAACTTGTGTTACGCACAGCAGAGGGGCTTGACAGGGATAGGGCTTTCAATCTGCGCCCTACAGTTGTGACCAAGTTCTATCAGACACTCTCTGATGCATATGAGAAACACTCATACAGAGGAGACCATATATGGAACTGTGACGAGACTGGATTACAGGCAGGGAGGAATTGTGGCATGCGGGTAATTGCCAAGAGAGGGAGCAGGAATGTGCCCAAAATTCTGCCAAAAAGTAGGGAGTGGATAACTATTCTTTGTTGTGTCAACGCAGTTGGAGCATCAATTCCAGGTTTTTATCTGTTCAAGGGAAAGAATCAACTCAAAAATTACATTAAAAACTGTGAACCTGGCGCATGCATGGCTGCACACCCCCATGCTTGGATGACAAAAGAACTGTTCTTGAGTTGGCTTTGCCACTTTGCTTCCTCTGTCCCTGGCGGTGTTTCACCTGAAAACAGACACCTTTTGATTTTTGATGGCCATGGTAGCCACGTTGCTATACAAACCATTGAGGAGGCAAATAGGCTAGGCATTGATCTGTTGACACTGCCTGCACATACCACCCACAGGCTGCAACCTCTAGATGTGAGTGTGTTTGGGCCTTTCAAGTGTTACTTCAGGTCTGAGAGAGCGTCCTGGATGGCAAAGAATCCGGGGGTAGAGGTGAAGAGGTTCGAATTAGCAGAACTTGCAAGCAAAGCTTTTGCTAGGGCACTCACAGCATCAAATATCAAGGCTGGTTTTAGGCGGACAGGAATATGGCCTTTCAATTCTGATGCTCTTCAACATGACACGGGATGTAGTCAGGCTTTTGATGTTCAGGGGAGAGAGGATGCAGATGCTGCAGATAACATCATATCACTCTCTCAAGGTCATTGCCAACCACTGGATGACGACAATGAACACGTAAGTGAAAGTCAGTATGGCACCGAACCTGTTGGGGAGAATATAGAAGCTGTTGGAAGGACAGAAACAGAATTAGATGGCCAAGGGATTGTTCATAACAACGTTGCCGATTTGAGTGTGAATGGAGGTGACCAAGCAATGGTAAACAACAGCGAGGAGTTGACATTTCCAAGCCAGCCAGAACAACCCGAGTGGTTGGCAGAGGCGATGACAAATATGAACAGACACATTGTCACCCCCACCAACGATGAAAGCCTTAACCTGCCTTCCATGCCAGCAGTCCTTAACAATGAAGCTGTACATTATTATGTGCCACTTGGGGGTGGTGGAGATGAGATTGAACAAAATGAAGATACAGTGGACCAAGAAAATGATGATGAGGCACTCCCACCAAATGAGCCACTACTTGGCCAGTTCCTTAAGTTGCCAGTGGAGAAAGTTGCAACTCATCTATCTAATCCCACTGCTGAGCATCTTAGATTAAGCAGGAGCTCGCAACTACTAACATCAGAGGACTACATCACCCTACTGATTGAGGCTGAGCACAAGAAAAAGGAGATGCAGGATTTAAAAGAGAAGAAGAAGGCCCTGGCAAAGGAGAAGAAGGAAGCAAAGATTGTTGCAGCAGAAAATCGAAGGAAGGAAAGGCTTGTAAGAGTGAAACAAAGGGAGGAAAGAGAGCGACGGAAACAATTGGCAAGGGAGGAAAGGGAGCAAAGAAAGGAAAATCAGAGGAATCCAAATGGTCTGGAGAGGATAGAGGTGGTTGACAACCCATTGGATCAGTTTTCAGAGAACAGAAGATTATTCCAGGACCTTATTAACATACAGATACCCCAATACCACCAGGCAGGGGGAAATACTGTGTATGCCTTCCAAACTCCAGTGAACCCAGGGCAATTAGGCTCAAGTCATAACTATGGTTACTCAATTCCTCCTTGGCTACAAGGATCAACCTGGCCCGCACCAAATGTTTGCAGCTCAACACAACCAGGTCATGCATCAATATCTAACCCAACTAGTTTGGGTAATGAAGGCAGTCAACCTCCTCGCACATAGGGTTTTTTGTTTGGCGAATGATAGATGTTTTGTGTTTGGCATACACATATGAAAGGAAGATTTTGTTGCTGGGGGGAATTTTGGGTGGGTTCCTAAGTTTTTGTTTGATTCCAATCTGACAGTGGATATATGTTAGGCATAACCACAGTAAATGTATAAAGTCCCAACCCACCATGGACCAACCATATGTATAAATGTCGAATTGCTACTATGTTGAACAAGAATATGCCCTTTATGTCAAGTACTGTTTTCTTCATGTCTCTGTCTATTTACTGGTTAGCAAACTAAATTGAATGTTAAACTAAATTGGGTGGTAGACCAACCTGATTGAACATTTAAATTGAATGCAAGTTTTTTCTGAATGCAATACTGACTTGAATGCAAATCGACTTGAACTGGATTGATAGTAAGCATTGCAAACAATCACCGAGCACAAAGTTAAAGATTACTTAGGTTAGAGCACACAGCAAGAATGAAAGCAGGTGGGACAAACAAATATGAGAACCAAAATTATAGAAAAATACAAAATTAACAGTCCAAATTATTCATCTAATTGGCATGCCCAAATTATTCAACTCAAGCATGCATCAATCCTATAATCAACTCGAATAAGAAATTAACAACCATTCCTTAAGAATTCAAGCAATCACTGAAAGCAATATAATCAATGAAGGGTTTAATGGAGCACGGTTATGGTGTTTTTTTATGTCAGAATTTCCCGTAACCTTCATACCATTAAAGCATATCTGAATTTTCCATAACCATGAAACCTTCTCTGAATTTTGATATATACTAAGTTATCAAGCAATGAAACAATGAAACCATATCAAACCCTAATCCTATAATGCACTCCAATAACAAATTAAAAACCATTCATTGCGAATTCATACATTCACTGAAACAGTCACTGATCCATAGCAAACCCTACTAACCATGAATGGTTGTTAATTTCTTAAAAGGTTTCATGCCTCCAAACCCTAATTGCAAATTCATACAATGACTGAAACAATCAATCAACCATAGCAAACCCTAATCTGTTAAAAGGTTTCATGCCTTCAATTCAAAGTCCAACTTATTCATCTAATTCGCATGCCCAAATTATTCAACTGAAGCATGCATCAATCCTATAATCAACTCCAATAAGAAATTAACAACCATTCCTTCAAAATTCAAGCAATCACTGCAAGCAATATAATCAATGAAGGGTTTAATGGAGCACTGTTATGGTGTTTTTTTTTATGTCAGAATTTCCCGTAACCTTCATACCATTAAAGCATATCTGAATTTTCCATAACCATGAAACCTTCTCTCAATTTTAAAATATACTAAGTTATCAAGCAATGAAACAATGAAACCATATCAAACCCTAATCCTATAATGCACTCCAATAACAAATTAAAAACCATTCATTGCGAATTCATACATTCACTGAAACAGTCACTGATCCATAGCAAACCCTACTAACCATGAATGGTTGTTAATTTCTTAAAAGGTTTCATGCCTCCAAACCCTAATTGCAAATTCATACAATGACTGATACAATCAATGAACCATAGCAAACCCTAATTTGTTAAAAGGTTTCATGCCTTCAATTCAAAGTCCAACTTATTCATCTAATTCGCATGCCCAAATTATTCATCTCAAGCATGCATCAATCCTATAATCAACTCCAATAAGAAATTAACAACCATTCCTTCAAAATTCAAGCAATCACTGCAAGCAATATAATCAATGAAGGGTTTAATGGAGCACTGTTATGGTGTTTTTTTTTATGTCAGAATTTCCCGCATCCTTCAAACCCTAATCCTATAATCAACTCCATTAACAAATTAACAACCATTCATTGCTAATTCATACAATCATTAATAATAAATTTCGACCCTAACAGTGTGCCATTAATAATCAATTTCGACCATAACAGTGTGCCATTGATAACCAAAAACCATAACAGTGCTCCACTAAAAACCAAATACCATTACAGTGCTCCATTAAAAACCAAATACCATAACAGTGCTCCATTAAAAACCAAATACCATTACAGTGTTCCATTAAAAACCAAACACCCTAACAGTGCTCCATTAAAAACCAAACACCCTAACAGTGCTCCATTAAAAACCATAAACCATTACAGTGCTCCATTAAAAACCAAATACCATAACAGTGCTCCATTAAAAACCAAATACCATTACAGTGTTCCATTAAATACCAAACACCCTAACAGTGCTCCATTAAAAACCAAAGACACTAACAGTGCTCCATTAAAAACCAAAAACCCTAACAGTGCTCCATTAAAAACCAAAAACCCTAACAGTGCTCCATTAAAAACCAAAAACCCTAACAGTGCTCCATTAAAAACCAAAAACCCTAACAGTGCACCATTAAAAACCAAAAACCCTAACAGTGCTCCATTAAAAACCAAAAACCATTACAGTGCTCCATTAAAAACCAAATACCCTAACAGTGCTCCATTAAAAACCACATACCCTAGCAGTGCTCCATTGAAAACCAAAAACCCTAACAGTGCTCCATTAAAAACCACATACCCTAGCAGTGCTCCATTGAAAACCAAAAACCCTAACAGTGCTCAATTAAAAACCAAAAACCATTACAGTGCTCCATTAAAAACGAAATACCATAACAGTGCTCAATTAAAAACCAAAAACCATTACAGTGCTCCATTAAAAACGAAATACCATAACAGTGCTCAATTAAAAACCAAAAACCATTACAGTGCTCCATTAAAAACGAAATACCATAACAGTGCTCAATTAAAAACCAAAAACCATTACAGTGCTCCATTAAAAACGAAATACCATAACAGTGCTCAATTAAAAACCAAAAACCATTACAGTGCTCCATTAAAAACGAAATACCTTAACAGTGCTCCATTAAAAACCAAAAACCATTACAGTGCTCCATTAAAAACATAATACCATAACAGTGCTCCATTAAAAACCAAAAACCATTACAGTGCTCCATTAAAAACGAAATACCATAACAGTGCTCAATTAAAAACCAAAAACCATTACGGTGCTCCATTAAAAACCAGATACCCTAACAGTGCTCCATTAAAAACCAAAAACCATTACGGTGCTCCATTAAAAACCACATACCCTAACAATGCTCCATTAAAAACCAAAAACCATTACGGTGCTCCATTAAAAACCACATACCCTAACAGTGCTCCATTAAAAACCAAAAACCATTACGGTGCTCCATTAAAAACCACATACCCTAACAGTGCTCCATTAAAAACCAAAAACCATTACGGTGCTCCATTACAAACCACAAAACCTAACAGTGCTCCATTAAAAACCAAATACCATAACAGTGCTCCATTAAAAACCAACAACCATTACAGTGCTCCATTAAAAACCAAAAAACAAGTTCCTACGACGTCGTTTGAACAGGCAACCACACCCAAACAAACCGAACACAGACAGAGAAGGCAAGCAAATCACACCGAGAGAGTGAGTGTGTTGAAAAACACAATGCACGCGAAGCCGGTAGGATCAAAATCCTACCAAGTTTGCTGAACAGGTGGCCACCGCCGAGCACGAACCAGGAGCGGAGCAGGTACCAGGAGCCGAGGACGAACCAGGAGCCGACGACGAAGCAGAAACATGAACACCAGGAGCCGAGGATGAACCAGGAGCAGCCCGCAAACAAGCAGGAACAGGGCCGAACCACCGGGGAACCCACGCCACAGACCACGAACACAACAACAACACTAGACCAGTTATCCAACGCACGGCGACGGCCATGGAACAGGGCCATTCCACCACGAGCTTCCAGACAGGCAACCAAACGAAACCTCTGTGCTCACACGGCGACGTCCTCCGCGCGAACAACAAACCGGGGCGGACCACCACACAGTGACAGGTATTCCAAGCAGCAACCTCATCGAACAGCAGCAGGAGGCGGGAGCGGAGCAGCAGCGGCGCCATGGCGGACAGCTTCCGGGGTGGCGGAACGCTCACCTTCCAGCCCCGAGCAAGAATGAACGGGAGGTGGGAGCGACTGCCGGGAAAGGGCCAGCTGGCACGCATCCCGAGGTGCAATAAAGCGCATTAAAAGCGCTAGCTACCCGGGACGACGTGGAGCAGCCACCTGCAGTGGTCCCGCCCTCGACGGGTGGCAGCCGCGTGGCATCCCGGGTGGCCAAAGTCGGGGTGGACCACTTCTGGCCTCCCTCCCCTAGTTCTATGAAAATCTCATTTTAATCTTAAATATGCATTTAATTATTTCTCTATGTTATTATATTAGAACTTTTAGTTATGCACTCATAGTTATAATTTATTTAAGTAGGTGGGGCATTACATATACCCTTTGAGAAATTTCGTCGTGAAGTTACATCAACCCCATTTCTTATTCCTATGCAAGACATGCACAACATCACACAACATGTACAACCATTATACAAGATGCACCTAGATAACTAGTACTATTCTGTGGTCACGAGAGTTACTCGTGTGGCCATCACGGGTAATTCTTGTACCTACACTATCACAAATATGGCACCCTATTTAACTACATGATTGATTATTCTTATTGAATTCCTAGTATGCAATCATGTCACTCAATTATACATCATTCAAGTCACTGTTGGAACACACATGATACTGAGAGTGGTGAGTGAATCAGTATCACACACTTTTCAATGTTCACTTCTTTAATTATGTACCATTATCAATCATAAACAATCATCAACACAAGAGCACTGCACACATAATCTTTATATGGAAACTCAATTTAATTGATTGATAAAACCATGAATTACAAAGAATTGTAGGAGACACCAATCTACAATGATGGTGTAAGCACCCATTCACAAATTTAGCATACACCAATTCAATACCGACACCAATACATTGTGCAAGCACCAACTTGCAATTTGCAGGCACCAACATGTCTAAGGGATGAGGACACCAATCCTCTTGAGCACCAACTCAAATTAGCAAGCTCCAACTTGTTAAGTGTGTCATGTCCCCAAATTTTTGCTATGGACCACTCCATTGGACTAAGGGATGCAATGGCCTAAGTTACTTGGTAAGTTCATGATAAATTATTGAGGCGGTGGCATGGGTCATGAATTTGTAATGTATGAGGTACAATATTTATTATTAATGCAATATTAGTCAAAATGGGACAAGGAGGGTGCATATGAGGTGGAAATTGGGCCCCACATGAGTTGTAACTCCCTCAAATCAAGCTAAGCACATCCAACGTCGAATTCCAAGGTGCAAGAAGGTTCATGATAGAAGCAAATTCGAATTTTTAACTCCCCGGGCTAAAAATAGCAAAGGGAAGGTGCACTTGAGGATAAGTAACTCCCAAGGGAATCTATGACACCATGACAACAATTATGACACCTTATGACAAGTTATGACATGTTGCAGGTCCTAAATTTAGCCAAAGGAAGGCACTAAACGATATGGTGAGCCTGCATGAAGGTGTAACTTCCCCAAAATTGGACTATGCACATCTAGTTTGAATTTACTAGAGAGATGAAGTAATATTGGGTCAAATAACATTAAAGAAGTAAGTTAAAGTGCATAAGGACCCATTCTCTCACGAAAATAACATTAGAGAGTGAGTTACAGTCCCATATAATCATTCTCTCATAAAAATATCATTAATTAATATTTTGTGGGATAATTCTATAATGAGGGGGAAAGGGCTCAATGGAGTCTATAAAAGGATGTCGGCCTCTTGGGAAAGAGATTTTGGACATTTTGATTTTGAATAGGAGGGCTCTTGTGGCTTTCATAGCTTGGGAGATGAGCCCCTTGCTAGCTTGGGAGATGTGCCCCATTGCAACTATAACTAGTTTCGGTGGTGAAAGATTCCACCCTAGCTAGTAGAGAGGAGGAGATCATCCAAATCTCTTCACTATGCTTCATGAGAATTGATTGAGAGGAGAAATCACTTTCAGAGTTCTCTACAGAGCTTTATTTCAGGTGTCTATGTTCATTTATAGTAGTGAGGTCGAATTCATGGTGGTGTGTTTGAGTTATAGTTGAAGCAGTGTGTAGTTTATGGTGTTTTGGGACAATAATAATTTGTGGTGGTTTCTGCTTGAAGAGGGTGCACCTATAGCTATCTAAACTTCATGAGAGGATGTAAATCACGGAGATTTGATGGAGGGCACACTTATGGTTGCAGGTCTATAGATTTGGGTCGAAATCTACTGAAGGAGGGCGCAACAGTGGAAGAAAACTACTCATCCGGAGCAACATTCATCTCTCTTCCTTCCATCGCTTTGTAATAGCCATCTATTCTCTCTTTGAAGCAGCTCTTTCTTTGTATTTCAAGCTGCCATAGAAGTCATTAATGTAATCTCTGTAAATGTCCCTCTCTTAATGAAAATCACGGTGTTTTTTTCCTCATACATTGCTCAATATTCAAGCATTGGTTTCACTATGTATAGATTTGTAATTCCATGAGTAGATATGCCAATGTATGGTTGTGTAAACTTGGTGTATGGATCTGAAACATTCATATGAGCCTCTGATATCTGTTAGTAATCTATTTGGCTCAAATTAATTCTATTTGGAAACTTTTAGTGTCCACTTTTGGAGTTTTACAGTTGTGTATGTTTACAATATTACAACATTGGGTTTTAGGGGCCAAACGTTAGATTCTGGTTCAACCATTTTTAAGTGTTTTTGGGTTTTGAATCCTAATCCATTGCATTGGGAGCATTGTTTCCAGTAGGAAACACTTTTTATTTTACTGCAAAAGGTTTATGTATGCCCAAGTTATGATCATATTATTGGTCGGTCAACCTGTACAATTATGCTAACGCACCCTCGGTTATAAATGTCTATGTAAGGTGTTCAAAACTTCCGTAAAATACTTCTGAAATTTGTTGGAGAGTCATTCATATGTAGGTCTATTCAGGTCGATTTGGAGATGTTAGGAAAGAGTTTGGGTCAATTAGGAAAAGTCATTGTTTGATCTATGTAAAATCTGCTAAAATGGGTCATACAACCATAAGTATTTGCCTGTAAAACTTCCCTAACCACCACAGAAGTATGTTAGTGATCAGTTTGAGTGTGTTTGGGACCATTAGGGTACATCCAAGGCTGATTGGGACAAATTCGAACAGCTTAGGAGGTGTTTGGGAAAGCTCGAATTAAGGGGATTTTCAATTTTTTTTACTAGTTCCTTCTTGCAATTAATTGTGGAGTTAATATCCCTGATATTTAAGTGGGGATATTATAGTGGCATCAGAGAATTTTCCTCGACAGCTATGGGAACTAAATATAAACCTTGAAGAAGGGTTGCAGACATGAGGTTGGAACCAGTTGCATGGGAGATGGAGGAGAGCTTAACATGGGAAGAATCATTTTCTAAAGATGGTTTCATGTCATAGGTGGAAGGCAATGTAGGAGATGAAATAATAAATGGAGGCTTGCATGATCCATATGAGTTGTATGATTCATTTTGTGACAACATATATAATGTAGAAGATGAAGTTTCTTCAACGGCTAGACTTGTAGATGGCAGAATGTCACCCACTTTCCTTCCAGTATCACCCATAAAAGAGGAGAAATTTGAATGGAAAAGGTTATTGAAGAACATGGATAAGACACAACCGAGGTTGGAGCATAACTTGCAGCAGTGTCAAGCCTTATTACCAGAATGCTCTAGATCAAAACTTATGGAAAAGATGTTTGGTTTCTCTAGGAAAGGAGCATCCAAAGATTCCTATCATAAGATTGGTTTAGAAGGAAGTAAATCCATTGAAGGAGGAACCATGTTGTTCCATTTGTCCAAACAACAAGACTCCTAGTCCTATAGGTGGTGAGCTTCAAGAAGAATCACTCCTTGAGGAGCTCAAGTCACTTCATGATGGTTGCAAGATGGAAGAAAGATGTGTAGGAGTTGAACATGAAGAACAAAAATGAGCCTTCCATTCCCCATCAAAGCTTCACTATGAAGCTAATGTCAACTGCACCAAGGATGGGAGCATAACACAAAGGTATGATAACAATTATGATTTTTGCGGCAATCACGATTTCTTGCATTATCATGAGATAACAACCATTTCATATGAGGATAATGGTATTGGAGAATCTTGTAATGTTGATTTTGATGTTAAAGATGAATTATGCGTTGTGGATTCATGCCACAAGCATTTTGATTTTTATATCAGCCCTTAGAAGATGTAAACAAGACTCAAGAGTTGGGGAATAAGTGTTTTCAAAGAACTATGAAAGCAAGTTTGTTGGCAGCCCAAACAAGGCAATAGAAAGAAACCTATCTTCCACCATTGTTCCTTCCAATTGAAGAATGTGCAGAAGTGGAGTATGTAGGGGAAGAAGATGATTTTGAGGAGGATGACAATGGGAACAAATCACAAAATTCAGTGGTGAATTTTCCCCATGAGCCATATCATTTGATTTTGATGTTAAAGATGAATTATGCATTGTGGATTCATGCCACAAGCATTTTGATTTTTGTATCAGCCCTTAGAAGATGTAAACAAGACTCAAGAGTTGGGGAATAAGTGTATGCAAAGAACTATGAAAGCAAATTTGTTGGAAGCCCAAACAAGGCAATAAGAAGAAACCTATCTTCCACCATTGTTCCTTCCAATTGAAGAATGTGCAGAAGTGGTGCATGTAGGGAAATAATATGATTTTGGGGAGGATGACAATGTGAACAAATCAGAAAATTCAGTGGAGAATTTTCCCCATGAGCCATATCATTTGATAGGACAACTGAAGGTAAGAAAAGAAAAGAGTATGGTAGCCTTGAAGCATTGTGATGATATGCAAGCATTAGTGGCAGATTATTGCTGGAAAGCTTCAAGGACAGATGTTAGTTTGGGAGAAGAACCTTCAATCGCAAATCTCCTAACAATTAGAGAAGCAGTGGAAGAAATGAAGACAAACTACTTACACATGCTATCTGATAGAGATCATCTTCTCAGGCTTGCTGAGATGTACCACAATGCACTACAAGGGGAAGAAGAGGAGGTTGAAAGGATTACACATGAGCTTCATCTTACCATAGATTCTTGGGAGAACACTCAAATGGCCCTACAAGAATCATAAATCCGGATGGACGATGGAGGTGTAAATGAAACATGTGGTTTGATGAAGGGGTGACTTGTGATGGCTGTATAAAAGGAGCATTCATATTTGCAGGTACTTGAGGAGAGAGTTGACATGGAGAATGTTGACCAAGTACTTGTTTTGCATCAGAAGGATCACAAACTGCCTCTATGGGAGAGAGATTTAGTCATTGAAGAGGTAGATGTGTACACCTTTTATGGACTAACTAGTAGAGGAGTATGTGCATACATGGATTGGGTGGATAGGTCTATAAAAAGTATGGAGACACAATGGAGGTTGAGTTCATCTTGCATGAGTAGAGTGTTGTTTGACACACCGTTTATTTTCCAGCCTTGTGAGCAACAACATAGGCATCTATGGTTATTATATGATGCTTTCAGTATACATAGCAATACATGGAAGTTTCACTTGATTCGATGGGATGGGATAGTTGACAGTGATGTGAGCCATAGGACCAATGTGCAAAGTGCACTAGAGGAGCTTCATGTTCTATTGGGGAGGCTCACAGAGGTTCGAAATAGTATTGGGAGTCATGAACTTCCAAATTGGTGGTGGGATCCTGGCATCCTTCAGAGTGATATATTGTTTCGGATGATAGTGATGATCAGAGGGGTGCAACATGGACAATGGGATCCTAATATTACTTGGTTCAACAAGTTAGCAGTTGGCATAGGAGGTAGAGTCAAACATCACTTTCAGGAGCCTGTCCATGTGGAGTAGTGGATTAGTTTCCTAGGTGGGAGACCTTATGATGGAGGGATACAATGTTTTCCTATTGGGTGGCTTGGGAGACTACAAGAGGCTCATTGTGTCAAGACTATGCACTATGGAGGTGGATGCAGTAGACACTCTACCTTTCTCAAGTTCATTTGGAACCCTGGGATCTTTGTTGGACTCAATGGTTTCAGCTGGGTTGTGGATAATATAGTAGAGGATATGGAGCTATCTCTTGAGGGGATGATTAGATTTTATGAGCAGTCGAGAGTCATGACTAGTGATAAGGGAAGACTTCCTTTTCCAACATTCGGATTTGAGGATGCCAGCATGATGGTATATTTCACTTGGATGCCTATGCAAACCACTATCCATGGTGGTAGATTAAGCTTTTACGGATTCTTCAGTCTAGAGATACATGAGAGGAGGATGCAGACAAAGTATGACAGTGGGATGGTTATGATCCGAGTGGTGCGGCGGTAGTATGGTGGTCCCTTTTTTAGATTAGTTGACGATGTTAGAGTTACAGTGTTGGGTAGATTTCCAAGAGTAGGCTCAGAGGTGAGAGGCAATCTTGGCTTTCACAAGATGATATTTTTAGTAGATCAGTTGAGTGGGGAGTTGGTTGAGTGATCGCAGCATAGAGTTACTCTTCTTATTGGAATTGGTCAGGAGTTCTCCTATGTCAATACCTTGCAGGACCATACTTTCAGCAGAACTCCTTTCGATTTGTTTGGAACCATGACAACATTTTTAGCCTTAATGTGGTTCATATTGTGGGGTATAGGGTTGATGACTTAGTCCATTTGAAATTGCAGCCTTATGAACAATATCACTAAGGAGGGCAGAAAAAAAAATCAATGAGCATAGGTTGGGGAAAAAGAAGAAGCATTACCACTCCCAGGTTTAAATTGCTTGAGGACAAGCAATCTTGGGTGGGGAGGGTTGTCATGTCCCCAAATTTTTTCTATGGACCACTCCATTGGACTAGGGGATGCAATGACCTAAGTTACTTGGTAAGTTCATGATAAATTAGTAAGGTGGTGGCATGGGTCATGAATTTGTAATGTATGAGGTCCAATATTTATTATCAATACAATATTAGTCAAAATGGGACAAGGAGGGTGCATAGGAGGTGGAAATTGGGCCCCACATGAGTTGTAACTCCCCCAAATCAAGCTAAACACATCCAAATTCGAATTCCAAGGTGCAAGAATGTTCATAATAGAAGCAAATTCGAATTTGTAACTCCCCAGGCTAAAAATAGCAAAGGGAAGGCGCACTTGAGGATAAGTAATTCAAACAAGAGTCCAACAATACAAAGCTTCATAAAAATGCATTTTGCTTGAGTCTCGGTGGAACGGGGCTTAAACTTTTACCTTTCGAAACACTGCGACGTCCAACCTAAAGAAGAGAAGGGAAACTGGTTCATGGGAACAGGTTGGGCAGACCAAAAAACGAACAACCGGCTTAGAGAGGAACCCCAATAAGCAATTGATTGTTGCTCTTTGGACGGACTTCCAGACCAACACCAATGAAGAACGCAAAGGATACTCGAATCCTAAAAGGCAATAACGGCACTGGAAGAAGACGCGTGCAAAATGGAAGTGGAGCAACAACATACACACTCTGTAAAAAACCCCATTCTGGAAACCTTGGAAATCAGCCAAACTGAACGGATGTTGCACATCACTTCTGAACGGATGCCATTGCCACGATAAAAAAATAGAGGAGCGGCGTCATTTCAAAACCCAACAATGAAAGAACATACCGTAACAGAGCAGTAGCCCCATTTCAAAACGTCAGCAACATTTAAAGAGTAGACCGTAACAGAGGAGCAACGCCATTTCAAAACCCAAAATGCAGAGCTTGAGACACCAACTACGTACAACACATTTAAACCAAGAATGACGCCATCACGCCGCCGAGGCTTGGGACGTAGGAATCGAGACCAACGTCATGGCAGAAAAAATATATGTCGGGGACATAATAATGGGTGCCGAGAAAGCTCTCTGCCAGACTCCTTGGCTTCGCACATTCTTGCAAGAGTTGAATGAAGGTCTAGATGCGCAATTGAATCCATGGCCAACTAAATCCATGGGATAAAGTGGCAAGCATTTTCTAACCTCCATTCCTCTCACTGTGTGTTCTCCTCCAAATCTATGGCACCAGGTCTCTCAGCGTCGAATTTCACCACTGTATTTTCTACAAAAGTGCTAAAAGGGACTTGGCCCTGGTTGAGTATTGTAAGAAGGAATTCCTTCTTCTGCCTTCAATTCCAAAAGTGGGAATACACAACAACCGCGTGGATTGTGTGTGGGGATTTGCAGTGATGGGTATGGGATGTGAGTAGGAAAATGGCTATGTTCATGGCATTCCTGAAGTCGTGTCACACATGATTCCAACACAGCTAGTCGCACGGTTGGATCTGTACTACGTCTTTTCAGGACTTTTGCATCTTTGTTTTTCTATTGGGTTTACCATAAACAGTAATGCTAACAACAAATTAATCTTGGATCCGAGCGACTTTCGTTATCAATTTATCCAGATTTACTTTTGTATAAGACAATATAGGAATTAAAAATAGAAACCCTTGTCGGGAGAGCAAGGCTGCAGAGAGCGTGGCAAGCAGGAGGGGCAACGACTGCATGAGACCAGAGCTTCTCAGAGCGTCGCAAGCAGAGAGGCAGGCAGATGATGTATAAACATATCTTCTTCCCTCGCTTCATATCGTCATGTCTGCTCAGCGTGGAAGCTTGAACGCATACCGTAATTCCTTGGCTTCCTGTCGCATAGCCTGTGCTTGGGGTGATTAAGATGTGCATTGATCAGACCACCGACTGAAGAAGAGGCTTCCACCGCTATATACAAAATTTGCTTTCAGATTTGACTTCAACTGTTTGGCATCCTATAACATTCGCTTTTGCAGAAGTATTTTGTCTGTCTGAATTTGTAGAGTTAGCAAGCCAGAAAGCTAAAATGTTGGACTTATTATTGGATGTCAAATAATTCCCTGCTTCTCATTGGATGTTAAGATTATATTTGGATGTGGAATAATTTGCTTTAAGGAGTGATAAATTCTTTGTCTGGTAAGTTTAGTTGCGTAGGCGTTTAATAAATTCCGAGTGCAATGTTTTATCAGAAAATAAATAACTCTGGAACAAAATTGGGTGGCTTGAGTATATCTACGAACTCCACAAAGGATAACTGCAGGTCATTTACGCAATCCCGAGTGTTGAGAACATCCGAGGGACCTGCGAATTCGTGCGCCATTAGTAGAAGTTTTCCGTCAACTAATGAATTTGTGAGATGGTATTTGGAAATGATTGATAAGCATCCGATATGAAAGAGTATTACGGTCGTGGCTATTTACACCGCTGGCGACCTCACTTCACATGTATTCTTATTTACATGACTGTTTATCTAACTTTAACATTTTCAAATTTGAATTAAAATTCCTGCAAATAGTTACAGCAACTTGAGTTTTTCCTCGTTTATTTTGTATATTCAATTTTAATGCTGGCAAATAAGATGGCTGGAAAGAGTACAACGCTAATCCCTACCATCCAGTAGACATCATTCTGGAATTATCCAAATGGGTTTGGCTGAGAACCAGGTACATATCTATTCATATCCTATCACTTCTGGAAAACAATTTAGAGTGCTTCGAATTGGATGATACTTACCATGTTTGGAATTACTTGCAGACGTCATTTGATTTGCTGGAAAGCTAGCTCCTTGCACATCCAAAGGCATCGGGCGTGTAGAAGTTTAAGGAAATCGCTCTTTATCAAGATTACCATGGCCTTCCAGATTGCAGAAAAGTACACAATTGTAACAAACCAACAGAATGTATTTGACTTTAGTGTGTCTTTGCATGATATTAAAGCTTATTAACTATGGTGAATGGTTTATGACGCATGCAATTGCGATGCTCATGGAAGAAGTTGGAGGAAGAAAAGCGAAGTTTGAAGGAGATAGAATTGTTCTTACTGGAGGCGAGGTGTTGACATTCTGTCTAGCCTTTCTGGTACCATCGCCACCCGGGGTAAACTCATTAATATCATTTTAGTAGTAATTTCAAAGGCATGATAGGGTTAAGCTATTTTAATATTTTTTTATGATAACATAGTAAACTTTACTTTTCATGTGAATGCAACTGAATGAATTTTTTGTTATGCAGTTTTGACATAGATCTAAAATGGTGCACAGGAGTGGAGCTCATACCTGTCCACTGTGCAGTTCTAACGATTTCCAGATAACCGTACCCGCCCTTGAAGCAGCCTATCAGGAGGCCAGGGCTCGAAATATTCAAGTGAAGGGCCTTTTGATAACAAATCCTTCAAACCCATTAGGAACCACTATGGAGGCAACCACTCTAAGAAAGCTGCTTTCTTTTGTGTCCGAGAAGAACATTCATCTTGTCTGCGAGGGATAGTGTTTTCATCTCCTAAATTCACAAGCATTGCAGAGATTTTGGCCACCGAAAACATTTCTCAGAGGGAGCGTGTTCATATTATTTATAGTCTGTCGAAAGACCTAGGATTACCGGGCTTCCGAGTCGGAGTCATTTACTCTAGTTATAACGATACAGTGGTAACTGCTGCTCGTAGAATGTCCAGTTTTTCTTTGGTTTCTTCCCAGACACAACGTCTGCTTGCTTCAATGCTATCTGACATGGAATTTGTAAGAAAATATTTAGCAGAAAATAGTAACAGGTTACAAAAGAGACACGAAATGTTCGTCTCTGGACTGCCTGTGGCTAGCATTCCAACTTCTCTATTTTCCTGCAATTGCCTTACCATTTTGAAGCTTACAATATTAGATTTCCCACTACCCCTCATGGCCTAACCATTTTGAAGCTTACAAGATTAGATTCCCACTACCCCTCATGTTTGCGGTTTCAATTACCTTGTGATGTGTTCTCTGGCAGTGGTAACCATCACTGATGACATGCTTGAGGAGCTTGTAAAAAATGCCCTCTTCTTGAAAATTTTAAAGTGATATATTGGGTAGAGTTGAGAAATTTGAGAATTTATGCAGTCAATCTCAGGCATTTAGAGTTTACAAAAACATACTCCGTAACATCAGTGACGTGGAATTGCCCAAAGCCTGTAGATATCATAGGAGATGATTGCAAAAAGGTGTGTAGTTTGATTATCTGTTGCTCTACATTTGTACACCTGTCAGCTCGGGGGCTTGAGGGCCATTCGATGGCAAAAATTACATTGGATGGGTGAGCTACAAGTGTGGATTCTCTCATAGTTCTTAGTCGTTTTTATGAACTGGAAATAATTATGTCAAGGTAAACAATTCTTGAGATTTTTTTATAGAGGGACTTTATGAGAAATTTTTTTGCTGTTAGAGCAGGTAGTGAGTTTAACGCCAGCAAGGTTAATCCTTCCACTCGAAAACCTAAAAAAGGTGTGTAACTAAAGGTTTCAGCTCTCTTGGAATGCCTTCCCAGAGGTTGCCTTTTTCTGCAAACATGTTTCAGCTATGTTGGAATGCCTTCTCGGATGTTCTTCTTTTTTGCAAACAATGGCCCTATCTTTACGGATATGCCCTCGATCTATCCATGACAATGAATTTTTAATTTTTAAAATAACTTTTTGAGTTTAAAAAGGTATTCTAGATGCGCTGATGCTATTTTCATATAGTTTGATTTTTGAAAAAAAAAATCCAAATACATTTTCTATGTCAAACCTTTGATAATTTAGTTAGTATTTTGAATTTTGGATACTTTGACACTATTGCATTATCAATAAACTTGGATAACATTGCAAATCTAGCAAATAATGTTTTATCGGCCATTGACAACTCAGTTAATCATTTATTTTATTTATAAATGAGTCTATAATTAATATGACTTTTCAAGTTTCTTCACCTATATGGACAAGTGGTAACCATTGCACTCGCTGTTTTCATGTAAATATAAATTAAATTAAATGAAGAAGGGAATCTCAACACTTATAATATTAAAGGTTTTTCATCAATCAATCTATCTCCTAAAGCAAAGGAAAGAATATATAAATTAGTACACTGATCCATTCAATATATTTTTCTATAGAAATGATAACCAATTTGGTGGATATTGATAAATTAGCATTATAATTCTAGAGATAAAAGTATTTTGGATTCAGGTTGTCATATTAAACAATATGCATACATTATGGGATTGAAAATGCAAATTATTGATTTAGTTGTTATTGAAAATTCATAATTAGCACATTCAATTAATTAGTTGTTATTGGAAATTCATAAATTGCATGTCACTAACTATCAATATTCATGTGAAAGATTTGTAAGATTTGAACTACCACAGTTTCGATTTTATATTCGATTCCTTGTATTTATATTGTTGGTTTAGTAATTGATATTTATATTCATTCCTTGTATTTATATTGTTTGATGTTTTATATTAGATTCCTTGTATTTATATTGTTTGATGTTTTATATTCGATTCCTTGTATTTATATTGTTGGTTTAGTAATTGATATTTATATTCATTCCTTGTATTTATATTGTTGGTTTAGTGATTGATATGGCTTTAGATGTTATAAATGGTTCCTGATTGAAGTATTAATATAAATATTTGATTTAAGCTCTCACTTCAATTATACCTACCTACCATATTCACCGACATAAAAAATATACATATATAATGTCAATTAGAGAAGCATTCAATTTATTCAGCGACACTGAATATACATATACAATGTCAATTAGAGAAGCATTCAATTTATTCAGCTACATCAAATATACATATACAATGTCAATTAGAGAAGCATTCATATACAATGTCAATTAGAGAAGCATTCAATTTATTCAGCAACATCAAATATACATATACAATGTCAATTAGAGAAACATTCAATTTATGAGACTAACTTTTAATATATATATACATGACAATCTAAACCATAAGGCAAGGACTTGAAGCTTAGCTTCTATCTTGCTTGTTAATTACTAGAATTTATTTATAATCAATTTGCTTAAATAGATCCTCGTGATGAATTCAAAATCACGCATGGACACACATTCAATCGTTGCAGTTTTAAGTAGTCTATCAATCTCAAAAACTTGTGAAGTGACATTTAGATGAGAAGCCACTATAGGTTCTATTTACCTACCAAAATGAACAGATTTGCAAATTCTCTAGAAGCCCTCCAAAACGATCTATCATTCATATCCATATTTCACATCCAAGAATGGTCCAGTTTCTCATTAAAAACATTTCATTTAGTCTAACTGAATTCTTTTGAGAATGACAACATCTTCAAAATCTATCTAGCACTTTTGAGTCATGTTTTGCTAAATTGTGGAGAAGTAGGTAATCTTATCTTATCCTTCAAAAACTTGATAATGTAGTTTGTTGACCTCTCCTCCACACTGTCACCTTCACTGCTACACATGTTGCCAGTCTTGTGAAGTTCAAAATTTCTATTGTAGCAGGAAAGGATCCTTCTGTTTAGTGATGGGTTTTTGTTTTTTTTTTGCATTTTGACGATGGAAATGATAGCCTGTTGTATGAAGCCTCACATATGAATTGTGATGAATTCTTCTATTATCATTATAAGATGAAAAACTTGAATGAGCTTCAAAGAAATTTTTATTAGACAAATTGCTTATAATTGTAAATTATAAAATGTTGGAACTCCTCTACAAGATAAATCATGTCCTCAGCAAATGCCAAATTTGTTCCTCAAGCAAGGAAGTGAATAATGACCATATATTGAACTTCTGAACCTTGTTTGTGATTTCCATTTTCACTACTAGAAGAGCTCCTTGCATTGATCAAGTCTTCACTAAAGGCTCACTCTACTACTGTTGACAAGAGGTTGGAAAGTCTTCCTGCAATGGTAGCAGGGGTCTGGTATGATGATCCTGCTTTACAATTAGAAACGTCAACTCAAATTAGGAAACTCCTCTCTATTGAACGCAGTCCTCCAATTGAGGAAGTTATTACTGCAGGTGTGGTCCCTCGACTTGTAGAGATTCTTGCAAGGCATGATTTCCCTCAGCTTCAGTTTGAGGTAGCCTAGGCTTGGCAAATATTGCATCAGGAACCTATGAGCATACCAGAGTTGTGATTGATCATGGTGTTGTGCCTAAGTTTGTTCAACTCCTTAGCGTTGCAAGTGATGATGTCAGACAATAAATTGTTTGGGATTTGGGGGAAGGTAGCCGGTGATTCACCCAAATGTATAGATCTAGTCCTGGGTCAAGGTGCTGTCATGCTATTCTTGACCCAGCTCGATGAGCATATTAAATTGTCCATGCTGAGAAATGCCACTTGAACACTATCTAATTTATGTCGTGGCAATCCATATGCACCTTTTGAGTAGACAAAACCAACACTTTGAGCTCTTAAACAACCTAGTCACTCAACTAATGAAGAAGTCTTAACATATGCTTGTTTGGTTTTGTCATACCTATCTGATGGAACAAATGACAAAATCCAAGCTGTGATAGAGGTCGGTGTTTTCCGTAGACTCATTTAACTTTTGGGACAACCTTCTCCTTCTGTTCTTATCCCCGCTCTTCGAACAATAGGCAACATTGTCACCGGAGATGAAGTTTCATGTTTCAAGACTACAATAAGTTTTATTCACCATTTGTATGAGATACTTGGGCCTCTCCTTTCTTCTACAACTTTGGTTATACCCGCTTTTAAAGTGTTGAGAAGAAAATCCTTGACATCACAACATCAAATTTCATAACCCAGTTCTTCCAATTCATCTAGCCAAATCTCCATTCGTAGTTTCTTCTCTACGGCCTTGGATGTTAAGAGAGATGCAATTGCTAAGATTGTTGAATTGGAGTAGGGACATACCTCTTAATCTCCCTCCTCAATCCCAAACGATAGCTCCGACAATTCACAATCTTCTCTTTCTCCAGAGGTTTTGGCTCTCAACAGAACGCACATGATTGTGTCTAAGACACAATTTACTCTTCTGACCAGGATTACCATATGTGATAACATTGCAATTAAAATGTTATACCTGATGTCAAGGCTAGAAAGCGTTATCTAGTTCTCTAGGACTGGGGCATATTTGTTTCTTTTTAAACACACAGAGTCAAGTTCAATGCTGAAGGTTCGCTCCTATGATAAAAGGTCTTCACGCTGGCGTTATTTACCCTGCATCTCAGGATTAAACTTTAAAGATCAGCCTCTTCCCAGTGCTATATTCCATAGATTTTTGGCAAGTCATGGCATGATGGGGCCATGAAGGTGTCAGTTTGAAAGCTTTTAGTGGATGGTTGGTAATGATATTTACATGGATATTAAAGCCATGTCCAATTCCTTTCCCTTAAATGATGATATACCATTGGAAACAGGGCACTGGAAATCATATTCATGTACAATATTAGGCTAAATTAAATATCCAATTAGAGCATTGTATGGGGTCCTACCTTAGAGGAGGCGGATGGCAGGAAAATAAATTCCTTTTAATGGTTTAAAAAGGACAAAAAACAATTGTCATAAAGGCTAAGAAACAACAGAAAGAAAGTATTCTTGAAATAGCATTTTTGTTCACACTGGATGGTTATTCAAAGGAAACTTATATGAGACAGTCAGCAGTTGAATCTCCTCGTAGTCCAAATGTGAAAAAGGGACAAGTGTATAAGAGAGGCTCCACTCCTAGAAAGGGTGTGTATTTTCTCTATAGCAGACACACGAGAGATCCATCTACCCCTCACCTAACAAGGGTCATTGATGTCACAGTTAGTGTCGCATCTACAATAGCCACAAGTCATACAGAGGTAACTATTTCAACAATCACAATGCATAGTATTTAACCATGTTACTATATTGTTTATTATGCATGTATAACTATTTCCCCATTTGGTGATTGTAGCCATTAGCGGTAGAAGTGCCCAGCCCCTCTGCTCAATCGATGGTTATGACTGGGTCTCCTCTTGTGGTGAGATGTTCATTAATGACCAAGTTTTTTTATTCAATTTACCCAAACATGTTGATCAATGTTGAATTGTTGAATTATTTGAGATATGATCTTTTATTTGCAGAGCACAACTATAGAGAGGCCTTCCATGAGCACACCGCTCACATCTATAACCCATGAGGATTTGGTGAGTGTTTGTCATAAATAATTTGGTCATAAGTTAATTTTTTAAGTTTGTTAATGGTAGGGTATTAGTGCAGTTATTTGATAAAAATAATGATTTTTTTTTTGCAGACTCCTAAGATGCAGAGCGATCCCAGGGAGATGGTTGATAGAGGAAAGTCGGGGAAAAACAAGCGAAAGATTGATTTTTGATGTTGCATAGTCTTGTATATATGTATTTTGACATACATGTACACATTGTTGTACTTAGGGATACATGTACATTGACAGGCCATTTGAGGGCCAACTACTTTGCCATATTTTGTATTACAAACATTCGACTATCAATGCATGATACAATATATTCCATATTTTCTCTTGAGTTTCCACTTGTGCTTGTGATGATTTATCTCTTCCACAAATTGATAAATTATACTATTGAAATTTATATGATTACATTTTAAACAATATTTATTCTCTTACATGTATTGCATTGATCAAGTAACATCTCACCATTGTGTAATGAAGACATTATCTTAATGGAAAAAACTAATAATATCTTTCAACAGTTCAATGAACATATCACATGCATGCTAATTTGATATCTAATTTAAAATTGTGTTTTTTGTCAACTCGAAGGGTTCATACCCATGGATCAGGATTATGGTTGCAAAGAAAATATGTTGCAAGGAAAAAACAAAAGTTAACAAAATAAGTCAAAATATGTTTGAATAACCTCTGTCATAATAGTAACATGCTACACATATCATCAATGTAATTCTATGACATTTTCAGAAACTAAGAGGAAGTCTAATAGATGCTACACATTTCATCAATGCTACCATATTTCATCAAATGATACATACATGAGCATCTATGCAATTTGGTTGAAGTGTGCCTACTCTAGCATGCTAAAAACAATGGCAAAGCATCAAGTACAATGGCAAGGAATGCATAACTAAAGTGTAATAAAATTCATTGGGCCTTCATGTACATATGGTCAAATATATGTAACAAATATACCCTAGTTTGTTCCAATATGCTAACCAATACCTGGTCATGAATTCACTCTCATAAAATCGTTGAAGATATAAACCCTATCCTTACTAAACCCTAGTATGTAAGACCATGGTGTGTGCTTTACCTCTTTCATATGTCCATTTTCCACTTGTCATAATACAAAATTAATCATACAAAATCCATGGAAAATGAAATACCTAACTAGTTTAATGATATTCCTTGATAATGTTGTTTTGATGAAGGAAAATAAGATGTTCATTGTCCTATGTTTGTAAAAAGGATGGATTATCCTCATATGAAAATGCATTTAAAATTGAATGTTCTTGATTGATACAAACGATGATGTAATGGTTGTTCATCGTGATTTGGAAAGTATTCCCCCATAACTTGATGGAAAAGTTTCATGGTGACTTTGATCTAAGAAAGCTAGCAAGGATCAGAGGGATATCATCGATGAAACATTGCCTCCATTTTTTATTTGGAACTTTGAATTTTTAAAAATGACATTAATTACTCAAAATCAAAATATAGTGGAACACTAAGGAGTTGTTAAATGACGTGGCACACTAAGGACATAGAAATATACCAAGGGTGCAGTGTGGTAGGTTTGATTGCCACTCTTTGAATGTCTAGTTCTAGAAATCAAAATAAAAAAATTTCAAAGTTGACCCCCATGTGCAAAACTGCACACTTCCTTACTAAGCAAAACCTAGTTTCCAAAATTGACCTAAAAATTGACACTTGGGCCATGGGACCAGAGGAGAGGGGCACCCCTAGCACTATCCCGATATCTCGAATCCAACGGAGTTGACGGTTTTTCGATCTGAGCTGCGGTCGTCATTCTATGGCTCGTTCCATCTTGCATCCAAAAGGCCTTTAGGGACACCAGTTGGATACCTACTGGGGCCATAGAATTCCAACCATGCAACAAAACTGGGTTTCAGGGAGTCCTGCAAGTGTGTATAGGAAGGTTCCAGCTAGGAATGCTATCCATAAGTCCCCGGTCGATGATTTTGCAAAGTTGACCCCATGTGCAAAAATTCCACACTCCCTTACTGAGCAAAACCCTAGTTTCCAAAATGGACCTACAAGATAACACATGGGCCATGTGACTGACGAAGAGGCACACCCCTAGCACTATCTTGATGTCCTGAATCCAACGGAGTTGACAGTTTGTCGATCTGAGCGACGGTCGTCATTCTATGGCTCGTTCCATATCACATCCAAAAGGCCTCCAGGGACACTAGTTGGATACCTACCGAGGCCATAGAATTCCAACCGTGCAACAAAACTGGGTTTCGGGGAGTCCTCTAAGTGTGTCTAGGAAGGTTCCAGCTGGGAACGCTAGCCATAAGTCCCCGGTCGATGATTTTAAAAAGTTGACCCCCATGTGCAAAAATTGCACACTCCCTTACTGAGCAAAAATCTAGTTTTCAAAATTGACCTAAATGTTGACACCTGGGCCATAGGACCAGAGGAGAGGGGAACCCCTAGCACTATCCCGATGTCTTGAATCCAACAGAGTCGACGGTTTGTCGATCCGAGCCACGGTCGTCATTCTATGGCTCGTTCCATCTCGCATCCAAAAGGCCTTCAGGGACACCAGTTGGATACCTACCGGGGCCATAGAATTCCAACCGTACAACAAAATCGGGTTCCAGGGAGTCCTGCAAGTGTGTCTAGGAAGATTCTAGCTTGGAACACTAGCCATAAGTCCCAGGTCGATGATTTTGCAAAGTTGACCCCCATGTGCAAAAATTGCACTCCCTTACTAAACAAAACCCTAGTTTCCAAAATGGACCTACAAGATGATACCTGAGCCATGGGATCGACGGAGAGGGGCACCCCGAGCACTATCTCGATGTCCTGAATCCAACGGAGTCAACGGTTTTTCGATCCGAGCCACAGTCGTCATTCTATGGTTAGTACCATATCGCATCCAAAAGGTCTTCAGGGACACCAGTTGGATACCTACCGGGGCCATAGAATTCCAACCGTGCAACAAAACCGGGTTTTGGGGAGTCCTGCAAGTGTGTCTAGGAAGGTTCCAGCTGGAAATGCTAGCCATAAGTCCTCAGTCAATGATTTTGCAAAGTTGACCCACATGTGCAAAACTACACACTCCCTTACTAAGCAAAACCCTAGTTTCCAAAATTGACCTAAAAGTTGACACCTGGGCCATGGGTGTCACCTACCCAAATTTTGAGAATATTTATTTTATTTGCAAAATACTTTATGTTAAATTATAATTACAAAGTTTTGTAATTATGACCAAGTTTTGTCAAGGATGATTGTAATTACTAATTATTATTATTAAATAAATTAAAATAGGAGACAAACACCCAAGGGAACTGTTAATTAGTGTTCACTGACCCACTGGGAGGAATGGAAGCTATTAGAAGGCATGGGACGGATAGCATCATTTGCACTCCAACACTAGCTGTTGGTTATGGGACAACAACCTTAAATTTGTGGCATTATCCCCCAGGTGGGTGGAAGAGAGCAGTAAGCTCATTAATGACCAGTTAACCACTAAAAGGCCTAGGCAGCCTAGACAAGGCAATTCGAATTGGGCAGGCAGCTCCTACAATATTTTCTGCAGAAATATTTCCTCAAGTGTATTAGGTGATCACTAAGAGATTCAAATAGGGAGGCTATGTGAGAGTGCATTGTAAGTCTGCTAGTTATTTTGAGAAGGAAAACCAGAGTTGCTGGTGCAGGTCTCTTTGACTGCTGAGTCTTTATGACTGGATAATCTATATTCTACTGCAAGTTGATGAACTAAGGCTTCTACAGGATCTTCTTCATAGTGGTTCAGTGAATAGGATCGGGGGTACTAAGGCAAGTAATTTGGCTGTCTTCAGGAATAGGTTGGGTGGAACAGGTTCCTTGGGCTGTTTATTTCTCCTACAGTCAACCAGGTTCTACTGTTCTTACTTTTGTTTACAATTAAATGTTTTCTGCATGGTAAAATTATTATTTACAGTTATACAGAAGAAACTATTTCATTTTCTGACTTAAAGATGATATGTTGTAAAAATGATTAAGTAATTTAAATGAATGATTAAATTCTTTTCTGTATTCTTCCCATACTGTTATCTGTATAGTACTCTAGTACAGAAAAGTAAAATTAATAGAGATCAGTGATAGGTAGAATACCATTTGAATGAAAAGATGAACATAGTAGTATTTCTTGTTAAATTCTGTCATTTCAATCATAAGTTAAACCACAGGAAATAGTACAACATAGCATAAACAGATGTATAGCATTCATCTATTTCTTAAATAAAAGAAAACACATTTTTATTTCTGCATAGATCTATATCTTCCAATTCAATTCCATTTATTTTCAAATGGTAATAATATGCATTTCAATATTATAAATCCATTTTTTTCAAGTATTATATTCTAGAAATATATAGCAGATGCAATCATTCTTTATATAGAGTGTTACTTACCAATGATAAGTAAACACTTATTATTTTTCATCACTATTTATCACATCTATATTTAATATAGATTTCAATCATTAGATATAAATACTTTCACTGTAAATATCAAAACCCTAAGATATCACAAACCCTAGATTTTAAACGTTTATTTAGTACATAGTTCAATAAACTTCTTATCAAGCCATTCATGGCACACACAGTAAATATTTTGAAGTTATAGCAGACATGTTTTTCCCAAACCCTAAACAACATTACTGTAACTTACTATCTATCATTTCGTATTAAGAATATCAACAAGACACTTAATATCACTTAGCAGAAAGCATGATTTTAGTATCAATGTCTAAATAGCTTACAACCCTAACAAGAAACATGCACAGTGTCGAAACAATTACATGCACAAGTTAAGACCCAGTTCTCAGACTTGAATTCTCAGTACAAGCATGGTTACCAACAAAACCTATAGGGTAGGGTTTCACTTATTGAAACAAGATCGAACCTTGTGGCATTAGCCATTTCAAAACATACGAACGATCAAATTCTACAACATCATTATTTTACACTTGATTTCCAAAAATGATACGAAGTACAGGGACTATCTATCAACAGTTTTGCAACCCACTACTCTCAGCTAGAGACAACTATTGTTGTTTGAAATCAAATCAACAGTTATACAAATTATTTCTCAATCATTATTTAAACAAAACATTTCAATACAAGACGAGCCATTGTCTTACAGAGGTAAGTGAACCCTCGACTCTTGATTACACATTTAACAGTATAATAAAAATTCAACAGAGTTTACATTGTGGACCTTTCAAGGTTCCAAAAATACACAGGGTTTTTCCCTTAAACAACCAAAAGCACAAAAACAAGTTCAAGACGACGCAACATTCATTACAGAGCCGAATAGCAACTTAACAACTGAGGGTTATCCTCTTTACAGTATTGTTCAAAATAAAACATTGAACTCGGCCAATACTCCGAACAGGGTCGTATTTTTCCAACTCTCGTCACACAGTAATCATCAGCTAAACCGTGCCAAATGAACCTACGAGGTTTCAAGAACCACCAAGGCTTACCAGGAAGTAGTAGCAGCATCCCCATTCCAAATCTTATGCATAGAAACCTTCCAATGAGGTGGTACCTGTCAGTCACAATTTACAAAGGATTAAAAACAAGAAAACACAAATATAAAGTAAGTATCATAGTATTACAGTCATTATCATGAAAGCCTACCTTAGTGTCAAAGCTCCTGAACTTAGACACACCACGCCAGCAAAATGACGAAGCCTGATGGCATTTGCAGCAAATACGAGTTCAAAACTCAGAAGACAATTTCATAAATAGAAGAATCGAACCCCAGTTCGATTTACACTCAACAAACTGACAGCAGAACCTCCTCACAACTACAATGGATGTATCAAGGCTCTATTGCACAAGTTTAAAGGACTGTAACATATAAACTTCCTCTCACAGGTCTAAGGTTCGAAACCGAGGAATGAGTCCTCCTCACAACAAAACTCTAAACCCTACATTGCAGCAACATGGTCGGCTCTTCTACCTTACCACTAAACGCAACAATGAAGACCAAGAAAACCATTTCGCATTACTTACCAACGAAAGACTAGGGTTTCTTCCAAGCCCTAGATCTTGTAAAGATCAACGGTGGATTAGCTGCCAGCCGGGCACACAGAGATTCAAGAGATCATTGTAATCAATACTGCATTGATTATTGCATCTACCAAGTTTCCAAATCAGCAGACCGAGGGCTAGTGCATGGCACAACTCAACAAATTTTGGTGCTCATTGCAAACAAAATCACGTGAAGACCATACAACTGAGCTTCCATCTCACTTAACAGTTGAACGATGTTAATGCTAGGACCTGTCATCACCAATTTTGAAATCATGTCAAGTACCGAGCTTTAATACCCTGTCAACATCGAAATCATTGCAATGTTAGATCCATAGTTCATATCTTATAATAGTTCCTAAGGTTTATTGTTAAGCATCGTGATAATATCACATGTTAATGTATTTTTGTGAATGCATAGTCACTTTAAATTTTATATATTTCATTTCTATAGTTTATGTATAGTCATATAGGGTAAAGCTCATACATTTCATATGCTAGCCATGTATTGCCAAGTCAAATGATAAATGTGATACCATAGGTATAGTTTAAGTGGTGTTGATACACACTATAATGCTAAGTTCATAGCATAAGCACTATATATTTCATATACTGTTAATCAAATGGTAAATGTGAGACTTTAGGATAGTCTCAAGTTCTGTTGATGCAAAAATATAATGATAGTTCAATTTGAAATAGTATAAGCACTATTTCCACAAGCTTTCAAATAGAGTTACAATTGGACATTAGTATCAACAACTGATGTTAATGACAATAGTCATATTAAGATGATGTTTCATAGATAATAATTATAGCAATGTAAAAACAAATTGACGACGTGATTTTTAATAACATTGAAGAGTTTGTAAGCCAACACGTAAACTAGAATTGGAACCAAAATATCCATACCTCCAGTAACTTGTTTTTCCAGGAAGTATCTAGTATTTTTCATATTACATTGACGATGAATTGAAAGACACATGTACTCTTAACTCATGTTTGTCGTAGAATTTATTACCTACGTTCTGCACATGGAAACAAGATTCAAATGCCTTAGCTAAACGTAGCTAAGTAAACCCCAGGGTACCTCGTAGGACCTCTTCATCATCATTCAAAACAAACGGTCAGCACAATCACCAAGAAAATTATAATAATACAAACCTATGTACAACATGTAGTTACTTTTAGGACTTAAACAGATTTGAAACTTGTAATCTTGTGTTACGATCATAAAATGTCTTTCGTTAAAGAGATTAGCATCCATTTAAATCTGAAATAGAAAATACAACTACATCATATTTTTATTATGAGAAATTCGACGTGTCATCTTATTAATTATCTTAGTTAAGAGATTTAACTATTTTTATATGTTCCGCATTAACAAATTCATTAATTATTGCTATTTTAAAATTTTAAAATTTTTGGTATTTTTCGGGATGTTACATGTGGTATCAGAGCTCATGTTCGAACTCTAGGCCTAAAAAAGGTCCAAAGAACACGCAACATAAAATTTTATTACAGCAGAAAACTTACTAATACAAATTTAAACTATTTGTGTTATACAAAAATTGTTTTTAAGCTATAGGTATGGAAGGATCAGCTGAACATATGGAGGACAGATTTCGACCCAACAGTCATAGCACGGTACAACATTATGAAGGAGAAGTCCATGGCGAATTAAATGACAATTCATCAGAATTGTTACGTGCATTTCAAGAGTTAAAAGCAAAAATCAGATCTGTAAAACAAGACAATGAAAAATTTCTGAAAGCACAAGAGGAACTTAACCAAGTACTGTTCAATCAGTGCCCAACTGATGAACATGATAAAGGGATTGAAGATACATCGAAGATTGAAGACTTACCTCATTGAGACAAGGGTAAGAAAATGAAAACTGATGATGCGAACAACATTTCAACATCATCAGAAGCTGCCAATGAAAAATGCAAAAATAAACGTAATTATTCAAGTGATAGCAGTGAAGGAGATTACAAACCCAAAAGAAAAAGTCACAAACAGTTGAACAAATTTCTGGGGAGTTCAAAAAAATCAAACCCCCAACCTTCAATGGTGAAACTGAGAAAGGAGAGACAGCAGAAGCATGGCTGTCCGGCATGAAGAAGTACTTCCAAATTTATGATTATTTTGAATAATTGAAGGAAAATATGGCAATATACAACTTGATTGGGAAGGTAGATATTTGGTGGCAGGACATCAAAAGAGTGAACTATGAACATGAAAGCCGTGAACAGTAAATTTCTAAATCTACTGAGGTATGTGCCATACCTCGTGGAAGAAAAACCGAAGATTCAAAGATACCTGAGTTGTCTACCTTTCAACATCAAGGACATAATAGAGTATGATAATCCAAAGACCTTAGAAGAGGTCATGATGAAATAAACCTTCTATTATGAAACTAATCAAAAAAGAGAAGGGATATCTAATTGGAAAAATCATAAACCCAGCAACTTTCAGCTGAAAAAGAAAAATTTTAGGTTTAGTGGAAATTCTGGTTCCCAAAAGAAAAATTTCCAGAATCGGAATTTTCAAGGAAACAATCCCAGAAATAATCAGCAGCAGAATTTTACAGCTCCTAGAAATACTCCCAATGCTACCAGAACTAATGACCAAAAGGCACCTATCAAATGTTTTGAGTGTCAAGGTTCTCATTATGCTTCAGAATGCCCCAAGAGGAAGCGGACGGCTAACAATATTATTCATTCCATACAGACTGAACCTACTGTGGGAGACTTGGCAAGGGAAATGCCCAGAATTAATGCAGCTCTAGACAACAGGCAAGCAAAACATCAAGTCTCTATGGTAGAGATTGAAGGTATGCTACAAAACCACCCTGTTACTATTTTGATTGATCCAGGTGCTAACCTGAGTTATATATCACCAGATGTTGTAGAAAGTATAAATTTGAAAACATAAAAATTCAATAAATCCTGGTTAGTTAGACTAGCAACAGGAACAAAAAGAAAAGTATCTGATTTTATTGAAAGTTGTGTTTTATCTATGAATCAGTTAAAGACACAAACCAAATTGAATGTTTTACCTTTAAGATCCTATGATATCTTAATTGGAATGGACTGGTTAGAAGCCCATCATGTCATTCTGAATTGTTATGAGAAAAGTTTTACTTATTTAAATGATGAAGGAGAAAAAATAGAAGTAAAAGGTATTCCAAGAAAGACATCACTTAGACAGATTTCAGCTATGCAAGTAAAGAGAGCAGTTAGAAAAGGATGTCAAATGTTTGTAGTGAATGTAGTGAATGATGAGTTAATTCATAAAGAGGACAAACTAAAACTAGAAGATATACCTGTCCTAAAAGATTTCCAAGATGTTTTTCCTGAGGAGATTCCAGGATTACCCCCTAAGAGAGATCTAGATTTTACCATCGAGTTAATACCGGGAGTGGTGCCAAATTTTAAAGCTCCATATAGGATGAATATACTGGAATTAAATGAGTTGAAATCACAGTTGAAGGAATTGATTGATAAAAATTATATAATACCCAGCGTGTCTCCTTGGGGAGCACTTGCTATATTTGTTAAAAAGAAAGATGGCACTCTAAGGCTTTATATAGATTATCGCCAACTGAATAAGATGACAATCAAGAATCAATATCTGTTGCCCCACATAGACGATCTATTTGATCAGCTGCGTGGAGCACGTTCGATATTTTCAAAAATTGATTTGAGGTCAGGATATCATCAAGTTCATGTGAAGGACGAGGATATTTTTAAAACAACCTTTAGAACTCGATATGGACATTATGAGTTCGTAGTCATGCCATTTGGATTGACTAATGAACAATATTCTGCACAAATACTTGGATAAGTTTGCTATTGTGTTCATAGATGACATTCTAGTATATTCTAAAAGTAAATAAGAACATGACGAACATCTGTGTATTATCTTACGAGTTCTGAGAGACCATCAGTTATATGCTAAGTTTAGTAAGTGTGACTTTCACAAGGATAAGATTCAGTATTTAGGACACATAATTTCTAAAGAAGGAATCTCGGTTGACCTCGATAAGATAAAAGCCACTAATGATTTGCCGGTTCCTAAGGATGTGTCGGATGTACGATCATTTATGGGTATTACTGGGTATTATAGAAAATTTATACAAGGTTTTTCAAAGATTGCAAACCCCATAACTTCCTTACAGAAGAAGGGGAAGGAATTTGTATGGGACCAAAAATGTTCAGACAGTTTCAAGAAGTTAAAAGAATTACTAACTATAGTGCCTATTCTGAGGATTGTAGATCCTAATAAGGATTTTATAGTATGCATAGACGCATGTAATGACGGACTCGGTGGAGTTCTAACATAAGAGGGACTCGAACGAAGAGGCAGTGGTAGATCAGATACTAAAAATACGATGTTTCATATATATACAACAGTGTAATGGAGACCCAGTGGTACAACATAACGGGGATTAGGTTTAGGGTTTCATCGCCATGCATGCCCGGGAGCCTTCAGATGAGAAATGTCCCCCTTGAGAAATATTGGCATGGCCTTCACTCACTAGTACAAAATGAGAGATAAGTGACCAAAAAAATGACCAAAATCTGCATATAAATGACCACTTTTGAGTTGGTGACCACTGGTAGAAAATTAGCGGTCATATATCACGCGACAAAAAATGTGGTCATATTTAGCTTTGTCATTTATAGCTTATCTTGTGGTCATATATTTGGTCATTAATTTGGTCATTAGTTGTCACAATTAATGACCAAATTTATGACCACATTTTTTGTCACGTGATAAATGACCGCTAATTTGCTACTAGCAATCGCCAACTCAAAAGTGGTAATTTATATGCATATTTTGGTCACTTATCTCTCATGTTGTACCGGCGGTCATTTATTTGCAAATTTTGGTCATTTTTTTAGTCATTTATCTCTTTTTAGTGGTTTCAGAATATAAATAGGGCACGGAGGAATCAAACCACCAACCTCCTGCCTATAAGGCAGGTGCTCTACCATTGATCTAGCACCCTTAAATAGAATTCCTTATGGATTGATATGAGAAAAAAAAATTCCAACAGTTAACACCATCTTGCCAAAATTGAAGAATAAAAAGTGTTAAACTCAACACCTGCAACAGACTAAGGACTATTGTTTTTGGCCATTTTTCCATTTCAGTTTTGGTAGTGTTTGAGTTCGCCACAGTACAGTCATTGTTACTTCAATGGAATTTGACACATTTAGTTATTATACAATATACAGACTTCCATCTTTGAATAACAAAGACTCTTTAGCCATAAGCCAAGTTCTGCAATTTATTTCAGCATAATTTCAATGCTAGTATATGTTGATATATCTAATATACCCATACTAAGCCCTTTTTCATCTAAGAAATAACTGGACCAAACAATCTTAGTGATCTCTAATTTCCAGTGACTAAAACCTGATAAGATAGGAACAATTTCTAGTGATACTCTAGCCCTTGTGACAGAATATCCACAATCAACAAGACAATTGCCAAACTGCAAATATATTGAGATACAAAAACATACAACCATCCAAATGAATTGTAGAATTTTCTTTGATCAATGAACCATGACCAAAAGCGACAATATCATAATCAATTATGGTTAAATTGGTCAATATTTCTGCAGTACACATTTAACATCAACAATCCGAGATGAGTGATGTCTGGCAACAAAATATCACAATTTGATCAGTATGGATTTCATTTAGCTATATTGCAATGGCCATACAACAAAATTAAAGACCAAGACTAAGAAATTCCAATTTGAATATTCATAACGTCCAATATAATTACATAACAAAAATGTAATCTTAAAAGTGATTATATTTATTCTCATCTCAGTTGCAAATGAAAAAAATTGTTGGCAGTGACCAAATTGATCTAAGACCTGGTCCAATACAAAAGACATGTTGGTCTAAATTGAAGAGGATAACATTGTATCCTCTACTTTGTATTTCAATAACATGTAGAATAAGTTAAAACATAAAACTAGGAAAACCAAAGTACTGACTAAAAATCATCTAAAATCCAACTTGTGTATATAGTCTTAGACCAATATGCAGTTACTGTCCAACAAATGAAATTCCTTTTTCAATGCTTGCTAGTAATTCCTTCTTCAAATTCTCTAACCTAGATCTGCCAAGACAAACACATCCCAAAAATAAGATTCTTTTTCAAATTGAATGCTGAAAATATATTTAGATGTACCAATGCTTGCATATAAAATCATTTTCAGTCGGTATTCACTGACCTTTCATATGCACTCAATGGTCCTAAAGGGAAAATTTCTTCAACACTAGCATGACCCAGTCTTACTTTTGAAGCAAAAAATGGTAGTTCAGTTACCTATTATCATCAGCATTTCAATTGATACAAATGTCAATAATCATCAAACAAGAAATAACATTAAGAGTCAAATATTTTGAAGCAAATATTTATTATTGTTGATGTATATGTAACTTCGGAATGTATTTCACATATATGTATATTATATTCATATAGAGATGTTATTATTCCTCTATACGGAAGTGTTGTCATTTATATTGTAAGTGTCGTAACTTATACTTGATGGGTTATTAGACCACCTTGTTGGGGTCGGCCCTGTATAAGTCATGTGGTTCAAAGGGTTATTAGACCACCCTATTGGGGGATCGGCCCAGTCAGCATTATGTTAAGTGGTTAAGTTGAGGCCGACCTAGTTGAGTAAAGGTCAAGTCAAGTTAGTGTATAAATAGAGAGTGTGTCTCTCTCATTTTACACATTCTATTCTCTCACTCACACTTTGGAGAGTGGCGCACTTGTGGAGGAGGAGGCTCTGCTCCTAGGAGAAGACTATCTCTTGTATTCTGGTTGTATCATTGCTTTATCTATCTTTGAGGAAGTTATTGGGGTTTTTCACCTTTATGGTTTTCCCCAAGTAAACTCTGTGTCTCTTGTGTGCTTGCATTATTGTGTCCATGATTGATATGCTGTAGATTTGCTGTACATGTTGTTCTCTCAGTTAATATCCTAGATCATATTGAAGTAAATTCTGAAAATTTAACATGGTATCAGAGCTAGCCTGAAAGAAGGCATGATATGGTATGTATGACACTTGTTGCACTTATGATGCTAGGGCTTGATATAACAAAAACCAGTCATCGTAGCACTTTCGCTATAAATCCATTTTGGCGAAGTTTTCGGATCTGAAACGTTTACAGGTCGAAGATGAGATCCCCATGTACCTTGTGTCCAAAGGACAACCTTGAATTCGTTGTACTTTGTGATTTATGATCTGTACAATATAGGGTTTTTGCCTCTTCCAGATCTGAGTCAAAATCAGGTGACCTTGGGAAAAAGGTCATAACTTGGGCTAGGAAGCTCCAAATGAAATTTCGTAAAAAGTGACAGGTAGTACACAGACTTTGCTATTTTATAAAAAGTTTTCAAAGGCCGAAGTTGAACAAGTGACACGTGGCATGCCGTACAAGTTCACTCTACTGTATTATCCCATAAACAGGTCACGTTGCGACACTTGGCATAACTCTCTCTCAGAGATTCCAATTGAGGTCAGACCTATCAAGATGGAAATATAACAGGTCGGGATATCTCATAAAAAAATTTCATAGGCCGAAGTTGAACCAGTGACACGTGGCATGCCGTACAAGTTCGCTCTCCTGTATTATCCCATAAACAGGTCACGTTGCGACACTTGGCATAAATCTCTCTCAGAGAATCCAATTGAGGTCAGACCTATCGGGATGGAAAGATAACAGGTCGAGCTATCTCAGGAAAAATTTTCAGACCATGTGGATTGAAAAGTTAGGAGTTACACCAGAAACAATCAGGTACATATTTCTGTCAAAACAGAATTATTTTTTAGTACCTTCATTCATGGATTCCGGAATTTAGGGCTTCGAAGAAAGTTGGAATTTTGTAATCGGAGACCACGGCTGGATGGTACTCATCAAAATCAAAATTTAGAGACCAAGATCAGATTATTTGGTTGGGTAGAAGGTCGAGCTTGATCAAACCCCAGTTTGGGACTTTGATAAGAAAGATGGAAAATTAGGGCTTCTACAAAAATTGGAATTTTGGAAATCTGTGACCACGGCTGGAAGCTCCTCAGAAAAATTGAAGCTTAGAGTTTTGAATCAAATCTTTTGGTTGGGTGAAGCTCCGGGAAACTCAAACCCTAATTCAGGGTCCTCCCTAGTAAATTCAGAAATCTAAAAGGCAATTTCAAGGGGTGAAACTTTGCAGTTTTCAAATTCTGAATATACCAACTTGATCAGCTCATCAAGGCACATATTTCTATCCTTTCGGAAGTTTGAAATTCAAAGTTTTAATTTTTGGGGTTTCTTTGACAAACCCTAATTCAGCTCCAGGATCAGTTCTTGCAAATCAAGTGGATTGGGTTAATCCTAGAAGAAGATGGATTGGTCACCTGCATAAGTGAAGAAGTTCCTGTCTCAGAGGGAGATGAGGCTAAGGCCTTCCATAAGAAGATTACAAGCAATCTTGACAGGTATGGCTTACAGGTATGTTTCATGGTTAAGTTTATCATATGTTTGTCTTCATATCATTACAGTACAATCTTGATTAATTAATGGACTTGTCGTATCACCTTAATAGAAGATATTCATTGATTAAGGTTTTGACACTTATGATTGTACTAATGCATTGTGATGTTGTATGAGGTTTATGTTGTTTGCTAACACAAAAGGTACACCAAGAAAGTCAAATCATGTTCTACTTCAAGAACATATGCTCATGGTGACATGAAGACAAAGATTCATCCATTGTCATGGATCACATAGAAGATCTACTTTTGAGGTATGTATAACTTGGTTCTACAATGGTTAACTTATGAGACATGCAGGTTACTAGCACAAGTCATTGAAGAGAACTAGAAGACATTATGCGGGTATGTTAGACATAACTAGCTAGCATGCTAATCCAGGTATGTTTTTCCTATATCAAGCTAGAATCCTACCTTGTGTTAGGATCTTATACTGTTGTGTTTGATAATGATTATTCATGAAGTCATAGGTTTGAATATTCATGGTTGTATGCATATTATGTTTCTTACCATAATTGATGATATGACTAACCAGAAGAATCATGAAGGTATAGGTTTGAATAATCACGGGTTTTATGCATATTATATCTCTTATCTTGATTGATGATTCAACTAACTAGAAGAGTCCTATGATCAAATAAGAATGTGTATGAGTAAAAGAATACTTCCCTGAAACCTTGAATACTAATGTTTATTATCTGTGAATGATCAAGAATATACATGTTTAAGATTATTGTGTTTTGATAGTATTAAGATTATACTAATAAATGTGTGATTATGTATGAGACCTCAAGGATAACACAATGATGATACTAATAAGAATGCATAGTGATTAAGGATGGATGTAAGTTCAAGGACAGGTAATCCAGGAAGCAAAGATCAAGAGGGAGCACACTCCAGTTGTTCCTGCAAGAAAGCAAAGGAGCACACTTCAGTAGTTTCTGCAAGGATGCAGATATTAAGAGGGAGTTGACCACTTCTCACAATCCACATAAGAATGGAGTTGCAGAAAAGAAGCAAAGATTGAGAGGGAGTCAACCCAACAAACAAACAAAGATAAGTATTTGAATTGTCATTACTTGCATATTTTATTGTTTAAATAATACTGTTCAATAATGTATATACTAATGTTCCTAGAATTAGGTTGTGTATTATGTATATTAGAATAGTTGCATTGATGAACAGTATAATACTAATATGCATGGGTAAGTGGCCTATGGCATTGTACAACATTCCATTGCTACTTATCTAGAATGAAACCTCTTTGCTAACATGTTGGGAGTTGTGCACACTCTTAACAATGTTCTGGTAGAGATTGGAAGGCATCTAGAAAGTTACGGGATATGGATAAATGTTGTATTGAAGCATTGGCTAAGATAATTGCATGACTGTATGACATATTTCTTTATGTGTAAGAATTTGTTTTGAAAACTATGAGATGTTTTCTAATCATGCAATTTAACTTGTTGTGTACGAAAGATCATATGCCATCACCTACAAAAGAAGAACTACAACATTTGTTCAGCAACAAAATTATCTATTGAAGATATTGAAGTTCCCAGGATATGGGAAGAATGCCATGATCCGTCGATCATGAAGAATGATGTTTGGGATGTAGTCCCAAGACCTGAAGGGAAGTTTGTTATGACTTCCATATGGATCTATCAAGATCAAGCATGCTGGAGATGGCAGCATAGAGAAATATAAAAGTGATGAAATAGAAGATACACCAGATGGATTTCAAGACAGCTTTCTTGAATGGTGTAGTTGAAGAAGAAGTGTATGTGGAGTAGCCACTTGGTTCTGAGACACATGACAGGGAGTCATATATGTGCAGAACTTGGGTATGATGCACCACTTTCTAGGTATGGAGGTGTGGCAGAGTGCAGGCGGAATCTTCCTTGGACAAGGGAAGTATGCAGTAGAGATCCTTAAGAGGTTCGGGATGATGGACTGCGAGGCTATGGAATCGAACCTGAAGCTTCTGTGTGATGCTTCATCTGAACTGGTTGATGTCACTATGTATCGTCAGATGATTGGGTCCTTGATGTACCTGACGAACATGAGACCAGATATTTGCTTTGCGGTGAACACATTGAGCCAGTTCCTGACAGATCCGAGGAGTGTTCACCTAGTTGCTGTAAAGCATATTTTGAGGTACCTGAAGGGTACAGTTGATTATGGGCTCAAATATGATGCGAATCAAAAGCTTAACCTGCAGGGTTATGTCGATTCAGATTGGGCTGGCAGTGCTGTAGATAGGAAGAGCACATCTGGATGCTGCTTCACTATGGGATCAGGTTTGATCTCTTGGTTTAGCAGGAAGCAGTCCTGCGTAGCACTGAGTATAGCTGAGGCAGAGTATGTTGCAGCATGTTCAGCTAGTTGTGAGGCAGTATGGCTACGGAAGCTACTGTCTGAGTTATTTGATCTCCCATTGGATGCTACTGGTATTTTCTGCGATAACCAGAGTTCTGTGAAGCTGTTTGTGAACCCAGTGTTTCATGACAGGTCGAAACACATAGAGATCAAATATCACTATATCAGGGATATGGTGCAGTGAGGAGCTGTGAAGCTCCTATACGTTGCGATAGACGAGCAGATTGCATATGTGCTAACGAAGCCACTAGCTAGGGTGAAGTTCGAGTACTTCAGGGAGAGGCTTGGCATTCTTTAGATTGATGACACTTTGAGGAAGAAGTGATGGACACATTTGCTGAAGCCATTCTAAGCATGTTGGAAGGAGGATCCTTCACATGGCTGTGGATGTAAGCGCTGGATGATGAGCATTAGGATGATGTTCTAGTTTCTACTTTGTATGATCAGTTGGATCATTTATATGTATATATGCATCATGTTGGATGTTGGATATGATCAGTTGGATCATTTATATGTATGTACGCATCATGTTGGATGCTGTATATGATCAGTTGGATCATTTATATGTATATGTATGTATGCATCATGTTGGATGCTGGATATGATCGGTTGGATCATTTGCATGTATTTTGTATATGCATCATGTTGGATGCTTGGACCATGTATCTGTATATGTATCAGGTGGATACATTGTATGATCAAGTGGATCATGTATGGTGATATGTATAATGTATTTGTATTTGTATCGGGTGGATACACTGTATGATCAGGTGGATCATGTATGATGATATGTATCAGGTAGATACTTGGTATGCATCAGGTAGATGCATTGTATGATTAGGATGATCATGGATGACGAGCTTCAGGATGTTGCTCCAGATGACATGCAACAAGATGTTGCAGTGATGATGATTAGGATGATCATGTGTACATCAGGATGATGTATGGTGAGTATCAGGTTGATACTCTATGGCCGTGGATCAGGTTGTGTAGATGAGCATATATTTTTGCCCTGGGAGATTTGCAGATAGTCTTTCGAGGTTTTTTCTATGGCATGTAATCTGGCCCTGGAATATCTGGAAAATGCTCTTTCGAGGTTTTGCTCTGGGAGGACATATAATTTGGCCCTGGGAGATCTGCAGATAGTCTTTCGAGGTTTTGCCTATGGCATATAATCTGGCCCTGGGATATCTGGCAGATGCTCTTTCAAGGTTTTGTCCTATGGCATATAATGTCCCTGGGAGATCTGATAGGTTGGGACGTGTGCCCGTAATAAGTCTTGGGATGCTCTTGCGAGGTTTTTCCATGACCACATATAATTTGTCCCTGGGAAATCCTATAGGTAGAGCTGTGTGCTCGTAACAGCCTGGGATGCTCTTGCGAGGTTTTGTGGTGACCACATATAATCTGTCCCTGGGAGATCCTATAGGTAGAGCTGTGTGCTCGTAACAGCCTGGGATGATCTTGTGAGGTTTTGTGGTGAGGTTACATATAATATGGCCCTGGGAGATCCTATAGGTAGAGCCGTGTGCTCGTAACAACCTGGGATTATCTTTCGAGGTTTTGTGACACACTCAATAAGTCTTGAGGATTTCACAATATGGCCAGTGATGACGAAGACCTGCAAGTAGTGGGCCTACATCCAGTATGAAAAAGGACTGGCTCTGTAGAACTTCCTATGAGGAGTAGATTCAGAGATTGATTGAGATAGCAACAACAGTGACGATGATGATGTCTCGATGACGATTATCCAATGACGATGATCAAGAGAAGAAGACTTGTGCTAGAAGACCCGTGTCGAGAAATAACTTCCTAGTTAAGAGGGAGTGTTGATGTATATGTAACTTCAGAATGTATTTCACATATATGTATATTGTATTCCTATAGAGATGTTATTATTCCTCAATACGGAAGTGTCGTCATTTATATTGTAAGTGTCGTAACTTATACTTGATGGGTTATTAGACTACCTTGTTGGGGTCGGCCCTGTATAAGTCATGTGGGTCAAAGGGTCATTAGACCACCCTATTGGGGGGTCGGCCTAGTCAGCATTATGTTAAGTGGTTAAGTTGAGGCCGACCTAGTTGAGTAAAGGTCAAGTCAAGTTAGTGTATAAATAGAGAGTGTGTCTCTCTCATTTTACACATTCTATTCTCTCACTCACACTTTGGAGAGTGGCGCACTTGTGGAGGAGGAGGCTCTGCTGCTAGGAGAAGACTATCTCTTGTATTCTGGTTGTATCATTGATCTATCTATCTCTGAGGAAGTTATTGGGGTTTTTCACCTTTATGGTTTTCCCCAAGTAAACTTTGTGTCTCTTGTGTGCTTGCATTATTGTGTCCATGATTGATATGCTGTAGATTTGCTATACATGTTGTTCTCTCAGTTAAGATCCTAGATTAGATTGAAGTAAATTCTGAAAATTTAACAATTATCTCCATGATTATTATATACCTCTGATGCAACAAAAGCACACTGTATAACACCAACATCACCCTACAAACCATGGAGACAAGCATCGACAAATTTAGCTGCTACAAATGCCTGGATTCAATATATAGATTACCTCTGAGAATTGAGAAGAATTACAGAGCAGAAATTATGAAAAATCAATAAAAAAAACAATGATTGTAAATGTAGTTCAAAAAATCCCACCATTGACAAATTCATCGATCCTGTTCCAGCTTTTGCCTGGGTTCAACATTAAGCAATATGAATTAGAGAAAACAACAGAAGGTGAAACATATAGACATCGATTGCTCAATAGATATTTAGCATCAATTTTGGCAGACAGAGAATAAGTAGTTGAAATATTACAAGACGATAGGAACTCTAAAAGCCCTTCTAGTTTATACAAATTAATAGACAAATGGTAAATGCTTACCTCAACAACCTATGTGCCCCCATTTTGAATGTGGTTCGCTAAGTATTCAACCTCTTCTTTGGTGAAAGAAAATAATTGGTTGACCTGTATGCAGATATTAGACATTAGTTTCAGTTTAAAAAATTGACCTTATAACATACCAGTGAAAGCCTTAAAATGAAGGATTACAACCAAAAATAAGGGGATGGTAAAATCAGGTCAGTTGATGGACATAAAAGATGAGAAGCTTCATTTCTCCACATCTGTGGGCAAGGAATTTAGTGAATAAAACCCAAATCAGTTAGACTATGGTGGAAAGTATATCAGCCATTGCAAACCATCTAAAAAACCAACAGAAACAGGAAAGAATGGTGAAGCAATATCTACAATGGAACACAAAATTAGATTTATCTTAAAGAAAAGGCAGAACTAGCTTGCCAAATATATGCATGTATTACCATACTCAACACTTCTCCAATAAGACTGAGTCTTCCCTTACACGTGTCTCTTATTAACAAATAGGTGTGTTAGTTTGAAATTAGAAATGCAGTCTACATTTAGTTTAAACATGTTCTTTTCTAGGCATCACCTCTATTTGTGTAGTGAATTGTACGTGCCATTTAGCAAAACCCTCAGCTCTTGCTCTCTATTCCTTTGAGACATGTTTTTGCACAAACTCCTCACACTTGAGATTTCTTCATAATTTTTTAATGACTTTTCACTTTTTAGCTGGAAAACACTCTTTTCTGGTTGCAGTTCACACGCATTCCATTAGTATCCTTATTCTTCTTTTTTAGAATATGCCAGCTAATTGTTTCTTGTTGGGGTGTATTGTAGGAAGGTGCTTTATCCTTATAACAGATGTATGAGGTGGAAGTTAGCTCCCTGAGTATGTTACCGCAAATGCTTCACCATCTACACAACCAATAAAATTTAGTGCTCCCAATTGAGTTGAGAATTTTGACAAATGGTTTGATTTCTTCTCATGATGGGAGGTCTAATTTAGTGATTAAGTTAAACTAGTCAACGTAACCATCTTTGATTGCCCCCTCCCAGATGAGTACCTTTTGATTACAAATTTACTCTAGTGACCATCAGTCTCATCCATTAGAAATGGATTTTTCTCTAATTTCTTTGGCACTACCTTATGAGTGTCTGTTATAGGTAAAAAATGTACTGGAGATAGCCACAAAGGAAAGTCACTAGCATAGTACTCTATCAATATGCCAAAGAACCTTTTAATAGATCCTAGGATGGCCATGTGAATCATGGTGGATAGTTTTTTCTCCGAGCTTGAATCAATATAAAATAGATCAAATCGCTGAGGTATATTGAAATCTACCTGAACTGCCTAACACTGCCACTTTCTTCCTAGTGCATCTTCAACCTTAAGATAAATCTTTGGACCATAAAATGCACCACCTCCTTCATCAACAGAATAATCCCACCCCTTATCTTCAAGAGCATCATTTAAAGCAAAAGTTGCTTTCTCCCAAATAACATCACTACCCACTGCCTTTTCAAGTTTTGTTGATAGATTTATTTCAAAATTCTTAAAATCAGACTGAGATAAGATTGCTTCTGTCAAATCTAAAACACTTCTTATTTCTTCCTTGGGTCAGCATTGGCCACATTCGGTGTGTAAAGAATGTCATATCCATGTTGTATATGAGTTCCTTTCTAAAGAATATTCAATATTTTTCCTAACAATATCTCCTCTAGGATGCCAAAACACCAAGCCTAAAACGGTTGTACCCAAACTGTATGATGAGATGAAATCTTGTAATAGTCCACTTCTAGCCATATCCTTGATGTTTATCATTTTTTCAGATTATCCAGAGTTTCAACCCAAAATCCTCATCCTCTAAATTAGAAGCTGTCAGGAACAAAATTCCAAGTCGCTGCTAGTTTTTTTATTTCGATAGGAAAATTTATCTGAACCCCAACTATAGCTAATGTTGCCTAAATAATCAACAATTTTCCTTGGAACAGTTGATAACTCAGCTAAATACACCTCTGCAACGCTGTTTTTAGGTGGAAATAGTCTGCATGTGATTGGCTATTATTTCTAATGATCCACAGACAATAAATTTCCCTTCCAAAGGTTGCTATATCCCTCTTTATTATCTAAAAGATACACATCACCAATATTACATGATTTGCCTTTGGAGTTTGATGGGAGGGTCATTTTTTGAGCTCTTCACTCCAATCAAGATTGAAGAAATTGTTAGCCTTCTCACTTTCTGATGGCACTTTAATCAATTCTCTGAGAGGAACAAGAACATTGATTTTCCCCAATATCCCTTCAAGGTCAATTACAAGATCAATATCCTTAACTCCTTCAGGAGTGGGTTGAGGTTGAGGTTGACTAGGTTGGGGAAAAGGAAGAGATGAATTTCCCCATCTTTTTGTTTGGATTTTGGGTTGAGCTTCTGATGTAGTTTTTGCATGGAAAGCTTTATGCAAAGATCATACCAGAAAAGCTGTCTCTACCATAATAAGTGAAAGTCACGAGTTCTTCTACTTCCATGCTAGAAAATGTTAAATGAGACATAAATTATAGAATGTAATTTTCTTCATCCATGCTCAAACAAACCAGTACAGTATCTGAAAATGACCATCTTGGAAATGGAGCTCTTCTTAAATATAAAAAATATAACTATTCAAGATCACATGGGAGCATTACTGAACTAGTAAGAGTTCTTAAATAAAGTTCAAAAGCCTAAACTAACTACAAGAAGAGGAAGGAAAATAAATGTACATGCCCATTCTTGTGCATCAATAAAATGACCAACAACATCACAATTGGTAGCGATGAAAAGGCAACCTCGGTTTTCTCAAATACATATTGCTGCATACCTGTGATTACTAACCTAGCTTCATAAGAATTTGAGAACTCTCAGAAAATAAGTTTTACAACATATAAAAGTTGGTGAAAATATGAGAAGGTATTCATGTCAGGGTACCAGAATTCTAAAATGTTCTAAGTACTCTTCATCAGGGGATTCATGAGGCATTAGCCAAAAGGGTAGCTTATGCATTCAAGATATGAAACATCAGTGTATATTTGGGATGCTAGAGTCTCTAGAAACTACCTATAAATTAACCCTTTATATAATATAAACACCAGACAAGTCAAGTAATGGTGGGAAAATTATTGGAGGTTTAGAAACATAACAAACAAATACTTTGATTTTTAAGGTAATTTTTAAATTGAATGCATCACCATAGAAACAATAGTGCATTGGAATTCTTGTATGTCAGACTGGGAAAAACAAGAAGATGCCACAATGCAAAAGTAACACATTCTTGCATGCCAGTTTGTTGAAAGGAATGACATTGTTCCTAACTTTGGATAGATTTTGGAAACGAAACTGCTATATTAAAACATTGATCTGACATGAATTTACACCATCTTGTAAGCCTTCAGAAATAATTATCAAGCACAAAGAACTTACAAACTTTTAACAAATAGAAAAAAGAACAGTGTTATAAATCTCCAATATTTGATAAGTTGACTAGTTTGATATATTTATAGATTGATTCCATAGAAAATACAACATTGAACATATTTATAGAGCACCTATAAAAGGGTAGCAGTTTAAACAACCAAAGACATTGACCAATTCAGTACCATGAAATTTTAAATAGAAAATACCCACAAAGAATGGATCATGCATGCTAACATAGAATCAACTAATCAACCCAAGATCCCAAGGACACAGATGCATACTTACTGGAATGACATTCAGATGAATGAATGAATAAATACTGTGCTAATGTCCAACAAATGAGTGCCACCAACCAGAGAGACAACTATGTGCATACATATACAAAATCACAAAAGCTGATGATGCAAGACATCTTTGGCCTGTGTTTGAAAAGCAACAAGCACACTAAATGTCTGCCAATAAAATATGATAAACAAGATACATCACAGTGTTCTACACCAGGTATTGGTTCAACATAATTGGGAACAAAAATGAGCTGCTGCACCATGAAGCTACAACCATACACCAGATGCTCTGTCTGTCATATAGAACCCAATACCATATTTTGTGTCCATCATCTAGGAGACATGACTATATAGTATAAAGTATGTCAGTGCCTGTTGCATAATGTTACCTAATAAAGTTCGAATGGGGCTAGTTCCTTAATGGCATTTAGCAGTGGACAACATGCAACCTCAAGTAAAAGATGCTAGAAATTAGGAGTTCGATTTCAATTATATGTAAGCACACTGATAAATAAGTACATCAAAAATCCATTTTTTTTTCAGGAAACAAAAAATATAGGTGCGATATAAGCAAGAAATAGAAAAAAAAGCATCTGGTCGGGGGAAATGTTCGTTTCTGAGGAGAAAACCATTAAAATCTTATGGTAGGCCTAAAAGCATAACAAAATACTGTCTAACATAAGAATACATGGGCATTGAAATACACTAGAGTATTCTTGTTCAACTTTCATAATATTAACAGGCATACTAAAAAAGATCTGAAACATACTGAATTTTGTAGTAGTTCATAAACTGGTCAAATCCAACCACAACAACCCACCTACAAAACAATGCCACTTTAGTTTTGAAGCATGTTTAGGAGGTAAACCAGAAAGAATGCACATAGAAAAGTAACAAAGACATAGAAAGGATGGAATATTAGAATTTCAAAATAAAACAGGTAAAAATGAACAAAAACACAGTGAATGTCAAGTTTAGAGAAATACATCTCTGTCATGCTCCATGAGAAATCTAGGTTTGAATTCTATCTTTTTATCACCATCTTCCTATCAAGAAGAAATAATAAATGTCACTTTCCACATAAGGAGAGTTTTCAAAGTGGTCACCTATAATATGCAACAACATCCAAGGGGAAGCATGATTGGACAACCTCAGGGCACTGGCCATCCTCCCATGGCCCCTTCTGGACAAACAGATCAACTTTCGAATATACAATCGCCATACACATCTCACCAGTCACTGTTGATGTATATGTAACTTCGGAATGTATTTCACCTATGTATATTGTATTCCTATAGAAATGTTATTATTCCTCTATACGAAAGTGTCGTCATTTATATTGTAAGTGTCGTAACTTATACTTGATGGGTTATTAAACCACCTTGATGGGGTCGGCCTTGTATAAGTCATGTGGGTTAAAGGGTTATTGGACCACCCTATTGGGGGTTAGCCCTGTCAGCATTATGTTAAATGGTTAAGTTGAGGCTGACCTAGTAAAGGTTATTAGGCAAGTCAAGTCAAGTATAAAGAGAGTGCGGGAGGCACTCTATTTTATCATTCACTTTCTCACTTATACACTCATTGGAGAGTGGCGCACTAGTGGAGGAGGAGAAGCTGCTGCTAGGAGACTATCTCTTATGCTTGGGTTTTGTATCATTGCTCTATATATCTCTGATTAAGTTATTGGGTTTTTTCACCTTTATGGTTTTCCCCAAGAAAACTATGTGTGTCTATTGTCTCTTGTGATTGCTTCTTGTGATTGATATGCTGTACATGTTATTCTCTCAGTTAAGATCCTAGATCATATTGAATTGATGCTAAAAAATTAACATGGTATCAGAGCTAACCTGAGAAGAAGACACTGTGCAGTAGCGGAAGCTAAGGCTTCTTGTCTTTTTTGGGTTTCTCTCCACAGATCTTGAAAGGTAGGAGGATAGAATGACTCTCCTAAGCAAGGCACATCTTTCTGTCGAAACATAATTCAATTCTGAGCATTTTCAGATTTTGATCAGGATGATCATGAATGATGAGGTTCAGGATGTTGCTCCAGATGATATGCATCAGGATGATGCTATGATGATGATCAGGATGATTATGTGATGATGTACATTAGGATGATGTATGATGAGTATCAGGTTGATACTCTATGGTTGTGGATAGGTTGTGCAGATGAGCATGTAAGTTGACCTGGGATATCCGACAAGTTGGGATGTGTGCCCGTAATCAGTCCTGGGATTCTCTTTTGAGGCATTTATATGGGAGGACATGTAATATTTCCCTGGGAGATCTGATAGGTTGGGCTGTGTGCCCGTAAGAAGTCTTGGGATGCTCTTTCTAGGTTTTGTCCTATGGCATGTAATGTAGCCCTAGGAGATCCAATAGGTTGGGCTGTGTGCCTATAATAAGTCCTGGGATGCTTTTTCGAGGTTTTGCCATGACCACATGTAATGTAGCCTTGGGAGATCTGATAGGTTGGGCTGTGTGTCCGTGTGTGTCTGTAATAAGTCCTGGGATGCTCTTGCAAGGTTTTGTGGTGATCACATATAATAGCTCCTTGGGAGATCCGATAGGTTGGGATGTGTGCCCGTAATAAGTCTTGGGATGCTCTGGCCAGGTTTTGTGATGCACGTAATGAGTCTTGAGGATTCCATAGTATGGCTCACATCTAGTATGAAAAATGATTGGCTCTGTGGTGATAAATCCTAGATTTGTTCTAGGTCCCATTCAGTATGAAAAAGGACTAGCTCTGTGGTGATAAATCCTAGATTTGTTTTGGGTCCCATTTAGTATGAAAAAGGACTGGCTCTGTGGTGGAAAATCATAGATTTGTTCTAGGTCACATCCAGCATGAAAAAAGGTTGGATCTGTAGATGATGAAGACCTATAGGTGGCAGGCCTACATCCAGTATGAAAAAGGACTGGCTATGTAGAACTTCCTATGACGAGTAGATTGGAGATTGATTGAGATAGTAGCAGCAATGATGATGACGATGACGATGACGATGATTCGATGACGATGATCCATTGACGATGATCCAGAGAAGAAGACTTGTGCTAGCAGATCTATGTCGAGAAATACCTTCCTAGTTAACAGGGAGTGTTGATGTATATGTAACTTTGGAATGTATTTCACCTATGTATATTGTATTCCTATAGAGATGTTATTATTCCTCTATACAGAAGTGTCGTCATTTATATTGTAAGTGTCATAACTTATACTTGATGGGCTATTAGACAACCTTGATGGGGTCGGCCCTGTATAAGTCATGTGGGTTAAAGGGTTATTAGACCACCCTATTGGGGGTTGACCCTGTCAGCATTATGTTAAGTGGATAAGTTGAGGCAGACCTAGTAAAGGTTATTAGGCAAGTCAAGTCAAGTATAAATAGAGTGCGGGAGGCACTCTATTTGATCATTCACTTTCTCACTTATACACTCATTGGAGAGTGGGGCACTAGTGGAGGAGGAGAAGCTGCTGCTAGGAGACTATCTCTTATGCTTGGGTTTTGTATCATTGCTCTATCTATCTCTGAGGAAGTTATTGGGGTTTTTCACCTTTATGGTTTTCCCCAAGGAAACTCTGTGTGTCTATTGTCTCTTGTGATTGCTTCTTGTAATTGATATGCTGTACATGTTATTCTCTCAGTTAAGATCCTAGATCATATTGAATTGATGCTAAAAAATTAACAGTCATGACAGAAACAAGGACCCATTTAGGGTACTTCATTTCAACATTCAGTTTCTTCAGGTATTTTCTGTTGTATGTTATAACTGTGACAGG